>JAWMRA010000001.1:79391872-79460097 GCA_035584735.1 Pseudotriccus pelzelni
TCCCTGGCTGGAATCGAACCCAGGCCTCAGCGGTGAAGGTCCTGCGATCTAACCACTAGGCCACCAGGGGCTCCCGACAGTGATAGCACCTTTGGGAATAACAGATTTAACAAGAGGGTAAAAAAAAAAACCTGTGCAATGGCAGTTGAGGTAAGGAATTTTCATGATTTGAGTACATGACATTTTAATATGTAAATCCTTAGCTTTTAAAGGCTATGGAGCACTAAGACATGTTTTTCCCTAAATTTAAGATCTTTCTCTTCTTATTTGTTTTTAAACACAAATCACATGGAATATACAGTTAGAAGTGAGAGCAGAAATTCAGACTAAACACACCAGGAATGATTTTTATAAAGTGGAAAAAGCATTCATTTTATGGGTAAGGGAAAGGACCATGGGCATTACAAATGTAAGTTTTTTACATCAGACCTATCTGTCTGTCACTAGGTTGATCTTTGTTTTCACTTAATTTTATAGAGTTCTTAAAATACTCATGCTTGCAGATAGAATAAATTTGGTGTCAGAAAGTTTGGCCTTGGTACATGGGCAAAATACTCAGGTTTGGATAAAAATGAAGAGAAACACTGAATTTAATATTTAAAAAAATTAGGAAAAAAACGCTTCTAGAGTTAAGCACAGTGACAAGGAATTCCCCAAAACAGGGAGTTTTATATCTTAGGCTACTACCTACAGGTGTCTTTAAACTGCCCGGGAAGGGTAAAGTATTGCAAGTTTAATTATGTAAGTAACGGAGAAGTTAGCCATTAGTAAGGCTGACAACTGCAGCAAACTCAGACAATCAGACAACATTTTGGGGGAAAAAAACCAACAAACAAAACCAAACACTGAAGCCTTTTCTTAGTTTTATCGACATATATAAAAGCTAAGGAAAGGAGCAGGAAGGGGGGCATTCATTGTCTCCAATGACTGCCTGCTAAGGAACAGGCTTCCCTCTTCTCGGAAGTGGCTGGCCATCACTGCTGATGGGAAGTAGAGAATAAACCGTGTTATCTTTCTCCTCATTTTTGCACACACAAGTTTTGCTTTGCTTTTGCTTTAAGAAAATGCCTTATCCCAAACCATGAGTTATTTTCCATCTTACTCTCTCCCCTGTCCTGCTGGGAAGGGGAGTGGTAGAGTGGCTGGGTGGGCACCTGGCCTCCAGCCAAGGTCAGCCCACCACACTGTGTTAAATGTTTTCTTAGGAAAAGGAAACTGCAGTTGCTTTTACTTACATTTTTCTGATTTAAATATTCTCAAAGAAGGAAAGTTGGAGCCTAATCCCATCAACCATCATCTTTCCTAAAACTTTCTAGAGCTGTTGAGAAAGAGCTAATACCTGGCAGTAGATTTCCTATGCCCATCCATATGATGTGAGCGAGACAGAGTTTTGCCTTTCAGCTGATTCCCTTGTTTCCTTGCATACCCTAGGAAGTCTGAAAATGTATTCAGAAGCTTAGTGTCAAGTTTTTGAGAAGATGTTCTTTCTGCCTATACACCTCTCAGCAGATATCTCTGACTTTTTATACCCAGTCATCAGCTAAAAGAAAGATATGCAACATCTATACTCTTTTTCCTGCCACCTATCAAGCTTAAGCCCTATCCTACTCTTTTTTTTTTTTCTGTGCGGAGATGAGCCAAGACTTAGAAGAGTAGCCAAAGGCTATAAATTCCTGTAAAGGGACTGAAGTGTTAACACCAAATCAGAATGGGAAAAGGGAAAAGAAGAGCCTAATGAGAATTGTGTACGGTAAGAGTTAGGGAAGATGGACAGGACTGAAGAGGTAATGGAGAAGGATTATTTTAAGTACTGGAGAGCAGAAGAGACAGAGTTTAACTAAAAAGGATTTAGAAGCTAGTGAAATAAATACATAGAGCACAATTATGTCTTCAAAATAAACCTGGATTTTGGACAATTGCATAAAGCTAACAGTATGGTAGTTCAATGTAATTACATTTAATGGTATGAAATATTTGTGTGTTTGCAGGAAGAATCATTTCTGATCCCAAATCTTTTCAGCCACAAATCATAGTTTTTCAAAGGAATTTTGTGCTCTCAAATACAGCTGTACCACCTAACTGTTAGGGGTCAGTTTCTAGCAGTGACCTTTGCTGAAACAAAAGGGCAAGAATCAGGCTGCTGACTCTGAAATCAGAGTAGGTGATACAAAGGGAAACCAAGTGGCAAAAGGCATGTGTACTCATTTCATGGCCACAAGCAGGCATCTCTTTAAAGCTGGGATGCAGAGCTATCTAGATTGATTCCATCCAGAAATATGGTGCACTTAGAGAAGGAGTTGCTGGCAAAGGACGGTCCAAGGAAGGAGGGCTGTCTAGAAAACACACATTCTAAAGCGTCCTTTTTCTAAAGATCACAGGATCTATTTAGATGCCACTTCAGGCTCTTGAGGTGGATACGTCCTGTACAGCTAGACATCTATGAACAACATAATACACTGAAGAGGCAGAAGAAATGGGAAGGGTATGTAGAGAGGGATGTACATGGTGTGAGAAGTGTACTTACCAAAAAAGGGGTAGGCCAGTGTTCTCTTGAGCCTGCAGCAGTTTTAGATAATTCCTTAAGCACTAGGCTGGAGAATAATTAGATGACACGCATTTACATCATGCAGCGAAAAAGTGAGGCAACTTACCATGGTCTATCTCAGTGTTCACCCCCGAAAGGTAACAAGTTCAAAATTTTTCTTCTTTGTGTTTTCCCTAACCATCTCCTTTATATGAAGAAAAATAGTATCTGATAGCAGTGGATTTAAAGTTAGCATTCTCTTACTGATGTGTAAGTTACTCAATCAAGTACAGAAAAGCATCCTGACACTTTTATGTTTTTAATTGAATCCCACTGATGTCAGGGGGATTAATCATGCACTGGACTGAGGTTTAACAAATAATACTTATCCCTATAGTTTCCAGCGAATGGCAGAGAGACTCTACCTTCAGTTGCAAATGGATTAAGGCAAAATGCTTTCAGACATTCGATACTGATTCCTTTTGTGGCAAGCTAATGAGCTCAGCCCTCACAAAGTGGTCTCAGGGCATTATTTTTTAGTTAGGAACTCAGCGGTGTCTGAGCATTATATGGACAGCTGCTGCTAAGGGGTTACAAAGCCCTGTCAAAACAGCAGTCTTCATCCTCTCTTTTGGAAACCATAAATTGAACAGAATTCACTGCTGAAAATCCACAGGCAAGGCTTTCACGGACTGTGTCATCTAAATATCAGTATATTTTGTGATAGAGTCACGCAATCATTTTCTTGTTTGTCTTCACCCTTTAAAATGCTCTTGCTCTACTCTATCACTGGAAAAGTGACTAGATCTGTGATGAGCTGTACTTTTTCTTGTATTCCTTCCCTCCTGCCCCTCATCCCCCAATTATTATTTAATTATCAGTATTTAATTCAGTAGAAAGACATTGGAAAATGTCTATTATCATTAGCTTCGTCTTTCTTGTACAGTGCTAGTTTGGTATATGTATACTAATGGAGGGTTGACAAAATATGATATATTTGAGAGGAAATTAAAATGCCCTAGTATGCATTAGAAACCATTTACCAATGAATATGAGAAAGTTTTAGTTAGGCCAAAGCACAACTGAAATAAGATGAAGGTGATTTTCAAAAATACCTAAGAAGATTTAAGGAGCTCCCATTAAACACTTCTCTGGAAATTGGGATTAATTACCGGAAGACTTTTTTAATTTTTTTTTTTTTTTGCACTGTGTCCTCTTCTGACATTTCAAGTCTTTACCCTTAATATGTTTTCCTTCTGTTGCCTGCCACTTATTCTCATATCAATTTTCCTTTGCACTCCTCCCTTTTGGAGTTTTCTTTTCATTGCTGAGTCCAAGTAGTCTTTTACTTTTTGAGAATTTCTACATTGTTCTTCTTTTTTCCTTTCCAGAAATATTTTTCTTTTTTTCTTTTTTTTTCTTTTTTTTTATTTTTTCCTATTCCCATTGCTGCCTCACATATACACTCAACTTTTCAATTTCTTCCATTTCTGTCTTTGTTGTCATCCCAGTTACAAATTTTCTTAACACCTTAGTGGTTATAACCTCTCTGGAACCACCAAAAAGACTACATAGATCTACAAGTTTATGAGCATATAGCTGAAATACTAGCTAATAGCTAATTTGAACCATACTGGTAGCAGACTAATGGTTATAGCATGGCGAGAACAAAATATATTGAAATTCTATGCAAAATGCAGATCCTCCTGTGAGATTTTTACATGCATTTTGTGGCTTTTGGTCAGCCTCCACCCCTGCTTGTCTTCCAATGACAAAACGCTGTGTGAAAGACCTACTAATCTGTCTTTTTATATGAACCTTTCAGAAGATTCTATTATATTTTTATTCATTTTTATGTGCACACAGAAAGATTTCTGAAATTCACCGTCATATAGTTGTGTGCATTATATTTTACATTAGGACCCTAAGCCACTGCTCAATAAACTGACATAATACTGAATTAGGCTGGATACTAGAAAGAAATAGTTTCTTAGGAAAAGCTGTGTTCTTCCTTAAAGCAACTCAGAGACATGGAGGTAATTAAGAAATTTCAGTGCCGACCAGTGGCTGCTTTTGATTGCATTAATGGGGGGGGGTCAAAAACCATTATTTCTTTCTGAACTGCAGATAAGTTAGTAACTTCACAGAAAATTATTTCCTTATTATCTGCCAAGCTTTATTTGGAATTTTCTTATACTTTTTCAGATGAATAATATACTTACATATAAGAGTTTTTTCAACCTAGCAGAATGATATTTTAAGAAGAGATAACTTTAATCCTGAAACTGTCCAGGGACATCCCTTGAACATGCTCAGTACCCAGCTTCTAAGAAGCCTTTCCTCATCGTCTCATATTTGCACCCAAAGTTGCTGATAACTTTAAAAAATTCTTTGTCTTTTAAGACACAAGAAAGCTATGATCATTACTTTTGTCATATGCACTCAAACCCCAAGTTACCCATGTCTTCAGTTTTACATATACGCGGGGATATGTATCATAGAAGCATTCCAGTGAAGAGTCTGAAAAGCACAAGTTCAAACACATAAAGTAACTCTCTAGAATAACTACTTTCAGTAGCAAAATAAAGACATTAAATAAATAAGTATGCATTAAAATTCTCAGAGACTGCCTGCAATATGTCAACTGAGGTGAAAGTCACAAAGATCTTACAATGCCCACTAATAAAATAGAAAAATGCTAACATTAGTGTTATAAACCATTTTCTCAATCATTTAAAGGCTGTGAACAAGATGAGATACATTAACTTGTGGACTTAAGCATTCATTTTGTCTTGGGAAGTTATAAAATCTATCACAATGTTAGGAGCAGGAAGGCATCTGGGTGAATAATTCCCTTGCTCTGTTAGAGCAAGTCAGAAAGAGATCAGTGCTTGCATTTATGAACAACATTTCTTTAAAGAGTGTATCTCCACTGAATATATTTCAAGACTGCCTTGAAATACAGGAGAGTCCATTTGTGCCAGCAGACAAGAAATAGAATCATAGAGTCATTAAAGTTGGAAAAGACCTCTAAGGTCATCAAGTCCAACCCTTGACCAAACACCATGTCCAGTTGTTCTTGAACAATGTCAGGGCTGGTGACTCCATCAGCTCCTTAGGCAGCCCATTCCAGTGCCTAACCATCCTTCCTATGAAAAAATTCTTCCTGGTGTCCAACCTGAACCATTTCCTCTTGTCCTGTCACTCATTGTCTGGGAGAAGAGACTG
The DNA here is from genome assembly GCA_035584735.1 of Pseudotriccus pelzelni. Lineage (NCBI taxonomy): Eukaryota > Metazoa > Chordata > Aves > Passeriformes > Tyrannidae > Pseudotriccus > Pseudotriccus pelzelni. The sequence goes on from JAWMRA010000001.1 coordinate 79,397,625, forward strand.
ACCATCACTTAGCTACAATCTCCTCTCAGGTAGTCGTGGAGAGCAGTAAGGTCTCTCCTGAGTCCCCTTTTCTCCAGACTAAACAACCCCAGCTCTCTTAGCCACTCCTCATATGACTTACAGAGGACATTTCCAATGGAAATTTCTATCCAATAGAAACGGTATAGATCATACAGCTGCAGACACATCATCTGTTTTCTTCATAATTCAAACAAAAATCTTCTATTTGCACTGTTGTTTAGAAACAGCCTCTAAATATTGTTTTCCCATTTTTGTTCACTTATGGGCCTTCATATGGCACAAGGTGAATGTTTATGTTTTGTGAATCTGTGGCCAAAGTCATAATCATCTATAACATCTGTCTTTCTGTTAGTCATCCTAATTTCCTTGTGGGAAGAGACTTCATTTCTCAAGTGTGTTTGTTGGTGTATTTTATTTACTTGGTGAAATTAATTTAAATACTTGGGAACTCACACAGTCAAGGAGGATTTTCACTCCTGGGTAAACAAAACAAAACAAAACAAACAGAAAAAAAACAACAAAAAACTCAAAAAAAAATCAGCAAAATAAAACAAAACCATTGGGAATCATAGATTACCTATGGAAAAAGCCTGTTCCTGGACACAGAAAACAACCTGTTTTTTCCAGGAAGAATCTTAACTCTAGCCATTTTAAACATTGAAAAAAGTGACTCAGAGAAAGAAAGTGCAAAATTGAAACTGAACTCTCACAGAAGACAGCTACTGTTATCCATGTAAATATTAAAACCATTGAAAGTTGAAAAATGATAGATGAAGTTCTAGGCATTATCTTTACACAAGGCAGATTTGGCAGACAGTTTATGTCTACTTGAAGTGACTTATAATTTCATTGTGATGCTGATTCTTCTAAGAACAAAAATAAAGTACAATCTGAATAATTGCCTGTTAATTGAGCTGCCATATATTCAGTGGAAGACATTTGTTTGCTTATTTTTGAGTGCATGCATCTCTGCAAGCACAAATTCGAGTACCCGCCTGCGGTGGACACCATGGGAAATTACAAGCATACTTGCAACTGAAATACAATTTGCTTTCTATGAGATCTATAGTGCAGGGAAGGCAATAGAAGTTTAACCAGCTATCAACCTGGCAAAAATATACGGAAGATAACAAAGTTGCAGAGAGAGGTGATACAGGCAAAACAGATAAAATACTGGCATAACTATGGAAAAATTAAGAGGATGTGAAAGAGAGGTCCAAATTGGTAGTAGCAGACAGTGACACACAAAATTTATTCTATTCATAAAAGTACGAAGACTACAGAAAAATACGAACAGCTAAAAAGAATAGAAAAAACCATACCTGAATGCCAAAACATATTCTATACACAAATACTTAAATCATAGAATCACAGAATATGCTAAGTTGGAAGGGGACCATCAGGATCACCAAGTCCAACTCCTGGCTCTGTGAAAGACACGCCAAGGGTCACACCATGTGACCAAATGCTTCTTGAACTCTGTCAGGCTTCTTGCTTTGAACACCTCCCTAGGGAGCCTGTTCCAGTGCCCAAACATCCTCTGGGTGAAAAACCTTTTCCTGATATCTAACCTAAACCTCCTCTGACCCAGCTGCATGCTGTGGTCGAAGATTGTTCAGTTGAATGGCAATTTGACATTATGATCTGTAGGCAACTTTTCATTTAGCTTAAACTGTACTTTATTTTATTTTCCTTGAAACACACATTGAACACATTGTGTTATTCATGGAAGTCTGTTTCCTTCTGTTTTCTGATTACACATGTGGAAGCACGGATTTTTATTGTGACCTACATTACTGATCCAAACTGGTTTCAATGGGGATGGAGTTATTTCTCTTCCTAGTAGCTGGTACCATGCTATGTTTTGGACGTGTGAGAATTATGTTGATAACAGAAGGATATTTTTCTTGTTGCTCAGTACTGTTTAACCTAGGTCAAGGACCGTTCTGTTGCCCAAGCTCTGCCAGTGAGCAGGTGCATAAAAAGCTAGGAAGGAGCACGTACAGAACAGTTGACCTGAAGTGGCCAAAGGGGTATTCCATACCATAGAACATCATGCTCAGTATATAAACTAGAGGGGATGATCATTGCTTAGGGTTGGGCTTTAACGTCTTCTAGTTTTTAATGTAAATTTAATTTCCTTCACATTTTTTCCATGTTCAGCATATTCTTCAGATATTTTTATACAAAAAAATTTCCCAGTCTCAAGTTAAAAGTAAATGTTTTCTGCCCATTCATTCCTGTATGCAACCGGCTTTCTCTTAGGTTCACTTGCTAGCCTCTGCCTAAGTCCTTCCGTTACCTGCTTGAGAACTTGCCTATTAATCCATCAGATTGTTTAATTTTTTTGTGAGATATTATGTCTTCCTAGAGCAGGACACCAAGAAAGCAATTTTGATCATATATACCCAACTTGGGAGTTGTGTTTTGTTTTTTGGTTTTTTTTTGAGAGGAAGAGGAGGCAGGAATAAATTATTACAGTTAATTTTTTGTAAAAACTCTTTCATTACTATTTTTAGGATACTCACTCTGAGGGGAATCAAAGGTTCAGCATATCCTGGTGTAAGTGGTTGGATACAAATGTGACTGCAACCGTGCTTGTGAAACGAAAATTTAGAGTTGTGTTGACACCTATTGAAATACAGAGCAAGTGTTCCAAATAAACTTGTCTCCCTTAGGTCATGAAACTTTTGTTTGCAAGATCATAAATTCAGAACAAGCATCCATATGAATACAAATGCACAAAATTATTAAGGAAATCATCACAATTTCTGAGGTTTGTTAACTTTAGATGCTTTCTTACTAGACAAACTATGAATAAGTATATATAATACTGGGACTATTTGGAAGGAAAAAGAAAGTGTTTCAGCACAAGCAGTAATCAAGGCTAGTTATATCTTTTATTTTACTAGAATTTGAAGATTTTAGAATATATTTCTATCAACGTCAGTTTGCAGAGAGGTCTGTGGGAGGGCTGCATTTGTAGCCGTTCTTACTGCCTTTAATAGAAATGTGGCGAAGACAGAAATTAAAATAATGAATATTCACATAAAAATATCTTAATTTTTTTTTTTAAATCTTTTTGAAACCTAGTCCTTCCTAAACTACTCTGACAAACCAGTAGTCTGTTACAGACAGTGTAGTTGTGGTAGGTAGAATGGGAGAAGAATCTTTGCTGATTTTGTGGTCCTTTATTTAGGTCTTTCAGTCAGGAAGACAAACTGTGGTGTAAAGCAGAAAGGAGTTAAGCACATAGCACCTTCATGGAATGTCAGGTGCCTTTGTAAATATTAAATTATTTTTTTATTATTTGGATAACCTTTCATTTAAATATCTGTATGTCTGGCACCAAACATTTCTTCTTAGGATTGCTGTTGACCTGTTTGATCAGTGTAAGCACATACTATCCTCACACCATGGGTATCATTGAGGGTAAAGAATATTCTTTAATTATAAGATATCTTCATATTCTTTAATTATTCAACAGTTGTTACTGCATGTAATATATATTTTCATATTTTTAATGTATCTTCCAGGGTTACTGGCATGCATGTTTTCACAAACAGGAGCACACCATGTGTGGTTTATGTGGAAAGCAGTGTTGTTCCCTCAGGGAAAGTAGCATGTAGCAAAATTTCATATCACAGCTCATGACTCAGAAATCTTTCAAGCTGTAAATATGAAGACCACCGTAGGGCCATCTTTTGCTGTGTTCAAATCTACTGTTTTAGGCTTGAGTTTACTGATAGGCTACAGAAAATGGAAGGAGCTAGTTTGAATGGAATTTTTAATGTAAATACAAATTATCAACTAAAATAAGAATCAGCAGTGCTTAATTCTGTGCTTATCTGATGCTATCTTTATTTGAGAGAAATGAATACACCTCTATGTTTAAATATATAGCAAATAATATAAGGACACGCATCTCTTTGATTTTATGATAAGACACTCGAAACTTCTTTGGTTAACTTCACGTCTAGAGGAAACAAGCAATCAGTTCCTGAGTTTCAACAGAGGGTAATGTGACAAAATAGACTCAAAATACCATTTTGATATTACAGATTGCAAGGCCAAAAGTAGTAAGGTCTGTTTGTCATTTTGCTTTGGTTTATTTTTTTCCTTGTTTTCTTTCTAATTTTCTTCTCATGGTGACCCTTTATGACTTAGCTTTTGCTGAGTTTCAACTGAAAACAAAGAGGAAGGAAGAAAAAAAATAATTTTTAAGGGATTTACTTGCACTCCTCTCCAGGAGGCAACACTCCTAGGCTGAGAAATACTTCTCTAAAGAACTGGGAATTGAGTATTCTTAATCCACTAGATCTTACAATGACCAACTCTCCAAGGAGCTTCCTTGTTTCCATTATAACTTTCTTTTTATTGTGTGAAATATTTGTGTGTGTGTGTGTGTATGTGCTTGTGTTCTTAAAGAATAAAGCCAAGCAAGACAAGGTACATTCAAAGTCTGTCACAGGAGGAGTTTTAGCTATGTGTGTGGTTCATTTAGAGAAATCATTCCCTTTCAGGTTATTCATTAAAGAACTAGAACTATACTCTTTGGAATGCTGCATTAACATGAGCTACAGAATGCAGAAAAAAATAAACTAAGTAAATTTTTTCTTTTCTTTTTTTTTCTTCATTACAATGAATATTTAATACACAATTATTTTACTGAGAAAATGAAAATAAAAACACTAAAAGATGCAAAGAATTGGTTTAACTTAGCACCCTCATATAATTTTCAAAATGTGTTTTATTGGTAAATATCTCCACACAAAACCTGTGGATCAAGCAGTTTTTCAAAATTAAGTCTGTGAGGGCAGATGACAAATTTAATTATGCTTAGGGTAGGGCACATACAAGATATAAGACTGAATTTCAGATCACAGTGTCTTCCCAAAAAGAACAAGTAGGATCTTTATTGCAATCTAAAAATTTATTCCCCCAAATGTTGTGGTACCAAAGTATTCTCACCCACCACTGAGATCAACAGATGTGGAAGGCAGAGATCATCATTCACCACCCCGCCATCATTCAACATCCATTGTCCCATCTTTAGGTTATATGTCACAGTGTACTAGAAGCAATTCAGGATTCATGGGCTTTAGAAAATAGTGAGCGTGGAGGAGCCAGACTTCATATTATGTTGTGAAGGAGCTTCTGTCAGTGATAGAAGCTCTGCTTTCTAGTTCTTGCTGATAACAAAGTCTGTGTTTCACACCACAGCAGTTTTACACAGGCTTTAGGACTCTGGGAGTCCATGACACTCAATAGTGGAAACATGCACTTGACCATACCATCTCCTTGATCCATAAATCTCAGTTATTTTTTCATATTGGTACAACTGGTGTTTCTCCTAGGTCACCACAACTTTGCCTAATTTATTTCCTTCTGATATCCATGTCTATCTAGGTCTTCCTATCTGACATCAGTTTCATCCCATTCAGCCCAAAGTGGTTTTGTTAAACATAGCTGGAAACATTCATTTTGAAAAGAATCAGTAAGTTAAACATCTACACCCAAAGTAACTATTTGTTTTATAGCTGTGATCCAAGTCTCACAGGGCCATTTCACTCAAAACTGCAATTTGCAGTTAATCACAGGAAAAGAAGTGAGATTTTAAACATGCCATTTTATTTAGTGGTTTTGCTAAGGTAATGTATCTCCCATGCACGTTGTTCTTGCTCTTCTGACCAGTATTTGTGTGTCAGAACTCAGAATTTACATTCCTAGTTAAATACAAAAATGCTTTTTTTTCTTGGAGTAGGTGAATTACTCAAGTTGTCAAAATATGGTTTCAGCAGAGCAGATATAACTTAGATTAAGTCCTGAACCTTTGGATTATCCCTTCTTTAGTTTTTTGCAGCATGAAATAAATGTACTTACTATAAATATTAAATATAAAATACCCATAATTTGCCTTATGCAAATTTTAAAAAATCCTCTTTGGAGCACTAGGCATCAAAAACTCACTCTTATTATAGTTGGTTCATTATATACATAGCAGTCTTAAACAAGAAAAATAACATTAAGAACAAACAACAAAAATCAAGGGAACTCAAACAGTTTCATTAAGAATCTGAGCATGAAATTCAGTTTGTTTTGAGGATCTAAGATCCACAAGTAAGGAATGCACAAGAAATAAATTTTCATTCCTTTCTTTATGTTACCTAATTGTTGCAAAATATTAAAATTACAATACTAAACATTTTTTATTGTCAAGAAAATCATGGCACTTTATTGACAAGAGCATAAAGTCAGAGTTATGGTCACATTACTGTATTTTAACAGGTAACTACATATCATCTGAATCTCAGTGATATTCTATGTGCTTGCATCAGTATTTTAATTATGATTAATTCACCTTCACTGTGGTCTGGACCATGTTGAATCCTTTCACAACTGCACATTTGTGATTCCCCAACTACAGACCGGTGTTTAGATATCTGCTGACTGTGTTCTATCCCTTCAGCCTCACTGGGACTATTTTCCCTAACCTGACTGTGATAATAAATCTAGTTGCAAAAAAGAGAGAAGAGGTTAATGCAAAAGCATGTGGCATAGCAGCAGAAAGAGGAGTAGGGTTATATGAACTTTTAAAACTCTTCAGATAATATTCTTTACTTCACTGAACAAGTTTATGTCCCTGATTGTTTCAAAGAAAACAGCTGCTGAAGTTTGAATCACACTTGTAGAAACTAAGCATGACTTTTCAAGTGACAAGAGAGAGGAATTCTGGGAGAAAACAAAGGCAGGGCTTGCCCAAAACATGTCTTGGTTTGTCTTACAGATATGAAGTGCAGAGAAAGTTTCTGATACATTTTCATCTAATTTTGAACATGTCAGTTAAATGAATTTTTCTCCTAAGACTCCCAGCCCTGAGGCAAGGTCTTTTGAATTTGAAGTCAGGACAGATGTGAACCACAGAAAAGGAAAAAGTGGCATTAACAGAAGTTAGCTTCTACTGGGACTCTTAACTGAGACAAAAAAAAAGCTTTACTCTTAAGGAACTTGTTTGTTCTACAAGAAGGGAAATGTATAGTAGATTCAAATTTCCCCCAAAAAGTCACACTCAATTTCTTGTTAAAGATCATTTTCTTCATAATATGAAAGCCATTAAAAGGCTGACATTTAACATCAGTAGTCCCCAATTGTATAATTATTGACATCGTTATAAAAGGAAGTGGATTATTAATGCATTAGTGGACATTTGGGGTGCTGGGTGGGAGAGTTTTGGCAGAGTGGTCTGTATCATGGTGTAATGCAAACATGAAAGGTGACAAATCTGAGGAACAAAGTGAAGGCACTAGTACAAAACCACATACCCTTCTCTTTACTTTCTCACTGTAGCTTTCCGTTTCAGTACCTTTACTGTGAACAGTTCAGTAACTAATTTATTAGCAAATTTAAAGTTCAGTACAAAGAAATCTAAATCTTCATCAAAACTCTCAAAATACGTGTATAGGTATCTGGAAATTAGAATGGTACAAATAAGATATTTATGCCTTCCCTCTCAATTAATGTATGCATCTTGAGTAATTTTAGTTTTAACCAATTATTTTAGATTATGCCTGTTCTCATTCCCTTTTATTAACTGTATTGTCTCAAAGCCATGCAGGTAAAAATAGATTAAAATCTTAAAAATATTTCCTCTTAGGTAAAACAAGAAAAAATCCAAACTGCAACTAATATCTTTTTAAGACCCTTTTGTAAGACATGGGTAGAAGAAGCTAACACAGTATCACCAAGGCATATTTAATTTTCTTAAAGAGAGTAATAGAAAAACATACTGAGACACTGTCTTAAAAGTACATGAATGGATGGCACACCACAGATTTTGTTTGTTTTTTTAAGAGGAACTGTACCTTCAGTACACTCTACCAAGAGTATGGCAGCAGCTCATAGTAATGTCAACTAAGATGAATCCTTGAAGTTTACAAAACTTCTGACTGTGAATTTCAGAAATAAAGTAAATAAAGCAAATATATCACAAGCGTGAAAGATGCCTCATGCTTACAATGTCACCTTTAAAATAACACATTGAAACTAAATATAGACTCACGAAATAAACTTCACAGTAAAAACGTGAACTTATTTTCATTAAGTACCTTAGTTAAAGATTTTCTTAAATAATATTCATCTGAAAGGAACCTTTTGATCAAGACAAGACAAGAATGTAACAGACTGTGGCAACTGATATTCCAAAATCTGGGAAAATATAATAGTATTTCATTTCAGGAAATGTTGCTGTCTTTTACTACAGCTCAGCTTGATGGAACTACTCTTTAAAATTTTTTTTTTGTTTTTTGTTTTATTTGTGGGGTGTGGGGTTTTTTGTTGTTGTTTTTTCAATTTTACTGCTTTCTTTCAAATACCTTTCCTCTAGAATAAGAATCTTCATAGAGGATAGTGTTTAGGAAAAGAAGAGATACTGAATTCCACACTTATCCACCACCACCACCTTCTTTACTTTATTTTTCTCTTTTGGCTTTGGAAACTAACTTCTGCAAAAAGTACCCTTTTGTTTATATTTCAATTTTGTATTTCCTGGAAGTACTTCTTATTCTCACCCATTAAAACAAGCTTTGCTAGCTGATTCCTTCTCTCTGACTCCACAGAACTCTCTGAAGTTGTGGAAGCATTTAGGCTTTACAAGGAACAGCACAATATTTGTTATGAAACATGACTCACTTACTGTTACTGCTACTCTTAATAACCTATACTCTTTAAGACTTGAAAGAGTCTTGCTGTAAAAGAAACAACCCAAATAAGAAAAAGTTGTTAAAACAGTATCTTAGGAAAAGTGATACAAAAAATAGACATTTTCCTTTACTTCATTGAATGTATTATTTCAATAAATTGCTTCAGCTTTTTTTTTTATTTATTTGGTTTTGAGAGGGCTATTTAGTAGCTATTAATGTTTTATACTGTCAAAATAAGCCCCAAAAAGTAAATCAAATGTAATTCAACCTCATGTGAGAAGTGCTGAAATTGAGTAAAATAGTAAGAGCAAGTTTCTTTGTGGCAGAAATTTTTATTGCGACGTGGCAACAGATCAATACTTTTTTTTCCTGAGGGAATATATTTCTTTTTCACTTTTTAGAAAAAATTAGTTTATTCTTTCATGCTACTTAACCATTAACAAAGACAGCTCTGCCTTTGTGATGGAACTAACAAATATTGTCTCCTTTTGGATAAGGCAAATCTAGCAGTACAGAAGTTCTTCCTGTTTCCATGATTGTGGCCTAGTTTTAAAATTCTAAATATGATATAAAAGTGTATCTGGAGTTATGCCAAGACTTAGTAACTATACTATACTATACCACACCACTATAGTGATTAGCTTATTGGCTGAAATTAGTGTCCTTGCTCACTGTATGAAGCAGTGTCTGAGAAGAATAGATGGAGTTTATCGTTGTGAGTCTCCAGATGACAGTGGAGAACTTACTCGGGCAAGATTTTAGTTGGTTGCTCATTCTACCAGCACCTTCAGTCTCATATGACATATGATTTGGCATGGGAATAACCAACAACAAAAAAAAAGCAGCTCGTGTTTCCAGCCTCTGGGGACCTACCTAGTGATGGTAAGTAAGGTATGTGATCCTGGAAAGCAGTCCTCGACCAATCTGTGGTATGTGTCAGGCTCCCACTGCTGATAGTCTGTGTGGCTGACCAGTGCACATTTTAAGGTGGATTGGCTTGCTGTTCTGAAAAAACTTTTGACTTCCAGCATAACAGATTTCCTGTATGTACAGCTGTACAGAGCATAGTGCTACAACGCAGCAGAGAGGTTCGAGCTGATATGTATTAGTACAATTGCTCAGAATTCTATCCTAGAAAATTTTGGAGGAGTTAAGCAGGGTAAAGACAGAGAGAGAATGTGTTAAGTGGCAATAATGGATGCTTTAGTCTTCTTTACTATAACTTAAATTATCTTAATTAATTTTTTTTTCCTTTATCAGCTTCTGTACTGGTTATGATTGGTGTAGAGCTAATTTTCTTCACAGGGGCTGATATGAGGCTGTGTTTTGGATTTGTGCTGAACACAAGGTTGATAATACTGAAATATTTTTATTATTGCTGAGTAATGTTCACACAGACCCAGGGCTTTTTCTGCTTTTCTTACTGCCACACTGGCAAAGAGGCTGGGGTGCATGGGAAGCTGGGAGGAGCTGGGACAGATGACTCCTGTTGACCAAAGCGATTTTCCATACCGTATGACATCATGCTCAGCATATAAAGTGGGGGAAAGAAGGAGAAAGGGAGAAGGAGTTTGGAATGAGGGCATGTGTCTTCACAAGAAACTGGTACGCACGATGGAACTCTGCTCTCCTGGCGATGGCTGAACAACTGCTGTCCATGGGAAGCAGTGAATTAATTCCTTGGTTCTGCTTTGCTCATGGGTGTGGCTTTTAATTTCCCTATTAAACTGTCTTTATCTCAACCCATGAATTTTCTGGTTTTTACCCTTCTGATTCTCTCCCTGATTCTGCAGGTAGGGGAATGAGTGAGTGGTTGCTCTCTGTGGTTAAACCATTACAGTTTACTATCACCTTTTGTTGAAATAAATTAATATTTAATTATGAACCTATGTACTCAAGGAAATCAGAGATAGGGAAAGAACCCTTCCAACTAGTAATTCACTCTGTTTCTTTGACGCTGAAATATTGCTTCCTGCAATGTCTCTTGTACAGATGAGCTTTTAACTGCCCTACACACTTTGCCCACCACACTTCCTTTAGCAGTCATTTCGACAATCACACCTCATTGTCAGAAAGTTTATACAGACATTCAAACAAAATATCCCTCCTGAACTCTCATTCTTGCCACCTTATATCACCTATACCACCTGAAATAATACTTGCTGTATTGTTAGTGTATGAAGCTTCACATGACAATATCTTCTCTTTTACAAGCTGAACAGCTAATTAAGTGTAAAATGCTCAAATGAATGAATCACAGCTTAATCCCTAAAGTTAATTTTTCTTGAAACTGTCGCCAAGAGTCAATATTTCTGCAGCATTACCGGTGGAGTGGTACAAGAGGAATTAATCTGTTCAGCAAAACTGTTGATGATGAGGACCTGATGTTCATACTCGATTTTTTCTAAAGCATAACTTTAGAATTACTGTGGTTGTGAAGATTCCAAACCCTTGAGATTGCATCTATCTTATCATCCAAATTTATGTGAAAGGAACCCATTTTTGTGTTCTGATATTGCTCTGTTATGCACACCAGAGAGAATTAAGTGGGAATGAGAGATACTGCTTCCAAAGTACACCAGTCTAATCTAAAACCGCAATGTAGATGCAGCTGCTTCCAAAGTACCTAAATTTGAATTCAAACAGTGACTGCCACAAAACTATACGTCACAAACGAGATCATACATTTGGTCTATGACTGCAGCTTGAAGTTCTCTTGTCATGAGTCACTGTGGCCACTGGAAAAGCCAAATTCCAGTTGAAGTTACTGTTCTGTATCCCAAGGGCTTTTTCATTTTAGCGTTTTGCAAGAATTCTTTTTTATTTAAACCCTTGCTATAGGTTATATATTCTCAAATGTATTCAGTTGCAACACCTCTGTTCTGAACCTCGCATAAAGTGCAATCTTTTTTTTAGCAATGGTAAAGATAATTAGCAGTTCAAACAACCTACCTGGGGTCATGACAAATTCCCTAAAATGTGAAATTTTAAAATTGGGAATAGATTTATTTCTCAAATAGATGGCTTTGTTCATCCTAAAGTTACATAGAAATCACTTGTTAAAATTCTATGGTATGTGGTATGCAGGGGGTCAGACTAGATGATCATTATAGTTCCTGCTGGTCTTAAAATTTATGGAACTGTGAAACATTTTGATATTTTATGTGCATATTACTAATGCACATAATTCTCTTTCCTTGGAGGTTTTCATAACACCTCCCAAATGAATTTAGTATTATCTCTGAATTTCATTTACATGATGTAAATTCGGCTGAATGTATTGCCATTTATCAGTGCACTGTTTGCAGTCCTTCAGCAAGTTTTCATTCTGTGTGACAGTGTTCATATTCATACCAATTTGAATTAATTCTGTAAGTAGGATTTCATTTGACACTATATCAAATATTTTAATAAAAGTTAGACATATCACATCTATTTTATTGTCCTCGTCAATTGGTTTTGTCAGTTTATCAAAACAAACTATCCATGTTTGTCTGGAATGATTTGTACCTTGCTAAGCTATATCTAATTTTGATCTTGGATCCCCAAGTGAAAGGTGCTAAAAGGTGTATAGATGTTTTCTTTAGAAACTAAAGCCTTTAAAAACCTCTGAGGAGATGAATCTCACACAAATTTGTGAATTTGGAATATAGCCATATTTTCTGCCACCTCCCACAGCTGAAAAACCTGTTTATTTCTCTGAGTTCTGAAGATACTCAGAAAAGGCTATTTTCCATAAAAATGGTCAGAGGTCTACCTTGATTTAGTTTGTCTAATGAAGTAGTATGAGTAATATATACATTTTCTTTTCCATTGTGCACAAATAATCATGGGGTTAAGGTTGAATATGATTGCCTTATGAAAATATTTTTAGTAATAAATTCTATCTTTCACAACCCTGAATACATAATAAACCAGAGTACTGGTCTTTCCAAGATTCACTGCCTATCTCCCAGACTCTGAAACTGGCTGTATAAAAGCTATGACTAAGAATGTATACAAAGAAATACAAACTCTCACACATCTGCATTCAGAAGAAGACCAGAAGAAAAAGAGAACATTAGAGTACAACTCTGCTAAAAGTTAGACATCTAAATCTGGACTCTTGAACCATTCACAGTCATCCAGGGTCAGGTCTGAGAAGTAAGTTAGCTCAGGAGGTACTTTGTTCAAAGCTTTGTTTTGCCTTACTTAGAAATAAAACCTGTTGAAGATAGGGCTCTTAGATCATCTGTATCCCATGTAAGTATAAAGGCACATAAAAATCTTTAACAAAATCAGGTTATGAACTGGAAAGGAACATAATGACAAAAATCTATGCTCAACAATTCACAAAGTAACTTTTAATTTTGTTTTCCTCTGGAATTTAGTCATATTTTAATAACAGCTCCAAAACTGAATTGTCATCATCTGGATGGATTTATAAAATGGACGGCTCAGTAAGTAATCACTTTATTCTAATCATGCATATGAATATTTGTAAAACCACTGGCTGCTGGCAGCTATGATGGGGTGCCAATTGTCTGAAATAGACTGTTGTATAGAGGTACTTCTAAAAATTCATTGAGTAGAGTCTGTTAATGGAAAAAGAAAGAAAAGAAATGTTGGGGTAAAAGTAGGTAATATTCTCTCTGCATTTTTTTTAAATCAATAGTTTCTTAGACCCGATACAAGATATTTGTCCTTATGTGTACTCCCTTGCAAGGATATATGATTGTTATGATATCAAGCTCTTACTTCTTTATAAGAAGCTTTGAAAGGAAGCTCAGCAAAATATGACAGAATGCAAACCAAGTGTCATATTGCATCACTGTTTACACAAAAACTTTGGGGTTCTTTAATTTTACTGTATGTAGATATTGCAAAAATGGGTGAAAAGACAGTTTCATGAAATTTTGGGTGTTCCTCCTTCCTGACCTATACCTTTCTCTCTTCTCTGAAAATTTATGATGCTTAAATGTACTTTATTTACTTCTTTATTTAGTTCATTATCATCTAGTAAAGGATACTGTCTTGTACTGAAATATGGGATTTGATAAATTACCTTATAAATCATAAGTTATCATAGATCATAGGTTGCCAGAAGTAAGCTTTTTCTGTAATTCAAAAATTAGTGACCCTATATTTCTTGCTTTGGCTTAGGCTGGTGCAAACTATTTTCTAAGTAAAATAGTTGGCCTTCTTCAATGGTTTCTTAAGTAAAATAATAGAATGCATTCAAAATTGATCATGCTTTTTTTACCTTATATCTGTGTAAGAACATTTTTGCATTCTCAAAATAACCTGTAGTTGTTTTGCTTTTATTAGAGATGTTTTCATTGTTTCACTCTGATATTCCAACATAATCTTTTAGCTTCCTTGGCCTTTCTCATCTCTGCCTCATTTGCTTAGTTCCCTTGGCTGCTTCTGCAGTATTTTTTGGTTATGTATCTAATCTCCTGCAGGGCCTGTCCATTCATCAGGCTGTTCAACATCACACATAAAAAAATACCCAACCAGTGAACTGAATTTTCCTTTTCTGTTTCTATTTATAGAATAGCAACCAAAAAAAGAATCTGTTTGGTGCTGGATTCTGAAGTCTTCAATAATCCAGCCAAAAGATAGGAAATTAACTTCCTGAAATATTTTTTTTCTGCCCAGTTTGCACCTGTTTCAGTGAGGCTATTACTGTATGCAAGCACAGTTCCAGAAGTAAGATAATGTGATATTTTGCACATTTTAAGTTTCTACCAGGTTCAGATGAATAAACATCCAGCTGAGTATTCATTTTGGCTTGATATTACTCTTTGTAATAGTAATGGGGAAATTCTATCTATTTCAAAGATTCAAGAACAGACCTCATTTTTGTATAATTTAATGAAACAGAAAAACATTCTTTATTTAAGAAACTATAGGGTATGCTCTTTACAAAAGCAGCTACAAACTGTAACTCCTCACTGCTGATGTGCCCTGGTATGTTTTGATCCAACATATCTCTCTCCTGTGTTTTCACCTCCTGCTTTTCCAAGATGAAAAGGGAGCCTAAGGGTTTTGGTTTCTGCAATAATAAAATTAGACAAAACTGATTCTTCTCCCACTATCTTCTACATTTTATCAGAAACGTTGAGCAGAAATGTTTTCAAAGCAAAAGAAATACATCAGCATAGCCACTCTTGCAAATCCTGATCTATTTATCTGTGGTCATATGCAAACTATATAGGGAAAAGATAAATAGTTTCAAAATTACTTGCATGACCTAAACGTAAACCATGTTCTCTGTGAGCAGATCTCTGCTCACATTGTCATTTCTGTTCACATATTTGGCACTAAAACTTGCAAGAAGTTTCTCAGTAATAGCAGAGCTGGTCATCTCTGCAATGTCATACCTTCTGGGAGAAAAAAAAAAAAAGTCCAGAGGAATAGTAACTCTGTAAGGGATGATAAGGATAATAAGGCAGGCAGTGCTCCTAAGTATCATGGATTCAGTGTAGGAAGAAGGGGAAAGCAAATGATAATATGTGCTGAAGAGATTTATATCTGACTGTACTACTTCTTGAAATATATTATTAACACGTTGTGAAAACCCTGTATTATTTTAAAGATATTGGTTAGCTTGTCGTTCAGTGGAACTATACTACTAAATATAAATTTCACTGAAGAAAATTCAGTGAGATCTGCAAGTTTCATGAGGAGGCAATTAACTGTTCTTTAACTATGAAATACTTGTTGCCAATGCTAGTACACATGTGCAGCATATGAGAATGGCCATCTACCTTGCACGATGTCATTATACTTGAATATCACTGTGTACTATAGAAGGATTATGGTCTACAAGAGGTTTTACATAAATTGAGCCCATCTTAACTAGCGTAAGTTCACAGGAGAAATGCAGAAATAGGGACGTGCCGTATGTACCCACAAATGAGCATGAAGGTTAAAGTTATGAATAAGAATGAAACTTGCAGTTTTCTTGATTGTGTTTGGCAGTGGAATCTTCTTTTTCAGTTTTATTTGGGGGAATATTAAGTTGTTTGACTTTCAGTTAGAGATAAAAACTGAGCAGAGAGAAAATCTGGTAATTTTTATACTCTTATAAATCCTTTTTCTGAATTGGCTCAGTATCTATATCTTGGGGTTTTTTTTATGAGATTTACTTTCCAAGTACCATTTTTTTCTAAATAGAAACTTGTGTTTGTCAGCTAGTTCTCCAGGATCTTTTCCTGTTAACTACTTAAGGAAGTCCTCAGACTTTCCAGAACCACATATTTTGTGATTCTGTGAACCAATTCTGTGAAAGTTTTCTCAATAGAGTTTTCCTTGAGGTGTAGTTTGTTGACTTACATTTCAGAATCCTTTCCACAAAAAATTTTTCTTTTCTCCACACCAGCTCCCTTAGTAGGTGACCGGTACCTACAAGTTGCTGCATTCTCAGAATGCAAGCTCTTCTCTCACTCTGCACTAAGAAATTACATGAGAGATGACAACCAAACACCACCAAGATCTTACAATTGTTTAATCCAATATCGGTTGCAGGGTTACAAGTTCCTTTTTGCAAGCACTTTTGACATCCCATTTAAAATTGCATTATTAAAACTCTATATAATAAGAATCATAAGTTACTTAATTGATTTAACTGGGAATGGCTGGAATCCTCTGTACTATGTGTGCTCAAGTTAACAAGTTAACTCATTTATGGAATGATATGTTACTACCAAAATGTATGTGAACAAAGGGATAAACTATCACAGACTATCCTGAGTTGTAAGGGACCTACAAAGATCATGAAGTCCAACCCTTAGCCCTACACAAGACCAACCCTGAGAGTCATGTGGGAATGATACTCATGTGCCTGAGAGTATCATCCAAATGCCTCTTGAACTCTGTCAGGCTTGACACTGTGACCACTTCCCTGGGGAGCCTGTTCCAGTGCCCAACCACCCTCTGGGTGAAGAATCTTTTTCTAATATTCAGCCTCAACCTGCCCTGACACAACTTCAGGACTCCATGTGAGCTCTCTCACACTCTCTCTCTCTCTCTCTCTCTTTTTTTTTCTCTCTCTCTCTTCTGCAACCTGAACTATGTGAGTCATCAGATCTTGTAAGGTAAACTTTCTTCTTTACTCTTTTTTCTTCTCTTGTGGGTAACTTAAAACCAAAGACTTGTGTTTCACTAAAGCTAGTATATTGATTATTTTTAGTGAATGTTTTCAGTGGAATGAGTCTTTGTACTGTTTTAGTGAAATATTTTTTCTTGGTTGCATTTTACTCCTGTAAAACCTTTTGCCAAAATATCTTATTTTTCTCTCTAAATTATAGGAATTTTTCTTAGAGAAGAGTGTGTGACTCTTTCTCTGGATGCTAATTTGAGGTTATAATGAACCAAAGTCTTCTAAAAGACTTCAAAAATCTTAAAATGTAATCGCTTTGGGCAGCTTATGGCTTAAAATCTGGAGTATAACACCACTCTAGAAAGGTATCTCATGAACTTGAGCTGAAATTATCCATCGATGTGAGGAAAAGGTTTGTCAGTAGAAGTTACGGTAGCACGAACAAGGCAAATCATGCAGACAACCTGAGGTACTGTCCTGCATGCTAGACACTCATTTCTAAAGTGTATTTCTTCAAAGCTGTTTCAATGTGGCACTCAGTCCTGTTAAAAGGTGCTTTTCTTCAAACCCCTGGAATTTCCCTGTTGTGATTTCAGTCAGAAATTGGAATGCTACTAATCTCCTGACACAGAAACCAGCAGAGGGAAGAGAAAGCCTAGGTCATTCATGTATTAGCCGGAAGATCAAGAGAAACAGCACAATGAGGAGAGTAAGAAGTAAAACTACTCAATCTCTTCTGTTCCCTCACCAAGGCAAGGAGAAAAAGGAAAAAAAGAAAGCTGTGAAAGACTGGCCATCCTCTTCAGTCTGCTCTTGGGACAGAGCTGCTGTGTGCTACCTCTCCTCCCCTCTCCCACCCCCTCAGTTTTGGCTGGCCCCAGCATTAGGAGCAAGCCCCTCTCAACCATAACTTCTATTAGAAACAGAAGTTCCATCT
Organism: Pseudotriccus pelzelni; assembly: GCA_035584735.1. Classification (NCBI taxonomy): domain Eukaryota; kingdom Metazoa; phylum Chordata; class Aves; order Passeriformes; family Tyrannidae; genus Pseudotriccus; species Pseudotriccus pelzelni. Next base: position 79,415,368 of record JAWMRA010000001.1, read on the forward strand.
GCTGAGAGTTTATAGGGCTGGACCCATAATTTGCTCAATTACTAGTGTAAAGAAAACTATAGGGAACCTGAGTAACAGCAACTCCTAACCAAGCACATTTGCACTTCATCTGAAACTCTGTATGATTTATCAGGATCACACCCCCTCCTTCTCCAGGATCTAAAGCAATTTGTGTAGCTTAAAACAACTATTAAATGTATAACTAGGAGATAAAATCACAAATCCAGATCTAATTGGTATAGCTTAAATTAAGTTTTACATTTATTGCTGGGAGATAAAATTTGGATAGAATAACTATTACAACAGAATTAAGTGAAGGAAAATAGATATGGTGTGGGACCTATGGTAACTTTTATTTAAAACACATGCTGCCAGAGGCAGCAGTCTGCAGAAAACATTTGATCCTACTGCACTGCAATGCCCATTTGCTAGAGCAACACCCTCCTGAGTAGTGAAGCAAAAATATTAAATCTTAAACAATACTGATTTTGGAAAATCTATAAGGACATAGAAAATTCAGTCAATAATGTTGGCAGCTTATGTGTACAGAACGCTGCAAGAATTGGTCTCCCAAGGAAGTTTTTTTATAGGCAAATTTTTTATGAACATCTAAAAGTGCCATCTAACAGAAACAAAACAGATAAACTGGTGAAGATAACTAAAGAATACTAATGTCTAAGAAAACTGAAAGCAAAAACAAAATAAACAAAGAAATTAAACTTAAAAGAGTGTGGTCTGTTTTTAATTCCAGTATAACAGATCTTGCCTTAGGTTTTTCATGTCCTCATTCTCAATATTTCCTGTTCATCTCCTTTTGCAATTTTACAATAGGAAATATTGAATCATGGTTTTGTGTCAGTCATTCTTATTGAAAAGTTCAACAATTCTCTTCAATTGATGTGATTTCTTAGTTTTAAAATTAGACATTGATTTTGGTTGATAGGGGCCTCAGTGTTGGCTGAAAAGAAGGCATATCAGACTTAACTGATGTTACTGAGGGTCTTGTCTACTCAAATATTCAATTTCCTCAAAAAGACAGCCTCTCTGAGCAAGCTGGCTTCAACTTATTCCACTGCTTGACCAGCATCACTGTGGAGTTTTTTCCACATATCTGCAGGGAAATTCCTTTACTGCAGCTCGTGTCCATGGTCTTTCCTCCTTCCAATGTGCACTTCTGTGAAGAGTTTGGACTTGACTTCTCTATGACCACTAATTAGGTGTTTGAAGACCTTTATGAAATACCTTTTCCTAGCCTACTCTTATACATTTCAGTGCAAACTCTATTAAATCTCAAATGTAACATTTTTTTGGCCACTCAGATTTTGCAGAAGCATGAAGGAGAGCAAGTTTATAACAAACAAGGGCACAATAAAAGTTAATGACACATTTTCCACCGAGGTCTTTTTCTGTGGTTTGTGATAATACAAAAAAAAAAAAAAGTCTGTGTTTTGCCAGATATTTCCAAGCAAATCTGCCAGGAAATCACCTTTCTTAGTCCTCCAAAGCAATATGAAATAGCTGTGTGAACTGCAGCGTTCTAAGGACAAAGGCACAGAAGACAAGTTCAGACACAAAAATATTAAAAATTTCTCAGTTCTTCATTCACAAATGAGAACAGCTCTTAAGTGAGCACTTGCTGGAAAACAGCAATCTAACCTGCACAGGAGAGCTTGTGCTCAATGAACTCTGGCTGAAAATCTCCAGCCTGAGTTGCTCGGTTTAATAAAGATGATGACTGTTCAGTGACCTCTGTCACTGTGTATTTCTTATCCCCATATTGCCCAACAGAGCTGTAAGTGTTTGCACTTGTGCAAATACTGTCTGATTCCTGGCAGATCCCAATGAAAGTTTAGCATAGTTAATATTTTTAACCCCTTTTTTGTTGTTTTTAATCAACTTTTGCTTTTTTTAGTACTTCAGGTATTTTCCGTTCTTACATTTCAGCATAATTTGTGCCAGGAGCTCAAAGGGATCTCCAGAAGACAATTTTAGTGACACTTTTCTCTTTTTTCATGGGGACAGGTTCAGATAATCATAATATACTCCATATAGAAGAGAAGGAGATATAGCACAAGCAGGTAAAGTGACTTGAGCTTAAACCTAGTTTTAGGATTAGCCTTTGCCACCCATATTTCCATTAAAAGTCTTCCAGAAGAGGCTTGTAGTAGAGGAAGATGTTAATCTCCTAAGCTGAAGCAAATAACTATGGCAATTCTTGTGAATGACAGTGACCTCTAGACACTTGCTGGATGGTGTCTGGAGTGGGTTATCATCAGAGACAAAGAAATAAAACGTGAGCATTCTGCACTTCAAAGCCACATTTCCAGGCAAAACCCTAAATTTTAATGCCTTTTTCATGTCCCTTTAATGCCTCTACTTGACAAACCTTCACTTCTCCATAATGAATATTGTGTGCCCATATGGTTGTTACTCATCTGCTCCCTTTACCTTTAGACAGGTATTTTAAAATCAGTCAGCCCATTTGGTTTAACCTCTACAGCTCTTTTTTTCTCAAAAGGCATATGTTGTGATTTAGCCCCAGTCAGCAGTCAAGCACCACACAACTGCTCACTCCTCCATCAGCAGGACTGAAGAGAGAAAGAGAATCATAATGGTTGGAAAAGACTTTCAAGATCATAGACTCATAGAATCATAGATTCTATCAGTCATCAAGTTCAACTGTCAACCCAGTCTCCTCTTCCAGTTTCATCCCTCTCGGAGCTCCTACCTAATAATAACGTTGAAACCTTCCAAGGTTACACAACCTTCCTGAATGTTACAGCTGGTGATCCATCTCCTCACAGGTCACAGGTAACCACATATTTGAGCTGCCATTCCTGCCAGGCACTGATGGGAGGCACTTCTGTCATCCACAAGCCGTGCCTCCTGCAGGCAGTGTTCTCCCTCCCACCTTGCTCTACCCTGCCTGCCCCTGAGCTCGCTGACCTGCCTCGGCAAGTGAGAAAACTAGTGGCTTGAGACAAAGACAGTTTAATAGGAAAAATAAAACTGCACATGCAAGCAAAACTAAACCAAGGAATTAAATCTCTGCACAAGTGTTCAGCCATCTAAAGGAGTGCAGGGTTCCATTGCACATAAGGTTGACTTGGAAAGACAAACGCCATCACTCCAAACGTAGCCCCTTTCTTCCTTCCTCCTTCTTCCCCCCATGTTATATGCCGAGCATGATATCATATGGTATGAAATATCCCTTTGGTCAGTGGGAATCACCTGTCCCAGCTCTGTCTCCTCCCAACTTCCCATGTACCCCAGCCTCTTTGCCAGCATAGAAGTAGGAAAAGCAGAAAATGCCTGCTCAGCAATAACAAAAACACAGTGAAGAAAATTATCTCTACCCCAACCAAAACCAGTACAGAATGTGACAACTAACAGTCGAAGGAATGTACTGAAAAGCTCCTTTAGAAAAACCCATTACATATGCATTGCAAATTACATCCTGTAAAAGAAAGGATTAGGAAGAAACCTACACCTACATACACAGTGGTCTATATAAATTCCACTGAAGTCCAATTGTTTCTCTCAGGATTGTAGATAGTGATGCACATATTAAAATAAAATAAATAAATAAATAATGTCATTCTTTCTTTGAGAAACTTTGCTGACCATTCATTTCTTTCTAGGTCTAGAATCTTTATCCACTTGGTGGCAAATAGACAAGCTGAAAGCAACATGTGATGCCCCCAGTCCCTCTCTACGAATTCATTTTCAAAGCTAAATACTTTAGCTTCAAAACCAGAAATCAGCAGATCAAACAGATCTACTCTAAAGTACAAAGTGTGTGGCAATAGAAGAAATTAGATTCTGATTAGCTGATACAAGTTAGTACAGTTCTGTTGAATCCCACAGAGATGTATGCATTACCATTAGCAAGAGTAATATTGCTAAAACTAATTTTTTATTTTCCTGTGTTATCCACAGGGAGAAAATACATACTACTTGAGGTTGTTCATATGCTTCCTTTTTATTTTTTCCTCTATTCTTAATTCTTATTAGATTGCAAAACCTTTGACTCAGACTCTGTATCTCCTCTCACACACTGCAATAAATTGGAATATCAAAATATAGAGAAAATAATATTCAGGCTTTCCCCTCCTTTGACCAAGGAATGATTCAAGCTTACCTTAAGTACACCTCTAGAAAGTAATAGTATTTCAGATGTGTATGTTCAAAAACTTAGGAAAAAACCCAGAAAAATAAAACTAATTCTCCCCAGAAATATAGAGGAATAGTTTCATATCTTTGAGGAATTAATATAAGAAGATATACCCAAGTAATGTTTCATCTCCTTTGCCACCTACATGATCAATGCCTTGGGTCAACAAACATTTAGTAGGCTACTTTGAATACTGTACTTTACCCCCACAGTAAAGAAGAGAATTAAGAGAAAAAAAGTTAAGGAAGTTTGTTCTAAAAGTAAACTTTTCCTTTAATTTTTCTTTCAATATCAGAGGAAAGTAAGAAAGAAGGTGTTTATTATAATAAAATAATGAAATTAATATTAAGAAAAAATCAGTTATGATGGACAAATAATAAATTGATATGAAATAAGCAATTAAGTTCTTCACAAAACTAATGGAAATTGTTTGACGTATAGATAGGAGAAGCGGATGAGCCTCACAGAATGACATGTATTTGGATTCTATTACAGAATTAAATACATTTTATAATAACATATTTACAAAATGTATTTTGCCCAAATATTCACTAAATTGTTTCTCAATCCTGATGTCTCTCACATGAATTAAATTAATTTTATTCTACCCACACTGTTCACAGAATATGGAAAAAACTTGTCCATGTAGAATGATTCACTGATTTGAATCAAGTATTCTTAATTTATCTTTCATAATTCAGCCAGCAATAATTCAAACTTGTTTGGAACAGAAGTTGATTGAAAGATTGTAAACTAGAGCAGAATATAAGTTTGAGGGAAAGCCTTCACTAATGCATTGCTAAGATTTGTGCTGTCTTTTTCCAGTGCAGTTCCAGTGAGTGAATGACTGTTTCCACTGAGACCCTCTGAAAGGGGGAGATCGAGGCTTGTCTCCAGTCTTACTAGTCAGGTTCGTCTGGGGTCTTAACTGCCAGTTATACAGGTAGTGCCACAAGTAATGTGGTGAGCAAATGTACTTTCACATTTTTCAATCATACCAAGTGAATCTAAAAATTTCTTCAGTGGTCAGTTTTGCCTTTGACCGAAAGGACCAATACGACTTCTTCAAAATCTGAATGTAAGGCCAGCTAGCTCTTCAGCTGTCATAAGCCCATTTTTCCTGTTGATTTTGTCTTAGCTCTGCCAATTTATGATAACTGTCTGTCCTTAACAAAGGCAAAGCTGAAAGTAAAAATCCACCCCATGAAGAACGTATAAGTGGATACATGTATGTACACATGTTTATATACGCTTATAGACATGAATAATCACACATGCACATACCTGTACATGCATTTAAAAGCATCATTCAAAGCAGTTGGAATATTTAAAGATTTATTTGGTATTTCTGATGAATACTAGAAAAGAAAACAAGTTCCAAGAGATTTTACTATTTATGCATTAGAGATTATGCATAAAATTCAGAGCATGTGATGCTGTGGAATCCTCTACTTAATAGGTACGGCACTCACTCTGAAGTCACAACATCACAAAACTTTGTTTTGTAGATGGCTCAGAAGGGCAACGTGAAGAACATATAAACTGCATATACCATGGACTATCTATCAGAAATGTAAAGTACACTGATGCTCTAAAACCCCACTTTGACAGTAAGTTTTGATGAGAGACCTAATTTAATCCTTCTGCTAGCAAGAGGGACCAAATGGCTAAACACAGGACAAGTGTGCTTGGACATTTTAGTAGTTTGCACTTTGTATAACTATGCTGTTGTCAGAAGTGCTTCCAGTCCAGGTTTGTAGATGAGTATATCTGTCCATGATCTGCTACCTGGAATTTTCTGTAGAGGGCAAGAACTTGAGAGAGCTTGGTGTTTGCTTTGACGTTATTGTATTGCTGAAGCAAGAGAGATGGTGAGACTATTTCACAACTGCTATATCACCCAGAAAGCAGACTTCTGCTTTCAGCATTTCCGTGGAGGGAAAGTGTTCAAGTCTTCATAATCAATCTCTCTCTCTCTCTCTCTCATCTACCATTTCGTGTTTTAGGGTGAATTTTAGGAAAGCTTTTCTTTTTCTCTCTGCTCAGTATAAAAATCAGTAGCAGAAACTAGAAAAATCCTTGACTATTATACACCAATTCTTTTGCAGCTTTCATTATTTTAATCTTGTCATTTCAACTTTTTTATGTATAAGGTATTATTTATCACCAGCTCAACTGGCCAGTGTATATACTGTCCAATACCCAACAGATAAACAATAATTTTAGGCATTTCCACAGGATATCTGGACGTGTTTTCAGGTTAGCAGCAGCAAGCTGCTGAATGTCCAAGTATCCTGGACTGACAGCTACTGTGAATGCACATATTGACTACAACGGATGCTGAGCAGCTAGTCTGGTGTATTCTGGCACTGAATTTGTTGTGCTCATGTTGCAAAGAAATACAGCTGTGCTCAGGAAATCTTGGGATTTAATTTGGAACAATCACTTTAATTTCAAATGTTGGAAAATATGCTAGGCTGTATTTTCTTCCTTCTCTAAGCTGAAGCCAAGGTCTGGTTGTTTAGCCTGGAGAAGAGGAGGCTCAGAGGAGACCTCATCACTCTCTACAGCTCCCCTGAAAGGATGTTGTAGCCAGATGGGCATTGGTCTCTTCTCCCAGGCAACCAGCAGCAGGGCAAGAGGGCAGGGTCTTAAGCTCTGCCAGGGGAGGTTTAGGTTGAATATTAGGAAGAAATTTTTTCCAGAGAGAGTAATCAGACACTGGAATGAGCTGCCCAGGGAGGTGGTGGATTCACTGTCCCTGGAGGTTTTAAAATGAGACTGGATGTGGCACTTAGTGCCATGGTCTAGTAACCACAGTGGTGGTAGTGGATCAAGGGTTGGACTTGATGATCTCAGGGGTCTTTTCCAACCCAGTTGATTCTACAGTTCTAAGTAGTGGGCCCTAAAGCAATAACCAAAGGCTATAGGACACAATGGATAGGATCAAAGAGATACCTGGCTTCACAAATAAGTGCAGCACATTAATCCCAAAATTAATATGACTGCATTGCTTATGATATGTAAACTAACTTGCCTAAGTCTCTGCTAGTCTCTGTGGTGAGACACAGATGTATTCTGCATATGGTGAGCTGCAGAAACACAGCTAAGTTTAAAGACTTCTGTTACACTATGGATCCACTGAGAGACAGAATATGCAGAAATAGATTACTGTTTTACTTGTATTCTTTTTCCCTGAAGTTCTGTCTAGAGATATATGAGTACACACATTGCAAGATTTAGAATTAAATTGGGAAATATATAAGAACATAATTCCAAATAAAGGTTAAAATTATTAGAAATAAAATCAGGTGTCGCAAGGTTCCTTATTTCAACATCAGTTTTGGAGTAAATTCCCTAGCTTCTTGTCCTTTCCTGCAAATATTTTCCAGAATAAACTATAATTTTCTGAAGGAACTGACATAATTTGAATATACCATCCAATGACTTGTTCAGCTATGTCAACTATCTGATTAAAAATTCAGTGAAATTTACACGTGAGACAAAAAAAGTCCCCCAACCAAACCTACATTTTGGTAAGATTTCTACATTATGATCAAAACATTCATGTAGATTGAGTTTTTGAATAGTATTTTTGGAATGCAGTGTCCCATTAAAAAAGAAATTCAGCTGATGTTATCTCTATTAATTTCCCATATAACATGCTGCTTTTATACTACTGTATTATGATATCCCTTTTAATTCTTTATACCACTTCATACTGTGAGTTTTAATGGGTTTTCAGAGCATTCCTCTTTCTTTCCCTTCTAAGCAGAATTTGTATTTACTAAAAGGTGTGTTTGTGGATTCTTCCTTCAGTGTTTCCAGCTGTGTCATAGTTTATCAAATTATACCAAAGGTCATTAATATATTTTGCTTGTTTGCTATCTGCTGTAAGTCTACAGACATTTAGTTTTAATATTTGTTTTTGAAAGCCTGTTCTCCTTTCTTTATTTCCTGCTGTGTATGTGAGCAACTGAGTAATATTTCAAATGAAAGCTGTTGAAATAATGAGGGAGTTTCTTCTGCTTTTAAGTTACCAGTCTGTAACTCTGGAAATGTTCCTAGAACCTGAATATTCCCTAAAAAAGTACTAAAGTCTTTTACTGTAACTAGCATGGCTTATCTTTCTGTCAAATTGTTCTAGAAAAAATATTAGATATGCAGCCTCATTTTCTACAAAATAATCTGGTATCTTGTTTCTGAGGAATTTGCTGATACAGGAAAAGATTAAAAGAGAAAAGAAGGGAGTTGAAAGTATTTCTGTTATGAATTATTTTGGGATAAATTTAAATTTACTACAGTAAACATTTCTGGAACATGAAATTATGGAAAACAATTATTTTTTTCTTTTGAAGAGGTAACTAATGTAGAGAAATGCTATGACCTTTCTGGTTTTGCCTTTTTTTTGATTGAGGAGAACACTGAGATGTTCTCTGGTATTTTAAACTTAGAAATTGATGGGGTTGCTTGAGTTGTTTCTTAAGGTCTGCATTAAAAGATTGCTTTAGTTGGTGCACTATATCCTTCTCCCTGAAATAAAATTGAATGTGAAGCCATTATTTAAATTTCTATTTCAGAAGGTTGTTTAGAAAATAAATCTGATCATCAGATAAAAGAAAAGCTGTATCACAGAGAGATTTTTGTTACTTTTACATCTGGCAAGAGAGAGATTATTCATCTTTAAGAGATCTACTACAACTGTTGCCTAAACATACTCAGTTTTAGGAAGCCATTTTCAGCTCTCAAAGCACAAAATAAATTAGAATGTAACTGTTGTCCTGAAATTCTGATGCCAATGGAAGTTTTCCTTCTAAGTTTCAGAAGTCCAGACAAGGGAAAAGCATAAAACCAGCAGCTCTTATATGGCAACACTGTCTGTTTCCTATTGACCTGGACAGAAATAACCCATATGATGAGAAGCTTTATGATGTGATCCATTATTAATATTCTGAATCATTCAATCAATTTTAAATATTTGATTGTTTGCTTCTCATATAATATGCATGATACCTTTCTATGTAAAATTATCAATATTCTAGATGCCCGTAAACATTAAGGTTTTTTATTAATAATATACCAGTAATGCTTTCAATATTTAGCAATGAAATTTAAATCTATTTTTAGCAAAGTCTTAGATAACTCCAGCCTATGATCAACACAAAACCAGAATGAAAATGATCAACACTGTAAATATGCCACAGGAAATCCTCTTAAAGACAATTACAAAGATATCTAGATCTGGGAGGAAGTAGAAAGAAAAATTGTCTATTAAAAAAAAAAAGTGATTTTTTTGTATTGTAGTTTTTAATGAAACAAATTTAAGAAAGAAAACCTGTTGCCTTTCAGCTCTGTTTGCAGCTGTATCTCTAAGAGAGCAAATTCACAAGTGGTATTTACAACAGCCCATCTACAGATTAGCAAATCTAGATTTAAAAATGTAAGCTTTTAAAGCTTCTCATTATTTCAATTTAGAGACTGAAAAATTAATTAATCTTTAATTTAAGTCAGAATACAGGAACATATTTACCCATGGCGTGCAATGTCCAGTCCAAGTGTTCAGTTACCACTGCATTTAGGAGGGACAACACCTCTTTCTACTGATGTAAGTTAGATTTTATCTTTGTGGAGTCAAGTAAACCCTCTTCTAAATTATGAAAATTCCAACTTAAACATAAATGATAGGTCTTCTTCCTTTTTAAAGATATTCTGGAAAGAAAGATTCCTACTACATACCAACCAGTATAATTTCAGTCAATTGCAACAAGAAATTAATTTATTCATTCATCACCTAAACTGTTTGTTTTTGTCAAACACAAAAGTCAAATGAGAGGATTCTAACTATTAATCTTGACCATCCTAACCAAATTAGTCTAGAGAAAACCAATAATAGAAAAAATAGCTGAGTTACTGATTGAGCACAGAAAAGACATTTGAAATACCACTGAGAGAAATTTATTTCAAAGAATTCATTCATGAAACAGTGAGTAGGTTAGCAACTACCTGCTGCCTAAGGATTATCAGAATAAATAGAATCTGAAGTCTGATTGGCTTTATGTGTTTCTCAATTCCACTTTTGTTAATGGAAATGTAAACTAAATCACTGCAACAACATAAAAGGAAAACAATATAGTCAGTATTTTGTCACACCACAGCAAAGCATCACAATCCAAACACCATGTACAAATACAATGTCCATGTGCAAATACAAGCCCAGTAGATTCAGAAGAAACTCTGTGGAGGGAGAGAACTTGTACTAAAAACTGTGGGAAGGAATTCAGGATAGTTTTGGTTTTGTGGGTTTTATTGTTTGGTTTGGGGTTTTTTGTTTGTTTTTGTTGTTTTGTTTTGTTGTTTTGGGGGGTTTCTTTTGTTTCTTTGGGCTTTTTTGTTGTTTTGGTGATCTTTTTTGTTTGTTTGGGTTTTTTGTTTGTGGGGTTTTTTTTTATTTGGTTGGTTTGTTTTGGTTTGGGGGTTTTTTGTTTGTGCGTTTTTTTAATGTTATGCTTTATTAGCAATAATGTATAGATTTTCTTTGCAAAATGAACATTCTGGGTTTTGTTTAAGTTAAATCCTATTCATTGGAAAATTATACCCAATGAAGATATGCAAATAAATCACAGTGCAAAAGACCTTTTACATTAGTTATTTTTTATTCTTGCAATTGTACTTTTTCCCTACACAATAATACAGCTCTGCAGATAAATCCTGAAAAGTATTGATTCAACCTATTTGAACAAAGTTCAGTTGGGTTTATTACATGATACACTCTAATGCATTTTTTTTTAAATCATATATCTTAATGGATCTGTGATATATAGTACTTTGCATCTTAAATTAAGCTTCTAATTTTTGAAAGCCTAAAGCAGTAAATTCAACTATTTATTTGAGGAATGAGACTACATGGTTTGTTGGACCTCCAGGTTCTGGGAAAAAAACTCAAACAGTTGCACTTCCGTCCAGGGAAACCACTAATGGATGTGTTTTCCAGTGGTGTGACTCTCTCAGCTTAACATGTGCCTTCTTGTGCATGCAGGTGTATTGCTTTCTGGACATAGAAATAAGCAGCAATAATGTTTTCTGTGGGCAAGCATGGAGTTAAGTCTGAGTGTAAAAATGAGACAAATAGGATACTAAACTGAAATTATTGTTTCTGTCTTTCTGTAATACATCAAAGACAAACTCAAAACACTGCTTATAACTGAGAAAAAAATATTAGGTAAACATCTAGTTCCCATGACTGCTTGTAGCCCATGTTGCTGAGTTCTGTTGGCTTGGCCTGACCTGTACTCACTTATGCAGAAAGTTCTAATCTAGAGTTTTTTTCTATGAAACCATATTTATTTCTACACAGATATAATGGGATTTTGCTCCAAGTGAAGAAAGCAATATACACAGTTTAACACATCCTTCAAGTATCACCTTATATCTTAAGTAAAATAAAAAAAGAAAAAAGACTAACTGTCATAAGCATACAATAGAACCAAAACAGATTACTAAGAAATAAAATATTTTGTTATGTCTTTAACTTCCATTTAAAGCCTCACATTTTAGTGTTGTTTGTCTCCCTGTTTAAAAACAGAATGTATTGCACACTGATGAATTATGTAAAAAGACTCGCGTAACTTCTTCGTAGCAACGACTCTGAAATTCCTCTCATTTGCTGTGCAAATATATCCTACAAATGCATAACACATTCCTATTTTTATACTTCTCTTATTATTGTGATAATTTTTGTGCATCAGACTACAATTTGCTCTTATTTAGATGCATGTTTTAAATCTATCATTGTGACAAATGTTTTAATCCTTGTCTCAATTTGAATTGCATAGCCGCTAGTTCATTTATATTTTTGGAAGAATTTAGTTTATAGAGTCTATAGTAAACTAATACAGTATGCATGGAAAATTAATTTGTTCATTCAATTGGAATTTTCTGCTGAGTTGAGCCCATTATTTTTCACAGAGTTAACCTTCCATTAGAATAAAATATCTGAGAACTAGCCAGCATTTCTGTAAGGCCAACATCAAACATATTTAGAGAGCTCAATGCCAGAGAACCCCAACCAAAACAAAACAAAAACCGTGCTACTGTATTATTTCTTGTTACATGTCTGGTTTTTAAAGAGTGCAGCTGATAGTGAATCTACTTTAGAAGATGTTGAACATTTCATCACATACTTTAGACATGACTGATACAAAATAGCAAGTGTTGCATGAAAGGAACATACACAATAGAGATACACTTAAAACTTTGCTTTTTAATGTCTTCAGCAGTATTTGCATTTTTAATTAAAAGAAAAACAAATAAAAAGATAATTAACATAGGAATTAGTAACCAAACAATAAAAAGACAGATTTTTTATATTTTGCTTTTGTTTTTAAAGATTGCTTCCAGAGGTTCAGATTCTCTTACCTAATTTATATACATAATCCAAAAGGGTTTACTTCTGAATCTAGCCTCTCTAGAAAATTGTGTTGTCCATGGGGAAAAATAAGTGTCTTCAACCAACAGAGACATATCATCCTGTGGAAGTACCTGCCTCCATATATTCATGTGTTTAATGAAAAGATAATAAAATCTTTAGGCATGTTATATAGCAAAGATTAGGAGAATGAATGCAGCTGTAAGTGAAGTTTCTGGGGTAATCACTACCTGTCCACCAGTATGCATTAAATGCAAATAGTACCCGTGAAGGAGTAATTACTTGCCAATACCGGTTTATTTCTCATAAAATTCATAAGAACTGTAAAGAGAAAGCAGTATCTAATGAAATAGCTTTTCAGGAAATTGTCTTCTTGTCTTATCCCTCCTTCTGGATATTAAGGAAAAACAAATTCTTGTCACAACAACAAGTACCTAGACCAAAATATAGGCTTTCAGAACTCTGCTGAATTCTTGCTGGTCTCTTCCATGGCTGTGAGTAAGGAAGAGGGAACAGGTTTCAGTCACAGCTATACAGGGGCTAGAAGGCACTTTAAGAACTGTGTATGAGAATCAAGGACCTTGATTCTGTGAGAAATTACAGTTCAGATGCTAGTTCAGCCTTTTTAAATCTAAGTTCTGTGGCTTCATATCTAGTATTTTTTGCATTCCAATAAAATGCAAATAAATGCAATAAAATTCCACAAAACTCAAATAACCAAAAGAAACTTTGGGGTCTTTTTTCATTGTTGTTTCTTCTTTAGTTGGAGGAAGAGGTGCTGGGGTTGTGGGAGGGTGTGTATGTACGTTTGTTGCTCTAGCAGAATCTGAAATGCCTTGTACATGCCTATGAATGCTCCTAATGAACTGTCCTAGTTCTGCAATTTGATCTTTGCGAAGGCAAAGACTGATGTTCTGAAGAGGTCCACTTCATTAATGGAAACTCCCAAAAGACATGTACGTGGAGTTTGTTTGTGAAGATCCAATTTCAGAATCTAGGGTTAAATTTGCACTCCCTAAATGGTTCAGAAAGATCAGGTGACATGCTGTATTGTTAACCACTTCTGTTTTCAAAATACTAAGTTCTCTTTCTTCTCATAACTCAGTTGCAACCTGTAGGAGTAGTTAAGGTGTGAGCTGTAAAATCTTCCATCTGTCTTAACCTGTTTCTCAGTACTGTATTAATGCAAATAATAATAATGAAAAGCAACAGAGCTGAGTTAGGCCGAAGATTTTAACATTAATTTCTCTGGCTTTGTAAGAAGGTGTAAACTGGTGATCGCTGCAAAATGGCTCAGAACTTTATAGGATAAAGGCAAGAGTAGGAGCATAAAATACAGTGACATCACCTGAAACAGATTAGGGCTAATGACAAAGTACAACAAAGTATAAAAGCTTAGTTCAACCACTTGCTTATAAATGCAGTGCATTTGTAATTTAGAATATGTCACAATTGGCATGAGGTTAATAAAAAGAAACAAAATTAAATATCCTAATTGTTTCCAAACTAAATTAGTATCACAGTTAATTCAAATAGCAACCATATATGTCAAGGGAGGGGACTTGTCTTTTTCAGTTATTTCTGGAACATATTGCTGGAGCAAGGTGTAGACATCTTGTCTATGGAGTAAATCTAAAGTTCATTTCTTTTCCTTCTGATTTAGAGCCCTTTAAGGAAATGTGGTCAGCATGACAATTCAATTGATTTCACTGGAACCTACAAATACTCAAATAGTTCAGATTAGTTGTCAGTGGAGAAAGGGAAAATTCATCAAAAATTAACACCAATTCCAATTTAAAAAATATATTTAAAATGTCACAAACTCATTAGTATTTATTTTCTTAATTTTGATTTTTGTTTCCTTGTTTCTTTCTTTTTATAGAACTAGGAATTTTTGTATGGAGACTTCGGAAAAAACTTAAGTATCTTCACGTGAAAAATCCACAAGAATTTGAGTAATTTCAGAAGCAATATGATAATTTAAACATAGTTTATAATACTAAAAATTTTGTCTTAAATTCTTATTTAGACCTTTTTTGGTTCTAGTTCAAACTTTTATTTGTTTTCTTATTTTTAATGAGCCAGCTTAAAAAAAAAAAAAAGAAAGAAAATGTCAATGCAAAGGAATTAAAAAAAACAATCCTATTCAGAAGTTACATAGCATAAGAAGATTCATATTCGTGAAGTTTACATCTGAGTTTCTGTTCCTAAGCTAAAGTCCTCTTAATGGCTCTTGAGCCATGTATTTTGAAATATATATATTCTGCCATCCTTTTTGGCCACTTTGGTCAGGTGATTGCTTCTCAACACTTGCCAATAAAAAGATCAAATTTTATATTAACTCTGTAACTTACCTTGTTGTAGAAGTAACTGGCAAATCTCTCACCATTTAAGACAGACTTTTTATTTTTATAAAAGAAACAGTATTTAAAATCTGACTTCATGAGGTCTCATAATTTTAAAACATGATAGCACTCAAAACGCATTTAACAGATAATTCTGTCTTGTGAGTATGAAATAATGGAGAAATTCTAGAACTAATCTAAACTGCAATTTGTTCAGAGTTGGACTTCTTTCAAGTAACTACTGTAGATCAGATGCATCTTTGGAACTTACTCGTTGACTTTACACAGACAGTGAGAAATCTCAGTTCCTACTAACCTCAGTAGAATCATCATTTCATCCATCCTGTCTTGGGCTTTTTTTTAACAGGTTTTTTGTTTGTTTGGGGGGGGGTGTTTGTGGGTAACTCGTTTAGTTAGTTAGGTTGGATTCTTTTGGGGGTTTTTTTCACAGGAGTTGAATTTGGTTTGCTTTATCTGTCGGTATTAGCCCTGAAATCAGGCATTTATTGTTAATATCTTCAAAACAGGGATTCATGAATTAGGTCCTAATTTAGAGGTTAGAGTTTTTGAAAACGAGTCCATAAATAATTTATTTTTCAGTGCATTTTTAAAAACTCTTATATAATATTAAATTCTACTTTGAAAAAGTTATATGAAGTAAAACTTAGTAGGATGATTTTTCTTTTACGCTTGTTACAGCAGTTTTTGCACAGTCATCTATTTTAGGTAGTGAAAAGCAATTAATCTGAACTTTTTCCTCTCTTCCTCTTTAAAACTACCTTTTGGGCTTTCACCTTCTTCTAAAATCTTATAATAACAAATGAAAGAAATTAATGGAATATAGTGGTGCTGATTTCTCCCTGAGGAACAAGATAAACAGTTGTGTAGGTATTTGGGGGATAAAAAGGTGTTAAAATCAATTTTAACAAATCTCAATCTCCTCTGTTAAAGTTTAAGTACGTAAATTGGCTAATGTAAAATCTTCTTGGTACAATATAGCCTTCAAAAGACTGCCTGTACAGTCATCAAAAAGGATACTTACCCAATGATTTTTTTTTAATATATGGGGGTGCATTGCTTATGCAGATTCCAGGGTGAACTAAAGAAAAATTACATACATAAACAATAAGCTATCCAGATGGTCCATCAACAGTTAATTAAGTGGCAAACACAGAAGTATCTCTGATGCTGCCAAAAAACTGCCTGCAGAGTCTGCCATGGGCTCAAATTTAGATTGCTGGAGGAAAATCTTCTGCAGATTGGCATCAGTCTCTTGTGATGCTCATCTGAAAAGCAGGCAGAGTAAATTTCACAAGCTACATTTAAAAATGAAAACAAGAGTAAGGGAAGTGCTGTCTGAACATATTGCTAATAATGGGATATGAGTTTGTCATGCTCATGTTGCCAAGGTAAATTCAGACCAGAGTAGTAGAGACCAAAGGGAACCAGCAGCTGTTACTTGCACTCCATGTGAAACAATATAGTAGCCTCTGAGTCTCCATCCATTTCTGGTACTCATCACACTTGCAGTCAAAGAGTTGAATGGATATATGACTCTGTTACCCACGTATTCCTTGGGACAGCCTCTCCAGTGAAAGAGCAGTGGGGTTACATGTTGAAGCTTTTACCTTTTCATTTCTTGAGGGTCCTTCACTGCTAAGCCCTCTAGAATAGTGTTCTAATATTGTTAATAAAAGAGATCACAGCAAGTTTTTGGACAGTAGAAACAATCTTAGAAAATATATTTCAGATAAACATTAGATCTTTGCAATAATTTTTTTTCCCTGAAAGTACCCCTGCTTTTCCAAGTCATATAGTTCCAGTGTCAGTAAGCTGAAAAGAAACAGCTTGCCATGCTCCCAAATGTGAATCTACCCAATATTTTTTACTACAGAGCAATCATTAGACTTTCACTTTGACTCAGCTTCATGGATAAAACCAGTAAAAATTGCTTAGGCAAGTGAGAAGACATGAACTGGTTAATAAGTGAGTTAGGGATTCTTCCTTTGAAATTTGTTTCACATAAAAGAGCAGCAGTCATGAATATTTTAAAAGCAAGAACTCTTTAGGCTTCTTTAAATATTAATTTAGCAAAGAGACAACATTAAATATCAGTTAGGAACATAGAGTGTTTCGAGTATTAGGTTGTAAAACTACAAACCCAAACCAAACCCATTTATATGAAATAGCTTATCATTTGTCATATTTTGCCATTTAATTTTTATGCATATTCAATCAGATGTTAAATATTTTTGTCTACTTTTTTTTTCCTAGAAGCTGCTTGTTTCTCAAGGATTTGTTCTGTTATGTAATCTTAGAGAAATTAAATGGAAAGACTAAGAAAAGACAGAAGGCTGAAGATCTGAGACCAAATCACCTTTTCAATTAAGTTGTTCTGGAGTCACTGGGGAAAAAAAAAAGAAATGGACCACAGCTCTTTCAAAAACAAAAATAAAACAGCTTAAGGCACTTAGTTTTGGTCATGAATTTGAATGAAAGAATCAATTCAAGATTCTAATGTTGTAAAATCTAAAACCATCAATGATCCTGATTCCCAAAAGTTTCAAGGTTTGCAAAATCAGCTGGTGTCCGAGTGCAATGGAGGTATGCTCAGAAATTCAAATGGATACTGTTGTTCTTGAGATAGAAAAATATGCTCCCACTCTGTTTACTGCTTCTGTGTCTGAGGAAACTCATAGAGGTAATGAACATCTTCTTGAGAAAACCACAATACAATGTTGGCTACAATAATAAAGGAAACAAATATGCCCCAAAACAGCACACAAAAAATAATCTTCCATTAAAAAAGCAGCTGTACATGGAGTTTCAACTGTTTCCAGCAGGAAATCTTTTATACATGGCACTTTTTCAACTTCAGTTTGGATAATCCAGGGAAAGCTATTTGCTCTACTTGCAATAGAAAAGTGTGTATTCACAAATCTGGAGCCTGTGTTGGCACATCTGTACTTAGTTTCCATCTGCAAGTGCTGCAGCCAATGTATTGCAGTGATTGCAGCCAAAATAAAACAAATAAAAAGAAAATCTAACTGTGAAGCCACCGATACTATTAGACACTGTACATAATTCCACATTATTTTTTTTTATTATTTGATTTGATTACCTACTATACTAGAGTCTTTGTTTGGGGTTGTTGAATTTTCAGGACTACACACCGTTTGATGGCTCGGCCAGTCCTCCAGCAAGTAACCAGAAAGAATTACTAAGCCAGTAGTGAAAGTTTTAAAAATAGCGTAATTATCTACATGGATGAAACACAACTTGAGAAGCAGTATGCTCCCCTGTTATCTTTTTTCTACCTGTACTGTCATTCTGGATGGATGAATATCTTAGTGAGAATTTTTGTTTACTTGTTCACTTTTATGTTTGCACGTGTTTAGATTAAATAGGATTTTTTTTCCTAAACAGTCATTTTTCCTTCATATGAAAAGTTTGGTCCTCATGCATAGTTGCTGGTGCTCTTACACAACCATTCAATTCTTAGGAGAGTATGCATCACTGCAATTAGTTTTAGAAATTCCTTGAAATTCCCCAGTGGCAGTTAAAAATCTCTGAGGCATATGGATGCTTTCATATGCTTTGTCTTTTAATTTTTCTGTCATGTGCTTAATTTGCACCTCAAAATCATCAATGGTCAGCACAGAGCAGGATAGGAACCAAGAAACCGCTCTTCATTCAGCAGTGAGAATTTTAAACAGGAAGGAAAGGAATGTTTGCAATATCACTCCTGCTTATATAGTAATTCAGTATTTCAATATTGTCTTGTTTGCTAAACTCACATAAGATACGGACCCATCAATAACCCACATGTCATGAATTCAGTGTTTCCTGGAATGTCAGAAACGCTGTCGCTGAACTGAGAAGGAATAACTTTTGTAGTTAAAACCCAACAAAAAAACAAAGAACAATAATACAATGCTGATAAGATATGAGTAATATATGCTGATTGGTGCAGTAATGTAGCCTTGCATTGAATATTGTCTGCAGATTTGTCACTGCAATATAAGGAAGATATTAAGCTATTAGAGACTATCCAAAGGAGGGCAACAAAGGGCCTTGAGGGGAAGCCATATGAGGAGCAGCTGAGGTCACTTGTTCTGTTCAGTCTGGAGAAGAGGAGACTGAGAGGAGACATCATTGCAGTGACAACTTCCTTGTGAGGGGAAGAGGAGGGGCAGGTACTGATCTCTTCTCTGTGGTGACCAGTGACGGGACCCAAGGGAACGGCCTGAAGTTGTGTCAGGGGAGGTTTAGATTGGATATTAGAAAAAGATTCTTTACCGAGAGGATGGTTGGGCACTGGAACAGGCTCCCTAAGGAAGTGATCACAGCCCCAAGTCTGACAGAGTTCAAGAAGCATTTGGATGATACTCTCAGGCACATAGTATGACCCTTGGGAATAGTCCTGTGCAGGGCTAAGAGCTGGACTTGGTGATCCTTGTGGGTCTCTTCCAACTCAGCATATTCTGTGATTCTATGATTCTGTGACTAATAAACCCTTTGGTTCTGGCTTGTACAACATATCATGAATTAAGCCATTTCTTTGGCTTCCTGCACTTCAGGGCATTCACAGAGCAATTTGCTTGGCCAGGGCTTGTGCCGGTTGGGAGGGGCAGCAGTGACTTACAGCTGCTGTGTCTTCCCTTCCACAAGCTTGGCAGAAAGCTTCAAAGGGTCTTGTCTGACAAAACTATACAGAATAAAAATATAATATGGAGGAGACGTAAGAGGAGTGAAGTCATCACAGTGAAAAAAAAGAGAAAGAAGTCTTGGGAACCTGCTATTAAAAAAAAAATTAAAATTTTAGAAGCTTAGATGCCTTTCATTGCTCCCCCATGTGTCAAATGATGGGAGACTGCCAATATACTGAATACTGCACGGTTCCCACATCTTGTTCTGCATCCTAATGCTAACAATAGGCTAGGAGCATGCTTGAAAGCTGCATGAGAAGAGAGTGTTGCCCTCCATCAGGTCCTTCACTCACCCCCCCCATGTCGTTTACCTCACTGTATGATCCAGACACCCTTGCTGAAACAAATGCTCTCTGGCTCTTAATATCACTTCACACATCAGTAAATCTATGGAGTTAAAAAAGGGTTTTCTCATCAAGTTAAATTTATGGTTGAAGAGAAAGTTGTGATTGTGACAGACTGAGATGTGAGGGTTAGGAATCGTTGGCATTTTTGCCTTAATCCAGCTTTCATTCCCAAATCGGATTCTTAGATATGTTCTCCCTTGCTTTTGTAGAGTAATATGTTTGCAGGGTTGTTGTTTTTCTTTTTTTTTTCTTTTTCTTTTCTCAGAAGTTATTTTCTTTTACTTGTGCGCTGCTTAATGGAAATCCATCAAATTCTTAGCAGAGGCAGTCACTGAATAAAACAAAGGTCTAAATGCTAATATGAATAATGAAATTTCCATGGTGGCACACATGGGAAAGAGTAGAAATTGCTAAGGGGTAATGAAATAAATTATATTTTATTAAAATCTCCCTACTGAACAGATATTACGTACAAATATATTTTCTAAAATGAATCAATGTATATTTTCATTCATGAACAAAAATCTTAAAATGCCAGTGTTTTATTCATGTGTATATAAAAAAGTGTGTCTGGAAGCACTCTTTATTATACAAAGTCATTTTGTTGCAAAGGAGAATAAAAATATTGTCCAGGAAATGAACATGCACATAAAGAATTTGTTTACTTTCAAAATCATCTGCAAAAATATCCTAGTTTTATGTTAATGTTCGATGTACTTATACTGTTTCATGTTTATTTCTGACAAAGAATTGCAAATGTGTAGTGCTCCTTCTAAATGAAATTAAAAATTTAATATAAAAATAAAAAAATAAAAGCACTTTGCAATGTGAACATATGAATTTGTAGTTTATTGATTTATCTTGGGAGTACATTTGGGGCATTTCATCCTCTGCTCTGTGGATTGAACTGAAAGATATTTAACTTGACAAAACCAGCATTCAGGCTGCATTTTACATAATTTTAATTAATATTCAAAATTTTATTTATAAATTATGCTCTTAGACATTTCCTATCTTGCAATTACAGTTCCTCTTCTTGTGAGTGGGAAATAGACTGAGAACTGGAATTGAGAGAAGAAAACTAAAACTTATTTTGCACTTTTATTAGTTCAACCTTCAATTCTTTTCTCTTTCCCAGGGTATTAGGAAGGGAAAGATGTCTGACTTGAGTACAGTGGGCAGAGAGCCAGACTGGAATGGGAGAAGAAATGGAGATAAGGATAAGGAATCAGGGTGGAAGCAGAGATGGTGCCTGAGAATGAGGAAGGGGAAGCCTGGGAATTCAAATCTAAGAGGGAAATGGTGAAGAAAATGGTGAAGTAAAGAGGGAAGAGGGCCTGCCTTTGGATAAGAGTTTGAGGAGATTGCCAAGATTAAAATGGTACAGCTGGGAGTTATGTGCAGAAAGTCTTGAAATAAGTGAATCTGGCAATGCAATACTTTGCTGATATACTCTCAGTTATCATTGTGTAAAGACAAGGATACAGGCACACTATTCAAGCTTAAGCTGAGCAAGTTACAGGCCAACAGCCAGGACGAAGTAATTATCTGTATATTCTTCATTAGTATTTTTTCAGGTGGAACTTGTAAGCTCATTGAGAAAAAGAGCACTTTTTAATCTTAATTTGATAATGTTGTATAAATGCATTTAATTATCAAATAAGTTCTACAAAAGTACTTAGATATTATTGATTATTAATTAGTCAGAAAAAATGTTTTATTCTAATTAGTGTGACTGATATGAGCTTATTCAACAAAGAACAACAGCAAGTAAGGAAGGTGAGCATTTGGCTACTAATTTTTTTCCACTAGCTTCTGGATTTTGTTTCAGGATCAAAAGGCATCACTTTTTTCACCCAGTTATGTGTTTATAACATAGGTAATGCATATTTGTCTAGACTCTGCCTTAGTTGCTAACCACAGAACTTTCAATTTGGGGCCTTTTTCATTAGTGCTTACTAAACAGTCTTTAAAATGTCTAAATGATATGGACCTTTCTTGGTGGTATCAGTAAATTATTCTCCCAAGCATATTTCTTTAAAGACTAGTGATATTTTATTCCTATTTTTATTGTTTGGTTTTATTATTATTTCTTGAGTTTATGTGGTTTTGGTATTTAGGTCCATAAAATAAGGGATTATCCAACCAGTGCAGAGGAGTCATCAGTTAGTCTGATCCCTGAGGTTTTTTTAATACTTTATACAAGTGTATGCAGTTAGGCATTATCCAGGAGAACATTCTAACAGTAGTCAGAGATGTAAACTTAAGAATTAGTGCTGGAGTAATTCTAGAGTTCTGAGCTGTTCTAGACTGATCTTCAGATGCTACAGAAAATGAACTTTCATCCAAAAATTAAATCAATATAGTGAAAAAATATAAAGACTACTCTTCATTAACGGTCTGATGCAGCACATCTCAAAGTTTTAAAAAATCCACTTAGAAAGCTGAGGCTCTCAAGTTCCCAATTTCAATGTCAATTATAATCAAAAATAATTCCTTTATATCATGCTTTCTGTGCTAATATATATCTTTGATTTCAGGCTGAAATAACAGAAAAGGTGATCAGTACAACAACTTGTACATTTTATAATTTGCTTTATTGACAATATAACACATTTCATCAAGGGTTTATTTTTGCTATTTTATATTCAGAATACATTTAGAAAATGCACATTTGAACAGTGGCACTTGCTCCAGGAATGACTCACTTTTTGCATTGCACTACTCCAGGTAAATTAACAGCACTAAAAATTGAGAAAACTGGTTTGACAAGTTGTGAGCATGTAAGCTTGCAACTGTGTTAAGAATATGATCTGTCTACTCCTCCTGAAGAAATAGAAACTGTTTACCATTACTTCAAATGGCAATATTCCTCAGAAACTATACTTAAGGTAAATATATTTTAATCTCATAAAAGGCCTGAAGAAGAGAAGGTTCAGTGGTAAACTCATCAAAGTCTATGAATATCTAATAGTTAAGTGTAAAGAAGAACAAATTTTCAGTGACAGGACAGTGTCCACGGACACAAACTGGAACACAGAAGGTTCTAGTCTGAACAACAAGACATATATTTTGACACTGACAGTGACAGCACTGGAATAAGTTGCCCAGGGAGCTTACAAAATCTTTGTTCTAGGAGGTTAAAAAAAAAAAAAAAAAAAAAAAAAAGCACAATGTGACACTGTACTGAGCAAGAGGGACTGTCTAAATGATCTCCAGAGACCCCTTCCAACTTCAAGGATTTTCTAATTCTGCCCTTAGATAAAGCTCAGCATCAGCCTTGGATTCTATTTAGCCTGAGGCTGGGGTTAGTATTGATAGACAAAACACAGAGCACCAGTTGGTGTGAGGCTGCTCAAAGAAGGCGAAGGCCACAGAAATATTTCTCCTCTATGAAATTGTTCAGGTGGGTCTTAGCTGGAGGTCAGTGGTTAACCCCAGGGTTAGGAATAGGAGAAAGACAAAGCCTGCAGTTCTTCAGGGTGTGTGACTTGAAAGGGTTTGCCAAGGGAAAGGTTATGATGGAAAAAGATTTATCATCCAAGTACTTTAAGGTAACCTCTGGGAGTCCTTGGCTGAGGCTCAGCCCTTGCCTAGATTTGGGGTTAGGGTTGGAGTAGAGTCAAAGCTCCTGTTGATGAGGGACTGCGAAAAGCACCAAAAGAATCATTATGTTTTGGCTATAAGATAATGTCCTTCATAGTAGCTGGCATGGGGCTATGACTTGGATTTGTGCTGGAAACAGTATTGATAATGCACTAATGTTTTTGTTACTGACAAGCAGCGATCGCACAGGGTTGAGCCTTGGTTTGCTTCTCACCCCACCCCACCAGCCAACAGGCTGGGGGTGCACAATGGGCTGGGAGGTGACATAGGTGGGACAGCTGACCCCAGCTGACCAGAGGGATGTCCCAGACACACAGACTCATGCTCTCAGCATATAAAGCTGGGGGAAGAAAGAGAAAGAATGGGATGTTCAGAGTGATGGCTTTTGTCTTTCCAAGTCATCAGTAGTCATGATGGAGCTCAGGTTTCCCTGGGATGGCTGAACATCAGTCTGCCCATGGGAAGTGCCAAATTAATACAAGACTCAACCTGCCCTCGGCTGTTTTATGTTGATAGTAGTTCTTTTTTGTTAATGAATAAATGTCAAGATAAACAGAATTCATTAACATGTGTTGAAAGTGTGGAGGATTTCTGATCAACAGTCTGAATATATTTTAATGCAATTAACAATTAATAAATGCCTTTGAATTAGTGATAGGACAAACAGATTATGAAAAAGTTTTGGTACTCGGTTATTTGTTGTTAAATATCTAATAAAAGTGCTGGAGTGGCATGAGCTTTTTAACACTGTACAAGAGACAGGCTTCTCTCCTTACCATGAGAAACTATAAATTGACTGAGAAAATAGCCTTAAGTATTAAAATGTATTGAATACTGTGAATAGTGGGGGAGCTGTCCAAGCTGTGACAGCAACCATTAATCAAGGAGATCTTGCAGGGAGTCAAGCTCATCTGCTCAAACATTCTGAAATATCTGGATCTTTAGGGATCCAGACCTGTGTTCAGGACACCAGTATCAGTTCTAGGAAAGGCACCTCTTAATACTGACAACATAACCTGTGTCAACAGTCATCTTAGGTCCCGTAGTGTCTGAAGAAAAATCTTTCACAGAGGTGTTTAAGATACAAATGAGTACCTTGAGCCTGACTCTGTTATGCCACTGATACTATTTGTAAGAGATGGGCTTTTTAACTAAAAACCTTTGCCAAAAGTGAATTGTATTTGCTTTGGGAATCAGGGCTAGCTCAGACTCTGACAAAAGTGACCGGATTAATTCAAAGAGAGACAGACAACAGCTATGTCCTTAAGTTTAAAAATGCCTTCACAGACAAACTATGTAGTCAGAATCATTGTTCACATAACAGTAACAAATGACATCACTTTCATGATCCCTAATGTCCTACTTATTTGTAAACCAGATATTGTTCGAAGTTCATCTTCTTTTTTTCAGTGACTGACCTTAAAACATCCTTTAGCATCAGGGAAATTACTACACTCAACTTTTCTGAAACTCTTGTTTCTACATGCAGTAGTGGGAATATTTGGTGGGGAACAGGAAGGAGTAATGTACAGATGCAGAAGTTAGTATGAAATTCCATTTCTTTTGCCAAAGTAAAGCTTAGAGTTTCCAGTAAATTGTTCTTATCTCAACCTATGATCTTTACCTTTTATGCTTCCAGTTCTCCTCTCCAGCTGGCTGCAGGAGGAGGGGAAGAGGAGAGTGATCTAGTGGTTCATGGTATGGAGTGTTTTCAGTGGAAACAATAAATTGAGGAATACCATTCCTAAAACACAGCACAGACCAAGTTAGGAGGAAAAAACCCCAAAAAACCCTGAATTTACTATGAACAAAACAGATAATCACAAATTGAAATGTCATTGAGAAAATAAAATTTTACAGATTTTTTCTAGAAGCCCAATACAAGACATAAAATTATGATCTGAAAAATAAGACAAGCTGTTTAGAAGTATAGTTCAATGAGCTGTGTTGAATCAAGCCTTTGCTAGGACTGTACATCATTAGAAAGAAAACAGTTTCGGTTTGGTTCAGTTTGCTGTGACATCACATAAATGTTGCTTCTTTAAACAGCATATCTTTGTCTTCAAGGCACTGCTATTTTCTGAAATGCCAATGTAGTTTAAGTGATCACCAAATTTTGAACAAACAAAAGCTATAAACACTGTGAGATTTCTTCCAGTATTTTTATTACATACATTAAATTAGTATCAGAAGTAAAAATGAGTGTGATGAGGCCATGTTTATGGATGATTGATAAAATATTAGAGGTTGTATAGAGGTATTTTTCAAAACCAGAAATTATACAGTCCTTACAAGTCTTTCCTAGGAGAGTTTAATTTTATAACTTGCATTTTAATTAACAATATCATATAGCCAAAATTATTTTTCTTTTTTTTTTTTTTTTTCAATTTACCACAGGCTTGTGTTCCTTTATTAACACTACCATTCTTTGTTATAGTAGCCCTACAACTTAACATGATAGACTATTTCTACTCTGAAGAAAAATAGTTCTGACTTGGCTGGTACACAGGTGGATGTAAATTAATGACTGGAAAAGAAGGAATCTGAAAATACTACATGCTAACAGAAACTGGCAATATGGAAATAACTGGCAAAACAAAACAGATTTTAAAAAGTCTTGCTGAAAATCCTTTTTAAAAAGTGAGGAGAAATTAGGCATTTCAATGAAGGGGCTTGCTTTTGGCACAGCATCACATTTTAACCTGTAAACCTTCCATTGGCTCATTTCTCAATTTGAAATAAAAGGTGACCAACTATTCAAACACTTGGGATCAAATCAATCCTTACTGTAAACAGGTTAACAGGGACTCAGGCCACTATAAATACATTTTTAAGAGGAATATAAATACAAGAGTTCTTATACATAATAAGGTGACTATTTATAGTAATTTTTTTAGGGAAAAATATTAATTTTTTAACCCCAAAATGGTTAGTTTGAAATATTTCTGCTTCATTCTTTTTCTTCCTTGGGAAAAGTGTTCCATTCAATATGATAAACCTATTAAACCCCAAATTAAATATTTGGTCCAGATTTATCCCAAAAGCTTTAGATATAGTATGAAGAGTAAAGGGCTTTTACATCTGGTTATTCCAGTCAACTAAGGTCTTAATTGCTCTCAGGAGGCAACTTTCTTTCCATTATATTTAGCACAAACCTAGAATGATTAGGATCTTAACATAGGATCCTCAGTTAAGTGCCTATACTTATCTGGGATGAATCCATAATTTTAGCTTTTCAATCCTCTCTGCTTGAGCTATAAGAGGGAAGGGAGAATAAATTACACATTTATTAGAAAAGAAAAATTGTTATATCCACCTTCAGTTTCCCCTGTAACTGGGATATTCACCTTGGACATAATTTCTCTAGGCAAATGTGGGAGATGAGAATTCAAATCTGCCAAATCTACCTATGTTTTGTCTAGAACTGCAGGGAATCTTTCTGGCATCTGACATTCACCTTTCACACTGCTCCTTAGAGTGGCTGAAGGATTCTTCTTGGAATGCAATTGACAAATACCATTCTTTCTAGGTTGCAGTAGTAACTACAGCGAACTGCTTTTGTTGACAGTTGAAATACCATTCTTGTTCTAATTTTTCATTGTGCTGGCTCTTAACTAAGCTGTATGGTATTTGGGATACAGTTCTATCAGTCCTTCCTTATAATGTTCAATTTTTCCCTTACATAATTAAACATCTGCTAAAGCACTAGAAGGAGCTGAGTTATCCCGTTTCACAATTACTTTAACTTACACTGAGAAGTTCTGCCAAGGAGTGGAAAATAATTTCAGATCCACTGTATTCCTGATGTATCTAAATCAACATATATCATCTCCCAGGTGCATGTGCTTAAAGATTTATTTTTTTTTCACTTACTTCAGAGGACTAATCAAGACATATGTCTAGCCAGACAACCCTAGGATTAGGTGGGGTATCTTCAAGTGTTAAAAAAAAAAGATCATTACAGAGAAATTGTGTCTACCATTTAACAAAACAATACTGTAGAAAAGTAAAGGTTGTGTTCTAATCAGAACTGCCTAAAGGAAATAGAAAACTGAATTCTCAAATCCAACCTAAATCGTTGCTACATAAACCAGACTGTGCTATGGCATATTGTGACTGTTATTCAATGACAGGGCATTCAGAAGTCGACAAACATTTTATAAAATAGAGGAGTAGACTACCAGATGAATCAAAGTTTTCCAGTGATTCAGAATTGCCTCCCTTTCACAAATACTTGCACACTTGCATTAATCCACACTTAGAGCACTGGACCTACAATGAGAAGATAATTCGGTATTCAGTATGAATAGTATGGTTGGGCTCATTAGTTTTATGAAGCCAACTCTCAGTGAGTCAGTTTGATTAGCACTACACAACTGGAAAGCAAGGCTGAATCACAGGATTCTTTGATCTGATGTTGTGTTTCCCTGAAAATAAAGACATAATTTAAACTTTGGTAAACACTATCTCCTATTACTAAGAACAATATATTTTGAAAAGCATATTACAATATGAATCAGAGAAATAACAAAAAATAGTAATTTTTCTGCATTTTCCTTGACTGTCAACCTATTCAGTAATGCAAAGAAAAAGAAATTAAAAAAAACCAAACTTTAAATTTTGAAAAAAACCTGTTGAAAAATTGTGGGACAAAATTATGTTTCACCTCAGAGACAGCAGTCAATTCTATGAGGTCAAGTGACAGATTCACTTTAAACATCATCATGATTTCATGACAGGGAGCAGCAAAACACAAGGAAAATAAATTACAGACAGTGATTGTTAATTCTTTCTGAATCAACACGAAAATTTCAGCAAATTTTAGCAAGAACTAGAGAGCAGAAATCTAAGAACAGTTGTTATAGAAGTTTTAATCAAATCTTTATTTCTGAGTCTTTCCTGATTAAAAAAAAAATAATCGAAGCAAAACAGCCAACCTAGAATATTTATTAATTGCATATTATCTACTTAATGTGTAGGTACTTGCTCATTCATAAATGATACTTTTGAAGTCGATACCACAGTGTTACTAATGTAACTCCATAATAATCTGTTAGAAAATAAGTAATGGCAAATATTGCCATATAGCTTCCTTCACCAAAATGTAGTCAGTTAGGACAGAACAAATATAAATGCTGCATAAAACTTTGCAACTTACAGTATTTTGTTCATGCTCATCATGAAATATATTTTCCTCATCATATAATATATATTTCTTGTTGACTTTTATCTGTAACTACAGTAAAAGAAGCAATGTGGTGACAGCTAAGTCCAACCAAGGATAAAAGCACAAGAAAAATCATATATGAAAGCAAATAAAAGCCCTACAAGGCAATTTGCAGTCATTTTAAGATGGATTTCATTGTCTGTAATAACAATTTGGCGATCAAAATAACTTTAGTTAATTTTTTCATTTTTAATGTAAACATTTTTTAGAAATTAAAATAAGGTGATAAAATAGAACTCATGTAACTTGAATTCATTAATATGAGAACATTCACACAGAATCTTCTGGAATTCACTCAAATCCATTGAAAAAAGTTTCATTCTGCTTTGTTATTTATAATGGTATTATTTTTAAAACAAAGTTTTAATTTAAATTAAACTATTGTAGTTTCTTAAATATCTACTATCACCTAGGAAAAGTTTTACACAAAAAAATTTCAAAGCTCAGTTAGTGTTCTTCACAAAAGTTTATTTTCTCTGTGAATAAAATTAATCAGACACACCTATTATATCCAGTTGTTACTGATAAAGGAATAAGTTCAAAGTATTTTGTTTCACTGTAGTTCATTTTTTAAAAATTTCTCCATACACTGATTCAATTTCTTTTTACTTCACACTGTCTTTAAAAAACACTATGGCTGTGCAGATTTTTCAAGAATTGTTTGTAAGTAATTATATTAAGAAATTATCATGAACTTCAGTCCTTAGCTCCAAACACTTTCCTTCCAATACTTTATAGGAGGGCATTTGGTCTGTTCAGCCTGGAAAAGAGACTGAGGGGGGACCTCACTGCAGTTACAACTTCCCCATGAGAGGAGCAGGAGGGGCAGGCACTGATCTCTTCTCTGTGGTGACCAGTGACAGATACTTTCAGGCACATGTTGTGACTCTTGGGAATGGTCTTGTGCAGGGTTAAGCTGAGTTGGACTCAGTGATCCTTGTGGATCCCTTCCAACTCAGCATATTCTGTGATAGTGAAGTGATAATTTTTTTTTTAATCAAATAAATAATGAATGAATATTAGCTGCTGACATCCTCCGGTACTGTAAATATAAGACAGCAACAATAGAAAAATAATTAAACTCTCACACCTAGGGTAAGTCCAAAGATATATAAAAAAGCCTGGATCAATCTATTTTTTTTTAATTTTATGTCTCTTTTTCCATAAATTATGTCATATTTTACATTTATATATACACTTCAATGTGTGTGCAACTAATCAAATCAAAGCTCTTTTTTTGACTGTCGTTGGACAAGGTTTTATAAGTAGAATATAAGCTTTCCCTCATTGACTCATTAAGTCCAATGGACATAAAATTTTATTTTCTATAAGGAAAAGTAGACAAAATACTGATTATCCTTATGGCCAAGAAGCTGATGAAGAAACTGCAAGGTTATACCTGACATGAGCAATAGGCACAGGACACCTATCGTCTTGGTTTAAGGGAAGCTTTTAATGGCTTGCAGGCACTGAATTGTTCTGCTTGACTGAAACTGAGGAACTTCTGCTTATGCCTCGGAACAGAAATTCAGGCACCAGTGGACCTTTGAGGCCAATAAAACTCTAAAGCTACTCTTTATTATGCACAGAATTTTTACAGTTTACAGAATGGAGGCCTTAATGATATTTAATGAATAAGCAATAATATAACAACACTGTAATATTAAAAGCCAATATTAATTGACCTTGTGTTATGTAGTTTCTCTTTATATGCCATTATGTTGTTTCTGGTATCATGAACACTTCACTAAATTTAAAACTTTCTTTGTGTAATTAAATTAGATCTGAAATTTAATAACTGTTTGTCCTTTGTGTTACTGTTAAATGCCAACAACCAGGATACACCTTCTAATTTTTCTCTATGATATTGTCACTTTTGACATAAAGTGATATGTGACACATCTTGATGATACAGATCTCAAAATCTCTATCACTCTGCTATTTTGTTACCAGCTAAATATTATAAGAATTAATAAATTTACAGGATTACACAGGAAAATGTATACTTTACTAGAACAGTAGCAGTCATAGCATATAGAATGAAAACACGTCATGTGGAGATTTTCTTAAAAATGTATGTTATATTTTTCTTCAGAAATCAGTCTTCCCTCAAGAGCTATTAAAATGAGCTTTAATTTACCCCAATTTTACAAAATAAAGTCCATAACTGAAAAAACAGGGATTTATGCAAGGTTTTGTTTCTAAAACACAGAGGACGACATTTTTTTTAATGTAATTTTCAGATATATACAAATTCAATCTTAGAAGCTATTCATGTGGATCACATTTTTAAATTCCAAACAAAGAGTTTTATACCAGCTGACTGCAATGATTACTCTGGAATCTTTTCAGACTGTTTACTGGCTTTTGCAATTATCTCAAGAAGACAATATAGTGATATTGATGCTACAGTCTTTTAATGGTATTCTTGAAAGGGGCATTGGGAAATGGGAACTTATTCCTACTATCATTGCAGCTGTTTGTCAGAGTTATTTGTGTTGGGACAACTGAAACTCACATTAAATTCCAAACTCTAATCAAATTTTTATTTGGTGTTTTCCTTGTAATGGGCAACAGTCTTGCTCCTCACAAAATACTCTGTGAATTTGTTTGTTCTTTTCAGACTGAAAAATAACTCCCTAGGTATGTGTGTCTGTAAATAAGGCATTCTAATGCTGCTTAAGTTTGCAAATTTGATTTGGGTGACATTCACATGACACGAAGCAGATAGCCAAGTTGATATGGCACATAATGTCTCCAGTTAAATCCCCACCAGATGATGAGAGACATGGCAGTGTTCCTAAACCTACTGTCTTTCTCTACAATCTGTTACTATAGTACCAGATAACATTAGTGCTGATAGCTTTCAACCTCTGTGCCTTTTCTGCCAATGCACTTCTGGCTCAAAACTTTATACAAATATTTTAGATAACATACTATTGTGGACTTAATTCTAGTGAATTTTACAGAGGGAATGCCAAACACAATATGTATCTTAAAGAGTTTCATTTCTTGATAGATAAAAAAAAAGCTGTTGGAAAAAAAATATTGAAATCTTGGAATTCCATCTAAATGGCTATCTGTTCCATTCCACCTTTACAGTAGTGTTCTGGAGAGAGTAGGAAATCAAAAATTCAGGAGAAAAACAAGTAGCAGAACTAATGAAGTTTGGGTATCTGTGGATTTGTTTTGTGGATGATTGACAAGGATGCCTGATAAAGTATGAGAGATGAGTGGAGGTTTGCCAGTCTGGGGATATCTGTATGTTTTCATTTTGTGTTTTACTTTCCTGTATATGAATATAAACAGGACACAGAGAACTCATGAAA
The DNA here is from genome assembly GCA_035584735.1 of Pseudotriccus pelzelni. Taxonomy (NCBI): domain Eukaryota; kingdom Metazoa; phylum Chordata; class Aves; order Passeriformes; family Tyrannidae; genus Pseudotriccus; species Pseudotriccus pelzelni. The sequence goes on from JAWMRA010000001.1 coordinate 79,447,530, forward strand.
TAACCTCACTAATAACTTTTCACATCTCTGTGGTTTAATAATAATTTAGTGGAAGTGACTGGGGAGAGTAAAAAGGGTCATACTTTGATTGTTTGCAGATAACCTGGATGGCTAACTCGAATTCTGGTTCTTAGCATCTCCAGCCCAACTCAGGACATTTGTTTAAGAAGCAGCTCTTGTTTCTCAAGCAGTTGGTACAGACTGGTTCACTACCCCTTTCTTCAAAGAAAATCTCGTGTGCATCAGTTCATCCATACTGCATCAACGCAATTCTCCAGACTATGTGCGATGCCTTAGTGGCCCATTATCATTATAACTAGTACTCCTTTTCAATTGCGCTAAAATTAAATCCCTGTTCAAAGAGTTTGAAAAATATAGGTCTCTGTCACAGTCCACTGAGTTCTTATCCTATGAGTATAGTGCTGCAGGTATGAGCTACATTTAGAAATCTTGGGAGACTGTCAATAAGATCACAGGTTTTCCTTGAAAGAAAAAGGGTAATTCACAGACAAATTCTACTGAAGAAAGCTGTTTGCACTACTAAGAATACTCTTGACCCCTTTTCAGTGGGATATAACAGAAGCATGACTAACCTGATACAATAAATAATGAGTTCTGTGACAAAGAGAGAACTATTATTGGCACACACAATATACTAGAATCGGTTAGGTTGTATATCTTTTATTTTGTACACAGTAGAGAGATAAAGAGAATAAGACTTTTCTCCACGGAATATAAAACTAGAATAGCAGGGTAGAAAAGACAAGCAAATGGAAGAAATGGGACAGGGTAGATAAGATTGTGAACAAACCCAACAAAAACAGTGGAATGGTTAACTACAGTCTACCTAATCAGTGGTCTCTGGGCAAAAGCTATACAAAGAATACATTTATCTGATTGAATGATCAAGTTCTTGTTCTTAAACTGACAACCTTTTGACCAAAAGAACCTCACACTTGGTTCCACCCAAAATATTTAAATAAAATGAGAAATATTTCTTTTCATTTTTTCAATTATTAAATTTCCTTTAGATTAATTTAAAAATAAAATAACGACTTTAGGAAAAAATGTAACTGGAAGGAAACACTTGCCTTTTTGAAAATACTTCTTTTCTTTGACTTGAACAGGTGCATATTTACAGTCAGTGCAATACTGGGGGGTTTTAAGTAAATAGTATATATTTGGGAAGAGGTGAGATGAGAAGCATCAAGAAATGCAATTGACCTGCATAACTGGGATCAAATTACCAGAGCTTTTTAAGGGAGGACTGGAAAGCAGAAAGGTGATGACCTTATTGAATATTTTGTTGTTGCAGTTTTCCTCAGATTAAATATTGAACCTGGTGCAAAAACATTTGTGAAATTAAAAAGAAAGTAGGTCAATCAAACTGACATAATTTGCAAATAAAAGCAGTAAAGTACTGATACAGTAAAATAAAATAAAAAAAAAAAAACAGAAGGTTTTGAAGATGACAGTGATGACCGCTGTTTTGTGTTTGTTACGGTAAAACTGGTGGAACTGGTAAAGATACTTATTTAAGATTATGATACAGAAATATGTAAGCAGGAGTGGCCTAGTGAAATCAAATCATTTATTTATAGCTTTTCAGAGGTAAAAATACCTCCTAGGTAATATAGTCAGAGGACCTGAAGGAAACATTCTGAGCGAATAAATCCAGAAATCAAAATAAGGAGAAGTATTCTTCAACTTCTCCAGAGATTTTCAGACTCTGACAATTTTAAATCAGTAATCACATGATTTTGTTAGTACCATAAATGAAAAAGAACTTTGTTCCAAGAAACCTGGGAAGAGAAAATTCCTCACATTCTTCTGTTTCTGACAGATAGCAATGGAAACTGCAGACCTTTAAGTGATGTCATGAGAAAAGTAGCACAAACTGATGTAGATACACTCAGAATTTGTAATGTCAAGCATTGGTTAATTAAAATATGACTAGTAATTGGATTAAATTTCTTGTTATTCAATACATTTTGGTATTTACTGTGTTTCATACTTTTTTTCCCCTCGATAAACAGCAATCAGAAATAAAGAATAATAGAAAAGGAAATGCTGCAGGCCATCATGTGTTCCAACTTCACTTGGTACTCAATACACCAGTATTTCTGAGAGTCACGGTCACATAGGAGTACAAAATATTTCTTCTGCAGAGACTGTAACTTAGAACCAACTTAGAAAAAAAAAACAAACTAAGGTGGGAGATGTGTTATTCTGTTTCATCTTCCTTTGTGCAGTGTACAGGAAAGGGTATATCAACCTAGGAGACATATGGCTGAAACATGGGTTTAGGTAGAGTCACAGCTGGTCAAAGTAAAAGGTTGAAGCAGCATATGCTCTAAAAAGCAGATGAGAAGTACAACACCTGTGAAATAAGAGCAGTGAATAATCCCACTTTTGCAAAAACTATTCCAAATGCTTCGATTTGTTCAAAAGAAACAGGGAGGGCATGTTCAGGATACACTAAGAATACCCAAGATAGAAATGTATATGGGCCAAGGTTACCCAGTAGTCCTCCATAGCAGATTTAAAGTGTAGTTTACATTGGCTAAAAGGTAAAACCTTCAGACAGCAAAATAGTACTGAAAAATTAAAAGTTAACAGTAAATTGCAGTTCCATGGATCAGTCTTTGATGGAGGCAGCTGGATTACCCATTTAATCTCATCAAGATCTACCCACAGAGCATCTTAAAGAATGAAGACACAGGTACAGAACTTTTAAAAAATAAAAGAACAGGGAAATACACTAATCTTTTCTTAAATGTCAGTTCAAATCCACAGAGATTTTTTGAACATATTCTTTTTTCATCTGCCCTGCTTTTTTTTTCTGGGGTGTGTCTTAATTGTTATACAACTGTGAGGTGAAGAAATAACTCTTGGTTTTATTCAGTAGTAGAGAAGTAAAAGCAGTTTATAGACAAATTATTTAAAAAATAAACATTTTTTTTCCGTACATGAAAAACCAAAGTGTAATGCATGTTAGAATATTTACTCTATGGGAAAGCCTGAAATTCCAGGTCCCTTAATCATCTCTCAAACATGTGACTTGTGAATAAAAGAACATTAACAGAACTAGTATTTTAATGCTGTTATATGATGACAAAGGGCCCAAAGATGAACAGAAACAGAAAGAAGTTTAAACAGTCCTTGCTAAAATGCAAATTCTATTAAAATATTTGATCAAATAAACGACTCAATCTGCCCTTAAATACTTACTATAAAGATCAGGATTAATTGGTCACCTTCTTACCAAGGAAATAAGTGAGAAAATTAGGATGATGATGAAAAGAATCAAAGTTAGAGCTTTGTAATGAAAATTGGTATTGGCTAATAATTAAAACACAGAAAAGTAATTTACTGAAGAGGGAAAGCATAGATAGAGAAAAGCAAAATGATCCAAAAGGAATGAGTTACAGACAAATAACCAGCAAGATTTAAATAAAGAAATGGCATTTCAAGCAAATGGAGGCTTTTCTTATGATTAGCCTTTGGAGAGAGAGCAAGAACAAAAGGAAAGAACAATCTCAATAATTCAGCAAAGGAAAACTTTAGGATCTCTTCAGAACAGTAACTCCTCCTCAAAGCATAACTACCTGTGCAGCTGACCCACATTAAAATAAATGTAATTACATTTATCTGCTTGAGGAGTGTAAATAAATATAATTATACTTGTCTTTTGTATGACATTGAGAAGTTAACTATATGAAGAACAAAGGAGAATATGCATAAAAGATGGTGTAACATGAGGAAGACCGTAACACTTTAAATTGTATGGAGGAACTAAAATATTACAACAAACTTTCTCCCAGCCCTGTGGCTATTTTGAATGCAGGAAAATTCTTACATTTCAAAATACAACCATGTTTGCCTAATTATTATGTGTTTAGATTTAAAAAATAATATGACTTCTGTCCTTCTCTATCGGTATGACAACAGATTTCAGTAAAGAACAGAAAACTTACTTGAATGGATTTCTCAAATCTCTAAAGAAACAAAAATTTATGGATCTTAACAAAAATAATTTCATCCTCTCTTTTACCATAACCATGTGATCCAAGAGTATTGGCATTTTGCCAGTTGATTTTTTAATTTAAGGATTTACATTAATGTTATTTTAAATTTCTTGTATAACATCATAGAATCATTAAACCAATTATGTAAAGTAATAACCTAAAATCATGACTTGAAATAAAGCTTTGAGCTACCAGCTAATAAAATGGCCTTAGAGACTGCTGCTGAAAACAAAATAAAAAACAACAGCAAAGAATACATGACTGGGTTTTAAATCCCCTCTTGTTTCTTAATGATGCAGGTCCCTTTTCTAAATGACATGTTACACATTCAGCAAAAAAAATTTCAATTAGGGACAAAGGGCAAAGCAGATTACCTGTTCTGTCACTAGCTTTATACAGCTGCAAAGTATCTGACAATTTCTTTCTCAGACAGAGTGATGAAAATAGCAATAAAGAATGGTGGAAAGGGGAGAAAAGGTTATAGTTACAGTTTACCTGTATTTACCTACTGTAGTACATTCAAAAAAAATGGCTGAGTTGAAGGTAATAAAGAGAAGTCATTATTTTGCTTGGATCAGTAACAGATCACTTTCTGGTATTAAATAAAGCAGGAGATCTGGAAGTCTAGGGTATGAAGTAGGAAAAATCAGAAACCCAAATTTCTTCAAAAAATTCTAGTTATTTTTTCTTTTGAGGAATAAATGTAAGTTTTAAAAGACAGAATATGGGAAAAAAGCTTATAAACTATTATATTACAAATAAAATAGATGAATGGGGTCCCTTTTGTTTTCATAAAAGAATATCAATCTCATAATATTTTATGATGTTATAAACACCACAAGAAATAGTTTAAAATTACCCTTCATCGTGAGTTTTCAGTCATGTTATCGTATTTTAAATTAAATAATAAAAAGTGTAGTCAAATATTACATTAATGTATAAAAATAGATAGTAAAATATTTAAAATTAAAATTTTTCTTTACTGAAATGAAACATCTCTGTATTGTCAATAATTAAGGCAATAGTGTATACTTCTAGATTAATGAAATTTTCATTTAATTCTCATTATAACTGTGGCCAAACTATTTAGGTATAGGGTATGATGAAGTAAAATTACACCTAAGAATAAAACAGAGTATTGGTCTTAAATGATAGTTTAGCTGCTAAACTTATATTTAAAGGTGAGGCAAAAATTAGACAGAAGGAAAGGCAATCAGAGCCATCCCAGACACACTTCATATTTGCTAAGACAGTCCATGATAAAATTCAAATTAATGTCTGTGAAAAGGCATAATACTATAGTTTCTACTGCTCCTAGTAGACCCTGGCATAACTCTTTTTTTTTTTCTATCATTCTATTTCATATGTTTGAAAGCACCTCTGACTCTTCACACTGGACCATAAATAATAGGGCACCTAAATAGCTTTTTACAGTATGCATAGAATTCCAACACTGCTTCTTTTCAAAATGCATGTTTAGGGGGTGAACAACTCCAGCTTTGTTAGCTCTGAACATATTTTCATAGATAAATTCCCACTGATAACACTCTTGGTGTGGAAAAGTGAAACAAACTGGAGAAATCCTTCCAACTAGTAGTACATTTTCCTATAGCTATTGCACCCCAGGCACCTTTTTGTACTTCCTAAACTAGGCAAGGCTAGACTGGAATAACATGAAAGCTTATATCAATATGGAAGAGGCATCAAAAGTGGCAGGATATAGCAGGTGGCATTCCGAATATCAATCTAATAATAATAGGAACATATTATGTATTTTAAACATCATAAAAGTAATCCAAAAACCATGAAAGTTCAAGATTTTTATTGTTCTGATACTGATTTGGGGTTTCTTTTATGAGACATGAAATAGAACACCTACACACCTGTTATCATTAAAAACATAGCGGCATATTCTGCAAATGTTGTACTGAAAATGTACAATTATATTCTAAATATATGTCTACTGCAGTTCTGTTTAGACAAGTTTGTTCATTTAATTACTTTTTTCTTTATGACTGCTAAGAAATTGTCATGTATAAAATTTGAGCTGTCTTCCTCTCCTTGTTTGGTAACAACAACATTTTGTATAATAATTCTTATCTATTCATTTTCATTAGAAGGGGTTTTTGTACTATAAACAGTGGTTTATAGGGTGATTATTTTCCAAAGTCAGCCCTTAAAGGTATTTCTAAGGAAGAATTAGTTTACCCAGAACCCAGATACTGAAATATCCTTAATTTTTGAAGATTAAAATGTGATTATCAATGCAATAGCAACAATGACTCATATACAGTAATAAAACATGGACCCATCTAATTATTGGATGACACTTTCCCATCACACAGCCATGTCTCAGATTTACACAACTACATCTCAGAAGTAGCCACATGAAGGGAATAACAGAAGACCAAAACTGAAGGACTGATCTGCAAACACCTATCTGGCTCCATACTTAGCCTTAGCAAGTAGTACTAATACTTCATTTTCAAGAGCTCTAAGCTCACAAAATTGCCCTAAATGCTATTCTGACTTTTCAAAATAGACACGTGACTTAGTGCACTTTTTCTGTATTCTGCCAGCCTTAAACTGCAGACTGTTGGCTCTAAAATAAGATTCACATAAACCTCAAAATCAACTCTGTTTCAGCGTGCAAATGGATGCAATTTATCTCTCCTGTTTGCTTTCCATTGCAGAAATGAACATGAATCACAGGTACTCACTGTATTGCACTTGAGAAGGAAAAACTGTTTCTGGATTGACAAAATAATTATGTAAAATCCTGGCAATTTTGAAGCAAAAGTAATGCATGGAAATACTTCATGGGACTATAATGTTACTGTATTCAATATTACTCTCCATTGATTCCTGTAATATTACAAACAGAACAGGATATTTTAGAAAAAACCTTGTGACATTGGGTAACTAACTCTGTTAGTTACCCAGTGGCATCAAATTTATCTGTGGATACAATTTTAAGAAAATCAATCTGTGCAATTTCACTGATTTCAAAGGCATAATGTGAATTTTGCTCCAACTGAGGATTTTGCCTGATGCTTTCAACGATCCATAATACAAACTCAGAAAAAAAAGCAGTTATATTGAGTTTATTTTTCGAAATAAAAAATATTAATTTGGATATTTTTAAGTTCCAGAGGTATGGTCCTGTTTTCACACCATTCCAGTATAGTAAATAATCATTTTTTGGAAGTAGGATTTTCCAAGGTTTTTCCTTTTGTTCTTCTTTCCTTGTATGATCAAGAAGTCACTAACCCTTGCCTGCTCACTAACTCCTGATCTCTGCGTGCTAGTATCTACTTTGAGTTCAAATCATTGGAGATGGAAAGATACCTTCTCCTTTCAAATCTGGAAACAGAGAGGTGAAAATAAGAAAAATACTGAAGAAAGTCATGCCCATTTCAGGCTTTAGATAATTTGCATAAGAAGATGGTATTAATATGATCAAAAATATTGTTGTTATTTTATCAGAATATGATCTTTTTTTTTCCCATTAACCAAGTCAAATGCAAAGAGACAGCAAAGTCTCATCCCAAACTTTAGACTGTAGATCTGTATTGCCTTATCTACAGTTAGGACAACTATTCTGGCCCCCACTGGAATAAAGAATTGGAAAAAACCTGAAGATAATGCTTCTCAATGACCAGAGCATGTGTCAAGAGCTGTTTTAGGCTACATAATCTGCTTTGCCAGTTTTCATGACAGATTTGTAGCAGTGGATCAGTGGAATTTCTGTCAAGGTCCCAAGATCTACATTTGATGTGGTTTGGATTTGCCGCCTTGGAACAATGGCCTGACCATTTATTAGCACTTGAAGTTCATTAGATAAATTCCTGGAGGATATCTTCCAAACATACTTCTTTAAAGAGAAATCTAACACTCACATTTCAGGAATACTTATCAATTTTGAGCCAAACCAGGAAAAGTCAGGAAATCTGGGAGACAGACTTCAAAAAATGCAACCTTGATCTGTTGCAAAAAAAATGATACAGACTCACTCAAAGTCTAAAAGACAAATACCAAAAGACAAATGCTGAGCAGTTATTTTAGGTATGTATATATTTCATCTATACTGAAAACCTTACAATCAGTGGAAAGGAGTTAACAATTCCATAAACTGATTCCACTTTATGTCTGAATTGTCCTTTGAAGATGTGACTCTGACTATAAACTATCAAGAGAGGCAAAACCTCCTCTTGTGCCTGTCTTGAGCACCTGTACTCCACATTTGAACTTAAATACCACTGCCAGCACCAGCAATATACAAGATACTTTTCAGGCTGATAGTGTAAAAGCTGTGTGGTGGGACATCCAGGGCATACATGGACTTTTCTAAAAAAAAAAATCTGTGAATCGCTATGGGACAGAATTGATTATTTGTTGGGTTTTTTTTTTTAACTACCTTTATTGCACTATGTCTGACTTTTTGCTTGCTCAGCTATAGCCTTGAATATAACCTATTTTCAGTTTCAAAGTGACTCAGAAATAAATATCACCAGCTGGTTCACTCCCTGCTTTCCAAAGACATCATTCTTCACTAAAATAGTTATTCATCATAAAAAAATTACAAAAAATTTTAAAAAATTTATGATAATAAATTTACAAAAAAATTAAAGTAATTTACAAAAAACCCCACTCAAACTAAATCTGGAACAGAGAATTTTCTTGAATTACTTCAGTTATTATAATCTAATAATAAAGATATTATCATGTCGACTAATAACTGTGAGAAAAGCCCAAGGCTATCAAAATGATTGCTGTCAAATTGTATATTGAAGCAGTAGCACATTCTAATGACATAGCATATCTAACAAAATCACATGACCATAAAATGTTCAATAAAGCATTGCTCAATCCTTTTCAAGCATTACTGTAACTCCACTGGTTTTTGGTTTTTTGGGTTTTTTTTAATCTAAAATTCTAAAAGAATTGAGTCCATTCCTTAAGGTAACCAGCACTGACATTTCCCTTTAATGGATTAGCAAAGCAAATTACCAGACATCTGTCTTTCTGTATTCCTTCTATCCTGATTATAATGAATTACCCACCCTTCTCCCCCCTCATTTTCTGCAGAGCACTGTGGTACGGTCTTGCTCCTAGTATATCATACAGATATACTGTCTTCACTCGAGGAAATCTCTTCAGCTATGTGCTTGGAGATGCTGCCTCTGAATTCTAACATGTCACCCTAAGGAAAAGTTAACAAAGATCTAAGAAAAAGAACAAACTTGAACTGGTAAATGAAGGCTCTCTTAAGAGGGATGTATGGAGAAGCAGTGATACACTTGAGCGATTAGCAGTTAGATCCTTTTGGCCCTTGTGTCAGAAAGGGAATAAACAACAGTTGTAATAATGCACTCTGGTTTTTAGGAAAACTGCTTAAGAAAAAAGATAAAAATCTGAACTCACTTGTCTCAAAAAGATAAAATACCCTAGGAAGTCGAACCTTTGGACACTTTAGTAGGTGAGACAGTCAGAGGCTGCTATTATTTTTGAAAAGATCTGTTTGAAGCTTGGTTGTAGGTGTTTTATATCTTCAGTGTCCACCCTTTTCTGACCAATTTAATAGAAGTATTTTTACCATATTCTAGCAACCACTTCTTCAAAACTGTATCCAAACATTTTGTTTCTTCCTCAAAATGTCCACCTATATTCTGTGTATTAAGAAGAATTGATTGATGGGTCTGTATTGATTTGTGAGAGTCTCAGTTAATAGAGGGAATATTTAGATGGAATTGAACAAATATTTCATCAACTGGTTTCACAAAGAAAGAAGTTGTCTGGCATATTTTTTGCTTCAAATTTATATCAAGTCCCATGTGCTCACAGTTCTTCAGTTTTGTGCTCTTTCACAGAATATTGGATGAACAGCTTGAGAGCCCTTTATTGTCTTCAGAGAGAGCACACAAAACAGACAGCAACAGGCACGATTTCCAAATGCTTTTGACATGCCTCAAGCCTGACCTTGAAGGAAACACCTCTAAGACAAGAGTCAATATCTCAGAAGCTTGTTTTGTGGCCTAGACATGTTCAGAGAAGATATTTTATAGGATTTATTTTTATTTGTCTGTTCTTGTATGAGCTTTAATTTTGCTGATGGCGACAGGAACCATTTTAGTTGTCAGCTGAGATCAGGACTGTAGCTATGCCTGTCAGTGCAGTAATTATGTTGAAAACAGTGACTTTACTTCATGTTCAGTTACAGAAACTACCCAATAATGGAAATACAGCCATTTCCAACACAAAATAAATATGTGTATTGTTTGAATCAAATAAATGGAGATTTCTCTTCCAGTAATGTGTATTCATATGTATGAAATGAAGCATACAAATAACTATTAAGACTGTGTTTACAGCTATCCATCTTAAGAATCACAACATTCATTTTTCATTATAACTTGATTCTGTGGTTAAAAATAAAATTTGGAGGAGTGAAAAAAGGGAGTTTTACAGAAGAAACTTTGGAAAAGTGGGAGAATGTGGAAATTGGGTTCTGAAAGTGAATAAGAGCAATGACACAGCAAGCTCTTACAAGATTCCAGATTCTAGGTTCTTCTTTGCTGATACTCTGTTTGGTCTACTTCCTTGCCTTGCCTTGCCTTGCCTTGCCTTGCCTTGCCTTCTCTTCCCAAACCTTCCCAAACTTACTCCTCCCAAACCTTCCTTTCCCTTTCCTCTATGTCATCTGTCTACCTGGCACAACTGATATCATAAAGACTTTCACAGCTGTTCACATGTTCCCAGACTGCATCAACCCAAGACCAATCAAACAAACAAAAAACCAAATGAAAGATCACATGCTAGTTAAGGAATTTTCACTGTTAGAGAAAGTGTATCATCAGGAAATTATAGTGCTTTTTATTAGGAAAAAGTAAGATTTTCAGACTTAGTCTAAAAATGAGTATGATTACTTTTCCTATATAACTTCTTCTGAATTTCTGTGGTAGCACTGACACATGCTTTTACAGATGTTTTATTCCACAGAAGATATATTTAAGAGGATATATCATATGATTAGAAGTTGAAGCTGGACCATATTCACTGAACAATATTAATGTTCTTTCAAGAGATCAGTAATTTAATTTGTTACATTCATTTAATGAAACTATTCAAATGGGAGTTGAGTATAATTATCTTTTAGTCTCTTACTTTGCACCTCTGGGGTCACAAATCAATGCTTGGTGAGAACGACAACAATTATTCTAATCAAAGTGATGTAATACATGCCTGGTTAGCTGGTTTCATTTCTTAGAGAGCTAAAGTCTTCAAACTACACTGAGATTTAACACAGTTTGTGAGTTGGCAGGCTTTGCTCTAAAGAGACACAATCTGAAGTGAGCATCAGCAGAGAAATAGAGTCTCACCCCACTGGAAAGCTGAAGTGTGGTTCCATGAGGAATTAACTCAATTGTACGTTATGACGCTCTGCTCCACATCAGCCTCTCATAAGACTATAAAGCTGGTCTCAACTGCCTTGAGTACTACTATACTTTGAGCTCAACTTCCTCCTTACAAAGCAATTAGTATAAAACCAGCACCAAACAATGAGTGGAGTCAACCAGTGTTCTACTTTACCATTCTGAGTTCTTTTATTGCATCAGATTTCTTTCTCTATTCCAGTTTGACAGGGGGGTGTGTACAGCTCTTTGGCTGAGTATAAAAGAAATCTTTCATGTTTATCCTTTTAGTATTTTTTCTTTTATTTATTATAATGGAATTAAAAATATAGGACTTAGAGTAGGATTCAGTACAAAAGTAATCAAGGGATATACAGCATTTTATTTGCTTTTGTACGTTACGGGAAGCTACACTATATATGGCTGTATGCTAATACTATCATAGGATGTTTTCATAAAAGGAAATATTCATGAGGAACAGAAATGTTTAATTTGAATATATTACTTATTTCTTCTGTCTGGATTTAGCACTGAAATGTGCTTCCTTTAGAAGCACCTTTTAATCCTGGAAAAACAGTAGTCTAAAAGACAGATTTATAAAATGAGAACAACAAGAGGTTTCTGAAAGGCATACAGTAAATCAGATTAGGAAACTTCCTTTCCTTTCTTGTCATTTTAATATCACTTTTCTTCAGAAGAAGATTCTACTCAGCTTCCTTGATATAGGAGAACAGTTCTGATAAGGGCCTAGTATTAGATCAAGAAAGTGACTGAGGTGTGCACTAGGTTTGGCACTTCAGAAAAGAATGATATTTGATCCTTTTAACATACAGAGTGCAGAATGATGATACAAGCATACGTGCAAGAAGAAGAAATTCCAGTCTCTGGGCCTTGGCTCTGATTTTTAAAGTAGTCAAGAAGATTTGGGCAAAACCTAGTAGTTTGCTGTCTTGAAGTTTTATGAGAACACTTTTTACAGTTTTATTGGGTTTTGAGAGGACTGAATTTAGAGTTGTATTAAAGTGTGAATGGGAGCCCCTGGTGGCCTAGCGGTTAGATCGCAGGACCTTCACCGCCGAGGCCAAGGGTTCGATTCCAGCCAGGGATACTCCCCGGGCAGGTGGAGCT
>JAWMRA010000001.1:79469925-79657495 GCA_035584735.1 Pseudotriccus pelzelni
ACCCCCCCCAAAAAAAACCAAAACCCCCCAAAACCTAAAAAAAACCTGAAAACCAAAACCAACCAAACAAGCAAACAAAAAACCCACAGACACAATTAAAAAACAACAAACAAACAAAACAACAAAAACCAAAACACAAAAACAGATCATAAGAAAAAAATATAGTCCATTTTGTTGGAATCTGTGGCTTACCAGTAAGAATGAGAATAAAAGTGAAACTGAGGAGGAGCCTAAGAAAGGTGCAACATCTGTGAACTGCTGAGTTATCGCTTTCTCACCTCTTTTTATTTCACATAATTTGTGTGAACAGTCCTACCAGTGTTCATTACAAGCATGAAGTAAGAGTGATGTTCCATAAGAGGTTTCATACTTTAAAAGGTACAAAATTCAGTTCTGCAATAATTGTGTAAATTTTCACAGAGGAAAATTAAAGGCTCTTCCTGATATAAAAAATAATGTTTCTATCTAATTTTCATTTGTAACTGTTTAAGCATATTTTCTTGTCTCCAAAAGTCTCACTACACTGATGTCCTATGAATTTAGTAACAGTCAAAATTTCCTCTAACATCAGTCCTAGATTCATGTTTGACTGAAATTCCTGTGATAACCACTATTTTTTCTTCTTCATATTTCTGTCTGTGCCAATGTATAGAAATATGATTGTTCTCACATGCATGGAAAACATCACCTACTTGTGTTCAACTAGCCCCTTCTCGGACCTGCTCTTTGACCAGATCTTCTCTTCTCTTAACCTGGTAGGATATGTTCTCATATATGTTTTCTTCTGAATTCTGCTGTATGGAGCAGAATCCAACAGTTTTACATAGTGATATTAAAATTTCCTTATTGATCACACAAATATGCTTCTTAATACAGTTCTTATTCTGCTTTGCATTATATCACAAAGGCTATTCACAGATATCCTGTGATGAATTGATAAATGAAGGTCTTGTCCTTATAATTTTTCAGTGTAGCCTAATTCATACTTAGTATTCTTGTAATTAATCTTTAAGTTCATGATCTATTTAGTATTATTACAGTTCATTCCAGTTATAATTTTCAGTCTCTTAGCACCATCCCATGCATTACCGACACTGATATTCTATCATGCAGGCAATACCTTAGCAATCATGTGTCAGCAGCACATTTTTATTACTTGTTCCAAGGTCATTAATGAAATGAAAATATTAAGTAAGATTGATCCCAAGAACAATCGATGAATGTTTCACTCTTGCATTTTTCAGTACTATTTATTATCTTCTCCACACAGACAGTTTCTTAGACTGTTCTTTCCCTCTTTTTACCTATCTCATTACGTAGCACCAACAGACTCTTTTTACAAAACACCAAGCACAGGTTTTTTTCAGCTAGAAACTGATTATCAGAAGAAGCTGTGTATTTGTCATATTCTAGCCCAGAAAATTTTATCTCATATTTAGTTCCTGTTCAGTTCTCTTCATCTCTATTGACTAAAGTATGCTTTCTGTTCTTTCTCAAGTATCCGTTTTCAGCATCTACCTTTTACTCATGGTCAGGTTGTTTTCTTACACTCAGCACTCATTTCCTGCCCAGCAATTCTATGATCTTCCTGGTAAGTTCTGCTGTTGAGAAAATAGCCATGAAATCTCCCTCTTGTCTCTTTTATGAGTTTAAATCTCTACTTGCACTTCAGAGTTGTTTCAACCATGCATTTAATCTGCATCTATCTGAATTTTATCAGTAAACATTCCATGCTCTTAAGACTAATATTTTTATCATTTATATCTTAACCTTAGTTAAGATACTAAGTTACTACTTAACCTTAATTAAGATACTATGCCTTTAGTATCCTTCTGTTGTTTGACTCATCATCAGTGTTTCATCATTAGTCCTGACAATCTTTTCTCCCCAGTTCTTAGCTTTGATGAAGCACACAGAATATCCACCTCCCACTTCAAAACCTTGTACAAATCCTTCTGAATTTTGTTCTCTGGTTTTTTTTATTCATAAACCTTTTATCCCTTTTATCTTCTGTTTCTTTGTTGAACTGAGTCATCACCTGTTCAGAATATTTATCAATGACCAGGTACCTTTTTCCCAAGTAGCCTCTGTGCTCTCATACAGAAAAATGTTTGCCTTTCCTACATAGCTATGCTAATACTAAGTATTTCATCTTGCTTCCATTAAAAAAATAATAATATTCACTGCCAAAAAGGGTTAAGTTAACTGAAATATCCCTGTTTTCTAATACATAAACTAGCTTATTTATTTATTTATTTATTTATGACAGGAAGGAAACTCACCTAACTGAATGATTAGAAGAAAAAGGACAAAAGTTTTTAGACACCAAATCTATAGGATCTATTTTGTAAGTGCATATTTAGAAGCAGAAAAAGTCTTCCTCCCACTGCCAGAAATCACGAGCCTTCCCATCTTGGGAGTCACCATCCTACATTCATTCAAGAGTATTTTCTGTCCATATGTAATCCTGTGTAACAGCTGGAGGAGAGGCCTCTGAAGAATCTCTATGAGGATTCTCTTAATCTACTCTTCACTGTCTACTCATCTGCACACTGCCTACTGAGCTCCTTCCAAACTCCTCCACCCAGTGGCACAGTCCCTCAATCAGAGCTGCCACTGCCATTGCCCCTTACCCTTGGGAACAGTGTCAGGGAAGCTTGGCATCTTTGACACCTGTATTACTATGTTCTCTCTTTGGAGGTCAGTTTGGATCTCCATCTGCCCTCTGGGATGTTGCCACCAACTTTGTGTGGATCATGAAATCCCACACAATCTTAATCAGAGTCCTAGAGCCTTTCTGTACCCCTTTTCCCACCAGCTGTCAAAATAACTGCTGAGTCAATCTCATTCACCTGAGTCAATCTCATTCTGCTGAGAGCCATTGCTACCAAGCAAAAGTAACCTACGGACTCTTGAGCAACATTCCCTAAACTGGAAACAGTTGAAGCTGAAGGTAGAAACTGTTCCTCATCAGGAAAGAATAAAAATGGAAGCAAAATCCCAGCTTTGTTTGTGAATAACATCAAAATATGTAATTAATTGCCAAGTTCAAGATACTTTACAGGAAATTTTTGATTTATCTGAATTTTTTTCAGTATAAAATTTTCTTCTTCATGTACAAAGTTCTCCTGAATTTTGATTTACATGGTCTGTCTCTATACTGAGGCTTATCTGTCAGTCTAGCATGTCATTCAAAACTAAAGGCTACACTTGTTGTCTCCCCCTTAGAATTAAATTTTCATTATGTGAGCGTACTGACTTATTAGTGGATGAGTCATTTTCCATTTAACATTTACTGTTTCTGTGTATCATGCTTCCTTTTATTCCCTTATTTTTAGCTTTTCCATCTTTAACCACTGAAATTTCTAAAGGAGTACTGCTAGTATATGTGCATGGAGCTGGTCTGGTACCTCATCCAGGTATTCAGCATGGAACTATATTGTGCTATGCTATACTATACTATACTATACTATACTATACTATACTATACTATACTATACTATACTATACTATGCCTACTTTTCCCTACAAATGAAATCTCATAAAATATGATCTTAAATCTTATGTTAGACAGCAAATTTGTCTAGGTCAATGGCTCTTACCCATCTAGGAACTCTAAGTCCCTCATTCTTCTTGCTGACTCATTTCAGTGTTCAGAGAATGTCCATAACAAATTGCTATGAAAACAAGGATAGATAAACCACAAAACTGGGAGCTAGTCACTACTGTTCTTGAATGACTGGTTCCTAGGATGAATAATTTGACTTCTCTGAACATTCATTAATCATCAGTAAGTTGGGAAAGTACTCCTCTTTCAGTCAAATTATGCATTGAAATATATTGGGTGTCTAAATTGTCTAAAACTACCACATCTGCATTCACAAAAAAACATAAGAGGACAAACTCAGGAAACAGTGATTAATTTCCTAACATTTATAATTTAGGAAATAGCAAATAAAAAAAAAAATTAAAAACCCTACAAGGACAAGTTTTACATGAAAAAAGAAAAGCTATGAGGTAAATTTTTACATGGAAAAAAAAGGAAGTATGCAATGGGATGTGCAGTACCTTTTGTATCATCTTGAAGAGAAGATGCTGAGTCATTCATGGAAGTACAGTCTGGGAGAAGTAGGAAAATCTGAGTAGGCAAGACCTGAAAAAAAATCCTAGAGGTCATAGGATCTTTGGTTTGTTGTCACCTTCTTTGAAACATTCTTCAGGTTCTTATTTCGGGTAGTATACAAGTATCTGTAGGGTTCATCCAGTTCTTGATACCATATCATTATATAATGCAATTGTCTAGAATACTTAGTCCTATCTATAAAATCAATTATATATATATATAGAGAGAGAGCACAAGAGAGAAGGAAAAATAAATAACTAAATACATAGGCAAAATAAAAAGATCAGTGAAAATAATTTGTGGAATAAGTGACATTCCTGTTTTCTCTTTTAAAAAAATCATGAAACAAAAGCAAACAAACAAACAAGCAAAAATTTTTAAAGCAATATTTTTGTCTAAAGAATCTTTCTCCACTGCAGAGTTTCCAGCACTATGCTGTGTTGTTTTTGGCTGAGATAGAGTTCATTTTCTTTACAGTAGCCAGTATGAAGCTGAGTTTTAGATTTGTGCTGGAAACTGTCGATAACTCAAGGAAGTTTTAGCTATTGCTGAGCAGCGTTTGTACAGAGTCAAGGTCTTTTCTGCCTCTTACCTCACCCCACCAGTGAGCAGGCTGGGGGTGCACAAGGAGCTGGGAGGGGACACAGCTAGTACCGCTGACCCCACCCAACCATAGAGATATTCCGTAACATATGGGCTGTGCTTGGCACCATAAAAACTGTTGAGAAGAAGAAGGAAGTAGTTAGTGTTCAGAGTCACTGTTACACATAATGGAGCCTGGCTTTCCTGGGAATGGCTGAACACCTGCCTGCCCATGGGAAGTGGTGAATGAATTCCTTGTTTTCTTTGCTTGTGTGCACAGCTTTTGCTTTACCTGTGAAACTGTCTTTATCTCAATCCACTAATTTTCTCAATTTTCCTCTTCTTACTCTCTCCTCCATCCCACCCCAGAGCAGTGAGTGAGTGGCTGTGAGGGGCTCAGTTGCCAGCTGGGGCTAAACTGTGATACATGCTTGAACATTTTCCAGTGCCAATACACAGAAAGCATGGTCAAGCCCTCTGAAACTTCTTCCTTCCAATTGCAAATAAGTGCTAGGAGAAAGCAGCCTTCAGGTTTGGAAATCCTTGCAATTTTTCTTTAACACTAGCTAAAGCTATGAAGATGTTAAAAGCATAATATGGTGGTATTTTTTGTTTATTTAATTCAAAGAATAATAAAACAAAAATAATAAAGATAATAAAAATGAAATAATAATTAATGAAAAAAAAGATATTTCAGTGTCAAGCAACCTTAATTGGACTCCAGAACAAATGTGGCTTCGTATACTGGGAGAACCACGAAGTTCTGTTAATGCAATGTCTAAGCAGTAAAAGCTGGTGATATACAGGTGAGCTGAACTAAGAAAACCTTTATTCTGAAGGTTTAGTTTCTTCCCTCCTCCATGTGTTTTTACTATCTAGCAATTTTTGGAGCTAAGTGCTAGATGTGAAAAAGGACAATCTGCATAATTTGTGTGAGAAAGCAGCATAACATCAATTTTATGAAACTTTGAGAACCAGAAGAAAAAAAATAAGTATATAAAACACACACAAAATACGGACTATGGGTCACATTTTTTCACTTAATGTGTAGTCTTTGACTATGCCTCATGTTTTTGGCAGAACCATTTATCCCAGCATAAAGCTCTGTAAACTCCCTTAACTGTAATTTTCACTTGTCTATCGTAGTTTGTAATGAGGGAATAGCAACTGGCCTATCACTTCTCTACTGAGCAGTGTTACTGTCTAAACTTCTGTGTACAATGATATGCCATTTGGAAATTACAAATGAGAGAATTTCAATGACTTTATCTTATCCAAACAACAAACCATCCACAATTTCAAGAAATTAATAACTGAACACCAGTGGAAAAAATTGAAAATTAAAAAAAAATCTTTGTTATTTGCACTCACTGAAATCAAGGAGTCTGATAATTTCATATAAGGATGTGTGCACATGGTTGCTGATTAAAAGAAATTGCTAGATACAAAAACCAGTGCATATTAAAATTTAGACTGGCCATCATGACCTGCTCATGGTCATGACTAGCCATCACGACCACGTCAAAACTCCTTGCAAGATGTTTCCTTTTTATTTCCTATAACATCCACATATGCAACTACTGACTAAGCTGACAAATAAGTATTTTTCGGTCTCAAATCCTTTACATTTATTAAGAACACCTTTGTAACCCAAAAAGATGAGTCAGTTCCTTTGTAACTAAACTTCATATGTAGGAGACACCAATAAGTTCTATGTTCATCCAGAAAAGCTTGTAATTTTAGCCTTAAATTGAGTTGAAACAAAACAGAGAAAGACAAACATGCTGGAAATATTAAGAGAGTAAACGTTTTATTTGAAGAACCAAAATCCACAACGTAAAATATTTGTTTTCAGTCCATCTACTGATTTTACTACAGTATTTGCTGAGTAGTAAATACTGCTACACAAAGAATAAATGGAGAGGGTAATACATCTTATTCCAGAGAGTTCATAATGTCTACATTTTTACTTCATTGAAATATGCTAGAACAGCTGGAATCAAAACCTAAATAAAGATAGCTCTTCATCATGTTTGCCCATATACCCATTTGCTTCTTTTAGCTGTTAGAATCATGCATTGGGTTAGACCTCCAAAGGCAATGAAAAAGTAGTATGGACACAAAAGATCAAAGTTCAGGGTATACATGACTGAATTTCACTGTAAAATGAATTAAACTTTACTTTCAGCTACTTTCAAAGACTGAAAAGCAGTACATCTGCAATATTAGGATATTGCATTTCTTTCGTATTGTGCAATAAGTTATGCATGTCCAAAATGGTGGGTTTAGTCATGACGCATGCTTGCAAATACCTCAACTGAAGGGAACGCCAATTTTACTTTAAATACACATTTGCAGGGAAAGGTTTTTTAAACAGCTGATAATTCAGCTAAAGGGAGATTGAGGAAAAAAGATGCTTTTGAGAAGAGTTGACTTTTACAGCTAATTTATAGTGTAGGAAGGATGTTGGTTTCTTTAAGGAGGAAAGATGTAAGAAGGTGTGATAGGAATTCTTAGAGGAAAAGTGGCTTTCTGAAACTTTCTGAAGAGAGAAGAGGTCTTTAAAGCTACAGATTATAAATGAACTGCAGTTCTTCGGTTATCCAAAAAAGTCAGTGACTAGACTTTGTCTTTGGTATAGTACTTGTATTACTTTCCACAAATTAATCTTTATTTTTTAATTGTCATTTTCAGTTGCTTAATAGCTGAAGGATGAGTAACAATATGAGTTTCATGTAAAACGTCTTATGGAAATCTTTAATTTTTTGAGCTATTTCATAAAATGTCCATAAATATAATTTCAGAGAAGACTTATATAATTTCAGTAAGTCATATATAGAATACCACCAGTCAAACTAAATGAATAATAGTTCAAGCATTTATGAAATACGACCCAAATTAAAGGTAAGAATGTGTAAAGAACATGAAAACAAATGTTTGTGTACAGCAAGACTAATTTTATCTCATGTCCCAAGAAACCATTTAAGTGCAATTTGGCAGCCCCACAAGCTGATGTTGTAACTGCGTAACTGCCTTAAAATATTTCTTTAGCAGTTCACTTGTTCAAGGAAATTGCACTCTGTGACTAAATAACCTGGAAATAATATGAGATTGTTCACTTTTCCTACCTTTCAAAATTAGATTATTTACCTAAGCAAAGCAAAATCTAAAAAACCAGACTATAGCCATAAAATGCATACTGGTACAAAATCAAATGCTTCAATATTTATTATTTGTTTATAATAAATAAATAAATAAATACAATATATAAAAATAATATTTACTATTGAACACTAAAATTAGGATAGATTCATAAGCTGTAGGGCAGCTGGGCAGGGAGAAGTATACTTTGTTATATGTTTTAGCTGTATATTTACTTTTTTTTTCAATAATGAAGGCTCCTCCTAAGAAAACTTTTATTTTTATTCTCTTTACAGAATCTTGAAAACCAAATGATTAGATTTATTCCACCGAAATTTGATTCAAACTATTCAAGAAATATGACACACCTGAATTTAGATGGAGATTGCAGACTTCAGCCTCAGATGGATATGGTCTAACTATTCAACTTTTGCTTCTTCTGCTCTTCTTTTTCCCCCTTACATAATTTTTTTAAATTTCTTTTTTTGATGCTTTTTTGTTACCTTCATGTGACTTACAGCTTAAATGAGTACTGAAAAGACTTTAATAACCATTTCTGATGATTTGGGATGAGTTTCATCCACATTTTGTTTTCTAAGAAATTTACAATGTCCAAATGTTGTGGGGTTGGTTTGGTTTGGTTTGGTTATCCTCCTGTGAGAAGCCAGTACTTCTAATCTCTTCAATAAGTACCCTAGCTAGCAGGAGGACGTTGTTTTTTGACCAGTCCTAAAAAAGGAACTATGTCTGGTGAGGGTGGCAGGGGTGAAAATGAAAAATATTCAGATAATAATGAACAAAGAAAAATGTATTAACTATATAAAAATAGAAATTGCTACCAAAAAGGAATTCTCCCCTAGCAGCTTCTTTCCGCAAAGCCAGCAGAATTTCAGTGATGCTGTTGCTAATTCAGTTTCTCTCTTTCTTACTGTTAAAGGAGGAGGAGGCTCTACAAAAATAAAATTAGAAAACTAATTTTGCATTTTCTTTCCTGTAGAAACACTGAAAAAATGTCCATTCTTTTCTTGAGCTTACTATGTCAAACTTTACTCTTTGAAGAATAGACACTGTTGCTGAGTGTCCTGACCATGAATAAAGTCTCAATAATAGCTTGTTATTCCTTCTCTTCATGGCTAGAAAAAAGCAGTTCTCTGGAGTCTTCCATCTGTCTTTCAGATCAGACAGAGTTAATAGCAATAACATGTGCCTTCTCACTTGGAGAAAAAGGGAGTGATATCTGATGTGTTGCCCTTAATGAGGTCCATTATTTTTCTTAATGACTCTGGCAACAAAATATATGAATGATTGTTTGGAACCTTAGGACGTGATTGCAAGTATAAAGTAGAGTAATGCAATCCTACACTAAGAATTCGATGTCAATGTTTGGAGCTGAAGATATTTAAAATTCCAAATTAAAGAAATGAACTTCGGAATTTCATTTCGGATTTTCAGACATCAAGGCTAGTTTTCACAGACCAAAAACTTCAATCAAAAAATGCACACAAGACTGAAGTTTCTGGAGCTTATGAACTACCTAATTAAGATGTTCATCAAAAGTCTAATACTGTGCTAGTATTTAGTATAGAGCTGACAAAGTACTTCCAGTAAACGTGAGGCCATTTCAAAGCCATTACACATATAGAAAGGGAATATATCATCAGTAAGGTCTTGCTTAAAGATGCACAAATATTCCTGAATGCCAATGATGTGGCAAGATTATAGAAATGACAAGTGCAAAGAAATTTTTCCATTATATGAAAAAAAATCTTGGGTTTTAAGAATAAGATTTCTTTCAGAAGAAGAATCAACTTCTTTCATAACAGTAATTCATTAGTATAATCATTTCAGTCCATTCTATCCAGAAGTAGGACTAACACCATGTACCTGAGCAGATAGATAAAAGTAGGTGTCCTAACATTCTCATGATAGTGATGCCCTCTTTCCTGGGCCTTCAGAATTAAGAAAATTACTTCCAGTGAGGTATCATCAGGCAGGCTTCACACTCTGAGTGACTAATGCACATAGAGTTATGTGTGTATATATATTACATATGTATGTGCAGATAATTGAGGAAGGTGAATTTTGCTTAGTATCTGTAGCACTATAACGACAAAGAAAATCCATTGCATTTTTACCATAGACTGACTGATACATTTTTATTTGTATAGCCTGTCACTCCAAGTCCACCCTTTACTCTCCTTTGAATCATTATTCTCTTTTAAATACGCCTTACATTGTTTTCTCTAAATAGTTTTGCTGTTGACATAAACAGGCTTTCACTGTGTCATTTCATTATTGAAAAACTCACTTATTGCTGAATATAGAATCCTTAACCATGAATATTATCCCCTAATTGAAGCCAACCACATCCAGTGTGTCAGCTGGCATATATGACCCTCCTTAGACTCACAAAAGTCAGTAGACTTGAAATTTAAATTTTCTTTGCCATCTGTAAGTACATTCATGTCATTGGAATTCACTCTGTTGGAGACTGAAGGTTTTCAGAAAAACTCCTCAATTTTGCTAATCCTAGAATCAATCCTTGTGTCCAATATGATGATTATAGTTCAATCTTTCACTGAAGGAAGACTCCAACTGGCTTCTGTTCTAAAATCGAGCAGGACTCTCAACTGCATGTGGATGAGAGGAAGGTCACACTGAAGTGTAGGAAGGATTTGTTTGGTGGGGGGGGTTGTCCTAAATCATATCATAGCACCTAGCCCCTTTTTATTTTGTTTGTTTGGGGTTTTGTGTGTTGTTTTGGTGTTGTTTTTTTTTTTAATTCTACTCCTGAACCATCAGTTGAATAGATGATTTCATAGGTTAGAAAACCCCATATCGAAAGTTGAAGTGAACTGTTTGGTGTACTGAAGTTTAAAGCAGAGTAGGGAGAAACAATTGATATAAAATAACACTTCGCCTACACACTTACACAACCTGCACAGTGTTTCAACCTAGGAAAATCAGTCAGGTGGTAGTCTAATCCTTCTTTTACAGAACCAGGTTTTATTATTTACTTAGGGAACATGCCATATACATATATATATATGGGGAGGGGAGGGAAGGGAAACTGTTTATTAAACAGTATATGATATTGAACAGTGTGATATGAAAAAATACCTGCTCCAAAGGGCACATAGTATGGGGTAGAAAATTAGGAAAGATCTGTCTTTTCTGATAAGCTCCCTATGGTGTGGCTGGTAGAAAAGAGACTTAAAAAAACCCAGTAAAAATTACTACCATCTATCACAGTGAGAATAAAAAGTAACAAAAGCCTGTAAAAGCTGTCAGAAAGAACAAACAATTTTTGATCCATAGTAGTTAAAAGAAGTCTGTAAACAAAGCAGGTTTTATTTTCATTTCAAACAGTCCTGTGATCAGACTGAAGTGAGATAGCAGCTGCTTAAATAAAGTTAACAAGCCAGATACTTCAAATTCAATAAAATGCTACTGTATGGTATGGTGTGGCAGTTTTTTTTAATGAAAGTCAGCTTTCTGGCTTCAAACAATAACTGTTATCAGAACTTCCATAACAACACTGGAAAATTCACAAAGAAGGAGTTGTTAACACTGATGGGGGATAAGCAACATATTTGAGGTTAAAACTTTGGGCTTTAAATAGGCTATAAGTTTACTTTGTCTGGTGATTCTTTAGTCAACAATATTTTCAAATGACAGTGCTTGTTTTTATTTGAAAGTTGCTAAAAATGAATGCCAAACTACTGAAGTTTTCATCCAATCATAACTGTTAAGGTTTCCCATCTGTTACTGAGTTATACAGGCAAAAATCATCCTCTACTCTTCCACTGGCCAACTAACATTTATCAGTTTATAATCAGAGACTGAAGTATGAGCTGCACACACATGAGAAATTTCACCTTTTTAATCTCCAGTTTCAATGGTACAGCAAAAGATATCCCTTTAGGAAGTTGCATTTTCAGGCTGGAAAAAATAATTCCACTTTGGAGAAATGTGTCATCTAGGAAGAAGAGAGCTAAAAAGATAAGCTAGGAGGAATGACATGGAGATCATGACTTTACCTCATATGCCAGGCTTATCACTTTAAATTTTGCTTCTAAGTTTCACTAGCACTCTACCTACTGGTCCTTTACATTATATTGCATCTAATACATATTGAAGTAAAAAGATATCATATTAGCTTAACAAAAAATGAAAAGTACCAAAGAAATGCTTCTTCCCCTTAAAACAATTTCTTTCCTTTCCTCTTTCTCACAAACTTCTCCGAGATTCCCACCAGAAGGTAAGATGAGGACTTTGGATTTCTGAGGTGTTCATTATTTAACTACCACTACCACGGCACAGTGAAATAACTATTTCAAGTTCTTGTTCTTTTAAGATTAAATGTGTTACCCCCATCACAGTACTTTTTTTTTCTTTGTCTTGCACTACTCTTTATCATGAATATTTGTCTCCACCATGACCATTTGTGGGCTACTGTAATATATTCAGGCATTATACCTAGACATTAGAAAACTCTGTGAGGTAATCGATAAATCAGTGTTGAGAATAGCTTCAGAAGAATACAATAGATGTGATGTTAATAACTGAACTAAGAGCATGAAATGCTGAAGAACACTCATGGAAGTGAGAGAGACAATCCTGTGCTAGGCACGGTGCAATTTTTTATTTTTATTTTTTTTTTAAGGAAGGAAAGGGATTAAGCTAGCAAGTTTAATTCTGGCATTCCCTAATTTTCGATAGCTCAACTTTACAGCCCTCACAATGCGCTTCAATACAGCATGTTGAGTGCAGCATATAATGTCTTTTGACATGTATAAACATTCTTATGATTAGTAGTCACAGGGTTTATTTATTGTCATGAATTGTGTCCAATCCAATTTGGTTTCATATTGTCCAATTTCCAAGTATCTTTCACTGCAAAGAGAATTTTGGAAATCTGTAAATGTTAGGGGCTCAGTTGTAATAGCCTGCCTTGGCAAACTCGCTGAAACATATCTGTCAAGCACAGCAAAAGCCTTGTAAAATGCTCCACTGCTGTAGGCCATAGAAAGGAGCTATAATAAACTCTGACCCATAAAAAGTCATGTAAACATTATAACCTGTTTTTACTAGCCTTTTAAGTGCCAGGAGCAATTGATCTTATATGGTTTGGGTCCTTCCAGCTTCCAAGTCTCTATGAGCACCTAGGATCCTACATGGGTGTTCAAGTGCCTCTGGCTTTGGAAGCCTAAAATAGGAACAGATACCATGCTATCAGCTATTTAGTTATTCATTACAGACAGATGTTTGATATTTCCAACAGAAAACATTTAAAAATGAAGCACCTATGGAAATCAACTGACTGTTTCTGTATTGTTAATCAAAATAAATGTCCGTGCAATCTTGAGCTGTTTCCCTAAGTTGCTGCATCTGTCACACTGAAAAAAATGACAGAGAAAAAAAAAGGGAAAGGAGAAGAAAAAGAAAAATGTTTCAAATTTAGAGTAACTGTGTCCTTGCCTTAGGGCTCTCTGATCATGACAGCTTCCCTAAGGTTCAACGTTGTTACTTGTTTTGAGAAAAATGCTGCAAACCTTAGTCCTCAGGGGAAACTGAAGTTCACTTCAATGCACTTCAGTGGGATTTTTCCCTGAATAATAGCTGAAGGATTTAGCTCACTGCTAACTTCATGAACAAACAACGTGAATTTTACAGCTTTTGATTTCTGCCAAATACTTTCCCCATTAAATTGCTGTGGGAAATCAGCCATACAATTAAAACTTATTTTATGCTTTCAATAACATTAATGAAGCAATTGTGGCTTTCAGAATTTTATATATGTGTGTGTATATATATGGCTGTATTTTGCAATCACTGCAGCAGCTGCTGTTGGCCTTAAACATCTCCTAAATACATAGACTTGTTATGGAGGTGTACGTGACTCTGTTGGTTATTAAACCTCATTAAAAAAGCCCCAAATCCCTCCCCTATATACATGGTTGCCATAACACACAGAAATTTGCTATTTATTAATATATGTACTCTATTCTTTCTTTTCTGGTTAAAGAAAATTAAAATATAGATGTAATAAGGAGGAAGTGTTTGGAATTTGAAACTAGTTTTCATACAGCTTACCTTTCCCAGCAAGGTTTTGATTCCACATATGAATGTAGTGCAATTTTGACATACCTGTGTCTGAACCTGTATCTAGATGTAAGAACTCAGATCTATCGTTTGTTTCAGCACATTTTTGACTTCTGAACCCTTACACCAGAAATCGCTTTGGATGAGGAATAGTTTCTCACTTATGTGGAGAACTGGTGTACCAGGTCTGGCTGAGGTGGAATTCATTTCACCATAGCAGCCCTCACAGTGCTGTGCTTTGCACTGTTAGCAAGGTTTTGATAACACAGCAGTGTTTTTGCAACTGTTGAGCACCGCTGGCACAGCATCTGCAGTGTCTCTCAACATTCCTCCCCTGTGTCGAGGGCAAGATCCTTGGAGGGGACACAACCAGGCCAGATGACCCCAATTAACCAAAGGGTTATTCCATATCATATGATGTCAGCTCAGATATAAAAGCTAAGAAAAGAAGTAGGAAAGGGGGACATTCATTATTTACAACATTTGCCTTCTGGAGCAACTTCCACGCATTCGTGAAACCCTGCTTCCTGGGAAGTAGCTGGACATCACTTGTTAATGGGAAGTAGAAAATAAGCCTTGTTATTTTCCTCTTCGCTTGTGCACTCATAAACTTTCACTTTTGCTTTAGTAAAATGTCTTATTTCAACCTACAAGTAATTTTCTATCTCCTCTGTCTGGCTGGAAAGCAGAGTGATAGAGCAGCTTGGTGGGCACCTGACGTCCAGACAAGGTCAAACCACCACTGCTGGAAAGATCCTCTCCAAAATGAAATTGCTGTCTTGCTGCAGAAGTACATGTCATAAGGTGAAACTGTTCTAAATTATGGTTTTGGTTCTTCACAGAATGACACAGTCACGATTTTGGCCAAAGATTTTGATTCTGAGAAGCAACAGTTGCAAAATTCAGAATTCTCTTCAGGGACGTAATATTCACTTTTCTATGTATTTACCTTGGAGATCCAAGTTCAGAAAGGATGGTCTGAACTTCTGAAGAGCAGAATATGCTTCCCTCTCTAAAGCCAGCGCTGCAGTGACCATCTCAGGGTCACAATACCCATCTCTGGAACATTTACACTTTCTGTGCTCTACCAATTAAAGGGGATCATAATCCCAAGCTGAGTTGCCAGGACCTATGAGGGGAAGTGCAAGGACATTTGCGTGCTTCAAATGGGAATATGCAGTAAGTGCCTTCCTGAACACAGAATGATATAAGCAGGCAAATAAAAGATATATGAACAAATAATTACCTAC
Source organism: Pseudotriccus pelzelni (assembly GCA_035584735.1). Lineage (NCBI taxonomy): Eukaryota > Metazoa > Chordata > Aves > Passeriformes > Tyrannidae > Pseudotriccus > Pseudotriccus pelzelni. Next base: position 79,485,127 of record JAWMRA010000001.1, read on the forward strand.
AGAAGAAAAATTGGAAATAAAATTTCCTCATAAGGAAGGGAAGATCTTCAAATATAATGGTCAGGCAAGTACTGCTCTTACATAAAAAAACCCTGGCACTACTCATCACATTTTGGCGGAGTTAAAATTTGTTCTTAACCCAACTCCTAAGTCAGCTGCCCACTCCTCAGGTATTTCATGTAGAATAATCATCACTTAGACCATTTCAAAAGGCACTGAACTTTCCAGCGCTCCTGGTATTTCAGTGATTATATGCATGATCTCCTCCAGTAACTTTGACTATAGAAATTAACCACTGGAAATTCAGAAACAAGGGTCAGTGGTATATAAAAATATTTGAAATAAAAGGATACCTTCATCCATGCAAAACTTTCTCTCCAGTATCTAACTTAAAACTTTTAATTTTAAAGTTCTAAAACTTTATTTTGCATTTATGATCTCCCAGTTACATATTTCTATCAGGTATAAGCTGTGGGGTTCTCTCACTGCCTTTTTACAGAAGTGTAATTTTACAATACTACTTGCATTTGGGGAGTATCAACACTGCAAAATAAAGTTATTATTCATCTTTTTTTTTCCTCCTTTTTAAGCAGCTCATATAGTATTTGCAGACCCAAACGGTCTGAATAATTTTCTTCTCAGAAAGCATGTACAAAGTTGCTGTGTTTTCACTTTGTGGAAATTGTTTCCCTGGTGCAGGTACAGAAGTGCTAGTACACTCCTGTTTGTATTTAGCTGTTCCTAAAAACAGAGCTTGATATTTAAATCCAAACAGTATGCTAACATCTTGGGCTGGTGTGAAATTTTATTTGTGCTGTTAAGCTTCAGAAGCTTAAAGAAAACTTGAGATGAACCATAGCCGTTAAACTCCAGTTTTACAATATCCTTCAGAAATGAAATAGTGACTCTCAGTCCCATGGACCCAGTGTTCCTTCAAGGACCACAAATCTGCATGCTCTGCCTGAATACTGGATTTGGCCTTTGGATTTTTTTTCATTGCCCATGAAAGGGGGTTGGAACCAGATGACCTTTAAGGTCCCTTTAAACCAAAACCATTCTCCAATTCTATGATTTTTATTGCTAACCCTTCCAATGTACAGACACAGCATTTAGCAACAGAACGGAGTAGCAGAAGAACTATATCTTGGCCTCAGCAGTTATATTTGGAAACATCCAACCTTATTTTTTTCTACAAAGCTCCTTTCTGTAACATGAAAAAACACCAAAAACTTTTCTGTTTGTTTCTCAGATTTCTTCAGAATTGTCCTCTACTTATAATCATAAAGTTGCCCTAAATAAACACTTTTCCCACAACAAACACTTGTGAAAATATTAATACATGCATTCAAGAAAACAGTTCTCAAGAGGAATTCATAATGTCAAACAAGTTTGAACTAATTAAAACTTAACTTCTAAACAGAGGCGCAGTCAAGTACCTCTGAAGAAATTAGCACCAGAGGGAAGAATGGCATTCTACCAGTATTTGCCAAAAGATCTCTATGCCAGTACTTGTGAACAGATCAGTTGTTTGTTCTTTCAGTGCAGCTCTCCTACGTGCCCTCAGCTTCAGAACATCAGAGAATCTGTAGAGCCAGAATAAACACATTTTTGCTGTCAACACACTTCACATTTCCCCCCCTCAGTAGCAATTCAGCTTAAAGATTATGAAGTCCTGTGTGAGTGAGCTGAAAAGCAAGTTCATCATAACAAGAAATAAACTCGCTGTGGAAACTCCTCGGATTTTTTTTCCCTTATCTTCCTCAATAGTCAGTTAACATTAATCACCCCCAGCTGCTTAATTCAAATCAATAGTTCAGGATCCGGAAAAAGCCTGTCCTTCCCTAGCTGTGTTAGCTGCATATACATTATATTCTTGCATTTGAATAAAGGAGTTAACCTGAATGACCTGCAAAACTTGGAAAAAAGCAACATGATGCTGAACACTGATTTCTGTTACAAAATCAGTTCACCTGTCAGACAGAAGACTGAATGGTTGTGACAAAACAACAAGGTTACTGGCAGTGTGACTAGACAGCATTGCCTGGAGGTCAAACACTATCAGCCTATTCCAGCTGAGAACAACAATTTAGGAATGTGTTGTGGCAATATAGAGCTTTATTTCCTACCCACAGAGAAGAACAGTGTCCTATCTTATTTCAACCAGACTGCTTCCCCAATAACTAATCATTATATTCATAATTATATTCATTCATTTTGGAAATACCACACTGTTTCAGGCTTTAATTCACAAATTACACTAGTCAGAACCACTGATGTTTATATCTTGTTTGTTGTTTGGATGCACCATATTTTCATTATTTTCATGTTCTTTACTCTGTATACTCCTCTTCAAACTTATACAAGAGAATATGCCACTATCCTTACATTCTATGCCATATATAAAATTTAATTTCCACACATTGCACTTCTGCGAAATCTTGTGAGCTCCTTGGACAGTCAGTGATGAACATTGTATTCAGAATTCTCACTTTCCCCAGATTTTCTCCATTTTCTACTAAAGTATTCATCTTTCTTTAGAGCTTGGAATCTATTTTGAAATTTCTTCTAGAATCCTCCTCCTGTCCTTGTTCCTACTTGCTTCTCCAGTATAAAGATGCTCTAAGCAATTGTTTACATTAAAGATACTTGTAGTAATGCAAACTACAATGCCTATACTTTTTTTTCTTAAGACAGATTAGTTCCTATGCCTTTTTAATAATGTTAGTACCTTTAATTTTGATGTTTGATTATTATCAGAAGAATTTAAAGATCCTATTCAGTTGTCATATTCAATTTCAATTTTTAATACTGATAAAATATCACTAGTCAGCTTTAGAAAGTTGTTGCCAAAGACTGCAGCAAGTAAAACCTTTAAACTGTTAAGGAAAAAATCTGAGATTTCAAAGTAGGGTAAGATTCAGTCTAGCAAGATTAATAAAGCCTTCCTAGTCTGACTCTGGAGGTGAGTCAGCAGAAATAACATTTCATCTCTTGGAATTGTCCCAGCACTTGGTAACTCCTCACGGATGTGTTAATGAGTGGTCAGCTGTAACAATCTTATTATTGGCAACACGTATGGAGATAACCTTTTTTTGCTTCTGACTGCAATTGTATTACTTTCCAATACATTTCTAAGTAATAAAAGCCCTCAGGCAAACAACTTGATTTGGGTTCCTAGCTTTCATCCATCCTTAAACGTGTGAAAAATCTGCATTAAATTTGATGGCAGTTATGGTTCTCCAGGTAGAGAAGAATATTTTGCTTTAGAGCACACATATAATTAGTGTTTATGGTAAGTAATACCGGAGTAAGAGATGCTTTGTAAGCAAATTAAGTACTGTTTCCTTTAGTACAAAAATAGTGATTATGATGATCTAATTGGGTATCACATTTTGCCCTCTGATCTGATTTCTATTTTGAAGTTTTCATTTCAAAACATATCATGTTATTTGTCTCCGGGGTTTCCTCTCACAGATAATTCTCAATAATTCCATAAAGAGGTGCCTTGTATAGTCTTTCCTTTGCTTGAAGTGTCTTTATAGTTTTAAATTCTGCTCTTCTCTTTTAGTTTACTATAAAAAAGTTAAACAAAACAAAAAATAGAACATCTTGTGGCAGAGCTATTTTGAACTAAATGAAACTAATTTACATTGTAACCAAGACACAATATGATCAGTGTCAAACAGTTTAAACGTATGCCTCACTTCAAAAAGAAGTGAGGAAACTTGTTGTTTTTAATATAATTGCCTTATTTTTTTTAATAATATGAATGCCTTCTACATAGTTTCCATTTCCATCTCTGTTTTTCTTGAACAAGCTGTCTGTGTGAGTGCTTTGGGTAAATCAACATTATAGGTCTAACTGTAGCCTGTTACTTATGTATTATTTGCAGATGTGTATTTATAAAATTAAGTTTTGTTTATGCTACCAATACTGCTTTTGTGCAATCAAATTATATATATATGTGTATATAAAAATATATTTTAGTAATATTAAATATACTGTAATAATAATAATAAATATGCTGCACTGCCAAAACAAATACCTGCAGAGGGTATATATGTATACATATACCTGTATCTATGTATGCTTCTACTATATACCTGCATATACAATTTAAGTGCATGGGCTTAAACTATTTCAAAGCCAAATGCTTCTTATATTTTATAGGACAATAACCTACTTTTCCCTTTTAATAAGTTTTGTAATCAGACACAGTAGTTGCATGTTGCCTGAAAAAGCTCCATATGGAGCAGTGTTTGAAAATAATTTAAATTATATTTCTGTTACACATACTTTCACCTGAGGCTAGCTGAAGCATATAAGCATTAATTATTGATTAATCTATATTTTTTGCAACAAATTCAATTTTGCATCACCAATCAGTCTCGTACAGTGCAAAAACATAGGATTCAGTTTTCAAAATCACGAATACCTTCCACAACACATGAAGGAAAAGAAGCTGAGAAAATTTAACAAGTGGCAGCAGTTTTGCATCTGGAATTAAGTTGTTCTTATTCAAGCCTGAATATATATGTTTCATTTATATGCTTAATGGTTCATAATCTGCTTTTATTTTAAAGATATAAAAAAACTATTAACCTAAATCACTTCTTTTAAGGAAAGCTAAGTAAAATTGAGTTCCTATTTCTTATGGTGGCTGCAGACATTGACACTCAGAGGCCATTTATAATTTTTCTGCACTATTTTACTATTCCTACATGTGCATGCAAATTCATTTTTTTCTATTTTACATGACTAAGCTCTCCAACTGGCTGTACTAAAGGAGATCAGCACAGGTGTCTTCCACAATTTTATCAAAATCAACAGACTAAAAGCATATTGTCTTTAATGCCAGCTTTTTACTGATGTGTGTAGTCTTCAAAGGACAGACTGAGAATAACTACCATTCTCTTAAGTGCTACTTGTAGCTTCAGAATAAAACAATTTCTTTTAGGTGCAATTTTTATGTGGTGTTTTTTTTTTTTTGTTGTTGCCTTAGGTGTGCTTCCTGGGACTCTTCTATATCTGCTAAAATATTGTAATATTGCATTCTTTAATGGAGTTACAGCTTGTATGTTCCAAAATTAGTTTGTTTTTTTTTTTAAATCTGAAATCTTATTCCCAAGAAGTTGTACTATTGTTAAGGATTCATGTGTTGCTATGACACTTTAATGCAATTGCTCTTAGAGTTTAAGATAATCAGTTATTTAATGTATGGTCTGAAATGAGTTGCTTGAATACTGATGATGCTGAGAAGTGCATAATATGCTGTAAGATTTGTACTTTTTTTTTCCTTAAAGACAGTGGATGTTAAATTTTCAATATAGTTTTTGACTGTTTTGATATCTGATTTTTCTGAAAAACAGATTTATTCTGTACGGATCCGAGAACACATGAAAGCTTAATTCACTTCCCATTTAATTCAATTAATGAAGTTCTATTAATTTCAAAGTTGCAGAATCAACCCACAGATAAATAGCAACACTAAAGCAAGTCTTGAAAGAACAGTAAGCCAGTTTACTCAGTACTGACAGTATTCTGTCTTTAAAACTCCTTTAGAAACAGCTCACTTGAAAATTGAGCTCAGAGAAACAATGTTCCTCTTTTCTTCTTATCCCAAACTTAATTGCAAGTGTTCAGTGGAGCCCGTTACTAAAAGTGGTCATTGCAGGACTTATCATACTGACTGGCACAATGGTATGGAGTCCCTCTAAGAATCATTTTTATTAGAAGGTAATCAATAACCCCCACTCCTAAAGTAATAAGTGTTGCTTTCACTTCTTGGTCATATCAATGCAAGAATCTTTCTCATAAGACAAACTACAGGCTGACTAAATATGTTGGAGGTAGCCATGAGATGCTAAAGCATGATTCCAGTTTACAGAAGCAAGTTAAGGAACATCATTTAGATTTGGCCTTAAAACTGTACCCAGTATTTCTAGACCCCCCCAGGAGTATAGGCTCTTGTTTCTAGAGTGCAAGCTATATTCTTCCTAATCCTCCTTTTTCAGTCCATTTTCCTAACAGCTCTATCACTCTACCACCATTTTCTTCTTGCTTTAATACAGCAGTGAAACTTTTAAGGGCATAATGGCGGCACAGACCTCATCATTAATATTTACTACCTTCTGAATGTTCTGCTTCATTCAGGCTTTTCTTTTAACTCAGCTGCCTCATATACAGTCTGTTAACAAATATTTGTCAGTGAACTACAATCACGTATAGGAATATTCTCAGTTTTGGTTTGCATTCACTACTGGAAACGAATTTAACATTCAGTTGCCAGTCCAGATTTTTAATACTTCAGTCCTTGTGCCTCAACTCGCCAGTTCTCATGTCTGATGCCATCTACATTTCTGTTATGCTCTCCTGGATACAGCATTATCAGATACTTGCTTCTAGTTTTGAATGGAGACTGAACTGGGAATATGATAGTTATTTCACAAGGGTGGGGGGAGGGGGAAAGTCTATGGAAAAGTAGGGAATTAATTTCCATGGATAGACAGTTAAAAATTTTTCAGACTTTTTATTTAGTCTGCAATGAGTTTAAGCCTTGAAAGCATGAAATGCAAAGCCATTAAAGTCATACAGCTCTTACTCGCTTTAAAATGACCCACAGCAAAGGGCATTTGTCTGGTGTGCGGGCAACAGGTCTTGTATTAACGCAGAGCAGAGAGCTGAACGAGGATACTTTGTATCTCAGATGACATCTCTCACGGATTGGCTGTTGAAGGGAGATCCCCCGGTTCTTCTTGGGGGAACTATTTCACTGTGTAGAACTACATCTGGTCAAGCAGAATGATCGCTAGGGAAGTTACTGCAACATTTAAGCTGTGGATTTGAATCAGTTGCCACAGCTGTGAAGAAGCATCTATGATTTGCCAGGCAAGTACCCTCCCTGCATACATGGAGTATGTGAGTGCTTATTTTTCTTACACCAAGGAATCTATTCTTCTCAAAAGTGATAGGTTTCTATGAAAATGCTCACATCAGCAGATTTTTCTTTTCTCTTTTTTTTTCTTCCTCCAGAGGAAGAAGAAATGAATATTTGGCTATAAAGAGTGCAATCAGTTTCAATAACAGGTGCTAATCTCATCAGTGCATGCTGTTTATAGAAATATAATCACAAGTACCAGTCCATCATTTATGTGAGTCATTATGTATCTTGCACCAGAAAAGTTAGTCTCAAGTGTCTGGTATATTGACGCTCAAGTTCTGAATGCTATTTTGTAATGAACCACAGCACACAACTGTAGAGTCAATTCCATCATCCTTTTTTGGCCTGGAATGTTTAATTCTAAGTGTTTCTTTAATTCAAGCAGTGGAGACTGAATTTTACCTATGACTGATCCCTGCTGATGACCCTGTGAGCCGGGTGTAAATAGCACTGATTTGTTACACTTGGCCTCTGACTAGAGGTGAAATTTTTGAAATGTCTAAACAGAACCCCTTGAGTCATATTTTAATTATGTTCACATGGATGGGGAAAAGTATAGACATCAAAATAGAAGTATAATATATAAAAGAAGGAACTGCCTCTTTAAAATCAAAAACCTTCACAAACTGTTTTGAAATACAGTTTTTAAAAGATTTCACTTGTTCATGAGCTCCAATGAATATCAATGGCGTAAGTTTTATGGCAAAAAAAAAAAAAAAGTACAAGTGTGAAAGCACTTCTAAAGGTATTAATTATATGTTTTTAACATCCCATTGTTCAATGACAAATAAAAACTGGTTATGAGAACTGCATAGACAGACACTGTCAGGGAAATAACTTGTTACAGACCTGCCTGATGCAGAGCAATATTTTACAGAAGTATGACCTTTTTACTCCTCCTAACAATAAAAAGAGTGCAGATCCTTCCATTTTTAATCACTAAAAATGAATTTTTAAAATTTTTAATGTAATATATAAGAATCGCTCACTGATAACATCTTTATCTCAGCTCTGTCAAGTCGAGATCCTCCCTTCCATTTCACAGACATTGAGTGTGTGTGAAAAAAAATCCTGAGGGGGTTAAACAAGTTATCTTAATTTAGACATTTGAGTCACCACTAAAACAATCTTTCAGCTTCCCTGCAAAGGCAATAGAGAGAGATTAAGTGATTTTAAGGTATGAAAATCTTATCTTCTTATATTTAGATATATATATGAGATGTTTAGTTCTTCTAGGGATCCTACTTCTCACTGACAACTGCATAAATTAAGTACCTGATAAGGACACATTCACTAGTCATTTGGTTAGAGGTCTGCAAGCCCAGCTGATGTTGCCACCATTTATTGCATTCCAAGGTACTTACTGTCCACCTGACATAGTGAAGAGGGGGCATACGTACTGCCTTTGAGGATTTCATTTTGGTTTTCTTGAGGTTTCATTTTGGTTTACCATTTGGTTTTTGTTTTTCCCCCTACAAAGGCTCCAGGCTTGACTCAAACTTAAGAAATCAGTTTAAACACCCAAAAAGTAAGATGAGAACTACGTCTTATAAAAGAATAATAACCTTAAATTTTGACTAGGAAACCACTAAAGAACTTTGTGGAGGCTGAAAATTTGTCTTCAAGGAATCATTGTAAAAGTTCATGTCAGAAAAATTAATGAACATTTTGTAACTACTAAATCTCTAAGCCAAAGGGTCATTGTGCAGGCAAATGTTAAGGACTGAGAAACCCAAACAAAGATGAAAATGAAAACAAAACAAAAAAAAAAAAAAACCTGCAGGAAATGCTATTTTTAGAAAGGAAGAATAAAAATTGAAAAGAAAATGAAATCTAATAATATATTTCAATGTGCATGTGTGAAAGACTTAAACCTTCCCATTTCTATAACCTTCCTCACTTTTTTAAGATTTACCTAAAGATTTTCAGCTCAAGAAGGCAATTTCTATTTACAGGAGTTGCTGAAGCAATTTAAATAAGTTAGGCTTAAAATAAATATGTGAGATTTCATATATCTCACTGGAACACATGTTAAAATATATCCTTTAAAGAGTGAGATATGAAGAACTTGCTTTAAATTTAATCCAAAGTTAAGGAGTTTCTTTATCTGACAGGTGTAGATTTTAAATGTTAAAGGTCCAAGCCTATATCACTTGCATGCTCAAAGCTCCTCATGACCTCTGAGTGTGCTGTAACAATGATTTGCTCAATTTTTCTTGGTTACTTCAGGTTACCAAAGGATTTTATAATTACTGCCCCATTTACTGGGAGGCAAATTGAGTCATGAGAAAATTCAGTACAAACCAAGCCCTATCTATATGATCCTGCCTCCTTTTCAGTAGGAAACCTCTAAATAACTGAAAGACTAGATGTCTTGGAAGCCACTGTACATTATACAATCTGCTAATAAAATTACACCCTTGATGTTTTCTAAATATACCATTGCATCAGGCAAACATATTCTTTTTGCTGTGATATGAAAGCTACCCTCAGATTGACAAAATTCTCTTGTATGCTCTTCATACACAACATTTGGAAACAACTGCAGCCAGAATAAATGTTACTCAAACAACTACCTTAAGGAACCAGGGCACATTTCATGTCACCTTATTTACAAATACCTGGTTATTAATCCTAGCAATATCGATCCATTCTTTATATTCTTCACTCGATTCATGGTTGACTAATAGATTCAAATGAAGCTGAATTTTAAATTCATCTGACACTGTCTGTGTTTTATATGAAGTCTCTCTCTAGTGCTTATTATACAATTATATATGCTTAGTTCTGAGAAACACTGAAAAATATTTGCGATTCCCAAAGTACAGCTACAGGGAATGTGTAGGAGTCTTAATCGTGTGACATGAAGGGAAAAAGTACGTAAATTCATGAAGTGCTCTGTTTTACACAGCTCTCACTTTGAAGTCACGGCAGATACACAAACATGAACAAGTCCAGCACTTGCTGGAAGAGTGCCAGCCAACTCTCACACATAAGAGCAGTTCATGTATCAGCAGTGGCTGAATCAACACGTGACAAATTTCTTCTTACAGCTAGGGGAAGGGTGGTTTCACTGCAAACAGTACATTTACATTCACCTTGTGTTCCACCATGACACCTAAACCAAAGTGTGTTGAACTTGGAAGGAAAAAAAAGGAAAAACTTTACAGCCACCAAGATCTGTTTATCATTCTAGACGTTCTATTTGATCTTGCTGAGCTTGAAGGCATTTTCTCAATGTCCAAAATACTATTTTCTGAAATGAAGGAGGAGAAAACATTTTTAAAAAATAAAAATAAAATCCAAAATGAGCTAGTGCAATGTCAGAAGCCTGTTTTAAATAGTGCATGAATTACACTGCACATAACAGTTAAAAAACATTCTGCTTGGAGGATCATGCAGTCTGGGATCATGCAGGCTAACCTACACATCATAGGACAGGAGTAATACATTGGACATACTCAACCTTGAGAGGAAAAAATTTATTAAATTAATAGATGGAATTATCTTTAATCTAGTAGAGTTTCAACCACAAAAGAGTTTGTTCATGATTTACTGCTGTTGAGGATATCATGGACTGCGTTTAATAACAGGACTTTCTTGTGTGCTTATTAAAATTTACAAATACAGAATCAGTGTTTTGCTGTACTCATTTCAAAGCCTGCATTTGCTTGAAAATCTGTGTCACGTGCCTTACATAAATTGTACCACAAAGCCCTCATGGTGAATATCCTCCCATTCTACCTTTTCTCTATCAGCAAGAGCTCAACCTGGGCACCTCTGTTAAGCAATTTCCAACAGAATCATGCTAATGTACCTGTATGATATTGAGGTGATATGACACAGTAAGCGTTCATGTTACTCAAAATCTGAGTACTGTGAAAGCTTTTAATTCAGACATGCTTTTATTGCTAACATTTATAGCTATGTCTGGTCCTCTTTTATTTTTTTTTTCTGCTATAATGAACCCCTTTGTCAAAGAAAATAACTCCAGATTTGATGCAGGTGGAGATAGTTAACAAGATGTTGACCTAGTCATCCATTTGAGCCAAAGCAACACAAAGGCAGGAAAATGTTCTGCTAATCAAAACATTATCTATAGCTAAGGGTTATTTTAGCTGAGGTGGTTAATATCCTGAATTGTTTGTATAATCCTAATATTTCCTTTGTAATATAGACCATTGCGTCTTCTGATTAGCCTGTGCAGTTATAATAAAAATGGATGGTCTTTCACTCTTTTTTAAGTGTCTGTATTCTCTTTGGCTTCTGAGTGTGACTCTGTAATAAGATGTAACACTGAGGGTTCAGATAGGCACAGTTATTACATAAAAATAGGAAAAACTCAATTCATCTACACCTAACATGATAAACTACTGATATACAACTAATTGTATAATATGAAATAACATCTGATCTTTCACCACGGAAAGGACACTCTGCTAGAGAGAAGGTGCTTCTAGGATATTATACATCTATTAGGCTGTATTACCTAAATCTACTGACTTTCCTCATGGACTTTATGAAGTTTTGATCCTGTGTGAGGATACCATCATATACCTCAATATTTCAGTCATAAAGCTTTCTTTAGGACAGGTATTCATAGATACGGAAAACCTTATTGTGTTGAGATATCTATCCTCAGCAGTTAAAAGAGACTTCAGAAAAGGTTTCAAAGGCAGATGAAGAGAAGTTATTCCTACTTGTACTAAAATAAATAAGTAGTCATCAAGATTCTACTACTACAGCAGTTGTAAGTGCTTTTTATTTATTTAGGACTCACAGATTAAATTAAAGAAAAGCATGTCCTATATGAATTAAGGAAACTCAAGGATCTGACATATTTAAAGAAGAACTGTTGGAAAGTAACATTATACTTCCAAACACATGATTTAATCAATTATTATCCATATTAAAAGGCTTTGTAACACTTCCAAAACAAAATCTATACTAAATATCCACCAAAACCCAGATGAAAAACTTTCTAGGAGAGATTTTTTTTTTTTTTTTCACTTCTGAAGCCTTTCCCTTGGCTGCTCTAATTCCAACTTCAGTTTTACTGGTTGACTCTCTCCCATACCCATCATAACTTCATTCATAAATGTTGGACCCAGATGACTCTCATCCAAGGACTTCACCTTTGGCCTCATTGTCTATCATTGCCCAAGGACTCCCAGGCATGGTCCAGATTACGAAGTCCTTAGGGAAGAAACTTATCTTCAGTGTAACTATCCTTGTCTTCTTCTTTGACACCCACCTCCCACTGAAGGTCAAAGTTTTTTCTTTAACCATATTCCCAGATTTAATCTTGGCCTTGGGCTGAGTTTGAGCCAAGGCCTCCCTGCTAGGGCACAGTCTTCAGGCAAGAAATGTTTTTGTTACCTTCCCTTGCTTCAACAGCTTCTTGACAGCAGAAATAAAACTGCAGCACAACCCAGGCATTAACATATATTCTGATTAAATCTTTGCCAAGGACCTGCAGACATGGCCCAGACTACAATGTGGCCAGAAGAAAATCTTCCTCCAGATCACCCCTCCCTTTACAACTGCACGTTCGTGCTTTGTCTCTCCCCTGTGTCTAGCCTGAACTCTAACTCCTACTGCAGACTGGGGCTGAGCTAAAGACCTGCAGCCATGACCCAAATCAGCAGTGTAATCCATCCCTTTAAATGATCTTTTCAATTGCTTATGGGTTCAGACAAAACTGGAACTGCTTCTACCTTGGCAGAAAAGGAACTTTTCCTCAGAAAGATTTCCATTAACTTGCCCAAGGAAACCTATTTTCAAACTGAGCTCAATTTAGAATGAAAAGTTCTTTTCCACCATAAGGAAACTAAATCTCCCACTGGAATGTACCCCTAGCCAAAGGTAGGGCAAATGGATTATTTTTGTAATGATCCAAGAATCATTGAAACATACACAAGGGCGACTGAACATCAGACACACCTCTGAAAAAGGTTCCTTTAATTTTGCAGTAAAAAAAACATCTTTCCCCAAACATACTGCAGAATGTGCTTGCTCTCCTTTTTCAGTAAAAAAAAGTAGTAAGGAAAGGCTTCTATTCTTTTTTTCTCCTTTTTTTTTCTTCTTTTCTTTTTCTTTTTTTCTGAATAAGGACATGTTAGGACTCTGAGGATCCTGAGGACGTTCCTATCCCTGCCTAGGCACCCCAGGGTCCTTCCCTACCCTGACCACGGTTCAAGGCTCCATTTCAGACTGGGGCCATCAGTCGCTGCTTTGGCAGTACCATAGTAGTGCTGGTCTCCAGTCCCGTGTCTATGTCTTCCTGAAAAGTCCTTGCTGCATGGGCCCAGCCCTGGCTTGTTGCTCTCCAGAAATGTCAGGGCTGTTGCTGGCCCTTAGCTCTGTCCACTGTGCTCAGGCCCTGCAGGACGGTGCCTGTCAGGGGGACATGACTAGCACTGGTGTCCTCCTGGGCACCCAGCCCCCCCAGCCCTAGGGGGCCGCTGGCTCTCACTGCTCCCTGGCAAAAGACATGAGGATGATTTTGTTGGAAACGGGATGTTTCCTTTCCATGCAATCCTTACAGTGTTCACAAGCACTTTGTGCAGTATTGGGTATCCTTATTTGAAAGGAATTTTAGACAGAATGTGAAGCAAGAATCAAATCCTCTTTTTGTAAAGTGCACATTCCTGTCATTATGTAACTATGAATAGTTAGTAAATCAGTCTACATAGCGAAACGCAAGATAAACACAAGTACCATAAAGTATGAAATTGCATACTCTTTGTTCAGTGGGTTGCTACTTTCTGCCTTACAGCTGAGCTTCCACATAATAAATATGAGAATTGACCAAATATGTAGGTGTTGGTATAGCTCAAAGGAAAACATGGTATGATTTCATTTGCAATAAAGGGTCGTGGAAGAAGAGATCAGAAACATCAAAGCACAGCAAAACAGTTAAACAATTCAACCAATCCTGTGGTTCTGCCACAGAAACATAGTGTTACCATCTGCCAAAATAGTCAGACATGCCTACTTGCAGTGATAATTAAGTCTACAAAGTAATCATAATGGTTAATTAAAGAAAAAAAAACAAACAACTAAACCAACAAACTAAAGTCTTTGTTCATTTTGAAGTCTTGAATCTTATAAAATCTTCAAAAATAAAGAGCAAGGTAATTTCACACAAGCATTTAATATGGAAGTGTATATAAAGGTACATCAACTCTATAATTAGTATTGTACACTGGATTTTAGTATCACAGTTGCATATATGCTCATCTGCTTCTATCCTGGAAGGGACAGAACACTTTTGTTTTGATCAGTGAATTAGTGTGTTCAAAACTATATGTATACACTGTATGTATGCACTGTAGCAGCACCTTTTCCAACCACTCAGTCACTAATTTAAGAGAAGATATAGGAAGTTAAGTGTGCTGCTGCTTGTGCTCTTGTGCTGTTTGTGGTTGACATAACTGTTTTTAGTTCAGACCTGTTTTTAGTTCAGACTTAAGGGTTGATTTCAGAGTCAGGAACAGAGTCTACAAGTAGATGAAAGGCTCAAAACTGTGCAGAAAATCCATGGTAAGAAGTGAAAATCAATCTCTAGGACATCATGGAACTATCAGACTATTTTCCCATTCTGCTAGATATTCAAGCTTGTACACCTTCATCTTCATTAGAAAGAACAGGAAAGTCTATAATAATTTTTCGCATGTATTAAAGGGCAAACATCTTAAAGTCTTGATATCCTCAAAACTTTTTCCCATTTATCACTAAACATGAAATATGTCCAAATAAGTCGGTGAAAATATTCAATATGTTTTAGTGTCTGAAAACTAATTCTAATTTAAACAGAAAATGTATGTGGTGAATAAAGAGAACATTTCCATCTCAGTTCAGGTATTTCTATGCCTGGAGCAAGGCCACATTGAGTATAACCAGGGAACAAGAAGTTCTGTAGAAGGACATATAAATAAAAAACATTTACCACCCACAATAATAAATTTTATTTTACAAATGTGTTTTCCTTCCACTTCCTGGAAAACCTTTCTAGAAACCAGGTTGCTGAACAGCAATACAGGACCAGGCAGCAGCAATTTTTCATCTTGATAGAGTCTGCATCTTGATATGATATCATTTCTTGATGATATGATTTCTACATGCACTAACTACCAGAAATTACACTCACTGGACAGCATGAGCTTCATTATCCAACCCTATTTTTAATTCCCCAAAGTGTCCTAAGCGATAAGAGAGTTGCCTTACAGGCTCAGTGGAGACACTCAAATGTTGCCAACTAGAAACAGGGCCTGCACACAGCTTCCTACGTCTATAGTCTGCAAGAGTTTAAGGACTGTAGATTCTATAGATTCGAAAAAAGGGTGAGCTCAACTTTCCAGAACCACTCTCTAACCACTATCTTATCTCTATGATAAGATATAACTTAATCTCCATAGTAGAAAAAAATCAGCAAACCCAACATTTTTTTGGGTTTCAAAAGTTTAGGTAGGTAGAACTTCCTAAATTTCCTTCAGTATCCAGAAAATAAGTTTCAGGTAGCAATAGATGCTGCCGAAGCTGTTTTATCCTCTTTGAAATTCTCTTTTTTTTTTTTTTTTCTCTCTCATCTCTTTCCCATAATTCTAAAATGAGGCTTTACCCCATCCCTGCTAGAGCAACATTTCCTGTTGACAAATTTTAAAATTACGTTCTACATTTTTTCCTAACTTTCAGAAGTTGCAAATGATAACTTACACAGATGTGACCAACCAATGTGAATGAATAGCGCTTGATGAAACATTTCAGGTAACTTTTTACAAGTACATTTGAATTTCTCATTTTTTGACTTCTCTTATTTTATAGACTTCTGTAATGCCTTCTACTGTGACATAATGTAAAGAAATTTTAATAACAACTTTGAGGTTGGAAAGCAGAGCACTAAGAACTCTTACCTTCAAAGTACTGCTAGCATATCCTGCTACCTTGAGGTAGAAAATACAAGCTCTTTTACTTTGCAGTCTTGAACATTCTGAATTAAAAAATGGTGAATGTAAGTCTCAAGTTCCCCAAGAATAAAAAATTTTCTAAGCTAATTGATAAAGTAGTTTATGCACATCATGTTACATTTATGCTGGCCAACAGTCCCCTTTTTCCATTTACTCTGTAGATCTCCCATAGTTTATGACATGAATTTGAAAACTGGAAGAACAATTCTAGCCCCTCTTTTTCTTTTCCTGTGGTGCATCCATATTTGCATTGGTAGAGGGTTATCACATCGAGAGACTTGGAAGTCCTGCTGTCAGTCTTCATCAATTTACATTTCTAAGTGTTTATGTATGTTATCTTATTAAAAAAACAAACAAACAACCCAAAAGTTATGATTTCCAAAGAATATCAGCAAATTAGGCATTTAAATAGCCATCTCTTTCTACCCCTTGTATCATAACTATCCACAAGGGTTGAGATTTCTTTGTTCTAGAAATACCAAAGCCCACAAACTACACAGCTTGATACTTATTTTGGCAACCTGTGGTAAGACATCAGCATAACCAGCTTTTGGCTGACAGGCAGAATATCATTATACCAGTGTCTTTTGATGCTTTAACCATCTTCAAACATTCTCAGTTACAGTGTGTAGACCACTTAACTGGAATTAATCCACTTTCCTTTGTAAATTACGTTGCTGCTTCCTCCATTGTAAATTTATCCTGGCTGCTTTAATCAATAGTGTAATTCCACAATACAGAGTCATAGCTTCCTTAATGTAAGAGCCCTTGCGCTTTGTTCTGAAGAACAAAAAGCATAAGAAAAGGTATCTCACGCTCACAGCTTTGTGTTTACATATGAAAAGGAAGGGCAGCTGGCCAAATACACTTGCAAAATGTTTCATTTTAAGAACTCTGGTCCAAAAAGTAGTGTTGTTATGAGATGTGAAGAAACAAACTGACATTCTAAAAAAAAATGCACCTCGCTATAGTTGAAATTAAATCTAACCAAAAGTGAAATCCAGAAACAGCCATTGGAATGTTGGAAATATGAGATATAATGAGGAATACTGAAACCTATTTTCGGTGCTAAAACAGTATGCAGGAGATTGGTAACCTTTCTTCTGCTGTATTTCAAGTCGATGTACTTTAGTTAGAGAATGATTTTTCCTGAAGTCATTAATTACTCCATAGATTAAACGTTTATTAACTTGACCCTCCTAGTGTGCAAGTAAGCTGAGCAATCTTTGAGCTCCACTTTTATGTTCTTCTCAACAATCATTTTATAGGCAAGGCAAAACTGAGGCAGCAGTTTGTTCTATTGTCTATTTCTATTTGTACTATAGTCTATTTCTAAAGAATAGAAAACATATCTTTGTTTAAATTTATAACAAGTTTTAATGTCAGAAGTGTACTCGTACAAGGAAAAAAAGCACTTTTTTATGGATGAGATCAGAGAAGACTGTGGATTTCTTTTTTTGCTATAGTGTGAGCCAAAGTAAACACAGAACAAAGCATACACACTCCTGGAAAATGGAAAGTGTTGTAAATCATGTATTTAGTGGTTCACAGATTCAAACACATTTTACTAATTAACATATGCAAAGTTACCTGAAACCTTAAGTATTCCTTTACATCCTCAGGCACTTAACCAAATGATCTTTATTCTAATGGCTAATGAGTGGTATATAACTAATGAGAGGTATGTAACTTAAAACCACATTTACTTATTTCACTATAATGACAGGTTAGGGAAATTTTTCACTGAAATTGCAAAAGATTTGGATATTATTATTCATAAGTACTCAAGTGAATTTGATTCCTAGGGCTTTTTGCCTATCAGTGTTAGGTTTTGACTACACAAGGAGAAAATGTTCAAAATTCTATTGGATGTTCTTACACACGATGGCAGAAGTGACAATTTATAACAATTCTCTGAACGATATTTCCTATGTTAGGAAAACTTTAAACTGGAATTGAAAATGCTGATTAAGAAAAAAAATATTTTGATTTATTAGTTTTGATTTATTAGTTTTCACTTTGTTTTTAAATAAGCCACTAAAACTGTTCATGAGTTTTCTACAAATGTTTTCTAAATGAAATAAAAATAAATATTTCATGTTCTTCAAGTGTAAGCTTATTTTTGCAGCCAAATCAAGCTAAGTCATATTAAAAATAAAACAAAACAAAACAAACCCTATGGTTATATGAAAATGTATAATTTCAAAGCCTCACAACTTGAAAAATGTTGTTAAACAGAAAGAAACTCTTGTTATTAGCTCTACCTTTAAGCTTTTCTACCTATTTCAAGCACCTGGATAAGCATGGGAAATACTTGCTCTTAAGTGCATCTCTGAAATCTACAGTTGTTTTTTTAAATACCCCTTCCTCATTTATCTCCCAAAGGTTAGAAGTTACTGTGTGTTCCCATTCCCTACTGTTATTCGTGACACCAATGCTAGAAAATAAGAAAAATGCAGGTTTCTTCTGTAATGAAGTCAAATGTAAAATTAAAAGGAAGTCTTGACCTGTGAGGTTTTCACCTTCCTTATTTTCATCCTTCTCTGCTTAGCCAGACCAAATCACCTACCATGATGACTTCTTCAATCTTATTTCATTGCACATTATAAGTGATATATCTACCTTTTACTTGTGAATTGTGTGCTAATTAGAGCAGACTGAGCTTACCAAGGCAACAGACTTGCTCAGATGTCATTAACTTTGCTAACAACTCTAGAAATTTAGGCTTCTTCTTATTCAGGATTATTTATGGACAGGTCATTGGGTAGAGCTAAGCATGAAGATGTAGGAAATCTGCCCAAGTGTTTATTTACAAAACCAGTAGCAGCAGATGTGGCATTCAGAGTTGCAGGCCTTGAGAAGGGCTAAAGACACAGGAGAAGCAAAAGGGAAGGAAATGGAAACAAAAAAAAAAAAGGAAAAATATCTTCTCTGCCCCAATAAATAAAGCCCTCTCCTAGATTCCAGCTCAAGAGTGGAGTTTCCTCATCAGAACCTGAAGTGGTGACAAGTCAGTAAGTGATCTCATTGCATGGGTAATAGGCTGACACAGTTTTCCTTCATATTGCATTTACTGAGCAGCTCTGGCAGCAGATCTAGAGGGAGATACTTACATTGCCCTCCCAGCTGGTGGCCATCTGCCTTAGTGACAACTGCCAGATGGAGGAAAAGTGCATGAAATCAGGGATCAAACACTAAATAAAAGAAAATTACTTTGAAAGCAACTTTGTCATGTTATAAATAGACTGTTTCAAAATGTCTCACATGTTTTAATTAGAAGGGGAAAAGGGAGGTAATGAGGTAGATATAAACCTGTGAGAGAAAGATAGTACAGCAATTTGCAGACTGCCTTGCTCTCCTCTGAATGTGGATGACGCTAATTTAGAGATACATTTTTACGTTCTTACATCAAAAAGTATCCACTATACGAATGCAAGAATTACCGAACAGAGTTCCTTTTCCCTCATGGCTAGTGTGGTGGGAGCCTCCCGCAAATGCATTCCAGTTCCTGATGATGCTTTTCTTGAGCAACTTGCTCTGACCCTCTGCACTGACTAACCTTCTTCTGAAACCAAACTTAGAGCTGGGTTGGTGAGGACAAGTGACACCAGACTGAAGTGTCATCAGCCCCCTGCAATGATGAATCAGCAACTACAGATAGAAGGAGTAACAAGGAAACTGATGGTTCACTTTTGCCCCTGTACACAAACTTAATTATGTAAAGGGTAAACAAAACCTTCTTAAGTCACCAAGGGATCTAAACAAACCAAAAAGATGACATTAAAAAAAAAAAGTTTCAAACCTCAAAAACCTTGCTTTTCCATAGATAATTCATGGATTCCTAGGAAAGTTCAGTTATACAACTTCTGCCATGTACTGCTAAACAGACCAGAAAAAGAGGATGTTGTGCATAGCTAGAAGGACAATTCAAAATACAGAGGCAGAGAGATTACTGGGCGTGGAAGTTTATTGGTATCACAGTACCACAGGCAAATGTTGCACTAGTGAGCACTGGAAAACTCAATGCTCCCATTTATAAATGTTAACATCTTTCATGCTGTTTCTAGTTCTAAAAAACTTGAATGAAAATACTTTTACTCTTACCTGAATATAGGGGTAAAAAATGCATATTTTTCTTATTAATAAAATGTAGGGCAGAGACTTCTGAACAATTGCACAGCTGAATTACTTGAGTAAAGAGTTTTGATTTTACAAAGGCATTTGCAGAGGACAAAGTGTTTTCTTTTCTTCCCTAGAAACTGGTTTTGAGGAGACCTATTTAGAAGACTCAGTTTATCACCTTTTCATGCTGCTTCTAGAAGTAAGTGTGCATGGTAGACAACATTTGTCTAAGACCAAGACCATTAGCTGTCAAGTGTAACCATCTCATGTCATCCTGCACCCTGTGCAGAAGGGGGGCACTCAGAGAATACTAAGTATAATAAGTATTGGAGTTGTTAACATGTATGTGGCAATATGCTGTTACAAATACTCAGAAGTGCACAGTGCCAGCAAACTCTCCTTTACATCTCCTACATTTCCTTAGGGAAATAGTATTCATTTTGCAAACCATGAAGAGTAACATCAGGAAGCTTTGCCTCACCTTTGGAGATTGTACTTTCCTTCAGGCACTTTAATCTAATTTTGCCTAATTTTATGTGTAACAGCAGTGTTCTTATGAACTTCCTTAGATATTTACTTGATAGAATAATACTGGGAAAAGAATGAGGGTGAACTATAGTTATTTTGTGGCCACCCAAGTGTGCCACGTGCCTTACAGGATAAGGACTCTCAGGCCCTAACAGTGAGGGGAAAAGGAGAGATTACACAATGAGATAACATTCCTATTCAAAGACCAACATCATGGAACCTTTCTATTTTTATGCATAAATAAATAATTTCATTTTCCATGCCGTTGCTAGATCACTATTTTTACGGAGTTGAGTAAAACATAATGGAAAGGACCAGAGCAGGTTACATTCAAAAATGCTTCAAAAATTATTATAAATGTGTTCATGCAAATTTACAGTTACATACATACCTTCCCTGCTTCTCCTTGAAGATAACAATGTCTTAGAGATACAATTCCATATGCAACTGTAATTTCCTGATACCCTGTGGGCTGGAGTTTGATTCTAGCTGTCAACTCATAAAGGTTCACATCTTTGGGTAACTGCTGAGAATGATCTGAAAACGTATGAACAAAACTATAGTCTTGGACCTTTCCCTTGTTCTGCCTCCTTCTCCCACTGTCTCCACATTGTACAGTTAAGGAAAAAGAGTGAAACAGAATAATGCAGAAATACAATGGGTCAGTGTGAGCCACCTTCAAATTCCTATTTTTTCTCCTGTGGCATGATTATAGGCAGCACAACAATGTAAAATTTGTATGTTGCTTTCTTTATTGTGAAATCTGGAACCTACCCAAGCATAAGTTACCAAAATAACTGGTGGACCAGATGTACAGAGCCTTTATGCAGTTCAGAGCTCAGAGCATACCCTGAAGTGAGCAATACCTTGGAGCAATAAGACAGTGGAAAGGAAGTTGAAATATTTTGCAGATGAAAATGCAACTTTCACAGGTTGCAGGCTTCCTGTCTCTTTGACACCTTGCATTTTTAGAAAGTGCAAAATGGTTATAGTAATTGTCAGAATGCGTGAGTACAGAATAATTTCCTGTGACTCCTGAAACAGAGAGCTCTGGTAGCTTGCAACTAAATGTATCTCCCCTCCACTCTGTAATCCTGAACTGGGAAACAAATAGCAATCTGAGTATTTCAAATGAGAAAAAGAAAAAAAAATCATGGCCACCTATGTATTTTTCTTTCTCTTGGTTGCTATAAAGAAATATTTTTTACTAAAACTATAAACCGTAACAAAGCATTATTGATACTATCTTAAAATATTTGGAGAGAGACTTTCCCCAGTTTTTGACAGATGAATGACAATTATAGGCCTTTCTCTCGATAAAACCATACTCACTAAATGTCCAGTAGAGCACAAGCGTCTCAGAGGAAGAAACAGAACAATATCTCCAAAATTACCAAGACTTCCTCAGCATACTCACTTGTGTCCTACAACTTCATTCTCTTCAGTCTGATTGCTGTAAAAGTCAGAGAAGCAGAGTTGATGATTGAATGCTAAAAGGGGAGGGCATGTAATACCTTATTAGGCATTCTGCAGACTACTGAAGAGCAGTTTATTTCTTCTAAGAATTTCAATTAGCTGTTAAAGAAGAGGAAGCTACTGAAGCTTACATGAGGAAGCAGCTAAAGATGCAATTTTCAGCTGGTCAACAGGTAAAAGGCAATTTTCATCCTATTATGATGTGTTCTGCAGGAGACAGATTGGGCCAGTGTGCAAGAAAAGGCTTTCCCAGCAATTTAGTGGAGACCCATCAGTCTCTAGAATTCAGGATTTTCTATGAAAAGCTAAAAAGGAGCTCTGCAGTCGAGATAATGGGGATAGGAGGCAACTTAAACAGAGTTGTGTTGACTGCCCAAGTCAGCAAATTTAAAAAAAAATAATGCTTTAAATAAGAGATAAATCAAGTATGTTCACCAGGTGTGTTGACTCTAAATTCAAAAAAATTGTATGTTTTTGATGGTCAAGATTAGAAGATCTATACACATACTTTGTATATATAGCTATGCCACTCAAATATCAAAGGTAATATTCTGATCTATTACAAATCAGTTATATCTTGCAAACATTTCCTCCTTCATCCTGTAAAATAAAGTCTCCTTTTTGTCAGCAAAATTTTTTCTCATGCACATATATGTATATTTAAACATAGCTTTCGTTTTCCTGTGTTCAAAGTCCACTGAAGAGAATAAGGAGAGAGATAATAAAGAAACTGTTCCTTTCTTTCAATGGGAGGAAAATTATGTCCTGGAGAGCCATGTCTCTTACTAGATACCCACATTGATTGAAAGATGATAGCTCTGATTAACAGTGATGAGAGGCTGCTGGCTCTAACAGCGATGAAGAGTTGTGACTCAAGATTGCCCATAGATAATTCTTGGCATTTTATCTACTGATTTCAAAAGTATTTTTATTGGAGAGCACTCTACAGAGGGTTCCCTCCAATTTACTCCGTGGCAACTCTTTTCCTTGTTATTTTGTCTTTAACTTCTAGAAACAGTTTATATTGTTTCCTTCTTTCCTTCCCTGTTCTAACCTACAATTGCGTTCCTTCATAGTGTTAATCTTCATCCTGTTATTGTACCGCTTCTTGTCTCCTGAGGTAAAGCTCTCCTGTGTCAGTGGTTTTCCTTGCTATTTCACCACTTAGAAAAGCTTCAGCATAGCTGAAGATTGGACACATTAAATGTGTGTCACTTGATAGCTCCTGTGCGACTGGCCATCTATTTTTACAAGGTTGAACCAAGAACAATGAATGTAGGGAAAAAAATCAGGAACTCACAACTTGCTCCTCCAACTCACAGCCATTGAGCTGAATGTGAGCAGCACTTCAAATCACACTGAATGTGAGCAGTCCTCCAGTCTGAGCCCATTTGGTATTGCTAAGAGGCAGGCAAGATGGACAGGAAGCTCCTATTCTTTCAGAGAATATGTGCATGGTCAGCAAAAATTCCCTGTTCTGACCTGGAATTTTGTTCTTTGCACACACATCAGTTTCCAGGTGACAGAACTGACTGAAATGCTGATCTCCTGGAGCAGGGATGCTGAGTGGCAGCCCAGAGACCAGACTTCACTTGCCAGGACAATTCACGCAAATTATGGCCCAGCTTTTTTCATTTTTCACATAAAAACAAGGAGCAAAACAAAGCCAAGTATGATCTTTAAATTATTGAAAAGTGTAAAGTCTATTTCTGAGGAGGGACATACATTCTATCATCTGAACTATTTGTAAGTTCAGATGGTAACATGTATGTATGTATACAGGTGTTGCTGTCAGGATGACACAATCTGAGATGACTTTGTGCCTTTCACTGTGTTCATATGTCACCTGAGGAGATAATAGCTTCAGTTTCATTTTAAAAGGATGTTTATTAACATTCATATCTTTGTGATTAGCCTACACTGGGTATATTAACATATGTTCTCACCATATTATATGGAATGCCTGAGTTAGTGTCCTGTGGTGAATCAAGGCAGAGACAATTATTCCTAACTGAGAAGGGCCTCTAGTGTCTAGCCAAAAAGCTTGGGGTGATCCATCCAGGGGTATTCAAGTGTTGGAAAACATGCGAGAAAAATGCAACTCCTGATTTCTCACTCTCACTACACTGACAGCTCACAGTGAGCCAGGGAATCCTGACTTTCACATGAATGATATCTGTCAAAGGCAGTCACAGAGGAAAACAGCCAAATTCAACTGGTTCTAGGTACCCTCAAAGGCTCCTGTAAACAAAAGTTTTTGATTTTACCACAATACGAGTGTCAGATACTACTCAGTAATTAAAAATAAACTTCAAAATACTATAAGTATCATCCAGTAATCTAAACATTTATATTATGACTGTCATGGAAGAGAATTCCTTTACTGTTTTCATCTACATTCCTAAATCTCACTTGCATTTTTTGCTCTGTAAATATTGTATTACATTACTTTTAAAAGAAACCTCAAGCTTTAAACATATGTATAAACCATCCACTTACATTTCTAAAGTGAAAAAGACACAGTTTGAATGGTTTAGCACAGAAGAGTGAGTTCATTGGACAGAGTTGCTCTTGAAGTTTTGCAGGGGGTTACTAGGGCCAGCTGTGTTCCAAATAAATTTGCTGACCTAAGTGAACTTCCTATCAAAAAAATTCTCTCAGGCTCCCATTATTTTCTTTCAACAATTAATCAACAGCTGATGAAAAGTTATGAGTGTGCTTGTAATTTTCAGTAAAATTAATGAAACTCCTATCTTCTGATATGTAGAAGGAGGTTTTATTCCTAACCCTAGTGTAAATTTTCTGATTTATTTTTTAAATCAATTACCCTTCTGAACTCACATGTGTCCTCTCTTTGGCAGAAAGGATCTCAGCGTCTACCATGATAGGTATGAATAGATTTCTCCGAAGCCTGTAAATTCACTCTTCCAAAGAAGTGACCTCTGCTGCAGAAAGATGCAGATATTTGTCAGAATTCTGTCATGATGTGGTTGCTTCTTTTGAATTCATGTAAACATTTAAGTTTTCTGTTGGGATTCAGTATTATTTGGTTTTTGTACTGCTGGCAGTCAGGGATGGAGTCCTGTTTGTGTAACCCCCTAACTCAAAGCAATGCTTTGAGGATCTCTGTTCTGCTACAAGGGTATGTTGGACTGAGCTCAGTGACAAATGTATAGTCACCCTCACTGGACTCTTATTGAAAGCCAGTGTTGGGGGCTTGATTCTATTGCTTTTTCTCTTCCTTCATGCATAGGAAGGTACTGTTTTATCCTCAAGGGTCAAACACATTCAAATTACACACAAGAATGATACCATATCAAAGCATGCTGAAGACCTGATGGCAATATTCATGAACCTGTTTCTAGAACTTTGAAGCTTTGATGTTCAGGACATTGCACCTTTCTTATGTCAGTTCAAAGTGCCAGTTTTTGAACAAGTGAAGCAGGAAAAAAACATGCAGCAAGGAAATCACTGAGAGACTCCACACATTTAGAGTAAATGCTCAATTGCCCAAACACATGCAGGATCAGGCCCTGTGCAGTGCTCTCTGTGCCTGGGGATTACGTCATGTTCTTTTGACTTTCCTTCTGTTCAAATAACCTAAAACACAATGCATTTTTTATGACTCAGGTCACCTTTTGTTTTCCCACGGAGCACAAAAAAAACATTCAACAAATGTGACTGATAAAAGATTTTTATCTTACATGGGAAAGCCATGCAGTTTCTCTAAGCCATGTGTAATGTATTAGTAATAATGGTATTCCACTTCAAACAAATTACAAGCTAATGTTAGTCTTCTTAACAATGTTATACTAAATAATAACTCCCCACAGGCCAATTTGCATACAAAATGTAACATTTAAAGCCAAGTTACAATTAGCACTTTGCTATGGAAGTCTGTGGATTGCAATTTACTGAAACAAAGTTATATTTCCTGCAAGGAATTTTAATTTATGAAAAATCACCCATTTAGAATTGCTGTCACAGTGGACCAACTTCTATTAAAATGACGGGTACCTAATAAATGCATTTATTATTAATATAATGAATGACAAAAATGAAACAAAGTAAACGTAGGATTAATGATTCTGCTGCTTTGTAAATAAAAGATGCAAGCTGACAACTCTCCCTTTTTACTGATAATGGCACATGGAGCGCTATGCATGTGAGAGGAGAAGTAGAAGAGAGGAGTCTGAGAAAAAATGAAGATAGTGAAAGGAAAGAGTAAAAGCAAGGAGGGGTACATAGATTGGAAAGAACACAGAAATACACAGGAAGTTAATTAATTGAAAAATAGTGTAAGAGTGAACTTGAAAAACCTAGCTCAGCAAAGATGAATTACACTCATTTCCCTTGGGTGAATGACGTAAATCACCTGATAATGACAATGAAAATTCTCAATCCCCAAGATTTTATGTGAAGGGAAAGAACATTAATTATCTGATGTGAATATTTACAAAATTACAATATGTAAATATAGTCATTCTGATGTTAAAAAATTATTTTTTCCATTTACTCTCCTGAATTCATGCTTAAAAACTTGAGGTTTGTTGTTCATTTTAGATAGAGGAAGTTTGGACCTCAGGAGTATCTGATTCCATTTAAAAATAGGTTGTAAGAGTACCTAAAATGTCAATCTGTTTGGCAAATACTGCTAAATATATTCTGCAAATAGCAGCTGAATTTTTTCAGGGATTTCCTTTCATTTATACAAACATACTTTTGTACTCCTTTCACAAACATCGGGCCCTTGTACTTTAGCAGGACCCGGGTCCCCACGTACTGCAGCATATCACTAGAGCAGGCATTTGGTCTCTGTCAGCCAGACCTGGGCTGAACATGCATCTGTGTGTTGGCTTCACATGACTAACTACAGAAATGAGTCACATCTGCCAGCTGAGAAAGGCCTTGCTAACCAAGCCTGTGGCTGTCCAAGCCAGCTCCAGCTCTCCACACTACCTGCAGTGCCACTACTGAGGCAGAGGCCAAGCACACAAATCTTACACAGGCTATTAGAGGCCACTACAGGTCCAGAATATTTATGTGGTGGACATTTCGAGAGAAGATGTTTCAAAATCCCTTGAATAATCTGATCTCTTCAGGGAACAGAAACATTCCCACATAATTTATGAGACTAACCATGATGACTACAGGAGTTCAGCCCTTTCTCATCTGAAGAAACATCACTGGGAGCTCCATATGAGACAGTTTACAGAGCTAAAAATAATGCAGAAAACTATCTCGCCATTAATATCCTGTGAGAAAATAAAAGAGACTAAATTTAAGACAAATATTTTTTCAAGGTTATTTACCCACCTCTAGTTAAATCTGATAGATATCTTAAGCCATAAAAAACAAATCTTGACACTAAAACTCAAATTAGGCCATATCCTGCCTTTGGTAGGATGATACTTAGGCAACATTGGACAGCATTGGTTGACTGAAGAATTAAGAATGTGATAAACACCCAGTAAGCAACATAAATTCAGTCACATGTGAAAACAAAAAACCACACATACACATTTCACACAGTTGGCACGTTTCCATTTTGACAGAAACCAGGGTAAATGGTGACCTCAAAACTGTATTATATTACAAGAAGAGCTTGGAGGATCAAACTGAGCCTGGGAGTAAGCAGTCACCACTCCATTGTTCTCTGTGGTTTTACACCCACAGACACCAACACAAAGCTTTGCTTAAGCTCTATGAATATCTTTCTCCTAAGAATTGTTTCTTTCTTTTCCATAGGCATTATATCATTATAAGCTTCTACAAAACAACAATGACATGTTCCTATGATCAAGATTCTTCCAGCAAGGCTTCAAATATTCTAATAATAGAACAAAATATTTTAAAAGTAACTGGGAGGGACATGGGAAAAAAACTCCACAAAATAGACCATATTTGCAAAACACTTCTCTTTATTTTTAGCTTGGTTTGCTTCTTCGTAAACAGTCTTGTTGCTTTATAGCAGTGTATTAACTCACACAATTCAGATTCTGGATCCATCCTAGTATGACTCCCTGTTTGTCCTTATGCATAGTGGATGTTCTTATGGAACTAGTTGAAGCTGTTCACTAGAACATAAATTAAAACACTGGGTTAAATCTTCCTATCAAATGAATCAAAAACTCTTACTAAGGTATAAAAAAGAAAACTGTAGAGGTGTATCCATTCAGTACACAGTGCTAGAGGATATTTCACAAAAAATAAATATGTCTATTATTTTATTTTTCCTCATCTTCATTTAAAGAATTGTCATCATGCTCAAAACTGCCCATCTTGGTAGTCAAATATAAGTGTTCCAGGGATGTGAATTTGCTTTTTAAGTTTTTCTAGTTTTGATGATGATTTAAACAAACATTGATTCTACACCCTCAGTCTGGAACCTGACAGACAAGGTGAGTTTTTTTCTGGTCTGCCTGAAAACACCATCAATACATTTTCTGTTGGCCAGATGCTTTAGCTTCACCTGAGGAGCAGCTATTGTTCTCAGTCTTCTTTTCTCTTTTCATGCTTGATGTGATATTGCCATGATTTGATCTCTTGTGAATTCCACTGAATCCTATTTTCAAGAAGTTTCCAAGAGATTTAAAATATTTGAGTTGCAATTAGCAAAAAAAAAAAAAAAATCAACACAGAAACCTGATCTGTAGAACTTCATGAAGGGGCCTATCCTTCTTTCCTATGACTTCTCTATTTCCATTTCATTTGAAATGTCTTATTTTTCTTTTCTAGGAAATGGGGTAAAATGAGGTGAAACTTTCTTTTGGAAATAAAAGTATGTTTTCCCAGTTCACCGTTATAACCAATCACTGTCAGAATGAGTTCAGAAGAACTATCAAGAAATGACAGTGGTAACATCTCTTTCTGATGGCTAGTGCTTTATATCTAAGAGATTTTATTGAACTTATAGCACTGTATGATCTAATATCAAATGGCCATAGTTGTAAATGGTTAGGAATGCTCTCTTCACTGACCAAATCAATTTTCTCCAGCTTCACCCCTGAAACCAATATGAAACTAATAGACAAAAATTTTTTGCAATTTCTGGAAAATAAAGTTGTGGTTCAGATCCCTGCCAGAAAGACTAAAAGACAGGAGTGATGCCTACATGAGGCTACCTGGCAATTTTTGAGGGGTATTATTCAATTAACACATACTGCCCCTTTACCTAACAAGGATTGTACGTTGATTGTTTTATTCTCATTTTCCAAAAGCCCGGAAGATTAAAGAAAATTAATAAAGTCTCATCTCAGCATTTCATCTGATGTGAATCAATGCAAGTGACTTTTACAAACCTCTGCTCACTTTACTCAGCTGTGTATATGACAATTTTGTCAATTGGAAAGGATGTGATGGAATTTATTGAAACACATTGAAACGAGACATTTTCACAGAGTACAAACAACAGTTAAAAGCTTTTATTTCAAAATCACAAAAAGGTTCTTTTAAACAGCATGGTTAATTAAGACCCCACTTCATAGCACTATTTATCCAGGTTTTTAATCCAAAATCAATTACTATGGCTACCTTGGAATTGAAAAGTAGGTGACAATTCTAGATAGAATGGATAGAGAGCATTAATTTTAGTCAAAAGTCATACAGTGGTATATGTTAAAATCCAGATTGCAGAATAGTGACATATACTTGAGTGATAGAAATGGTAAACTCTCAGCTTGCTTCAAAGGGGTAAAATATATCCAAACTACAACTTTCCTTGTCAATAAAATGATGATAGTAGATGTAAACTAACATGATTTGGAAAAGTATTCATTCTGAATCTTCATGTGACAGCAAGAGTGAAACCTTGAAGACTTGTAAGGCCATGTGCTATATTAACACACTCATGTAAGTCATATAGGATGCTGATGTTTCCTAGTTGAAAATTATGCATTCTTTCCTTTCAATAGTTTTAGCATGCATATAATTCAACTTTATTTATAAACAAAATGGTTTTAATGGGTATATGTATACACTCAGAATATGTCGAGGGTTGCTCTTTTGCACCTGTGATTAATGGTTTCCTTCCCTTTGTTAGTTGATGAAGTTTCTAGGAGAATGATATTTTTCTCACAGCCACAGATGTTACATCACAAACAGGGAATTATGTTTCCTATTATAAATAGTTCAGGTGTAAAGAAAAATTTCAGAAAGAAATTTCCTGTTTATATACATTTGTCTTTAGTAATTATCTTTGAAGAGAAACCTGTAGAAAAAAAAAGGGCTGCACATATAGGTAACACTGACATGTTTTAGCCATTTGTTTCTAAATGTTTGACCAATACAAAAACTAATCTTTAACTTACTGTTACCTTTCTCCTCCCTATTCCATTAGATGTACCTATCTACTTTTGAAACAGATATTAATCTTTTCTGTTTAGTCTAAATGTCCATTTCATATTGTAAGTTTGTGCAGTGGTGATCACACACATATACTAAGAGAATTTTTTTTAATATAATATTAAATTTTTTTATCAAGAGATAGTAACTAGAATATCTGATAATCTCTTCCTGACACAAGATATTGCAAAATTGAAAAACTGAAAAATTTTATAGACTTTTAGTTGGAAAAGAGCTTTAGGATCATCAAGTCCAACCATTAACCGAGAACTGCCAAGTGATACAGGTGATACAGGTGTTTTAAATACCTCCAGGTATGGTGACTCTATAACTTCCCTGGGGAGCTTGTTTCAAGGCCTGCCAAGTTGTTTCATAAAGAAACTTTTCCTAATATCCAATCTAAACCTCCTGCAGCACAACTTGAGGGTATTACCTCCTGTCCTGTAACTTGTTACCTGGGAGAAGAGGCCCACCCTCACCTTGCTACAACCTCCTTTCAGGTATCTGTAGAGTGACAAGATCCTCCTTGAGCCTCCTTTTTTCCAGGATAAACAATCCCAGTTCTCTCAGTTGCTCCTCATAAGACTTGTGCCCCAGACTCTTCACCATCTTCATTGCCCTTCTCTGGACCTGCTCCAGCACCTCAATGTCCTTCCTAAACTGAGGAGCCCAGAACTGGACAACGCAATTGAGGTGTGGCCTCATCAATGCTGAGTACAGGAGGTCAATCACTGTCCTGGTCCTGCTGGCCATACTATTTTTGATACAAGCCAGGATGGCATTGGCCTTCTCAACCATAAAAGGAGATCACGTTGTTCAGGCAGGACCTGCCCTTCATAAAACTGTGCAGGCTGGGCCTGATCCCTTGGTTGACCTGCTCATGCCTGTGATGGCACTCAAGAAGATCTGCTCCATCACCTTCTCTGGCACTGAGGTCAGACTGACAGGCCTGTAGCTCCACAGATCCTCCTTCTGGCCCTGCTTATACATAGCCATCACATTTGCTGACTTCCAGCCAACTGGGACCACCCTGGTCAGCCAGGAGTGAAGATAAATGATGCTCAGTGAGCACTTCTGCCAACATCCTCAGTACCCTTGGGTGGATCCCATCTGGCCCCATAGAATTCTGTGGATTTAAGTGTTGTAGCAAGTCACAGACCATTTTGCCATGGATTATAGGGGCTTCATTCTGCTCCCCATCCCTGTCTTCCAGCTTAGTGGGCTGGGTGCCAAATGACTGGTCTAGTTATTACAGATTGAGACAAAGAAGGCAACATACACCTCAGTCCTTTCCTCATACTCTGTCTGAGGCTTTTTCTCCCAGTTACTTAAAGAATGTTTTGTCTGCCTCTTCAGATAAGTAAGACAAGAATTGTATGTCTAAGCATTAAAATATCCAACATATTAAGTATATACTTCTCAAGGAGGAGAACAATGTCTCTGAGGATACAAATAATTATCAATAAAGAAGGAAACTGTCAAAAATATCAACTAATAGATTATTAGTGCCATTACATTTTGTTACCGACTTAATTCAGCTGCCCTTAAACCTTGCCTTTGAGATGGTACAGTAGTGAACAGGGACAAAATTATTAAAAGTAGTAGGAGATCAAGGAGAAGAGGTCAGATTCTCAAAATAAAGTCTTGTTAACACTCAAAAGGTAAAAAACTTTGGCTTTTCCCATCTGTGAAAAAGTTATCTCAAGCTCTTTTCTGTTAGAATAGTAGCGTTTCAGGATGAACATTTGACATAACATCTTTTTCTTTTTTTTTTTTTTTTAATCAAGGTTAGTGTAACAATTATATAATGTACTCTCTGTAAAAGAAATGTAATCTTTAAATGTTTTGGAGGTATTGCTTAATTCTGACAGAAGTTTAGCTACTTTTTTTTTTCCTGGCTCTTCCTGTTTTAAAAGTGATTTCACATCTATAAACCTCAGATAGTGTCAAGAGTTCAAATAATATTCCAAAGAAATGAAAGATTAACTGCAAATAAAGGTCTTCATTTTAGAGGAATAATTTAAAAATCAAAGAAAATATGGTGCAAGCAAAGAAGTATTTCTGTTTCTACTTATTAAATGTTTTTAAATATTGAGAATCCAAGGAGTAGCTTTTTTGAACTAAATTTCTAAGAATTACACAGGAAAAATATAGACAACTAATATTTGATGCATGCAATAAAGCATGAAATGGTGTGATTTCCTTGGTGAGCAGAGAACGTCCTGCTCAGAATAAGTCTAATGGGCATTTTTAGCTTTGGTACTATGAGAATCCTCTTCTCTGATTTGGGTGCTACACCTCATGGGAATGAAAACAACTGTATATGTCTGTGTTTGCAATTTTTGCACTTGCTTCTTTGCCTGACTCACATCGTGATGCAGAGTATTCACCATAGCCTTTAATGAACCACAAAGGTACAGGTTCTCTCTTTCTTGCTAATATTCAGCCTGAGCTGGTTTCTTCAACTCTGCAGAACAGAGCAGGCCATTAGTTATTTTAGATGCAACTGAAGCACTTTAGAAACTGTTGTCTGCTTATCTGCCCACTTAGAAATTACAGGTGACCACCAGTAGTCATGTATGTTAAAGATCAAGGAGGAAAAATGAGAAACAAACATTTAAAAAAATGCATGAAAGTAGTGTCATTGATTAAAGGTGCCATTGACAAAGCTTGTCTGTGACAGCAGAGCTTCTGTGAGGAAACTGATTCCATGCCAGATTTAATGTGGAACATACATCAGGGAATGACAAATATATAGTGGTTCATCACTTTTAGCTCTTCTTTCTTCAGGGTTATTTTACTTACAGTAAATACACAGATACACTGATATCTAAGAACTGTGAGTTATTTCACTATTAAGGGATCATTAAATGAAAACTTTACTTTTTATCTTCTTTTGTAATCTACTGATATTTTCAAATGTAAACATAGCTGAACCTTTCTAAATTCTAAACATAAACTACTGTCCATGCATTCACCCTTTAGAAAATGCAGATAACAATAACTGGAATTTAAGATAGCAAAAATAGAACTATATCTAAAAGAAGCTATATAATTCTCCAAAATGCTCACTTCTCATTTATAAATATATCGCAGGCTCAGAGATAAGTCATATGCTCCAGTTATGCATTCTTTCCCAATTTGCACATACAAATCTTTATCTGACTTTTTTTCTGAAACTATTGATACTAAGCAGAAGTAATACAACACTAAATGTTCAGTAAATTAAATGTATAAAGGAAAAAGAGATTGCTGCTCACATTTCTCTCAAATCACTTTTTCACCTGCCTGTGGAGCATTTCAATAGAGAAAGCGTAGTAATCAGCCTTGGTGAATTATTCCCTGAGTCTCATCTCAAAAATCATTTTGCTCCTCTCTTAAAACTTACCTTTAAAAATTAATGACAACCAATTTTTATGCTACTGTATGTGAAGTAGTGAGAAGCTTAGGGTGATGATAGAAAATTACA
This sequence comes from Pseudotriccus pelzelni, assembly GCA_035584735.1. Classification (NCBI taxonomy): domain Eukaryota; kingdom Metazoa; phylum Chordata; class Aves; order Passeriformes; family Tyrannidae; genus Pseudotriccus; species Pseudotriccus pelzelni. The sequence goes on from JAWMRA010000001.1 coordinate 79,518,974, forward strand.
TTTTGTCCTTATATTCCTTAATGCTTATAAGTAAACAAGCATTAAGACACTATGATGTCATATATGGGAGTTTGTACCTCCTTAAGGGTTAAATTGTGCTTGGTATCTGCCTGCAAAGCTGTTGTAAGCTGTATTGTAGGCTACTGTAAAAAGAGAAACTGGAGGGAAAAATCACTACAGTAAAATGTACACATCAACTTTTTAAAAGACTTTTCATAACCTCCTTCCCTAATACTGACACTTTACATTGCAAAGTCTGTGCTGCTTATAAATGAGCAAACAGACCAGGCCTGTTTCAGTGGCTAAAAATCATGTCCTTTTGTTTAAGCTTCACAATTTAATGAATTTCCTTTAATATAAGGGAGCAAGCCATCAAGGAAGCTAGCCAAGGTAAAAAACAAACAAAAAACCCAAAACCAAACCAAAGCAAAACAAAACAACAACAACAAACCACCACTCAGACATAAAAACTGTTTCCATCTTTGTGCTCTAATGGAACTTTTGAAAGAAAATGAGCATTTGTCTCAGAGAAACACTTTCAGCAACTGAAGTAGCTGTTCTTGAATTTTACCCCACCTATACTTGGCAAGAAACCACGATGATTTCCTTTTAGGAAAGCACACCAGCAGCAGCTACAGATGTCTATATTTGCCATTAATAATATGCATTATGCTCTCTGCCTTCTTAGATGCAGAGGACAGCAATGCAATGAAAAAAAATCTTGATATTTCTTGAACAAAGTGTTATGTATTAATGTAATGTGACAGATGATGTCAGAAACAAGGAACTGTTACTGTTACTGTTGATGAGAAGAGTAACTGTATGTTAAAATAAGGAAAAGTAACAAAAGCATCATCAGAGTAACTCCATTTTTACACTAAAACACCCAAATATCACACTAGAAAATGCTGAATAATTTTAGAGGAATTGTTACTGATATAAATACAAGCAGTAAATAAATTTCCTCAGAAAACAGGAATACAACTGTGGGAAAAACACCCCAATCAAAATTTATGAACAGTGATGTTTAGAAACTGACAAACTAGGAAGGAATAATGGAAATTTTAAAAATGTGGTAAAATATGAGGTTCAACACGTCCGATGAACGAAGAAAGAACAGGAAACCTTTGATAGAATATACAGGATACCTAGTAACTGTGTCATTACTGGAGTTGTATTCTTGCTTGACCTGCAAACTTACCAACACATATATAAAATCCGGATCATCTGGATTTTAATTTCAATAGCAGTGTAGATGCTGTCTAGAGAATTTGGGGACGGCTCTCTGTTAAGACTGAATCTAATTCCACAATGGGCTAATATAGAAGGTTTCTGTGGTCAGCTCCTTGGGGAAGTAAACAAAGGAGAGAATATCCCTCAACAAATTATATATATATATCATTATTATTATGTAAGATAAAGCATCTAAAAGTGTTATTCAGCAATATAAAACTTACCTTTATCAGAGAATGACTGACAAAAAGCAGTCTTCACAGAAGGCTCTACAGATTCACAGACTAAAGAAACTGCCAGGGGAGCACTTTGCACAATTGAACAAATCATATGCAAGGAAAGACATTTCCCACAGCTGGCCGTATATAATCATCATATTACCTTTTTTATCTTAGCTGAAGTGCACATCTCTTTGGCCTGCCTTCAATAGACACCTCGACTCTGAATAAGGAACAAAATTTTTAAATTAGCTAATGCTTGATAGAAACATTCCGTTAGACTTAGAAAAACTGAAAGTGTTTTTATCCTACTGAACTCCTCCCATTCCTCAGCTCCTTGACAACTTCTTAGATATGACAAACCAATTTAGAAACTGTTCTTAAAGTCTTCAGAACTAAAATAAGAAAAGACACTCTCAATGGTTAAGCATTATTAAATTATTGTCATTAAATAAAGAAAAACTCAGTAAAAAAACCCACTTGAAAACCTGAAAAAAAAGCCTCCAGTTTTTCACACCCCACATCATTCCATAACAGTAAGAAAAGACGCATCTTTTGCAATCTCCCTCAGAAATCTACTGCTTTCCTTCACGAAGTCTTACAGAGCCTGATCTGTGTTAAACTCCCCTGAGAAGGGTAGCCATAAAAAATGCCTCAGGTCTGCCAATACCTCAGCATACATTTCTTCAGCTTGTATTTTGAAAACAGAAATGTACCATAAGTTCACAGCAGCATTGTTTTGGTGCAGAGACAACTGGTGACTGTTTACTTGTGGCTACAGTTTTATGGTATTTGTTATCTTCCCCCCATGTTGTCTGATGTGCTTTTCTCTCAATATTGAATATATATGAAAATCAGCAGACACTCCGTATAGTACCAACTAAGCAGCTAAGTAGATACCAACTTAAGAACAAGTTTCACAGAAAAATGTTGAAGTCCCCGTAAACCTTTTTCTGGCATTGTTCCTTGTATCTGCCAGTCACCTTCAGTAAATTATAAATGAACAGGTAAAGAATAGCTAATGTCAGAAACCCATTCAGAGCTTCCAAAGAAGGTGGGGCAGAGGAAACCATTTTACAACAAGGCTGCAACAACACTGGCAGTTCCCTAATGGCTGATTTCAGAAAAGAGAGAGTATCTTGCACTTCAAAATAAATTGTGAAAATTTTGTGAGGGACCCCAGCGCATAAAAATTGCATTTAAAAAAAAATACTTGTCAGCATCATACCTACTTAACTAGCCAAGTTTCCTTACAGAACTTGGCAGTATATATCAAGCTACCCACTTTCTCTGGAAAGATACAAATGCTGCATGAGTTGCAATTAAATGTATAAACTTAAGGTTGTGAACCTCCAGGCATTTTTTTTCTCACTACAGCCGAAGCTGGAGATGTGCAGCTCCAAGCAAGGATTTCTCTCATCTTCAGATAGGCCTTTAATGCAGTTCATCTGAACCCACTTCTTTAGATATATATTTTTCTCTGATGCTACAAACACAAACTATATGATTAACTCGTATTTAGGTGTTTGTCTTCTCCAGTTATAAGGACACGAATTTGGCTCCATGTTATATTTTCAGATGTCCTGACATAGTCTGGAAAGCAAATTGGAAACTGGTATTTGTGATTGTGATGGATTGTCTAAATTAAAATTATAAGATTCTATTAATGTCTATTTTTAAAAATGTAACATTTTATTTTTATATATGTTTTAATAGTTTATTATTAAAGAAACAAAGAAAGATGGAAGAAAGAAAGGATGAAGTATTCCCAGGCTTTTTCAGCTCTGTGTAACTGTGTATGTCACTGACAGAATGGAGTAGGGCTGGTTTTCAAAACTGAAAAAGACCCTAACTGTGGGGTATTATATATAGCCCTCAAAATCACACTACCCACTATACAGACAACCATCCAGTCCAATATTTTCTTATTGTAAGAATGTTATTGAAATCCAAATAACAGTTTAATAAGTGTAAATTTATATTGGACTTTGAAAATTATTTGCAATTATGCTGCTTATCTCATAAGCATATAAATAATTTTATACATTTTGGATTCTAAATATTAGCACAGAAGTATAATAAAACACAAAAAAGTTACATTATTATAAAGATTCAAATTACACTGCAACACTTTGCTTATAAGCTTTCTCTGCATTGTGAATTATTTTCAAATTTTACATATAAATCTAAGTTTATATTTTCAATTAATGCTCAGAACAGTGAAGTGTACATGTAGAATTCAAGAAATATTATATCCAAAGTTATACAGACTCTTTTGTTCTCTTTTAGTGGTTTAAGTGCTAAACAATTTGGTTTACTCTTAGGCGATTAAGTATACATACAGTAGATTTATAATATATCACAGGAAAGAGATAATACAGTGTAGAGAGGCAACTTTTCACCTTATCTTTACTTAATATTAAGGTAAGTTAAGCTAGTGAAACAATACCTAAATTCAGACTATTTTGTCATAGTAACACTTAAAATAGAAGGAGACCAAATGACCAATCTTGCAATTTTCACTTTCCTGGTTAGTGTACGTGGTGTGTGTGGATTATGATTGACAGAAAATTCAATGTTGTTTTCAAAATGTTTTCCCAAGATGTTAGTGGTGAGTCACACAGAGCTTCAGCATGTCACCACTATCTCTCATCTAGTATAAGCTGCTAAAGACTTTTGCAGAGCAGACTGAAAGGAAAGGAAGGCCATGATGCTTCTTTGAAGTGAACAGCTACTGCTTATGTATTTTTGTAGCTGGAAGGAGTGATCTGAAGCAGTGCAGATCTCCTTGGCATTCTGTCTTTTCCAGCAAGGGTGGCTTGTGCTTCTCATTGTCAGAGAAGATCAAAAGGGAGCCCGGTCAGTGTCAGACTCAGAATAGTTATATTATTAGTAATAACAATTTTATTCTTTTTTTTTTTTCTCAGATATTTACTGAAATAAAACAGGAACATCACCCTTTGCCATACATTTATAAAAATCAAACTGGATAAAAAGATGCTTAAAAGTCATGGAGTTTTTGCTGGAAAAATACTAAGCTCCTGATTTCCATGCTGAAGTTGGGCATAACACTAGACAGAGGAGCAGTCTCTACACAACAGAACTCTTCCTTATCCTTCCTTCAAATATAGAAAATTTTCATTGGACAGAAGACTTAGATTAAAACTAAAACCTGTCAGTCAGCCCATGCAGGGTCTGATGCGTGATGTCTTTGGAGCAGAAAGATGAGATGCCCCTTTGTATTAGATAAATACTTGAAAATTATTTGCTGAGCTGATCTGTCCATCAGCTGATCAACCAATTAAGCAATGAATTCCTGCTCTTTTAAGTGAAGGGTGCAAGTGCGTCAGCTGTGGAGCAGCTTGGGTGGTCTGAGGACAGTAACAGCTGTGTGAGAGGTGACTGGGGCAGGCAGGCACACAGCAGACAGGTAAATAGGAAACTCAGTGAAATACTGACATGTATAGAACAATTAAAGGAGTTTGGAAAGCACTGGACTGTGAAGAAATAGCAAATAGGGAAATAACAGTTATTTATGCTATATCAGAGGGAGGGAGACTAGGAAGGAGATTTTCTTCTAATTTCAACCCTCCAAGCAGCTGTGCAATCTAATGGCCATCTCATGAATACAGCTAGACCTAACAACATGGATTTCATGTAATTCGTTGTACAACTTGAAATAAAGTATCTCCTCGGATAGTACAGCAAAAAAAATATGTGTTGGACCTCTCTACTTCCATCTGGAACATAAGACACCTTGGTCCCCTCAAGGCTAAATACCTCCTCCTGATCATCAGGCTCTTCAGTATTGCAGAGTGAAGCTAGTCTCCTATGAAGGTGTTATGTCACCTCCCTTAGTGGCTATTAAGAGAAGTGTATTAATAGTGTTTGTGTTGCAGTTCTTAAGAGTCTGAAGGAGTTATTAGTGGCTGTCTCCACTCACACATTGTATGTATCAGTGCAAGTTTGCTGCACTTCATCACATACTTTGTTATCTTATTTAGCCCTCTTTTTCATGCTGTGAATAGGGCACTGTAGGTATATTTGTAACTAGGGAAATTTTTCTTCCTTGCTTTTTACTTTCTAAGTCACATTTTATATTAGATCTGTGGTACTCTTGGTGTTGTTTAGATAAGGAGTGAAAAATACGATTGCAATGGAGCTCCTCCCTTTAATTATTTTGCAAATGGCACAATTCCTGAATGAAAAAATACAGAGAACAGCTCAGAGTATGAAAACACTGGATTTCCGTTCTTTGAAGTCCCAGGGACTTAATAACCACTCGTCATTTTCTTCTTTCTCCCTTTACACCTAGACTTCCTCCCAGCCAAGGGCTCCATCGATCCTCCATGAATTCTGCAGTGGAAGAGTACCACACAGGGCCACAGTGAGGGTGAGGTAAAACGCTGAAAAATACTTGTACAAGTACTGGAGCCCTCTGGCTCAAGAGGCTGCAGGTTGTTTCAGCAGCAAGTGTAAGTTACCGGTGAATGTAAGGGGAGGGAGGGAGAGAGGCTGATGGAAGAGAAGGGAGAAAAACAGCAAGCCAGGAATCAAAGCGCCCAAAATTGGTCACTAAAGTTCTAGGTATGGACAAAAACTTTCTTTTTTTTTTCCTAACTGCTGTTTCACAGGCCTTAAATGAGTGAAGTGTATACACATTTGAAGCGTATACACATTATTATGAAATATTTAAATATATACATATGAAATATATATAAATATATATATATATATATATATACACATCCATGCAGTTATATAACTATGGATATGTATAGCTACATGTTCTCTTGAATTATTCTTACCAATTTCCTTTTTTCTACTTTAGTTTTTCCCTCATTTGAGATGCAGGCAGAAGATCCAGGGAAGACAATTATTTAAAATAAATGAACAAGTACAGTGGTACTTTATGCTTTCTTATGTCTGATAAAATAAGTTAATCCAAATCTTATAGGAGGTTATAAGTTACTGAAAACATATAAACAGTAGCTGGTACACATTATTATCCAGCTTGGAGCAGAAAAGGCTAGATTTGGGCTAATAAAAAAATGGATTTCCTTTCCCAGGAAAATTCAAAACTTGGCAGAGATGGAAGTATGTTTGTTTGCTTTCTCTTCAATGTTTTGATGAACTCAAGACCTATCAATTTGAGTTATTGTTTTTAGCTTATTTATCACATATGAAAATAATTAAAAGAAAACATTCTAATCCCCAGAGACCTTGGTGTTTGTGTTACTTAGAGTCAAATCTTAACTCTGTAAATTAGAAAACAGAATGGACCTGGACCATCTATTTCAAGACAGCGGAAAAAATAAAAAGTCTTAAATCCTGCTCTACTTAAAGGTGAAAAGGGTGTCACTTCCAAGATATAACTTAACAGAAAGTGTTACCAACTTGCCAAAGATTTCTTAACAACAGTTTTTGTTTGATTGTTTGTTTGGTTTTATCAATGCTCATATATTTGCATGAAAATTTGTTTCTACTAAATTATCAGTTCTGAAAGGAAAGTGGAAAAAAATAAAGGATACTTCCAGTCAGCATAGGCCTATGAGAAAGTAAATCAAATATCATTTGAATGAGCATCTCACTGTTTTGTTGTTTAACTGAAGCTCTTAGCCTTTTGAGACATATTTATTAGTAAGCAAAAGGCTATCACTTGTTAAAAGAAAAAGTAAACAAAAAGTTATTAAGAAAAACACAACTGGATTCTCACAGGGTATTTTTCCCCTAAACTAAAAGTTCTTTTACTTGTGACTTACATTAATTTTGATAGCAAATGAGAACACTTCCCAAAAAATGTAAATTAAACCCAGTATCACTGTAAAACATCCCCCAAAGATTTACATTTAAGGCACAGTTTGATATAATCAATACCAAAAATAAAACTCATGCTAACTCTGACATTTTATGTTTCAATTTCTTACCACACTGCCTTTTTCTACTTAAGCTTCTGAGCTCCCTTTCTTTGTTATAGATAAAAGTATATGAATGGAATGAAGGGTAACATGAGGAAAAAAACAGCCCCTATTAATATGAGCAGAGCTTACAAAAACTTTCAGATTTGATTGCTAGAAGTTAGGTTTCTAAATTCAAGATCAATTGCTTGAAGTGCTAAGCACTTGCAATCCCCCATTGGCATCATTTTTAGAATTTGAATCACTTTTATTGACATGGTTAAATAAGGGTTTAGGAGCAGGGTTTTAAAGAAAGCACTACTGTTTTGCTCTTTTCTGTGTTTTTAGTTTCTTCTTTTTCTCTCTGTCTGACTCTCTTCTTTTCCTGAACACACACACACATGCAGATATGTAATAATATTTATATACAGTGTTTTAAAAGCTAAATAATGGTTCTTGTATGATCCAGCACTTTGTCCAATACCATGAATTTCATCTAGGATAGGTAGTCCTAGCTACACTAGAATGGCATTCAAGTTAACAAAAGATAGATTAAATATTATGCAAGATGGACAACAGAATAAAGCTTAATTATCATTCCTATTAATTCCTAACAGTCTGTTTCTTTCCTATCTATCCTACTGAATGAATGATATAGTTTTTAACAATTTCAGTCTGCTCACTCTCTGAATGATGCAGAGGAAGGCACAGTTAAATCAGCAAGAGAGAATTTCTCAATAAAAATAGTGCAGTCTTTGTACTACAGTTTGCAAGACGGAACCTGTGGGCTGCCATTTTATGCCTGCTGTCTGCACGACAATTAGCAACACCACAGAATAAAAACCAGTATGAAAGCCCATTTTCTTTTCAGTACCGGCTGTTTAGAGTACATTACTGACAGACAGTAGATAAGAATGGTTATAAAGATGAGAAAAGCAAAAGAGTGAGGTTTAGTTTACAGATTAAAGTTACAAGAAAAAATTGTGCCTTGGACATAACATATAACCAAAGCTTGCTTATGTTTGCCTACCCTTCACTAAAAAGAAGCCATTCAGGGAAGTTCAAGCATTTTCTGCTGAACACTTACCTAATTTAATTTGGTAGAAAAACTCCAATTAACCTCAGGGCAATCTGATCTGACCTCTTGGCTGGCCACTCTGCTGAGCTTGTTTGTTTATTAATCTGGCAGATTTAAGATATTTCTGAGTCCATTATAATAAGATAATTGCAATAGTCACTTATATTAGAGAAAGACAATTACACCTTACTTGATGGATGTCCCCATCCTTTCAGGCATTAGTAAGGAAGATTAAGCTGCTTCCTGTACAGCTATTTGCATGGCTACCTGAGCACGGTACTTCTATTGTGTGCATATTGCACTTCTTAAGCTATTCATCACTTTTTCTAAGTACAAATTCATTTAAAATGCACCTATCAGTATCAATAAATGAAAGGAAGCAGATGTTTGACGTGTCTCTCTTTGCACTGACAAGCGCAACACAGTGCTAAGACCCCTACTGCTTTCTCCAGGAGCCCAGCTTTTGGGTGTCAATAAACATGGTTTGATGGAGGACCATACAAAAGAGTGGCATGGCCTTTGGCCTCTTCATGACGTGGTGGTTTTGGAAGGCTTTGTCTGAGATAAGCCATTGTATGACAGCCTCTTGAGTTAACTGGCACAAGTCTAATTTCCCTGACATCAATACAGACTTCAGATAGACCAGTTAGGACAAATGAAATAGAATATTATTAAGAAGACAGTTTGGGATTTGGGTTCTTTTTTGTTTGTTTATATATCTGTATCTATATAAATATATAAAAATATATATATACATATGAAAACAAGGCATCTCAAACAGATTCATATTGTACTATAAGTTACTGACTAGAAAAAGATCCAAAAATTCTTTCTATACATAGATGTACTTAACAAGCTTTGCTTTAAAAATAATGATTCCTAAGCATATATTTCTTAAATGCATATTCTGAAAAAAGGATATTTCCTAAATACTGCCTCCATAATACTTCCTGAATTGTAATAGCATACTGGTTTTTTTCTCCTTCTCTCCCTTACTTAATAAATCAATGCAACCATGCTGTGTCAAGTCAAGGATCATCTAACTCAGTATGTTTTCTCTAGCAATGGCTATAAGCAAATACCTAAGGTGATATATGAACAAAACATGCATACATGATACTTCCAGAATTCTCTCAGCCTCCAAACATTTTCAGTTCAGTGAATCTGCTGAACTGCCTCTGGTTTCTGTATAATTAGTAACTTTAAATGACTTTCTCTTCTTCAGACTTTTTTCATCTCGAGTCTATATAAGCTTTTACTTTCAAGGACATCATCTGACAACACATTTCACAAGTCTCCAGTTTTTTCTCTTTTTGAGTCCAGGGACTGCTAACTTTATAAAAAGTTTTTTTTTTTTTTTTTTTAAGAGTGAAAGAAATAACCTACCTTCTCCTTAGCATTCATAATTTTGTAACTTTTTTTGTATTTCCCCTGTCATTTCTTTTCTGGGCTTGATGACCACTAGTTTGTTTATTTGTTTCTCATATGAATACAGGTCTATATGTCAGCTAACTTTTCCTCCTTTTTTAAAATTTCCCTCCAACTCTTTTTTGTAAGTCTTCCTGTTCAGCTCCTCTCTTCCTACGATGACTCATGTTTCCATAAACCTCTTATTACACTTTCACCCCATATCTTTTCAGCTGCCGTTCTAAATAAAGCATATGTTTGCCTGCTCTAGTTTTTGTTCACCTCTTTCTTTTCACAAGGACTCCCACTTTTCAGATTTTCTCTCATTACACTGCTGCCACACCCCTTCATCACATACTCATCTCACACTCCTACAAGCTGCCTGTGTATTTCTTCCTACCTGCTGCTTCTAACATTTCTCCACTGTCCAGGGAGGGAGGGATAGGAAATTGAAAGCTCTGTGAAACTCAGAAACTTCTTGATTGGAGTTGTAAGAGCTGCATCTGCTGATATTTCTTCCTGCCATAAGTGCGAAAAAAAAAGCAACTAGGATAAAAGCATAAATGGTAGGATTGATTTCATCATAAACTGGGCTTCCATGCAGACATCTACTACACAGAAGTAGTTATCTGGACTGGCTTTTTATAATCACTGCAGAGAAAATATAGATAGTCTACTTAAATATCTCTCTTGTAGATAGTTTTCTGTAAGATACATCCCACAGAACATGAAAGGAGGTAGATTCTAATTGCCCCCCATTTCTCTATCACATCAGAAAAATTTAAAGGTGCTAGTGCCCCAACAGACAAAACTAAAACTTTTTCTTACCTTGCTCCGGTAGATTTTTGCATGTAAGAAATAGCTTGTGGTTCAGTGTCTGTGTTTCCTCTCTTGTCAGCCCTGACTACACATATGCTATAAGCGTCCAGTCTATGACAAGCAATTGCCTTCTTCTTGCATGCTTGCCTTCGTAGTTATTAGTGACTGTTATTAGAAACAGCAGGAGCAATTTAAAAAAACTGAGAGTTTTTCCAGTTGAGGAAGTAGGGAACTTGCGCAGAGATTATCACAATTATTTATTACCAGAGTAAAATTTGCTTTGTTATCCAGTGACAACTTTTCTCTTTGCTTCCATGATCTCCCATTATAATTAATCACTCCTGAAATTCTCAGTTATTTATTTCCCAGATGAGGAGTTTCTAAAGAAGTATACTCAAATTATGTTTCACTGTTTTACTGTTTGTTTGATTTTTGGTTTTGTTTTTATTATATTGTTAGAAGAGTGTGTTTGTGCTTTGAGAGTTCAGAATCCTTTAGGTAAGTAGTAGAAGTAGGTAGAATAAAACAGGTAATTCTCTAGGTGGGCTGAAATGATACTTTTTCTCCTATAACATTAACATCATTAGTAGGAAATTGTGATATTTCTTTCTACTGAAGCAAATGAAGCAATGGTTCAAGTAGAACAGGGAAAGTGATTCTGCAGTTCAAATGATGCTGCTGTGTATTTCTGTACTAAAAATTCATTATCCGTTCTTGTTAAAATGTTATTGCTTCATTAGCAGAAAAATCTTGAAGTGTACAAATAATGTTTGTTTTTGAAATATGCATGCTCAAAACCAATTGCAATTAACTGGAACATGCAATCTGTCCAGATTATTGCTGAATATATAGCTAATATTATGTACACTGTTACAAATAATTCAACAGACTTATTAATTTTAGGAATTTAAATTCATATTTTTAGGAATGTGACTATGTAGTAATGTTCTTAAGGCAGCTGTGAGGATCTTAACTTATGAAGGGCTTTGCATGCCCAAAGATTTTTTGTGTTTTCCAACATTATCATTTGATCTACTAAAAAATATTCTCTTTCCCCTAAGACCTTCTCCTTATGACTGTCCCCAATATGTTGAACCTCAGAAAGAGATTTTAGCTCATGCTGTCTAAATCCACAGTAACATAATATCAAGTGGGTACATGATCCACCTGAGAGAAGAGTGTATTGCTGAAATATAAAATTAGAATATTTCCCTTCAGTTATAGATGTTTAAAATTTTGCAGTAATCCTTTTCCAGAACTAAAAGGAGGTCAATGATAGCTTTTGTATCGAATATATTCTGCCTCTTAAGAAAAAACCAAACCAAAACAAAAAAAACAAACAAAACAAAACAACAACAAAAACCCCACCAACTTCTTAAAAAGGTATAGATTGTGGAAAACTCCACAGCTATGAATTGCTTCTACTCAGTATCACTGACAGCTCTGCTGAGATTGTGGAAAGAAAACTGTATCCTGTGCCCACATCAAGATACAACTGAGATACTACTCTGTGTGGGAATGAAGGTGGAGAGAAAGAAAACAGAAATGTCAGTGAAGAGATAAGGTGGAAAAGCCCTGCTGAGAAGCATGCCATGACAAACAAATGGAGGCAGACCGTGGAAAAAAAGTAACAGAAAAGCATACATCCTGCATTGTTCAGTGGAACTGCATTTCAGAAAGTTACAAAGCTATAACTGCTTTCTCACCTAACAAAAACTATTTCTGAAAGGCTAAGTAACTTATTTTTTCTGACCTCTCTTCTCTGTCCAGAAGACTACTGCAGGGTAGCTAAACTGAAGCTAAGTCAGGTAACAAAAAGTTCAGCCCACAACCAATTGAAATCAATGCATAAATCCAAGTTTATCACACCCCATTACTACTGTAACTTACATATTTATCTTCATACTTCTTTCTCCTTGTATTTTTTCTGTTGTACTATGTGGATTTTATGCTTTTCATCCAGGAACTGGATTTTTAAAAATCTAAATTGCCTGAAGCATTTTGGCTCTTTCCACGGTTGTTTCCAAATGTGTGACCCTAAACCTATCAAGAATACAATGTCTATAATGCAAAACTCTAAGGGCTTTTAGTTTTCAAACTGCAGATTCACAGTGAATATTCATGCATTTAAGCAAATTGTCTTAGTACCTTTCATAGTCAGTGGAGAGAAACAGAAGTCTCTAATGTACTGACCACTAGACCTCTTTAGAGTTGTGTACAAGGGTGAGATTATTACACTGCATTCAATTAAAGGAAACAGCTGATTAGCCTTGCATGTAGACATCTGTAGAAATCAAAAATTAGATAGTATAAACCCTACATCTTATGCTTTGCCATACAAGAAGAATACAAATACGCTACAGCCTCATGTGACAGAGAGCAGGCAACAGCATTGGGGGCAGCCAGGAATATCCCTTTTGTTGGGGCTGCTTTAAAGGTGTTGCCACTCCTCCTGGCCACAAATAATAAGGTCTGCATAAACACATGCTGTAGCTGGAGAGTAAGTCACACACAGGAGACCCACTTGCCCACAGACATCAAGAAACTAGCTTAACCGTCAGTCCAACCCAAACTCTTGGGGTGGCATATAAACTTAAAATTGATGAAACCTCTTTCTATTTAAGGCAGTTAATATATTTCTCTTAAATTCTCTCTTTACAGATTTTCATTCCATTCCCTTTTTTTCTCACAGTTCTTTTATGCCTTTCATTGATTGATGTTTCACTACTTTCATTATACCAATGTTCTGAGGTTGGCAACAATGAGAATAAACTCTCACTATCACAATGGGAAATATACGTCAGTAAAGTATGGCAGTTAATTGCTGTTTGAAATCTCATGCATCTGTTTTCTTACAATTGTTTTACAATACCATATGGGAACAGAAACCATGAGATGGAAATAACTTATCCAGAATGGCAGGTGAAGTGGAAGAATAGGGAGGCATGTAAAATACTTTTATTTTAAATGGAGGGAGGTCACTGTCATGAAATCAGATGCAAAAAAGCTTTTAGGGTCAGATACCACAATTGGCTATGCATTCACGGCCCTAAGAACCCACACAGGTTGAACTGTGGGAGAAGGGTCTGAGGTCTTGTAATGCTCTAATACACCAGTTTCACACACATACGAAAAATAACCAAAGCAAACCATTTGCAACATTACATAGCTATGAAACATTTCTAAGACAAAAGAGGTTTAAAGACAAGACTTCAGGGATGTACAAATACCAGCAATAAATTGCTAAAATAGCTACCATTAGATTGAACATGGATTAAGAATAGCTTCCATTCTGTAAGCAGCATCTGAACCATTTAATGCTGGACAGATTCAAGCAGCTTTCAATTTAAATGAAGCCTTTGCAAGGTATGTCAAAGCTTACTGCCCTTCATAATTTTCCTAAACAAATAACTGTAAATGTAACCTACCACTACCTACTATAAGCTTTACTTATATCGTCAAACCATAGAGGAAAATATAGGCAGCAGGAATCCAGAATGGAGTAGCTGTTACACATATCTAGTGGAACAATTTTTCAAGAAAAAGGAGGAATATATACTTTTAAATATACATTTGAGCAATGCAATTAGTTTGATGATGTCTATTTTTTATTAAATCAAGCAACCCTAGAAGCATAGTTCTGATTTTAAGTATCCTTTTAGCTTAATCCTGTGTAATAGACATATGTTAAAGCATATGTAAGTGCATGCATGTCTTTAAAACTTGTCTATGCCAAATTTGCAAGCACTGATTTTGAGACATGTATAATAATTATTTAAATTTTTCTACTTTTACTGCACTTCCAAGGCAGACACAATAAGAATTCTCATTGTTGGTGGACATCCAGCCTCAAATCACGAAATCTGCTCAGAACAATGAGCTCATAATGTTATACATCAATACATATTTATCCCTTTTGAGAACTTGTTGTGTGGGTTAAGTAAGGAGAATACTTGAGGGCTGGGGGGAATGGTTGTTTTATAAAAGTGGTTTGCTTTGGAAACTAGAGACTGTTCTCTTATATACCTGGAGTAACACTAAGTCACTATATACTCGTGACTTTGTAAGATGGCAAGCACACTTCCAGTCAGTAACAATTAATATTCTCACTTGGAAGGACCATACTACAATTTTTGATTAAAAATAATAAGAAAAAAATAGCAGCTGAACAGACTTGCCACACTGTGTCTCAATTATAGAAGTGAGGAGTAAGATGAAATTAAATTGAATTTTGTTGTAAATGACAATATAATTTCATCTAATAGTAATCACCTAATCTTGTCTATTTTTAGACTCCCTACATTGTTTCAAGTTTAATTACAAACTGAATAAAGTTGATTTATGTTGGGCCAAATGAACCTTGAATGAACCTCCACAGGTTAGAATCTCGTGCTGTATATCCAGATGATCCTGCCATATCTGCTAGAGCCACAGAAGGGAAAAAAATACATCCGAAAGCACTAGCTGTGTGAAGTCCAACAGTCAGCCCAATGGAACTGAAGAGCAGAAAAAGTTTGTTAGGAGCAATATGCAAATAACTCTATTTAACAAAAGCACACAGTAAATGTCAGCCTTTGTTTAAAGGAAAAAAACAAACTAGAAGGAAAAAAAATAAAAGAAACAAGCAATACTTTTGCTTGAATAAAAGCAAATATTCAAAATGCCCTGACTTTAGGCTACTATAAAAAACAAGTAGCCCCACAGCAGTTACTCTTTCTCCTGTGCTTATTAAAGTGCCTAGTTCTCTGCAAGGAAAGGAGAAAGCAGACAACAATTTCTTGCACAGATGGAAAGAACCATTGGACAACGATTGATATCACTTCTCTTGTTTATCTTATATCTAATCTGAGACAGCTTTTCCAGGTTTCTCCATGGAAGAAGACAAATCAACCTCTGAAAAGATCTATATCTTCCCATTTACTGTATAAGGTACCTCTTCAGTTAGCTCAGATTTGACACATAAACGTTTCAGATGCCTAAAGCTAGAAGATTTCGTTGATCTGTGGGTTGACCTGTTGGTCTTCGCTTTCCGTAGTCAGCTGGGTATCTGGGCTGCTAACATATAAATTGGCATCATATGCCAGAGCCTTGGGGAAGAGGGATTGGTAATGGGAACAGCTCACAGTGAGAAAGATATATGGGAACTGGCAGGGAGAAGTAGAATTATTTTAAAAAATGAAACAGCAGGAGTAAAGCAAAAAGAAACTTTTAGAAAAGCAGATTGTTTAGTGTGTTAGAAATAGATATGGCTGCAACAAGGAGGCAAAGCTGTGCATCAAGTCTTCCCTCAGCACATCAAGTGTGTGCTGAGAAATGCTAATATGCAAAAGTTATATTCCTCCAGCTTTCTAGTAAAAAGCTCTACATGGTAATTTTTTATTGTTTTGATCACTTCCAGGGTCCCTTGGTTGTATTTTAATTACAAGTTCCGTGAGAGCTGGAGGGAGTTTCCTCTCTGTAAAGCCTCTGAAACCACTGACTAAAAAGACCTCAGAATTTACCTTGCAACATCATAGTAATATTGTCCTCTTGTAAGGAACGGAGTTCCTGTTCAATAAAAAAAAAAAAAAAGAAAAAAAAACTTTTTCAACACTTTTCAGATACTTCTTGCTTTCACTTGTAAAGTTTCTTTCATTCAAGGAGCTCAGTGGATAAGAAATATTTTTCATGAATGCTCCAAACAAGGAAGATTAGACAAACGCAGGATAAATGACTTTTCTCAACTCATTAGTGACAGATAAGCAAGCCTTTAGGTTTTATCCTCCTCTGTCAGAAATAATACAGCTTTCACTTCAGAGAGAGAATCCTCTCTCCTCAGAGAGGATTCTAGAAAAGCCAGAATCAGCTATACAAATCATGATAGGATATGATATGCATACAGTAGTAGTCGTGTGCTGTAGTTCAGCCATAGCATTGTAACAGCAACAAGAATTGAATAAATTTTAAATCAAATCCAAGGCAGAACTAAACTGTGCCCCATTCTTTTCCCATTTCCTTTGCAACTATACTTTTTACACTACAGAAATACAAAGGTCACTGAATTCTCCAAAGAACCTCTCAAGCTTGAGGCATGAATCCACAAAGGTCTTACTCCTGCTCTCCCTATACCAGCACAGGATACTTCAGATTTTCTGATGTCATATTTATTGACATCAGAGAAAGATCAGTAACAAAAGATGAGTTCTAGGAAAACTGAAACTGTTTCAAAACAAAACATCTTTTCTTTTTTAAAAAAAAGAAAGATCATGGTCATAATCCATGGCAGTGCTAATGACAGTAGTGGCAGGGCTGGCAGCAATGATTTAGGCAGGTGGAGGATTAGTAATGCTGGAAGGTGAAAGTGATCTTGGCGGATGGAGATTTTGTGAGACCACATACCTTGGATACAATTCTATGTGATGGCTGTGGCCAGTCAATCAGTGACAAATTGATCATTATCAGTGATACTGGCACCTCCAAAATACACAGCAGACACAACTTGTTGAAACAAGGTCTCTAAGCTTGACACAAGACCCTAAGCATATGCCAAATAAACTACATGGCCATTTAGGAGTGCCTTTTTTTTGTCCATTGTCTCCTGCTATGTATTTCATACTTATTATAACATCAAAACCCTCTTCTTTTACAGATGGTCATCTTGAGATTTTGAAAGAAGAGGTCAACAGGTTAATAAAATGTAATTAAAGAGGAAGTTTATTTGACACCAGTCCACAGTGTGAGGTTTCGTAGCACTAGTACTTACTGATCACCGCTACAGACTATGCTTGGTTATATCAATACAGAGTGGCTAGCAAAAAAATCTAACACATCCAGAATTCCTCCAGAGTGATTACAAGCTGTATTTTAACTATTATTAGGCCTAAAATAAGATGGAGTGCGCAATGAAAATGAACCAAATTTTATGGTGCATCAAGGCACCACTTAGGAGGAAAGATCTGAACTTCTGGGGCTTTCCCCAGTGACTGTTCACATATTTTATACCTCTTAAGTTTAAACAGATTGTCAAGAACAGAATTTTGAAATGGTCTTATATTCTACCAAAGTCCTATCTACAATGCTAAGTTGTATTGCTGTTTTTAATCTGCTGCTTTTAGTACACAATCACTACAGTGTATAGAAGGCCAGGTTGAACAGGGCCCTGGGCAATCTGATATAGTGAGTAGCATCTCTGCCCATGGCAGAGGGATTAAAACAAAATGATTTTAAGGTCTCTTCCCACTCAGACCTTTCCATAATTCTGTGATAATAATTCTTGACTTGTTGGAATAACACACAAAGCATGTGATTTTTGTCCTGCTGGTCTGGTATTTGATATCTCCTTGGCAGCTGCTACAGATCAGGAAAGAAAAAAAATTTGCCTTTTCTCATTTAGTCAGGCTTTTAAGACCTTCTAAGATATGGATCCAGCTTCAACCAAAGTGCTGACCTGGGGTGGAGAACCATGTTAAACTTTCCCCATCTTTTCTGCCATAAAAGAAAATATGACTACCTCCATCTTGCATTCCTTCACAACTGCAAAACAGGCATTAACAATATGAACTGATTTAGTAGTGGTATTGTGGTTGGACACTTGTACCAATGATATATTACAGTATTTTAAAATATCAGTTATATAGGGGTGTTTTTTCAGGAGTCTCAGACCTAATAGGTTGATTTAAATATTGCTAAATTAAGGTCAAAACTGCTTTAAGAGAGTTTTTTCAGTATCACATTTGCTCACTTCATAAATATAACATAATACAAAAAGTCTTTAGAGACAAAAATGTGAATGACACAAAAAGGAGTAATTTAATATCATGTTAACTCCTTCTATATGATACCAGCTAATACTGCATCATGACAAAAACATGGCGTAAAGTATTCCCATATGATTTTATAACCATTAATACAAGAATTCCATATTTTATAACATCAACAAACCAGATGAACTTCATCTACTCAAAGTATGGAACAGTGAAAAGAACAAATGTCTTGTGAGGAGTTGAAATAAGAAAAATGTGTCTGAGTTTAAACAGTGGAAATAAGTTGTGGACATTGTGCATGAAATAATTATTTCTGCAATGGGGCTCTGCTGTTCCTGCATTTAGTTTATAAGCGTGCAAGGGCACACAATCCAGGCATTTCAGAAAAAATCTCCAATTTATTTGACATGTAAAGAAAGTCAGATTTGAATACAAAGAATCCTTTTTAAAAAAACTCTTTTGAAAACGGAAGATTTATTAGGAGAAAAAAAGAGAGAAATATATTTAACTTAAAATATATAGTGTTTCCAGTCTGAAAGTATTCTGTCTGTGAGCCTCAGATGGCTTTTCCTAAACAGTGTGATATCTGAAACATAATCAAGGGTATACCAAATCTTTTGAGGACAAATAATCATGCCAATATCCCAAATATTCTCCATATGTCAATGATTTTTTTCCCACATGAATATCTAACTAAAATTGGCATTTGAACAGAAAGACAAAAAGCTACTCAGAGTAGGTTGGGATGAAAATGAAAATAAATAAACCCATACTAAATAAGGGCACAAGTAGAGGAATAACCAAATGCAAACATGCCTGTACCAAAGGCAGAAACCAAGACCCTGATAAAAGCACCAGTAATAATGCAGGCAGTATTCAGAGTTCCAGAGTTCACACTGTGATCCAGAGCCTGTTCTTTTTTTAAGCCTCACTCAAGGTTTAACTAAAGGTCAAAGAAAAATTAGTTAAGGACTGTATATTTGGGGGCTGAATATAACCACAAAAAAGGGGAAATATTTCTCTGTAATTAGCTAAAATTTGAAGTTAATGACATCTAAAATTTTGGAACATTTTGTCATTATTCTGCCATTCTCTTTGACACACTTTATTCTGTGTCTTGCCCTGAGATTTGAATCAAATGTCTCAATCTTTATCAAAACAAATGGATCGAGGTACCTAAGATAGGACATTGGTAAACTGCTATTAGTTTCCCACTCTCATTCCTTTCTGCACTACATCTTGTGAGCTGATATATGCTACAAAGCACCACACTGTTTGATTTTAGAGTTTCACAGTTCTCTCCAGCCCTATTTCTACCCTTTTGAATCAGCCTGCAGCTCCTGTCACAAGTTTATGAAGATCCAGATAGTAGGTGTTTCTCTCCCTAGATTTCCTCTAAGCTGTCAGTCTAAATGAGACATTCCCAGACCAAATCCAACACAAATATATAGGAAGTAACCTTGCAAAACACATCCACTTTCTGACGCTAATTTATTTCTAAAGCAAGGCCTGAGAAGCCTCATACTGTATACTTAGAAACCGTACGAAGAAAATCTAATATTTAATATCCTCTCTATCGTATGTTCATTCACATCAAACAGCCTTTGGATGAAAGAGGGAAACAATTTACAGAGCAATCAACAGAGTCTGTTGTTCTGCAGACTGATATTTTTCTTGTTCTTCTTTCACTAAAACAGCACACATTCAACAAGAAATTTTGATAGTGTGTCCTTCTTGTTGGCTGTCCAGGTATTTTAACCTACACTGGTGATGAGGGAACTCATCTAGGGTTGGGAGAACAGATACAGATTTCTGGATTACCATACTACCTATGCATAACAATCAGATTCCCTGATTGTGTGAAGATATCTAACTAAAGTGGATCTCCTTGAAGCACTGGGTTACAGGTCACTGAAGGTTACCAAATGTTTAAGAATTACCTCTGGACCAGTAAGTCCCTGAACCAGAAAATGCTTGGATGCTTGTACAGAATAGACTGAAAATACCACTGTTGGATTTATTCTTGCACTTTCCCCTAAGTTAACTGTTGGTCAGCATTGGATGCAGAATATAATGTCAGTTGGATGATTTGTTTGGTCTTCCACGTAGTACGATACAACACAAGTAAAAGCGACAATAGAGCTCTCCCACAAACTAATTCATAGGTGGAAGACAACAGACTCTGCTCATTCTGGTGCTCTCCGAGTGGGATTTGATTGTCATTAAGCTGTCATAGAAGCTGTGTTGCGTTTGCCCCATTACCTCTTGTAGCCACAGTCAGTAGCTGGAGATGTACCCAGGTTTATCATGGTACTGCGCTTGGGCAGCTTGCAAAGTGTAGTCACCCCTGCACTGGCTAAAATATACAGCTGGTGGCAGCACTACCACCAAACATGCGTTAACAGGAGAGCTCCATTTACTCCTTGAAAAGCATGAATGGAGTTGTGTACCATGGAAGGAAGGACAGTAGGGCTGAAATGCCTGAGCCCTGCAGGGCATAAGCTTCAGACATGTTTGCCCTACACCAATGACAATTGTAGTTCAAACTGCACGTAACTTCATCAAGACTGCTAAGACCCCCGATGGATGTTGGAGGCGTTGACATCGAGCAGTGCTTTGCTCTGAATTCCGCCTGAGTGCCCAACAGACACAGGTGGGTATTTTGACACCCTACATTTAGGTGCTAGTGTTCTTTGTGGTAATTCATCTCTTTGCAAAACTGAGACCTGCAGGTCAAAATTTCAGTAACACTTCTTTCTCTGAGTTCATCAGGCACACTGCAAAATTAAAGGGCTTAAAAGCCAACAATCCAGGAAAAACAGGCAGTCTCACAGTGAAGGCTTGCATGAACAGGACCTTACTAAAGCACACCAAATTAGTGGTGATATGGTACTGAATTCACTTTGATTTGATGTACACATAGCTAACCAGCCTCTGCAGTACTGAATCTGGATTTCTCTACTCTCTGTTCTCCTGTTCCCAAGGACCATGTCATTTGCATTTTACTGACTTGAATGGTAGGGACATACTTCTAGAAAACCATTCATATCATAAAGAAGGAAAACAATCCCTTTCTGAAACTTATCTTTCATATAGGCACACAAAAGAACTGGGCATGCATACATGTATTTCAGGGATATTTAGATAGAAACCTGAGTTTCAAGCCAGTTCAAATTAAAATAGGATTAATGCTTGAGAAACATTACCCTCCAAATCACTGCCTGGAGTTGATGAGTGCATGGACTGGAACTGACAGGTTTCAGAGGGTTTTTTTAATTATTATTAATATGATTATTTACTGTCTGTAATAGTCTCTCACAAAAAGAAAGAACTTGGTTCACTCCCCTTCACCATTTCAGATGTTTCAAACTGAAGGATCTCTCTCTCTAACTGCCAGGTTATATTCTCTAACAGAATATTAATTTCCTTTTTCTTCTTTCTGAAACGAAAGTGAGCAAAATTCATGGGTTTACCAAAAGAACATGTATCTGGAAGTCAATAGATTGTTACGAGGTTTGCTTTCTCACTCAGCTATAAGGGTGCAAAGATGACCAAGGATCAGTTAGTTAGAGTCCTAGACCAGTCTAGATATTTTCTATTAACTAGTACTAAAATAAATGTATAAATAAATATTATTATAATAATGATAGTAACCAGAAAAACCACCAAACAAACTAAACCAAAAACAAACCAAGAAGTCTCTAAAACAGGGACTTGTATCCCTAAACAATGGGAAGCTTTCAAGGAACCATAAAGGGTGCTTAACCTTCAGACAGGTGTGCTACTTGACAGCAGATCATTTATTGGGGTTTTTGTATCACCATTTCATCTTAAAGCATGTATATTCTCCCCAGGCCCTTCCTTTTGGAAGACCAGTCCTTTAATCCTTCAACACTACTTTTGCTATATCTTATGTTGCAGTTAACTAAACTAAATATGCTGCAGTTGAGAAAACATCTTTCAAATATTGTCAACAACAATCCAAGTTACATCATCCTGTTGCATTAAGAAGCTTCAAATACATTGGAGTGGAACCTAAAACGTGTTAGTGCGATTTGAGAGGTTCTGTGTGTAGCATTGGTCCTTTTGAAGGTGTCACCTTTCTTTGAATGTGAAAGCATGACAGTGGTATTCCCCACTTTACACCCACAAATAGGTGTGACTTTTTCTCTTTGCTTAGCTTGGGATATATTGGTAAGTTCCTTATCCAAACACCTGTCAGTTTTTGCAGCCTTTGAGAGGCTCATCCAGTTCTGAATTAACCTCCAGTTCTCATAGCAGTGGAGGACTTTTCCTCAGAAGCTTTACACTTCTATTTCTCAAGATCCTTTATTCCCCACACTTCTCTTCCTAGCCCCAAGCCCTGGCAGCCAGCTCTAATTGTCTCACCTGAATACAAGTAAATTTCCCACTTCCCACTACACCATACCTGAGCTTTGTGCTGTAACTGGTTGCATACATCTGGATTTCTGATTACGCTTTCCCAGAGTAAAGAAAATTCTTGCCAGTCAGGTCAAACTAGTTGATGACTAAACATCTCAAGTTACTGACCTGACCTGATGCTAACCTTCAGGAAAAAAAAACCACTTTTCTTGTCACTCTCAGAAACCTCAATGAGGTGTAGATTTTTTATTTAAAGTGATAATTAAATGTATGAGTTAACTTCATCAAGCTTTTATTCATCTTTTGCAGTCTTCTAATATATTATGAAGTAGCAGTGAAAGTTTTCACACTAGAAGGAAATAGTAATTTCATGTCTTCTACACAAACAAACAAATATTAGGGCCTGCTTGTTAAAATGGACACTTGGCCCTTTATCTGTGATGCTTACTACTCTAAAAGTATAATACAACACTGAATTCAGGATATGGTGCCAAGGCTTTTGTAAAGCCTTAGCTTTTGTTGTTCCTTTTTTATCAGGCTTGTGAATTGCTTTGGACAAATATATAGTCCCAGTAGGCTTCAGAGCTATATATATTTAATAAGTAGTATAAAACTACATTAATATATATAGTTTGACTATTATATAGGAGAATTCTCTGTATAAAATGGGGAAAATATTTTTCTGACTGAGTCTAGGAATAAAACTATACATAATTGTAATATGCATATTTTTCCTACAGACAACATTAGATCTGTTAGCCAAATCAATTTTTAAAGAGAAAGAAAAAAATATGCTATTCAATTTGTTGTATGATGCATTTAAGCTATTTTTTGTTACTGATAATGTGCAAATTTTGAATAATATATATAAAGCAAATACTTATGAACATCATGATTATAGGCAAAACAATACTTTATATTTATGACTAACCAGTAGTCTCATTCCAGCATTTCACTATTACCACTGGCAGCTGAGGGACTTCTTTCCAAGACAACCATTATACAAGCATTCTGGCTTTTCAGCTTGAAGGACAATATACTGTTTAGTTTTCATAAGACAAATTAACACACTCTTGAAAAAAAAAAATTGAGCACATGACATAAGAAGCTTCAATCTTTCCTCTTTGGAAATAAAATATTTCATTTTGTAAAGATTTTAATAACAAGCAGGCAGTTGGCTGATGGTATAAACATACCATTTTCCATTGTTCATACCAGAATTCTCATTTAGTGTGAGTTTTAATATCACTTAAAGTGCTATTGAAACCAAGGTCAGAGGGTCCATGAGGTGAATTACCCTAGCCTTCTCGGTATTCCATAACATTTAAGGCAACCAAAGTGTTCTGTATTGATATCTGATAAAGAAAACATTACAGTCATGAGAGAACAAAGCTTTTGTCTTACTCTCAATTTAATTCCACTGACTACTTTTGTGCTAATTGCTGGTATGTTCTATGGTCTTAAAAATACCAAAAGTTGTAAAATGTCCCATCAGTGAATAGTAATACAGAAAAGTCTTCTTTCAATTACTGATTTAGTATTTCAATCATAGGATTTCACTTTGAACAACCTGTATGTGCTTTTGAAGAAGACATGACCCAGCTTCTCATAAAACAAAAAGGCAAACTGCCACAGCATGACCCTTGTGAGAGCACCCTTTCTGTAACAGCCTGCAGGGCAGATACCTCACTAGGTTTTGCAATGAAAATATTCCATATCTCTATTTCCTCAAACTACTAGGTTATAGGCTATTGCAGCCACAGACGTTCCTCTGAACCACTGTGCTGGAATATACTCAGGATTCATGGATCTGCTGAGAAGGACTGCAAAAGAGTGAGCTAAGGATACTTAGGAAACATGGTTTAAATCCACAAACCCAGGGGAGGGCTTCGCACTTCATCTATAACTACTTTGATCAGCAGTAAATCTTTCCTTTTAAAGGGTACTCATTACACATCCAATTTCTCAAGCAGGTTTGCAAATGTCTACCTTCAGGATAGGATTTTAGTCTGTAAAATCATACTGAACAGAAGTATAAAAGATGACCTGGAAGTGGCTGGGTATGTTCAACAAAGGGATTTAGCCCTGTATGTGTAAGGCTTAACTCTTCTTGGAGCCTGCCTTTGAAGGGAAATCAAATACAGTGACGAATTGCAAAATGTAACTGAATCTTGAATGAAACTTCAGATTGAGAAAGACCACTCCACTGTCCAACACAAATGGTCCTTACCTGGAAATCTCTGAACATCTTACAAATAATAACTCTAACTTGTTGATCTTTTTTTCGGCAAGAATCTTCCCCATTCAGAGCTTGTGAAGAGATTAAATAATGCTATATTGGAGCACTGCGTGTATATTACCAGATCAGAAATACGTCTGAGTTCTTAGATCAGGTTGCAAATCATGTACTGAGACACAGCTGGCCAATGTGAAATCAATTCCTTTACAAGTTTTTCATCCTCTGACCTGCTCTCACTATTTCTATTTTTCCAACTTTACATCCAGCAGAGTGAACATAGATATCTGCATGAGACATCTACACGTTATAACTATTTGATACATGTATATATATCTACAAAATACATCCATATGAGCATGTGTGACCACAGTCTTGATCTAGAAAGCTGAGGAATCTCTGAAGACTGCCCCCTCTAGGATAAGGATTGATTGTCCTTTGACAGCTAGTCAAAAGGAAAATTAAGTTTTAGAAAAATATATTTGGATATATTCCCCTCAAGCACTCACATTTTGAATTAAATTGTACTACTAATAGCAAAATGTGAAGTTGTTGTTATTGTGTGTTTGTGGTACAGTGCTGCTGCATATATCAGAGATGAGACTCACTCGAATAAAATTCAGGGAATCACAGAATACGCTGAGTTGAAAGGGACCAACAGAGCATCATCATAGTCCAACTCCTGGCCCTGCACAGGACAGCCCCAAGGATTACATCACGTGCCTCAGAGTGTTGCCTAAACTCTTCTTGAACTCTGTCGGGCTTGGTGTTGTGACCACTTCCCTGGGGAGCCTGTTCCAGCACCCAGCCACCCTCTGGGTGAAGAATCTTTTCCTAATATCCAACCCAAACCTTCCCAGACACATGCCATTCCCTCAGGTTCTGTCACTGGTCACCAGAGAGAAGAGATTGGTGCCCTCCCTTTCCCTTCCCCTTGTGAGGAAGTTGTATAGACTGCAATGAGGTCTCCCCTCAGCCTCCTGCTACTCATTCAGATAAAATTACTCCCTACTTTTGCAACTCCAAGCACTAAGTTTGAGAGCTTTGCAAGCTGTTCCTGGACAATTCATGAGTAGGAACAATGATAATATGTGTGTGGAATAGATTGTTTGCTGTAACTTATTTGTCCAGTCCTTATTTTAAGCCTAACTACAATATATTTTCAGTGCTCTAGTGATAAATAGCTTCCCCAAATAAAAGACTTTTGTTGGAGTTTCACCTGCTCTTGTTGCATATGCACACCTGGTAAGCTTCTTGACAAATACCCTAAATATTAAAAAGGAGAATATGAAGTTCAGGTCAGCTGAATGAAAAAGCTGTAAAAGTCACTTCTTAACAAAAACACATCTTAAAATATGAGATAATCTGCTACACAAAACCAAATGACCATTCAGAAAAACCTAATGGAGTCTCTCCTTTCTGTACTTAGAACTAACACATTCAGCTTTGCCATGAAAACTGACATGCTTTCTCTCTCTCATTTTTTTGATCTAGAATTGCAGTCTGAAGGTTTTTTTCTAAATTCATTCTCATAACCGAAACATCTGCAATTAAAGGTTTTCATCTCGACAGTGCAGGAAGTCACACTCTGGGCTGTGCTCCTGAATTTCATTCTGTTCATTTTCTTATTTTAAAACAAAACGTTTTGCTTTCCCATGCCGCCTGCAGAGTTTTAGTGCATATCTAACTGTCTCCAAATCTCTTTCCCACATACTGAACAAGCTGCATCCATTATCCTCCAGGTTAGCTGTATCTCAGTGAGAACTGGTTCCACTGCTCTACCTTTTCTGCAGGCAAGGGGAATACCCAGAAAGGGGAAAATTTGGTTAACAAGTTCTTGCTGTTCTCCCCACCAAAAAAAGCCACTAGCTATATCTCCCTAATACAAAAGCAAATTTGTATGTTTATCAACATGTGTGGTCTACTTATAAAAACAGATTTTAACACCATTTATAATAGCTTCATTTTTTCAGTCTTGCTGTATGCTCTTTGGTTTTTTATTGATGTTGTAAGTCTCATATATAACTGCTGTTTGAAAGATGTCTAATTTTGCTTCATTTTCTAAGATATAATAGCAATTTATCCACATTTTGAATTAATGTATAAAATTTAGTCTTAATATAAATATGCTTTTAAAGGTAGCACTAAATTAAATACTAAGGAAGGGATTTATGTATAGCAGAACTAAATAAAGGACTTGGTGCTGTAGTTATCAGGTCAATAAAGTTACAGGATTCAGGCTATTTTTGTTGAAAATCTTTCCGATAACATTTTTGTTCCATTAAGAGTCAATAATAAAAATATTTGAAAATGACCCTTACCACTCTAAGTGGCTCACTGGAAAATAATTTTACTACTTATAAATTAAACTTCCCAAATGTAGATATTTAGCCTATTATCCAAATCACAAACACTGTAATATGTATTTTGTATTGGGAAATTAAAAAGCAATAATGACAAAGAAATGTGGTTTGCTTATTTTCTTTCAGAGGATTATCAAGAACACGAGCACTGCAATTCTTAGTCAGGGAGGAATCTGATTTTACATCAGCTGGGGACTTGCCTGTATAAGACTTGTAGGATAAGATCCAAAGAGTTTTTTCCAGAGCAATATGCAATACATTAGATCATTCTGACTTTGGTCTTCCCAAGAGTTACTCCTCTCACTACGTTTATCCACTTGATTTCATTAGAACTCTTCACAGCTGTTAAGTTAGGCATGTGTAACACAGTTTGCAGGGTCACTGGCCTTACAGTTCTGGAAAATACATGGTTACGTAGCTATAGATAGGTTAAGGAAAATTTAAATATATATTTAAGAATATAATTATATTTAAAAATATAGCAAAATATGTTTTGTGCCTTGTTTTATTTCCTGTATTATTACTTTAAAAGATATTAACTTTCATCTCTACTGACTACCTAAGGCTGGTTCACATTTGAGATGTGAATACAAATTAAATATATATACATATATAATATTTATATTTTCCTTAATTAGATCAAGATTAAAATAAAAAGTTATCACTTCCATGTTTCTAGTCTATGGCTTCTTCTCTGACTTTCAAACTGCCAACCCAGTAATGGGTGCATCTTAACAAGCAATATATATATGTTTTTCATACACTTTACAATCTCCAAACTTAAATAGCTTATGAAATAAATGCAGATAGCCTTTTTCTTTCCTCGGTATTCATTGTTATTTTGCCAGCTTCAAAGCAGGAATTGCAGGCAATTTAGTAAGTGTAGTAAAGAACAAATGTCTGAACTTACTGTGTTTTCTATATAGTTTGGTTTCTTTTATTGTACTGCTGATTTGTAACTGCTCACTGTGTGCTCTCCGAATGAATAACAGCCCAGCATCCCTTACAGCAACTGGGTACTCTGTCCCTTTGTTTCTTTAAGTAGAAACATCCTCCAAATATCAAAGACACATTCATTGAAGGCACTTTTTATTTCTACAGCTATGTACATAACATATGGGAAAACTGAGCGTAATAAACTCCTCGCTGGGACATCACGTGAGTGAGACTGTAACTTCACTCCTGCGCAAAGAACATCCATGGTTTGCGTGGGTTTTCTTCTCCCTTGACGGTGCAGGTCAAGCGCTTATTTGGATGACGTGGTAGTTCCTCTGTGACCCTTATAGCTTGATTTTCTTACCCTGAAATCCACAGCAAGCTGGTAATCACCCAAGCCTTGTACCACTAGGAAACTGGGATGCAGCCAGAAGGTGTATCTGGACCCAGCCCTCATGTGTTCTGTCGTCAAGATGTGACTAAGTCATTTAGTGTGGTCTGCGACGGATAGACTACCATATGCTTCAATTCCCTTGAACACATCTCTTTTTTTAATGCCTGGAACATATATCCAGAGGGAATTCAAAGATTTTTGACATTTGTTCAGGATTTCTGGATGTCTGGCAACCTAATCAGAGCAGTAGTGGAGAAAATCTGGACATACCCACTCCACATGCGCGTATCAACTTTACAGTGCATTTGCAATGAGGCCAGCCGATCCACTATGCATGTGTTGCACAGATGGCCTGTGTGTACGCTGTAAATATGATGTAAAAATTACTGAGAAACACATGCACAGAGAGTCTGCAGCTTCCTGGAAGCCTCAGGCTCATTGCACTTACCCTTAATATGTAAATGCATAGCAAACCGGTTTGGAAAATCCTCCTCATGATATCTGATCTCTCAATATGATAGAGGAATATCCTGGAGTGGATGAAACATGGGCATGAAAACACCTTTACGCCAGAGCCTGGAAATGGTTCTGGACTTCGTTCAGGCAAAGGGTATCTAGCACACCGACAAACAGACACCTCCCTGGTTACCACATGGCACCACAATGTCTCTCAGCTTTTACAGGAGCTGAAAAGAAGCTCCTGGGCCATATGTCTGGTTATGCTATAATAGGTGAAGCAGGCAATGTGCAAGCGTGACCAAACTCAGACTACCCCACGGGCAATTTAACCCAGAGGGTTCTGCAAGTTACACCAAAACCAGCCTCCTCGTCAGCGAGCTTGTGCTATCCTCCCTGAGAGAGAAAATAAACGTTCACAAATGTTAAAAATACTTAGCAACCAAAAATGAGGAAACTACCATCTGTGAGAGTTCAGAGGCAAAATCATCTCTCTGCTTTCACACACAGCAGACAAACAAGCACCCACAGAGAACAACAGCTTGGGGAAAACAGGTAGCATCAGAAAGAGGCACCCTCAGGGAAAACACTGCAGCTCAGTGCTGCCAGAATCAGAGGTACATGTAAAAGGAAGTTGGGGAAGAAGGAAGAAGCAGCTAAACCAAAAACTTGAGAGTGCACTGTTCTGTAAATGAAAACAGCTTCAAAGAATTCCGAAATATTCTACAAAGCAGTAGTACTATGTAATTGCTAAATGGTCAATTGGGAGTAATGTTATAGCCTCATAGGAGGGCAAGTTGTGTTAATCACAGACTATTAGCTAGCTGGCAATCAAGTTTAAAATAAGCCTGAAAGTCAAGAAAGCCCAACTCATTAAACAGTATTTAGCACTTCGAGTGCATCAGGACAAAAAGGTATGTCTTTCCCACTGTCAAGCTCAGGTTTACTAGTGTTCAATTCTTCACTGAAAATCCTGAGAAAACAGGCCTTTTTATTTCTTTGTTTTCCTTACAACCAGGAATCAGACACTTGTATGAAAAATTCTGCTTTCTTGTGTTTTGCTTTTTTTTCTCCCTTGGCTTTTAAGTTTCGAACAAATATCATCTTACAGAAAAGTGTGAGCCAGGAAATCCTAAAACCTTAAAACCAAGAAAGCAAAGGAAGACTATTTAAAAAATAACTAAAATGAAAAAAGCCCAAAACTTTTTTTTTTTAAAGTCATTTTAGTTAAATTTTGAATTTGTTTTAAGGCATACTGCAAACCACGTCATCTTATATGACCTAGGGAAGATAAAGAAGGTGGTTTATGTTTAATCAAGGTACACAAGAACAAAATGCTTACAAAAGTCTACAATCATATATAGGTGCAGGTGAAGAAAACACAGCAATTTCTCAAACTTGAGTGGTTTTAGCTGTAGAGTCCTTTGAGATTTTGTCATATTGTTTAAAGGATATAAAAATCTAGATCTTGACACAGAAAAGTCATCTTTTATATGATTTTTCCCCCTTAAACTTAGAACACCTTGCACAGAAGAGGAGGCAACAGAATGGATACGTGCCTAACTCCAAGGAAGGGCACTAAGCTGAGGAAACTGTTGTTACAATGGCAGTTCCCTGTTGGACACTTTGAGAAATAGAATAATTTCAATATCATCAAAAACAGACTAAGCATATCAAGGGATTGAACAGTAAAAGATGTCATACTTGATTACAGAAATCAAATATATTGTTCTAAATACATTTTGTATATATGTGTATGCAGACATTTGCATGTATATTCAGAAGTACCTATGGCCCAAATTATTTGCTGATTAAATACATTGCTTGAAAAAGAAATTGAATAGTACTGCATTATTTTGAAGCTATATAGATTTAATGTTGTCTTTGCTATTTCTCTTCTGGCTAAACCTGAACCTGGTGCACAGATTAGATGATTATACTTTGCTCTAATTAGTTTTAAAAGTTGTTGTGGGGGGGTTTTTTATTTGGTTTTGTTTGGGTTTTTGGGTTTTTTGAGGGGGGAAAGTTGGCGATTTTTTGGTTTTTTGTGGTTTTTTTAAATGCAACAGAAAATCTGGGACTAATTTTCTGATATTGTTACCAAAACTGTATCTGGAAAAAAGATGTGTGCCGGGGTTGTGATCCTATATTGACGAAACAGCATTGGAACTCATGAAAGCAGGTTAAGTGCCAATACAAGCTAATAATTATCAGTTTAATTAATCTCTCTTCACATTTTCAGAGATATAATCATGAAACTATATTGCATTATTTTGATGAGCTGCAGATTATATTACAGAATTTCTTGGTTTAAGAGCCATGTGAATTAAAGCTTCTCTAGTAAATACTAAGATCTAGGTTTTATTCCTCCCTTTCCCACCACCATCCTTATCCAGAATATCCTCAGATCCACAGAAAATATCTCAAAACATAGTGAGTGATGGCTAAACACCAAAAGGTTT
The DNA here is from genome assembly GCA_035584735.1 of Pseudotriccus pelzelni. Classification (NCBI taxonomy): domain Eukaryota; kingdom Metazoa; phylum Chordata; class Aves; order Passeriformes; family Tyrannidae; genus Pseudotriccus; species Pseudotriccus pelzelni. Next base: position 79,550,598 of record JAWMRA010000001.1, read on the forward strand.
GCCAGTTGTTTTTAATTATGATTCTAATAGTTCAGTTGCTTTTCCAAACATGATCAGGATGTAGCCAAAGATCTTTTATAGTGGTAAGCCGACAGTAACAGGCCCTTTGCAAGATTTCCAACAGTTACTTTAGAAACAGACCTTAATCCAAGCCAGTGAAATCTGGTGCCTGCATTTCACAGATTGGATTGAAATCTTATGGTTTTGTTCTGTCCAAGGTTAAAAAAAAATTGTCAGGGCTTTAGAATTTTATATCTGGCAAATATAAGCTAGACTAAAGTCTGCAATTTATTTTTTTTTTCTTATTACACTTAGGTAAAATACAGCTTAGGCTAGATTAAAAACAATATAAACCAAATAGAATGCATTTCTTTCTTTACTGGAGATATTGCAAATAAATAAAATTACAACCTCTCTAGTAAAGAAATAAGTATCGGAACCTAAAGAAAATGTGATGTAATTTATTCAGAATTTCTGTGCATTTTGTACAAATTAATTAGCTTGTCTGTAGCCTGTTTTCTCCTAGATCTAAATATGAGTATGGCCTTTTCTGTCTTCAAAGGAGACAGAGAAACACATTATATTGCAAAACAATCCTATGATGTGAGATGACTCATTTAAGTATTAAAATTCGTGTTAAACATGTGTGTTCTATTGATCCAGGCAGACTGGATCTAAAAGACAGTATATGTTTAGAGTACCACAAGCTACAGTATAATAAAATGCAGAATTACTGATTATTAAATCTACTTTTATTCTTTCTGATGAGTGAGAGAACAGAATCTTGCTTTTAAGTGTTCATCAAAACCAAGAAAATTCACTGAGAAAAAAGAACACCCGCTTCCAAAGAAGAGTCCAGTTTCAACTTGAGCTAATACAAACAAGGAAATTTGCAATTGAAGCTGACTTCCAATATCTGTGCCCAACAGGATGCCTCCTGAACCACTTCCTGAATGTGCCCCTTTTGTGTCTTGGAGGGCAGCTAGCCTGTGAATTTCCTTATTATTAGTTTATACCCCACTGTTATTCCCTTATTCTATTATGATGATTTTAGTTATTACATTTAATTTCCTCTTTTCGTGGTGCAGATATGACTCCAGAAGGATAAACTACCCCCAACCACGCAGACACACAGAGACATAGTTATCCTCTGATGAGTTAATGTGGCACTGGCCGACTGACAGTTAACATGGAAGACAGATTCATTACAGCTCTGCTTCTATTTACTTACCCTTTCAAGCCTTTAGAAGAAAATGATCTAAAATATCTGAAATTTCTCACCCTCAGCAAGACACTTGCAGAAAAAAAAAATCACTTGGTCTTTTATGATATACTTGAAGTATTTCTTGTCAGATACAGAAATGTTTAGTCAAGTACCTTTCATAAAAGTATTCCACTTGTTTTTTCACTCAAATCCTAATCCCAGTACCTTTGCTTTAAAACTCTGTGCACAGTTAAGTCCTTAGTTTCTATTCACCTAACACTTTAAGAGTGTCTTGGTTTTCAGTTGAATTGACTGGACAACTGTGTGGCCAGAGTCTCATTGGCCTCCTTGACTCTGCTTCTATGCAGCTTGAAGTGAAGAAAAGGTTAAAGTGCTCATTTAGTCCCATGTCATTATCATATCCGAGCTTGTCCAGGGATTACCCCAGATGCTGGGTCAGCCTGTCATTAATAAAAGTGAATGGCACAAGCAGGTAGACCTACATGGTGGAGCAAAGCCCACTTCTTGAGGTAAAGGGACACACAAGCCCGGACCAGGGCACAGTGTGGTCACCCTGCACACCTCTCTGTGAAGGGGAACATTGTTTCTGTTCAGACAGGCCTGACTCTTGCCTTGCTTTGATGCTTCCTTGCTGTTGAAGTCGATAGCTCCGTTGAAAAGCCTGATAAGTAACACACAGTCAAGAGTGCTTTTAAATTATTTTTAAGCTTTCCTAGACAGTCAGTTCTTCTTTCAACACTCTAGTTGCTCAAAAAAAACCTACATTTATGGGTATCTGAAGTTGGGAAACCTACAGATCACAAAGAGTGAAAAACTTGAGATGATGCACGGTTCAAATTAAACTTCACAGGCTTGGACTAGGTAATGACATAAGAATGGAAGAAACAGGCAGAAGTGCTTGAAACTGGCATAAAAAATTGCCATTTCACATGTTTTGGCATGGTCATCCATAATCATCGTCGATTCACAGTAGTAGTTATGTGAGTTTATCTTCCAGTGTAAGAGAATTTGCCCAGCTTGCACTACCACCTGCACTACCATAAGCATTTGAGCCCAGTAATCCTACTTCACAGAAAGAGTGGATTGTTTTTGTTACACTTTTTTGTATTATTTCAGGAAGTTATTTAAATATACAGTGCAAATAGGAGAATGAGTTTATAGCCTTGTAGTTATTTTTTTCAGACAGGATCTGGGCATTGCTCCAATTAATATTTGATTTATTTTTTGCAAAGCATACGCTTTTAGCAGAAGAGTGTGAAAGAGACCTCTATATAACAATTAGCTTTAAGGAGTTAAAACATTCGAGTGTCAAATGAGATACTTAGATAGAAATCCTAATTCAGGCAGAGGAATAAAAAATTTCAACACGAATATCTTTCATCCTGAGCCTCCTGATTTTTGCAGGACTAGAGAGTTAGAGGGATTCCATCAACATCTCTAATTTTCTTCCACAAAAAAAGAAGGCCACACTTAAACATGCAAAGACATATCAAACATAAAATGGCACCCAGAGGTAGCTCAAGTCTTCATGAATTTCCTATCAGCTACCCTAGGTTGCTTCATATTTTACCACAGAGTTTGTGGTTCAGGTTCTCAGGAGTCTGAATTGTAACATACACTGTGTGTGGAGCAAGGTATAATTCCAGTAGGTAGCAGGATTTCTAAGTATTAGTCATTCTAATATCAAAATCCTTTTGTGAGTTTAGCCCAAAGGATTAGTCTTATATTTAAGAGGTACAGACTCACGAAGGACAGATTCAGCTGAATATCTTAAAGGATTTAAATAACTACTGTTTATAACAGTGGGCAAAGTGAATTCATACTTCGTCGGTTTCTGCTAACTTCTCAATGTGCCAAGGCAGTATATTTTTGTGTTATGCAAATGTCAAAGCCAAGATCTTTTTCTGGAGTCTGTGTTTGCTTACAGTCTTTTATAGCATACATAAGAAGCAATGCCGTGATGAGGTACCTCATGGCAGGGAAAAACATACGTTTTCAGCAGAACACTTACAGAGCGCATGGTGTTTCTAGTAAGGGAAAATTCCATAGGAAATGAGTTAGTTGTGATGCATTTTTATTTCAACAAAATGAAATTGGTAATCTTTTCTTCAATATCCGATAGCATTTTGCTCACTTGGGACCTACATGTGGCTTGAGCTCATTTTTTTCTCCCAACTTCAGTATAGTGTTTGGTAACTATTGCTCTCTTTCAGTCTTTGTCTCAGCACCCTAACACACCTTGTATTCCTCTGTATTGGCTGCCTTTCAGACTGAGAGCTGCCATTTCTCCTTTATCAAAATATTTTAATGTGCATGCAGTATCTTTCACCCAGAAATACTGGTAATGACTTTGGAAGGCAACTTTATGCATGGCTACAACTGTAGTTTAACGGTACACTGAGGCATCTTCTGGAACTACAGAAAATTAATCTCTGTGTTTGCAGTCTTATAATCTTCAATCTCCTCATTGTTCAAGAAAGCAGAATTATGTAGGCTGAAGCTAGACCATATAAGTATGCATATATATTTATATATACATAAACAATGTTGTGGATAGGTACATATAATATGCATACTACATTTTCCTCAAATATTCTGGCTCTTTTCTGAACCTAGAGATAAGTATTATATTATAAAAAGAATAGGAATTCTATTTATATTCAGTCATTAATAGCTTCGAGGCTAAGTACATAAATATCTAAAAGATCATTTTCTACAAGTTTCAGTACTTTTATGGTCAGCCTGGTAAATAAAACACTGGGGAGAAAGCGAGGTTGGGCAAAACAAACCATTATATAACTTCCCCAAAAGGCTGGAACATATCTTGACCAATTTAAGTAATTAGATTGAACATCATACATATACAATGGAAATTCCCTCTAATGATAATGGAAAGAAAAAAGGAAATGCCAAATATTTGATGATTAATTCTCATTAGCTTTATTTTTCTTCTTGCCAGTAACAAAACTGAATTCTGAGGATGAAGTATTAATGTAAGATAAACGTGGCTGATCTTAAATTAATACACAGATGAAATTCGTCTTTTAAGGATGATTCATCACATTTTGACAATTCCCACAAAAAGAAACTGTCATTTTCAGTAGATAATAACTACAAATAGAAAGACTGATGTGCATGTAACAAACTAAATTCATTTTAATCTAAAATATCCTTTTGGTACAAGGAAAAGATCACATTAAGGGACTTGGGAATGTCTTGCTCAGTGTACTTCAGATTCATCTGAATGGCTTTTAAGACACTGAGGAAAGCCCTTTATTTCTGCCTTGATAGTTGTATCTGACGGTGGATGCTTGCTTTGTTGTACTTTAAAGTACAACATGAAATACACGATAAACTGCATGGGCATCAACAGAGAGTTAGTTTGTTCTACAAACTATCTGCTTGCACAGAGGATCAGAATTCACTCCATTCAATAAAAGTGTAGTCTCTTTAATTCATATGCTCCTGTCCAAACTCCTTGATCTTTCTCCTTTCTATCTTTCTTTTCTTAAAAAACCCACTCCAAACCAACCAACCAACCAAAAAACAATAAAAATTAAAACCAAACCAAAACAAAACCCAAAACAAAAATTAAAAAAAAAATACATAAAATAAGTTATCTGTAGAAGGGACTGTCCTTTCCAAAGTTGTACATGAATAAACATTCTTATAGATTTATTTCCTGGCTTCTATGCCTTACTGTATAAAATTCTTTTACGGTATGATCATAAAAGCTTGTGAAACAGCATCTCTAACACTTCAAAGAGCCAGAGCCTGTGTGGCCCACTTCTACATTTCCTTTTATATGGGCTGTAAGGATTAGCCAAGATGTACTACCAGCCAGAATTTGGTCTCAAATCTAGAGCAGTGCTTTAGTATGTATCCTATATCGTCACATGGGACTCTGAGTGTTAATGTGTCAGCCACAGGGGACAACACTTAGAGATCCTTAGGATAATTTACTTATAGACCTCTTATTTCTGTGGATTTAAGCATGAATTAATATATATTTCTAAAACAAAAGGCAAAAAAATAAAAGAGCAATGGAAATTTTCCAAAGTCCTCATCTGAACCTAGCAGAAAGCAAGGTACAAAGAGGGGCTTGAGCAGAAAAGTTATCACGGCATTTCTATTTACACATGAAAAAATCATAGCACTGCTAGTCAGAAATTTTACTTGTTAATTCAGATGAAACCTGACAGCTCAGTGAAAGCCCAAAGATGGATAAATACTCCGAGATCAATACTTAAATCCATTACAGAGAGTTCACAGAACTGCGGCTCAGCAGAGAGCTTTCTGTGTTCCCACACCTGCACAGCTTCTTGTCTCACAGATCATGCCAGCTTCAAGATTGACTGCCTGTTCCTCTTCAGGAAACATCCTCCCTTTTACTAATATGCACCATGGGAACACCATAAAGTCCAATGTCCAGCTGCTGCAAAGAGAAGGGGTCTGTCCTCTTACTGCATCTGCTCCCTGCACCACAAATTAGAAATGAAACTTTGGGCAGATTGAAAAGAATTTTCTTATGTTGAAGTTATAGCAACTTTGCAGAGCAAATTTACTAAATGGATTAAGCTTATACAAGGAAGGCCTTGGCAAAAGAAGGTCCTAAGGCGATGTCTGCGGAGCAACGTGGAGAAATTCATCTGCTCTGCTTCCACATAGAGCTGGTCACACAGAGAATATGCTGTGTGGCACTGGAGAACAGGTTGCTCTGGCTTGTGTTATGGAGACAGGAAAGCCCAGTCCCCAGAGACTCCACAGTAAATCTATACCTACCTGAAAGGAGGTTTGTAGGGAGGTGGAGGTCAGCCTCTTCTCCCAGGCAACTAGTGACAGGACAAGAGGACAAAGTGTTAAATTGTGCCAGAGGGGGGTTAGGTTGGGTATTAGGAAGAATTTCTTCCTAGAAATTTTTTCCCAGAAATGGTGACTAGACATTAGAATGGGCTGCCCAGGGAGGTGGTAGAGTCACCATCTGGAGGTGTTTAAGGAAAGACTAGACTTGGCACTTAGTGGCATGGTCTAGTCAACAGGGTGATGTCAGGTCATAGGTTGGACTCTATGAACTCAGAGGTCTTTTCCAGCCTAAAAGATTCTGTGTGATTCCATGGTCTCTGCACGGTGCTTGAGGTACCTTGAGTCTCACCAGGTCTTGCCAGCTCACACTCAACATCATCTTAGTGCTCTAATATCCAGAATTTTACCATGAAGCAGAACATTTGTAGTGTTCCTCAACAACCTCGGGTGAACAAATCAAGGTGCCTTCTGTTCCAGAGGTGCAAACATACATTTCTATGGTTCAAATTTACGGGGCATGGAACTTACATGCAAACAAATTCTATTTATATATTGACACCTTAAAAACCTCAAAATTTTCCTTTGGAAAGAATCCAGTTTCGTGTAAAGCATAATGCAAGGGAAAAACAAACAAAAATCCCAAACCAACAAGCTATTCTAATACTTTGCTGTCCTAAACGAAACATCTTAGACATTTCAGAAATGGGATATCAGACCTCCAGCACAACAGTGCAATGGGCAAATGCCAGACCTGCAGTAATAAATCCTAAATGAAACCAGTCTGCAACTGACCTGACAATATCCATGATACATTTCTCAAAACTGGAAGTCACTTATCATACCAGGGGACATAAAAACATCCATAGGAGTGTTCTGAAGAACTAAACGGCAAATTGTTATTATGCTTCCTTTTTTTCCACTTTGTTTTCAATCCATCAATTGCATTCATAACCACAGAAAATAACAATATGATGTAGTAAAGCCAATAATTTGAATCTCAATATTCATATACTGATCTTTGGAAGGGATTTTGTTCTGCAGAGAGAAACTAGACACAGTTATTTGTACCCCACATTGCATTTCAGTGAACAGAAGCAGTGTCCGGGACATACACAAACTCATGGGTTTTGTTCTTAGGGATGTTTAGTGGATCCAGAATTCTTATGTTCTGTTTAGCTCTGCACTGGGCCTACTGTAGCCTTTAAACAGGCCTGGAACATATTAACAGAAAAAAGGGAGAAAAGGATAGCACTGTATGCCATGGTATCTGTGTATATACTTCACAAAACTCTTAACCACCAAATAAATATTCAAACAGAAAGGATAAAGTTCAGCATAAGAATTTAGCTGTGTGGTGAATGTCTGAACTAATGGGAGGCATAAACTTAAATCCTAGCATTTACCACTAAGAGTCTCATCAGCTTGCCAAGAGCACAGAAACTTCTGAGACTTTTCCCCCTCAGACACACCATAGGTACTATGGCATCAGTGGAAGTAGCCCATAAACCTTAGCACATATATATATATATATATATATATTTTTTTTTTTTTAAAAAAAACTGGACCCTGGGACCACAGCTCTAAGCCTTATCTTACTATGCTGTGGTACCATTGTCATCTGGCTCTTTTTCAACTGAACTGGCTGCTTTTGCTATGGGTGTGCCTGTTGGCAATACTCTGGTTCAAGTTAATCTAAGCACGTTCAGCAGCTACACACCTTAAGGTGGCTGGTTCTTTTGGACATCAAAGGTAGCAATGTTAATTGGGCTTAAGGAAAAAAAAATATATGAAAGAGTTTGGTAATATCCTTTGAACATTTATATTTTGTGGAGGAATTTGTTTATTCTCTTACTACATTTTGAATTCAGTCTCTGGGAGAAAGGCAAGATTGTTAAAAGCGCATAGGTCTGCCTAACTCACCAGTTGCACTGTTTTGCATGGTCTTGGAACACAAAGATCAGTTCCGATCTCTTTTTGCTGACTTCAACAAGAATAGAACTGAGGCCTAGGGTCATGGTTTCCTTGCTGACTTTTCCTCATTTTTTACATTTGAACTCAATTTGAGATAAACTTTGCCCTCTGGGGAAGCAATTGCAGATAATACTAAAATCAACATAAATTAAAGCCTAATCATATTTATGGTGTCACTAGTCTGTGAATTATGCTCGCTGTGTGGAAAGTTTCATTCTGCTTAGTTTTGGAAGGGTCACTGCTATGTATACTCTAATATGTTTAAAGAGAAGTAATAATACATCAAACAGAATCATTCTTCTTTGTAGAGTGATTTTTTTATCTATACAGTACTGGTAATGAATAACCTCAACCAGGAAATAAGTTTTCTTGTCACCCAATTTCCCTCAGTCTTTGGAACCATTAGTGAAAAATTAATATATGCATCCTGGCTTTTTTTTTTTTCTAAGAAAGCATAAAATTATTTTAATACCCATAGTAATGTTTATGCTTTGGAATAAATCTGCAAAACAAGACAAAAGGAAAATCCACACATTGAGGAACTACATTTTAAGATTTGAAGAAATTGGCAGATGAAGGAAATAAACAGATCTTCTTTCCATGGATGAAATTACTTTTACTAAAGTGAACAAAACATAATAATTTAAAATAAAATTTAAAAAAGGTAGAAATGCTTTATTTTACATTTAAAAAAATATTTTCATGTGCCTGAAAAGCTAGAACAGCGAACATAGGGAAATCGTTCTTAGCCATCCCAAACACAGAATAATTCCCTAAAGTATATTCCTGAGAGTTTGGTCTGGTCTGATTTTAAATTAATCAGCTGATACCACTTTTACAACCTCTCTAGGGAGAGTATTCCATTGTCAAGTAAATATGCTTCAGAGTCTCAGGAACAGAAGTTATTCAGGCATTAGAATTAAAATTAGAGTCAAAGGGAAAATAAGCTGAATAAAATGTTATGTGTAATTTTGGTTTGCCATACAGATTCAATTAGAGTTTACAAAACAAAATGAATGTGCATGCAAGCTCTCAGCAGGATGCCTGGCAAGACCTAATTGAGGTTTCAGGGCTGAAGCAAGATAGTCCTATCAAAGAGTGAAAGTTTTGAAAAGAAGTGGATTTACATGCAGACATTTCTTAAAACATTTTCATGAGAAAGAGAAAGAGTGAAAATGGTTCACCTCTCCCATACAAGTGCAGAGACCTTATTTTTTTATCCCATGAGGAAAATAAAGGTATGCCTTTCCCTTGGGTTAGGTAACATGTAATCACTATGAAGTGAAATCAAATCCTAATTAAGGTTAATTGCTTGGCAGCTTTAAGACAAATTCATTGCGTACAGTAAATTCTAACTTTCAGTCTACCTTGTTGCCTTAATGCATGAAAGCCCAGGCCTTTTCCAGTGTTCTCTGCAAGACCACCGGAGAGGCTACACCACTTTTTTTTTCCAGAGAAGTGGCTCCCAAATCTGTGGCCCCAGGAACATAAGCAGCAATAGCAGAATGCCTGATACATCTCTTACACCAGCCTGGGTAGGGCCCATGCCTCAGGGTGTTCCCATTTGTGTGATTGTGGGTTTGTGGAGGCCAAGCAATAACCTGATCACAGCAGACATGGCACTCACCCAGCTAGAGGAGGTGAGGGGTTGAGGTGGTCAGGAAATCATGGGAAAATCTGTGGGTAATCAACCAATGCCACACATCTGGTTCCTCAGGGACCAGGGGCTAGGCAGGAGACCAGTGTGAGGTCTGGACTTCCCAGGCTGTGTGCCCTGTCTGCATGAAGCACAGAAGGGGAGGTTGAATCTTTCCAGATACTTCAGATAGGTGGGCACCCTGAATATTTGCCAGCTGGCAGTCCCACAGTAACATGCTGCAAAGGAAAAATCAAAAGGAGGGAGAGAAGAGGCCATCCCAGCCAGTTCTTCCTGCCAGAGAGGAGCCAAGGTGATGCTTCCCATAGATAGGGACAGGAGAGAGCCCCTCAGCTTAGAAGATCTCACAAAAGGAGGACCAAGGAGCCCCTGCTAGAGCTCTCCCAGCTTTTTCTTGAAAATATCCCGAGCCTGCCAAAGCTTAGCTGATACGGCTTTCTCCTATCTGGAAGCAGCCATGAGCAGCCAGCTAAAATCTCACCCTGCTTGCAGTGGGTTCCCCCAAAGAATAGCCTCCTCTTACGCCTTTGCCTAACAGAAAGGGCACAGTGAAAAATACAGCAGTTTTCTCCCATTCTGGAGGAATTGTCCATCAGCTGTTTTGGACAATATAATAATTATCTGCAGCACAGTTGCAAGGCTGAAAATCTGGCCCAAAAAATCAGTTTATTTTGTCTTTAGCATGTTTCTAGTTTGTCAGTGCAGACTGGTCTTACTCACAAGGGGGGAAAAGCTATTTTTGTGCGGTTGCCAAGATACTACTGGCACTAGCAGACTGATCGGATAGCAGCTGTCAATAGCTGTGACAAACTAACACAATGATTCAAAGAAAGGAATTTAAATGATGTATAACTGACATACATCCAATGTGCAAATCTTCTGCTCCCATCTGGAAAGTTAGGTAAGTCAGTCCCGTTCCTTCGCAAAGCTCCCCATGACACTGAACATCATAAGAGGTGGTTGGCTTGGGGAACAACCCCACCACAGAACCTGTACTTCATGCCCAGTGTAGATTCCCTTGGTAGTGTACAATACAGCTTAAAAGTTACTATAAAAATGGGTTTCACGCACGCCAATACTGCCAGAGAGAATGATGATACAAACAAGTTAAAATCAAAAGGCTTTGAGACCATAAGTGAATGCAGAAACACAGAAGGGGTAGTCATACCTAATGCAAACTAACTACTCTCAGGGAAATCTTAACAAACACAATCCAGAAACATTTCACGACAGCAAGATTCTTTACCTTTATTGCCAGTTCTTTAACAGTAAATTCGAATAATGCCTTATGCTTTCTTCATAATTTCTTCCAGAATAGCAATTTTCAGTATAAAATGCTGCACTTAAAAATATGTCCAATTTAAAAGGACATAGTGGGGAAAAGGAGTCTGACTTTGCTTGGTCTTTGCACAAAAACTGAAGAATGAGCATTGGAAAAATAATACAATTTACATTCAGTAATGAAAATGTTTTTAACAGAATGTGTACACACTTTGCATTTATATGTCTGTAGCTTCGCATATACAGTGCAAAGAAATAATTTACCAGTGATACTAGCTGTTACATTAGGGATTCTGTGCCCACATAAAAATGTAAAATGTGTCTTTTGATTGTGAACTGTATGCACTTAAAATGTAAAATCTCTGTCCAGTAAAATTGCTTCAAAGTCACCTTGTAAAATGGAATGGACAAAATGACACTGTTACATGGGTAGATTTTTAAACAGGTTTTTTTTCTTTATCTAGGTATAATGAGTGTTTTATTTTTAAAACGCAATCACAAAAAATAGAATTCTGTTTTCCTATGTGTACGTATATGAGCCTCTGTGTGTATATGTGTATGTATGCATGCATAGACAGACACATAAATCTACAGAATCGTATAATAGACAACATAAAGATCAGTATAATACTATTTCTGAAATTTGCATCTTTTACCTTCCTGTAAGGCTATAGATAACAGTAAACAGAATACGATTCCTGTACTTTGTACCTTTAGAGTGTCAAGGGAAAGGATAAAGTATAAGCAAAGGAAAATATATAGCATTTTGCTGACAACCACAACTTAAATTTGCCAAAACTTCACAAATTTCAAAATATAAAGACAAAAATTGTACCTATTTCATACTGCAGGCAGAAAAAATAAACCCTTGCAGAATTATATGAAACCTGGAGCATTTTGTTTTGTATTGTTGCTTTGCTGCTCTGCATTAATGCGTAGCAAAATACTGTAAGGGAATCTCTAATGAAATCAACATCTAACACAGTGGAAACTTTTACACTTGGATCGATTCCTAAGCAAATAGGAAATTTCTGATAATGCCTCCTCAGAGAGTTTTTCAAAGAGCTGGCAACAAAAAAAAATAATGTAGACAACCATCAGACCAAAAGTGACAGATTTCCACTCCTAGCACTCATCCCTGAAAACAGTTATTTTTGCATTTAGCTTTAAACATGAAAAATGTGTGATTGCTTATCGCCTTAAGTTAACCATAAGCTTGGTTTTATAAAGTTATTTACCAGCAAACACTAGTATTGATATCCCATTAGTTCCGTTTGACAATTATCAAGAACAAGCATAATTAGCAAAATAAAACATCATGGAACAGACAAAGCTGAATGTTATTTCTTGAAAACCGAAGGCATATGAATAAAACCACAAATCCTTATTTGTGTTATCTCGGGCTGGTTGTTTTTAAATCACATTTCCTGTTTATAACAGAAATTACCTCATGAGAAGGTGTTTCTTAAGAAATAAGGATCAGTCAAAGGATTCTCAAATGGACATCAATCTCAGAGACATTCACTCAAGTCTTTCTGGTATTCTTTGTTAATAACTATGCCACTATAGAATCTTCTTTTGGAAGATACCTGGTTGAAATACAGGAGACAGGTAGGACAAAAGACCTTCAGAGTGAAGTCATAAAGCTGAACAGATGTAAATACCTTGGTTCTTTGTAGGAGTTTGGAATCTGACATTCCAAAATTCTGATTCAGGCTCACATGCTTCAGGTGTGACCGATACCACTCTTGCCTTCAGTTTCACACTGGGAAAAAGCAACAATAACACTTACTCATCTCCTACAAATATCAGAAGGAAATCCCATGTCTTAAGTGTGAAGAACAAAGGCAAGTACATATTTTTCAGCTTGTAATACCATCCCACAGGTAGAGCCAGGGTTCAGGTAGGCTGAGAATTTTAGAAGCCTAAGTGTCCTAGGAAGAAATAACTTAAATAACTCTTGGGAAAGAATAGAAAACAAAAGTAATGTTATAACTTATATGGATACAGAAAGTCTGTCTGAGCCTGTGGAGAAGTATACTCAAATATAAAGCTTAAACTTTGCAGAAGGAAACCGGCAAGAGAAAGAACTTAATTTAGAAAGCACTGTAAAGGCTCTGGCTGGTAAATACAGGAACAATAGAACTACAGAAAGAGTTGAAGAACAAGTGCCACTCTGAGAGGATATATAGCCTGTGGCTGGGCTATGTCCCTGTGATGTTGGTGACCTGGAGTAAAGTAGGTACTCTGTCTTGTCTGACACAAAGCCTTGCAGTTGGACATCTCATATCTAAGTGTCTTCATCAGTCTACCGCTCTGTAATCTCCTTCCTATTGTACTATCTGGTTTTAAGCAGATAGCATACTCTAAACCCCTCAGACTCACATCTAAACCACAGCCTTGGTCATGATAAACTCAGCTTTTAACCATCATGATAAAAACCCTACAAACACCATATATGCTAGGGAACAAGGTGTCTGCACAAAGACTCACAGAACTACCTGAACTTCCTTTTGGGATTACGTTCTTCCCATCCTGCTGTTTCCTCCATCTGTTTTTCTAGCTCTTGATCACTGTGGCATATCTGTCACTTGACTTAAAACCCCCTGAGCACAAAATATACCTGTCTTACATACTTGGCATATTTTGGGTGATGCCACAATACAAAAAGTACACTGATAGTGATATCCATAACTATATCATAAAACTTTGCAAGCTGGGTGTTTGTGTGGTGGTGTTTGGCTGAATCATTAGATTAACTGAACTCGGTGTTTTCACAAGCACAGGTAGGTAGTGCTCTTGCCAAAATATCTTAGCTTTTGATGTTGCTGTAATATTCTTTAACCTCATCCTTGTATCACGCCCTAAATGTCTTTTTGTTTTGAAGAGTGAGGGTTTATTTTCATTGAAACAAGCCATCCTCTGATGTCAATAGACTGAAGTTTGGGATAACAAAAAAGAAATTGCCTAATAAAAAAAAAAAAGAAATGAGAGACTTATGAATGACATCTTCCTACAGAACAGGAAAAGATAAAGACCTGAAATAATAATAACAATCAGATGACTATTCATTAATTGCCCTCTCAGCAGTTTAAGACTTTCCAAGTCTTTCTATCAACAGATGAATAATTGCACTGGTTGTTTTCCTCCAACCACACTTTGAAGTTCTTTTTAACTCCCTGTGTATGCTTTAACATGCTAGGTGTGACATATTTTATTATTCCACCTTCCACTGAGGGAATCAGTCATGTTTATTGGCAATTCCTGTAAAAAAATTGTGTTTGTGTGTTGCCAAATCATTAGCATAGACCTCACATCTGGACTGTGCTCTTGTACACAGGACTCAGCTGTAGTCACCCCATAAAGGAGAATATATATAAGGGCATGGATTGTCAGCCACAGGCTGATATTAGCTGAGAAGATGATTTGGAGAATTTTAGAACAACATTTTCAATACAGCTCTCAGAGAGACAGAATGTTCCGTTTCCATTGCCACATATACCTTTGTATACAGTTCATCATACTGCTGAATGACTACCCTGCTTCCACACAACAGAAGTTTAGCAAGCTTCATCCAGATGTGACCTGGATTCTGGAATCATTAAAACAAATATTCACAAACACAGATGCTTCAGAATAGAGGTCATATCATGTAAGACATAAATCATATATCAGTAAACTCTGGTTACTGATCAGACTGAACAACACAGAATTATATATGAGAGATGGTGAGGAAGGAGACTGTTTTTCTCATGTTCCTGAAACAGTTATCAAAGTAGTCAGCTATAGACTTAATTTTCTTTCAAGGGTTTTTAAAAAGGGTAAGGAACAGATAACAGGAAGGAATTAAAACTGCTCAGTTAAGAGTTTAGTAGTTTTCAATATTAGACCTAAGAACATATTGCATGTCCCTGTCCCAAAAAGGGATAAAGAGATCTAATTTCAGTTGGAGTGAAATGCCTCCCTTTGGGTTATATATTTTAAGGGGTTTGGGCTTGGTTTTGGGGAACTTTTTCTAATTTTCATTTTCAGCTTTTATGCATGGAATATAGATCAAAGGATTAGATTTCAGGAAAGGAAACTATTTAGAGCACTTAGACTTATTTATTTAACAGGAAATTCATTCAGCATCTACTTTATAAGAATTTAGTTATCTCAGTGATAAGTGCCATGGGAATCATAATGGCCTTTTTCTACCCATGGATATGTGTAAAGACCATAAAGGTCACAGATAACTTTCATGCTATCACATGAGTCTCAACTTTCTAGATTTCGAAGTCAAAACAAACTATAAGCTGAGGATGGGAGGGCCTGGCAAAGGATCTGCCATAGGTTTTTAATTCTTCAATTAAAAAATATAAAAGACATTAAAATGGAAGATTTTTTTTTTCTCTTGATTTAGAGGATCTAGAAAGATAGAAAAAAAATCAGCTCTAATCATTATAGCTGAGTGGCCTCTTTCAACCTTGGTGGTTCAGTGATTTGGTGATAAGGTCCTCCTAAAACTTCTCCAAGATGAAAAGTCTTCCCTCATAGAAGAGATGTTCAAGTCCCTCAGTCACCTTCATGGCTCTTCACTGGACTCTTACCAGTATGTCCATGTCTTTCTTGCCGTGGGGAGCCCAGAACTGAACACTGTACTCCAGTGGTGGTCTCACCAGTACAGAACAAAGGTAAAGGATCACCTCCTTTGACCTGGTGAAAATGGCCTGTTCAATGCAGCCCAGGAGGATATTTGCATTTGCCACAAGGTCACACTGTTGGCTTGTGTTCAATTGGTGACCACCAGGACCACCACGGCCTTTTTCTGCCAGGCTGCTTTCCAGCTGGTCAGTGTGTACTGGTGTGTGGAGTTGTTCCTTCCCTGGTGCGGGACTTGGCACTTTTCTTCGCTGAGAAACCTTCAAAAGTTTTCTGTCAGCCAATTTCTCCAGCCTACCAAGTCCCTTAATATGGCAGCACAGCTGCCCACAACAGGGCCACACATTCACTGTGGCATAAACAGACAGTTTCTCCTCTTCCAATACAAAATCACCATTTGTCAAACACTGTAAGGAAAAACTGTAACCAAAATTTCTATCCAATAAATGGGACAAAAAGATAAATAGTTCATCAAAGCAAGCTTCTTTTTCACGTCAGTAAATCATATTTTCTCTGAACTATTATCAATCAAGAGAAGCAGCAATGTTTCACGGTAAGGCAATTTAGTAGGAATTTATGAATGTTGGGAAGTGGCAAATTAGAGTAGATACGATCTTGTTCAGCCTGACTAGTTATATTGCCAGCTGAATATGACTATATTAATTATGGGTATTTTACTTTTTTTATCACAGTGTTTCATGCCTTTACGCAACATAAACTGTAGTAATGGATTAAATGCAGCCTTGAAACCACGACTGCACAGGGTCTCATCTTGTCTCTTAACATAAGAAGCGTGCTATCAACTCAGTGAAAAGACCTTAACTCAATGAAAAGGCCTTCCTTAATGTGGGAGGTTAATTTGGAATTTATGATTGACTTCTTGTGTTGATGCCCATATTCTCAATTCTGAAGGGTGTAATTTGGAATAAAGACCCTTATTTTAAAGTCAGAGGATGTGATTCATTTCATTTAGCTTCAGACATCTACAGCTGAGATGTTTATAATCAAGCGAGTCATCTTTACAGTCAAACAGGAAGATAGAGACGCCCAGCGGATGTGATTTATATGCCTTATTTTAGATTTCTACCTTTAGAATAAGATTAATCATATACCAGAAATCAAATTGATTATTGAGCAAGTCTAAATTCTGTGTGAATATCTAAAGTTCTGCAGGGTTAACCTGCTCAGGAGGTTAAAAGCAGTTAATTTGCAATCACTGTTTTATATCCTACCTTAAGCTGAATTAATTTTCCATGTAGATCAGACCTAAATGAATAAGTGTCAACTGCTGTATCACTGCTTCCACTTTTTACCTTGATTTCTCCAAAAATTTCACAGGTAAATGCTGTCAAATCCCAATCCTACCAAACATCCAAGGAGATCATTATCTTCAGTGGTAACAGTTGCAAAATTTCCCCATACTGCATGTAGACTTCTGCTTCCACATCATTCCAGACCATGTTTATTTCTCACACAGATCACAGACTTCAGTGAACAGGTTTTTCTGAATAAAGAGTTGATACCACATTTGAGCTAGCCTAGAGGAAAACTGGTCATTTTCCAGAAAACTTCTACAAAATATATATTCACAGAAGTCATCCTCTGGTGCACAACCTCATTCCCTTGCTTTCCATTACAGTTTATCTCACAGCTTGTCCCACTGATACTATATTGAACACTAAAGCTGATAATATCTAACTGTACCTCATGTTTACTTTCTTTAGCGTAAGCACAATTTGCAGTAAAGTATTTTACTGAATAGTAAAAAGGAAGCTTATCTCAGAGCTCCTTGCACACAGATACCCAAGAACTGTTTTGTGTACTGAAAGCCGGGAAGGAAGATACAAAGTCCAGACCACTGAACAGTCTGTTTCAGGTAATCCAGTAAACCAGAAACTCACATTGAGAAGAGGACTTTTCAGGCAACAGTGGGAATTCGTGCAAGCATGATTTTGAAGATTAACAGGGGAGATGGCCGAACAGAGTCAGTATTCAGTGTGGTTTGCCTGAGGGTCAGGAAGGGAACTCCTCCTGTCTAAGTCAGGGAAGGATTGCATTCCAGAAGCAAGATTTTTAGTTTGGGGGGTACTTTCTGGAGAGATAACTATTTGAAATGATTTACTAATAAACCCTGCCTCTTTCCTTGGTTTCTTGTGAAACAAGGAGAAGCCATGCACATAGCTGTGAGATATTGCTATAAGGATCACATCCTGACAGACTGGAGGGCTATTCCCTCCCTAATGGAGCTTCCCAATTTCTGAAGAAAGCGTTTTATGAAAAAGAGGCCCTTATGCCCAAATCACTTCATCTATCAGACTGAGGTTTCACTGGTGAAATATAATGCTGAAGTTTAAATCAGACAAGCCTTGGTGATGTTCCATTCTGTGCCCTGTTAGCTAATAAATTTGCAATTTAAAGGAGAACGCACCAAGTAGAATTTTTACATTTCTCAAAAAGTCACTGTGCCAAAAAAAAAGGATTTTTAGCTCATTTTAGTCTTGCATTCTTTCTGCTGAAAATAGCAAAACTATCACACATTTGCTTACAGAAATAAATATCAAATAATTCTTAACTCCATAGCTTCACTATTCTACTGATTCTTAAAAAGCATTTTCAAAAGATTGTCTTTTATTCAGGCTTCTGAACATTTCAACTTAAGCTATTCCTAGACTCTTCTTGGCTGCTTTTCTGCTAAAGCAGTAGCTACATATAGCTATGTATAATGTAACCACACTAAAAATGAGAGGCAGGTTTTATAAGGGGTTAAACCCATGAAATCCTGAACTGTTTTGAGTTTAGGAGAGCAGAGCTAAAACATCAGCAAAATTTTAATTTAGATTAAGCAATTCTGACTTCCCTTACATTCACAGAAAAGTTTGTGCATCCTTTGCCTTCTGCTGTACAGGACTCGGGCTATTAACTTATATCCAGTAGTCAGGCACATGTCCATGACTAGGGCAAGGTTTTAGGGTCTACTTGACTGTGATATGACAATATGATGGTGTGCATACTACCACATATATTGTTAGTATTGTTAACTAGAAAGTAAATCCTGACATTGGATATTTTGATTAACAAAGATGGGATGAGTAGGATTGCGCTTCAGTTTTGAAAAACTACTTTTTCCATGGTACAGTCCAAATTCAGTCTACAAACTTTGACCAAGTTCTTGCTCGTGATGGAATTGTCACCTGAGATAGATTTTTTAAAATATTACTCACTCTACTTAATGATAAACTAAAGATATAAAAATAATTCAGAGCCACTAAAATATTTTTTTCAGTATTAGATTTTAAATTTTACCACTGAAAGGGTCTTCATGTAGTTATACTGGGGAAGCATCCACTGTCATCCAAAGATATGATAGTTAATGCAAATTAAGCTTTTTATTTCACAGCTTAATCTCAAATGATTATACAATAGATTTATATATTCATAGAAATAGACTATAATACATTTCTCTAGTGTAGCTCCTCATGTTCCCATGAATTCAGGCACTGTTTTTAGTTCTTAGTGAACCATGGGTTTGCAACGACATAGTGATTCCCGCAACAAATATTACCTTTTACTGTATTCCTTGATTAAAAGAGAGTGCTTGTGATTTCAGCAGGAATCACAAATTAAATGCTGGTTCTTTCTTCTTTTCTTCTTCTAAGCTTGTGAAGCTTAAAAGTTGCTTAGAAGTCTAAGGCAGGCAGTTGAGGGGTCTGAAATCACAGTGCAAAGAGGTTTTTAAACTTGTAGGTTTTCCACCTCTGCAGTACAGAAGTGGTCTATTAAAAGCAATGGGTTTGTGACTGTACTGGTAATTCACATCCTGGTTTTCTGGTTTCTTGATCTCCCTATTAATTCTGAAGGCTCTCTGGCTCCCCATTCAATAAACACTCAGTTGCTTTGATTGCCAGGTTGCTGAGAGCAAATCTCCTTGGCTGACTGCTTTTCTAGATTATTTGCTACTTGAGCACTCAGCTTTCTTCAGGGGCAAGCCTTGAAACTGAAATGGCAGAGGAGAGGCTGATGCTATTAAATGCAAGAGAATAGGCACATACAGAGGCCTAGCTCCAAAATTCCCTGTCAGGGAAAGAAGCTGTATAGTGATGGAGGCAATCAGGCAAGCTGGCAGAAAGCCAGGGTATTTTTTTCCTCATCAGAATTCTGCTGAGTTTTGACAAATGTTTTCTTGACATCAACACGTTTTGATTCAGTGAATCTGAGCTTCCTGACTTAAAACATGTCCCAACAGAAAATGTCCAATCATTTCTGGAAAGGAGATAGCAATTTAACTTATTAATAAAATTTAGGCTTTGTGGATTTAATTTTAAAACCAAGCCACTCTTCCATAAAATTTAATTATTTATGAATCGTAACAGTTTTACTCTAGTTTTCATTCTCAGGAAAGAGTAACTGAACTCAGTAGTGTTCTTCTAATTCATTGCCCAGTAGTACTATGAACTCCACTCAACAGCAAGTTGTAACCCTTGACTATGTATTCCCACCTGAGATTTTCTTATCTGTTCGAGAACCAAACGATACTTTCACATGTGTTATGCATCTTCCACTCTGTAAACGGTAAGGACAGTCTTTCCTCATTTAGCAGGATTCCTAATTTTCAAGGTTGCTTTGGCTTTTGTTTTCTTGTGTTTTATTAGTTAGTTTGGTTAGGATTTTTGCAGGGGAGGGTTGGTTGGGTTAAGATTTTCATTTGTTTTGATGTTATTAATGACTGCAGCGGTTTCTCTAAATTTGTGACAGAAAGACTTTTTGAGGAAAGAAGCCTTTTGGGGGGTAAGAGAAAGATACTTTCAGGGGGGTTATGTACTGTTTTGGTTTTATTGATAAAAGAGACCGCCAAAAGAACCTGCCAGAAATTTTTGCTATCAGCTTTCACACTGTTGCCACACATCTATTTACACTGAGACCTGAAGCTATTCATACCACTTCAGGCTGTGATCTTCTCAGACCACAAAGGCTAAGTAGGATCAACACTATGCAGTGTTCAGCTGAAGAAAGTCCAAGGAAAATCCCAGGTATCAGAGAGTGGGATAGAGAAGGCCTCTTTCCCTCCAATTCAGAGTGGAGCCAGCTCGCTGCCAGATGTAGCATGTATCAACATCATTGGGCCAAACACCTCTGTGTGATTAAGCCACACTCAGTGCTGAAGCAGAAGATCTAAGATGGAAACATTCCTAGATGAAGCCATACAAGCAGTCTGTGTTCCCAATTGGTTTTGTTATTTCATTTATCTGCTTTTCCTCCTTCTGTAAAACTAGTCCCTTATGCCTGATCCAAAGCTCCTGTGATCTATGCATATCCTCTGTTTTCTTTTGGGATATTTTTATAATTACATTTGCGAGTGTCTAACGTGAGCAAATTCTTTTGAATACAGTGCACAGCCATTCCACTTTGCACAGATTTCAGTTTCATTCACTGCTACTCAATGCAGAGAAATCTGATACAGCCCCACAGGTTTAAGTACAATCCAAATTAAGCTTGATCATATCTCACAAGCTCTTCATTATTCCTGAAGAAATCTCTCACGTACCAATAGAGCAGCTGTTCTAATCACATTTTAATGCCTTTTGAGGATGTTTTTGTGAAACCTTTCCTGTGCTATTTTCTACGCACTATCTTGCCTTGCAGCTTTTGACCTCTGAGCATATGAGTAGTTTGAGAAACCATATATATTGGATATTTATTTCATTTTTTAATTAGATTTACCTAATGAAAAAAAATTGTCCTCCCTTATCAAGAACATTTCTGTACTTCTTATGATCCAATATGAAGTGAATTTCTTTGAAACGGTAATTCAAATCCTTGTAGCTAAGTATAGTTCTTCATCCTGAGGATGTTATTGTATGTTAACGAATTTACCACTTTTTTTCGAGCTGTCATGACAAACAATTCTAATGTCATATTGCGACTAGGCAAAAGACAATTCCACTGTACCTAGTCACAGGGTTTTTCCTACTAACTGCCAGAGGTGGGTATCTAAATATCAATCAAGAACAAATATGTTCCATTAATACTTCAGAAATTCTTGAAATAAATGGAAAGGAAACTTGCTCCAGCTCTAACAAAAATTTACATTTTTTCTAACAGTACAAAAAGTCCAGCCAGTTAATGTATAGGGAGCACAGTTCCAGAAAAATCATAATTTTCATCTTCTCTGTAATGTCTGAAAAGTAAGTCACTAACAGAATTTCTGCAGTACAGATTTTCCACCCTTCAGAACAGTATTTGCTATGGATCAGGTTTATTTCAAATCCTTCCTCTAACTAGACAGTAGTTTCCCAAACCCTTCACAAGCATGTGCTTTGTGAGAAGTACCTAAACAATGTGTCACAAGAGCAACTTTTAACAGCTTCTAATGCTCCGTCAAGAATTTTGTTTAGGCAGTGTTCTTTCCCTCTTTCAAATCCATCACCAACAACTCCCACACAGGATGAAAAAGTTAGACTTCTACGAAGCCATCAGCAGCTTTCACCATTTTTAATACTCTCCACAGCTGCATCTTATAGGTGGCTCACAATCTCATGAAATAATCAGAATTTTCTTTATACATTTGCAAACAACTTGCAACTCATTGTAAAAATACTTTTATTTGTCCCAGGATATCTCACCATGTATTTTTTGTGCTTTTAAATGCATTCTATCGCTTCATTCATCAAGGGCATGCTCTATTTCAGTTGTTCATGATGCCACTGAACTATGTATCATGGTCAAATTTCATTAACACTCTCTCATGAGTCAAGATATTTGAGAATATTGGTCTTCTGGTCCTGAAAGAATGTCCCTCCCATCTTTGATTTTCCTCTTCATCATTACCTATTGTTACTATCTCTGTAGTAAGATCCATACTTGCCTTACGTTATGTTACAGACCTCATCCTCTCCATCTTAAGTGGGATTTTATTAAACATTTCACCAAAGTCTTCCAGCAACCCTATCTAAACTAGACCATCTGGGTTTGGACTAGATGATGCCAGAGGTCCTTTCCATCCTAAACTGCTCTATACTTCTATGGTTCTTTATGTAGACTGGCAAGATTTCTTTTATTTCTCCTCTGTAAAAAAAAGAAAAGCTATTTACTACTCTAGGTTAGCTTAACATGGCCTGTTTTCTAAACAAATTTCAATTTTGTTCCGTTTTTGTTCACCTCCATGTCTTCCCTTGAAAATCTGAAATGTAACCTAGTACTTGTGCTGTGATTGCTGTTTTATCTGTGTTATTCTATGGACTGAGCTTGAGTTAAACGCACTTCTCCTTCTAGGGTGGAATTGAAAACTGAAGAAGCTAACTAATTAACTAAAAATTTTTCAACATTCCCCATCATACTTTCACTTAATGATCAGCCATCTTTATTAGTTTCATCTTTTTTTATCTTTATTAGTTTGTTTTGTCCTTTTTTTGTTTTTTAAACACTCACTTTAGTTTGGATTTGCCAGTCTAAGTTCTTGTTATGTTTTCACTCTCTTAAGCGAAGAGATCTCCTTAAAATCTAGCATTTTCTTGTTGGTAAGTTAGCAGTAGTTGGGAAGTCATATGTTCATTTATTTTATTCTTGTACATCTTGAAATCTTTCCACTGTTTTCAGGCATTTTTCACTTAAATTATATCTATAGTCTCTGTATTTTTCAAAATCTCTTCAAATGGCTAATAAGATAAAAGCAGCATCTGATGCATCAATAGCATATTCAGAGATCTACAAAAGTTGTATTATTTGGCTCAGTTGCTAAGAGGGTTATGTTTGAAGGGTATTGTCACTGTTCTGTTTCTCAACTGTATTTTTACAGAAGTACCACTTGCCCTTCAACAGACTTACAAATTCCTACATCATCCTATTTTTCATCATATAAATGAGGAGTAAGTCAAGAGAGATTCAAACAGCTCTCTCATGAAAGGATAACTACTTAATAAGACAAGGAAAAATTAATTTTAGAAGCACATTCCTCACATATTGTAGGTTGACTGGCCTATTGAACAATTATCTTTTCAGTGGTTTCTCTTAGGACAGTAATTTTAGTCCTAAGTACCAAAAAGGATGGGCTATGCCAATAAGCCTTAATATGAGAGGGAATTTTCCCTGCCTCAGGTTCTGATTGGAATGTAAGATATATTCACAGTGACAGCTATACATTTACTGAACATGTTTCAAACGAGTTGCTGGAAGCAGAGCAATCAGTTTTGTCCACTCTGCAAGCCTTTCAGCTTACCAATAAGGGTTCTCTTTGAAAATGGTCTTCTGCAATAAATGCATCTGTATATGCACTGCAATTAATATTGTCTTGAAACTGGGAAAAACTAAAACCATTGTGGTATGCAAGCTATGTTTTGGTGTGGTTTTTTTCATTTAGTATAAGCTTTATTTATGTCACTTAAGCCTTGAGTTTTCTTACTGTTATCAGTATCTTACTGTGAACAGTTAAATCATTGTTATCATAAGTGGCTTTCACTCTTGATAGATATGAGCTGTTCTTCATCTTTTTTCAGCCTCCTTTCATAGAAATTCTCTAATTATTAGAGGCAGTTCTCTACATAGGTTAGACAGAGCTTCCACGCTCTGTATTTCAAGAAAAGACAGAATATTCTACCAAAAAAAGGTTTCATCTACAAGTTTGGCTTAGTTTATCTTTTTCCAGGGGACTTTTCAATCCCATTATTTACTCTTTTACTCCGCTTACATACTTCAATTTCATGCTTAGAAAAAAAGTACTTATAAAATCTGTATAATCATTTATATATGAAATATATCAACAATTATATATAAAATACCAAATTGAAGTGAACATAGTTCACTAAACCATTATTAAGCCAGTTCTGTAATACAAAGACCTGTGGGACTTTGTAGTCTAGCCTCCACAAATAATTCTGATACATCTATAGGACTTAGAGTTAAAATTGCTCTAATGAGAGATGGAGTTTTTTCATCTAAGTTACTCTTTTATAATGAATTTTCATCTATTAGGACCTCCTCTCATAAGAAAATTCTTGCGGTACTTTCAGTCAGATGGTAAAAGAATTCCATTACCGTTAGAATTTTCCATTACAATTCCATCACCAAAAGAATTTACACACCATTAACAATAGTATTGCCCAGTAACACAAGAGCAAGAAGGAGGACTCAGGAACTACAGACAGCATTAACAGCGTTAACTCATGCTCAGTTCCTGGGAAAATTATAGTCCAAATATTCCTGAAAGTCATCTCCAAACACATGGAAGACTTCATGGAAGGTAAATCTGGTTGTCTTCAACATTGACTTGATTAGTGTTTTGGACAAGGGAAGAGCAGTGGCTGCTGCATGCCCTGATTTAGTAAGGTCTTTGACACTGTGTCCCATAACATGCCTATGGCCAAATTAGTAATATCTGGTCTCATTAAGTGAATGAATCTGACATGTGGAAAATTCACTGAACTACCAGGCTCCAGGGATTGTGATCAGTGACACAGGTCTGGCAAGTAGCTGGTTACTAAGGGCAACTTTCAGAGATTAATACTAGAGGATACTCTGTCTAATGGCTTTTCTAACAGTCTGGACAAAGGGATAGAGAACACATTTAGCATGCTCCCAGGTGATAACAAACTTGGGAGAGTAGTCAAAGGCTGGAACAGTGGCACTGCTCTGCAGCTTCAATCAAGGCACATGCTAAGTCCTGCGCTTGGGATGGTGTAACCAACAAAACAACATTGTCTGGGGGCAGACTGGCTGGGGAGCAGCTTTGCACCGGAGAACCCAGAGGTTCTGCAGTACAACAAGCTGATCACTGGTCAGCAGTGAACTCTTGCAGCAAAGGAGGTCAAGGTCCTATATATATATGTATAACAGGAGGCTGAGGGAAAATATTCTTCCCCCTATACTTGCAAAACTCTACTGATAGTATTCTGCCTGGATCTAAGCTCCCCAACAGAAGACAGACCTTAGTAGATGGCAGCAAAACGAGTAGTGTAGTAATGGGTTGGTTGAGAGGTGCAGCACATGGCAGACAAGATGGAGAGAATACAATTTTGTCAGCCTGGGGAAGGGAATGTTAAAGAAAATGTTATTGCTATCTGCAACTAATGGAGAAGGGAAAAAAGACAGAGACAGTCAAAGGAGACAAAGGAAGGACAGGAGATAACAGACCCAAGCTCAAGTACAGGAAATTCCAGTTAGATATCACACAAAATGTTTTCACTATGAGGATGGCTGAACACTGCACCAAGTTGCCCAAAAAGGTTGCAGAATTCCTGTCTTTGGACATATTCAAAACTTTGCTTCACAGTCTCCAAGCTATCCAAGCTGATCAGAGCTGGTTTGAGAAGAAAGTTGGATTCAACCTCTAGAGATCTCTTCCTAACTAAATTATTCAATGATTCTACAATTTACGAGATGCTCAATTGTTTTTGCTTAGTTGGTCTGATGAGCAACTTCTTTTTGGGCACACCAGTTTTAATAGAACTCTCAAAGAAATCTGTCCGAAGGGACTGGAGTTCTCTTGCAAATACTGTCCAAATACAGTGCAGGTGAAAATCAGGGCTCAAGACGTGTGTTTTGAGATTTACAAATTAGGAGAAAACTGCCATTCTACCTCAAAAAAATGTGATGTTGTGCACATCCTTTCATTAACATTTACATGCGGTTAAAATATTGGAAGCCACACAAGCATTTTGATAGAGATTATTGAAATATATGTAAAACTCTTCACTTGAACCTGTTTCTTGACATTTAGTTACAATGTCTTCACAGAAATATTTTCCAGTCAGCTTTCTTACACAGATAGATGTTTTGCTGATATGACTGACCTCCAGGCCCTCTTAATGCAGCTAGATGGTGAAAAACAATTTGATCCTTTGCCTTGTAGGGTGAAGCTTAATCTGATAAAAATCTCTACAATTACAGGATTCATCAGAAATAAAATCCACACAAAAATTCAGCAAAAAGACTAATTAAAGTTGCAGATTAGTAAATTGATTCACCCTGCAAAGTTATTTGTTCAAAAGCCTTCTTTCTTAAGTAATACTTGCCATTTTATATTACTTGACTTTGAAGTATATGCTGAAGTACTTGGAATTCTTCTTTGCAGACAAGCAGTGCTTGGGACCAATTTAACCTGATGCAAATGAATACTTTGACTTGGGTAAGATTTGCACCACTATATTAGTCAGTGAAAAATGAAGAGTCCCTGTACCATTTGTGATCCTTTTCTATTAATTACAGAATTTCCAAAAGATGTCAGAAGTTTAGAATTCTTTCTTTCTTTTTTTTCTTTTTTAATAATATCATTAGTGTCCCGAATGAATGTATAATCTGCTTGCTAGGTTACTTAGCTGTTATTTGGTGTCTAATCTGGTAATCACATTTGAGAAAAATTATAAAAGCCCTGATCGTTTCTGCAGGGAAAAAAAAAAAAGTGCCTGAAATATTTACTTCATTCTTCTTCCTTATGTCTAAATCATCCTCATAGAGCTTTCAAATAATTTAGTTTTCTAAGTTTCAAAACTTGTACATGCTAATGTCACACTCTCTTAATTTGTAATAATTGTGGATTTGCAAAAGAGCTACTGTGCCTTGCTTTACTGTTTATTTCGCTATAGCATCCCTCTCTGGACAAGCACAATGATTTTACCAGCATTTTATTTTTGAGTAGCAACCAATAGATTTTGAAGCAATTATTAAACAGCATGTTTCTTCTTTGCAGTTTGATGCGATCAAGATTCCTCTGAACATCTTCTTTTAGCTGAAATTTCAAATTCCTAATGGCATCAAAGAATGCAGTTATTGCTAGTAATTTTTACTATGGCTTTGATTCCCAAAGGTACCAAAAATAGTAAATAAATTGACTAACATAGTTTTGTTCCAAGAGTAGCAAGTTCTGAAAGGATAACAGGTTCACAGTGGATTATCATTTGAATCTAGTCAATAAATATCTTTCTGTAACATGGCCATTTACAGCAGATATAAATTGCAAGGTTGACAACATTTCTATTTGGCATCCAGAGGTTAAAAATTATTTAGTTAAAAGTAATGATTAGAGTACAATACAAGAATTCAAGAGCATTTAATACCAGTGCTCTCAAAAGGGTAAGCTTTAGAAATTTTGATCATACTGAAATCTTCTCAAAGCTGTTAAAGTATGGATAATTTCGTTCAATTTTCCAGTAGGTTTCTGCTTTGAATAAGTAAATAGTGGGTAATGGTTTGTGTCAAAGTCCTTGTAACACTCCATTAAACATAAAGCATGACAATCTGATCAGATGTCTCTTTTATAGTCAGAAACTGACTTGTGACTTTGGGAGTTACTCGACTGCATCAGGTCACATCAGAAGTCTAGCCTTTTCATCTTCTAAAAATCCCTTATGGCTTTACATCTGACAAATTTTGAATCATAGCATCATGACCTCACTTTTAAAACTGCATTTGATATAGTCCAAGCACTGTTACTGAATGGAAAGTAGAACACTCTTCTGCTGGGGACTATATAAAAGGAAACCCTCTATATTTTTTTCTTTTTTTTTTTTTCTTTTTTAGTGCTTTAGATTTAAATCGTATCCTTCAGCTTCAAGTATTTCACTTACATGAAAAGAAATTAGAGTCTAGCTTAAAATACGCACAAAACCAAGGGAATTCAGAGTTAGAACAGAATCATTTGCCCATTCAAACATTAGTATTTCATGAAGAAAAAGATTAAAAACAAACAAGCCCTCATTTAAATAACTTAGAATAGAGATTTCAGACAAATATAGAAGTAGAGATTCTCTCTGTTGTGCACAGATATTAGTAGACTCTGCCTACATAAAGTCCTTGTTACGTTTAATGTAACATTTAAAATCTAAAACATGATGACTCCCTACCCGATACAGTCATATCTTTTAGAAACTATTTGCCACTTTCTTTCTTTCCTGCAGGGTAATCTCACCTGTCTGAAGTTCCAAGAAAGGAAAGGTTAGGACATGGTAAGTGAGGGAAAGAGTAAAGATTCAAATGATAAAAGACAGAAGAACATCAAGAAAAGGTGGAGAAAGAAACAGTTTGTTCCCAATGTTCTCCAGAGTGGCACATCAATGGAACATCTTTAATGGCCAAGGACCAGTCCCAGTGAATTAAGAAGAGAACCATTGGAAAACCAGACACAGTAAAACAGACAATTTATGCTTTCAAACTCATGGCTTTCTTCCTTTGGTATACTGAAGTTTTAGTTTGCAGCCAAGCCTTTGCTTTTTCCCTGCAACATGGAGGGACTTGAACCATGACCCCTTCCTGGCTAATAATATAGAAGACATGGTCTATCATAGCTGGAACACTAAAATTATGAAAACAATTTGATGGTATTATAAACAGCATTTCTATAAACATATTGACATTTTAGATGTCTAATACTATACAGTAACATATGACTGATCTATGTCAGCTCATCTAATAAAGTAAGTCGCCTCTCACTCAAATCCATTTCTTCTCACATTCTTGGAACAGTGCAGCTCCAAAAGCAGAAAATTCATAATGTGAAAAAGAGGTGATGTATAGCTGTAAGACTCCAGGCTATAAGCTACAAGCTCATTGAAGCAGTTTTAGTTTAGTTTAGTTTTACTAGGCTCCAAAAATTCACTTGCAGAATTTTTCGAAAGTTCCTTCAGTTCTTTTGTTATTTTGAGACAGCGCAAGGGAGAAGACAACACACATATTTTCTCAGGAGGTCAAAACCACACTTTTACTGGAAAACTTTAGAACATAAGGGAACTTGGCAAAAGTCTAAAGGGCAACATTCAATTGAAACAAAGCATTCCATGAAGCAATAACTTAGCACATGCTAACCCATACAACTTAGCAAAATCCAACCTGTCCAGTTTTATGCTACCCAAGATATTAAGGAGATTAGGAAAAGAAGCAAAAAAAGAGGGAGAGAAGGAGAGAATCATAACTACCACCTGTAGGTCCAGCATAGATCCAGCTGTGAGGAGAAGACAGCAGGGTCTAAACCCCCGGAGACCACATGTTACTGCTTTTGGCCCTGCTGTGGCCACAAAGCCTGTCCCCAGGCAGGAGCCCGGTGTGCCAGGCATTCTGTGGCTGAATCAGGGATTCCAGAGGGTATCGTGTGAACCAGTGCTCCTGGTGTGCCACTGACTGACAGCTGCCCCAGGGGTGCCCCAGGAGACTCCAAAAGGCTAGGGTATGGACCAGGGCACCACCACATCTTTGTGAAATTCAACCTCTCTCTTCCCCACCACTCCACACACACACCTGAGCTGGTCCGAACCAATAATTTGTATAATAATCCAGTGTCTCACACTAGCTACTGGCATAGTCTTACAGTGCACTAGATGACAGTCTTTTTGTAAAGAAGGACCCTGACTCTGGTATCAGTTTTATACAGGGGTTTTTTTGTATGGACTTGTCAGTGAAATCACACTTCCTTTCCTACAATTCCTTAAACTGACAAGAGATTTTTGGGCAGCATTCTCAAAAGGGTTTGTTCTTGAAATATAATTTCAGTGTCATCATTGCTGTCTTTCTGCGATAGTAAGTATAGATTATATTTCCATACTGTGTTTAATTTGTAACTATAACTTGCAAGTGGTTTCCAAGATATTCTATCTTTTTCCATGAAGTCTATCTTTCTGAAACATGCATGCACAGGAGTGTGTTTTCCCTTACCACTACCTCGTGCAGCTGGAGGAACCATTGTGCTGGTGCTGGCTGGGGTAGCATTAATTTTCTTCACAACAGCTGGTATGGGGCTATGTTTGGGATCTGTGCTGAACACAGCGTTCATAATGTAGGGATATTTTTGTTATTGCTGAGCAGTGTTTACAAAGAGCCAAGGCCTTTTCTGCTTTCTGTACTGCTCTGTTGTTAAGTAGACTGAGTTGCATGGACAGCTGGGACGAGGCACAGCCAGGACAGGTGACTCCAACTGACCAAAGGGATATTCCAAACGATGTGACACCAGGCTTAGTAAGTAAAGTGGAAGGAAGAAGGAGGAGGGGAGTTTGGAGTGACAGCGTTTGTCTTCCCAAGTAACTGCTACATGTGATGGAGTCCTGCTCTGCTGGAGAGGGCTGAACACCTGCCTGCCCATGGGAGGCAGTGAATTAGTTCCTTGTTTTGCTTTGCTTGCATGCGTGGCTTTTGCTTTCTCTATTAAACTGTTTTTATCTCAAATCATGAATTTTCTAGCTTTTACCCTTCTGATTCTCTCCCTGATCCTGCTGGTTGGGAAGTAAACGAGCGGCTGCATGAGGCTTGGCTGCTGGCTGGGGTCAGACTACGACAACAATACAAAACAGAGCATTGATATAGAAAAGAACACACATTAACCGATTAGAAAGAATAATAATAACTCCCAGGTAATTCAAATTAGCTCCTTAAATCCCTTCTATAGAATAAGAACCATTAGTTATATTAAACTTCACTAAGGAAAACACTATCTTTTTTCTTGCTGGAATGGGAAAATTTAGTTGAAGCATTGTTCATGCTTCTGACTTAAAGCCTCTGATATGAACTGAAAAATTAAAGGAAGTTTAGTCTAAATTAGAGCCTTTAAAATATCCACAAAATAGTAACCTATTGTTCTCACGGGATTTCAAACTCCTATGCTTAATATCCAATAGATTGCAAAGCCAAACTCTAGACCAAATATTTGATGTAACTTGAGTTTTACCCATTATCCTTTCTTCTTGCTGGCTGAAAAAAAAATTCTTGATGTAATTGTACCCTGGAGAAAAACAGTTTCTCACAAAGCACAAAGCCAGGTGCAGGAGAGCTTTTATTACAAACAAACATCCTTAAACTGAGTCCTGTGACCTGTTTAGGACTGTTTAGGATTTGACTATTTGTACAATAGATACCAAAACACTGGGATATCTTGTATGTTTAATATTCAATGAATTGTTCCAATGATAGAAAGGGATTTTGTGTAATTCTCAATAGACTTCTTGTTAGTAAAATCATTAAGTATAGAAAAGCAAATTTAAAAAAATCCAGGAAAATAACATTTTGCAGTACAGAAATGAAATATTTATGAGTCTTTTGAGACAAGCATTTTTAATATGAAATAACACAATTAACTCTTGGGCAATG
Source organism: Pseudotriccus pelzelni (assembly GCA_035584735.1). Classification (NCBI taxonomy): domain Eukaryota; kingdom Metazoa; phylum Chordata; class Aves; order Passeriformes; family Tyrannidae; genus Pseudotriccus; species Pseudotriccus pelzelni. The sequence goes on from JAWMRA010000001.1 coordinate 79,582,232, forward strand.
TTTTCTTATTAACACCATACTGTGAGGGGAGTTGTCTTAGAATATTTATTTACATTTTGTTTAACAAAGGAAGAAATATATATATTTTTCCCCAGAATTCAGAAAATATCTTGAATTAAATCAGTATAAATGCAAACACGATGGATCTGAAAAAGGAAATTCTAAACACTTCAGGAATTTAATAGTGATTTCATACCAAAAAAAGTCACTCTTGACTCTTCTCCAAAAGTGAGCCTGATAGCTGTCCCATAGCATAGCCCTCATAATATTCCACAACGCTTCATTTGCCAAGGAGTGAATTTCATCCTTTATACCTCGAAATCAAGAAGAATGTTCATGAACCACTCACTCAGCTCCATGACCTTCAATCACCATAGTAGGACAATCAGAAGAGAAAATAAACAACGACAACAAAAAATGGCTCAGTGAAACAGTCATAGAAAATTAACAATTTTCTTGCAGTTATATTTTCTTTACATTGTCAGCTTTTAGGCTTTTACTATAAATTGACATTCTTTTGCCATGATCCTATCACAAGTTCAATTCTTCTTACTCTCCTTTATGTTTAAATAAATTCACTACAGGCCATAATTACATTTGGGTTTAAAAAGAACTCTTTGGTGTAGGTGTCAAGGTTTTGGTAGTGGGGGCTGGAGAGGTGACTTCTGTAAGAAGGCACCAGTCAGGCAGGACCAGCTCAGGCAGCTCCCAGATGGATCCACTGCTGGCTAAATCTGAACCCATTCTAATATATTTAAGAACGAGTAAAAACTGTGGTGTGTCGGCTGTGAGAGGAGTGAGAAATATGTGGGAGAAATAGCCCAGCATACAGCAAGTCAGTGCAGAAGGAGGCAGAGGAGGTGCTCCAAGCACCAGAGAAGAGGCTCCCCTGCAGCCCAGCTGAACACCATGGTGAAGCAGGCTGTAACCCTGCAGCCCGTGGAGGTCCACGGTGGAACAGGTATTAAGACTGAGGCCTGTGGAGGATCCCACACTGGAGTAGGTGGAAGTGACCTGACACTGCAGCTTGCCAAGTGACACACTGGAGTTGACTCCTGGCAGGAACTGGGGCTCATGGAGAGATGCCCATATAGAATCAGGTTTTCTGGAATGACCTCTGACCCTTTGGGAGCAGTCCATTCCAGAACAGCTGTATTCCAGGGTATCCCATCACCCTGCATCACTTGAGGGGAGAGGTAGAAGGGAAGCTAAGAGCTAAGATGAGCCTGGGAAGAAGAATCAGGTGGTAAGAAGATGCTTCTAGTTTTTTCTTTTTTCTAACCATCCACATAAGTTATTAACTGGCAAAAAAAATTAATTTCCCAAAGTCAAGCCTGTTTTACTGTGACAGTAACTAAGAAGTGGTCTCGCTGTTGCTATGTCAACCCATGAACATATTCATGGTATTTTCATCTCCTGTCCTGTGGAGGAGGGGGCCTGGAGAACAACCTGATGGTCATTGAGGGCCAGGCAAGGTTCACACACCAGAGTCCTTTGCAGTACCCAATGTTGGCAAACCAGGTCCAGTACAACTAAGAAAATCAAATATAAGCAATTTCATGGGGTTGGATTACCTAAAGTTCATTGATAACAAGTAGGATGAGTAATGTCTAATAACAGATTTTCTTGTAGCTGATAAATGGAGTAGTCTTAATGAGAATAAGGAGAAAACTACCTAAAAGCTAGATGCATCCCACTGTGAATCAGAATAGCCACAGGAAGCCATCCTGTACAGAAGACCCTCCTTCTTTCAACTGTTGATGAAATGTCTTCATGGAAAAGAGTTTCTACACATGAAGAAAATTCAATTCTACTGACTTTGTCTTATCATCAGATTGTAAAATTTTGCTTCATCTTAGAATCTGCAGCAAAAGGTACTTGAGAATCACTTGTGAGACCAGGGCAGACGAGTGTAGTAACCCAGAATAAGAAAGACCAAAGACATAGAAGCAGCATGGAGAAAGTAGTCGTTTTCTGGAAATCTGCTTCTGGAAGCTCTGCAGTGCTTGTGGGCTTGAAGTGGGAGGTGTGCAAAGTATGAAAAGAGGTCAGATTTTTTTTTTCTATTGAGAGCATTCCACCTATGGAAGGAAAAGGAAAGAGAGAGAAGGGATTTGGCTTATGCTGACCAACTGAAGGTCTACAGTAACATATGCACACAAAGAAGCAGCCTCTAAACTGAATAAGGGATCAGCAGATGGAACTCAGAATGTGGAAAAGTTGTGACCAACACACAGAGCCCTAGCAAAACTCCTTCAGAATAAGGCTGATGCATACTATAGAGACTAAAACAAACCCGAGGCAAAAAGAGGCTTTTTTCCTGTGATTTAATAACCAGTTGAATCATGTTCATGGAGTACATATTTCCACACTTTCTTTATTATCTACTGATCTCCAAGGCTGCAGAGCATTAATTTAAAATTCGTCATTCTAGTATATCTACTTGCAGGGTTAGAGCAAATACATTCTATCTTTTATACTTATTTTGAGGAAAGAATCAACATTTTTAAAATCACATCCCAGCTTAACAATTTAACTAACAATTCATAGAATTAACTACAGCAATGTGTTTCTAAGTACCCAGACTTAGAAAAGTTACTAAATTTGTTTGATTGTCAGGTGTTTTTAGTAGCATTTTTTTCCTGAAGAGAAAAAATTCTGATCTACAAGATGCAATTTTCAATTCAGTATCGCATTTTAATACAAGTAAGGCTCGCCCAGTCATGGTTTGCTCATAAAAATCTTTGACTACCTTAAAATAAAGAAATGCAAAAAGTCATATTAAACTGAGCTGAAATGGCTGAATCTTAGAAAGGAATAACATGCATTCCAAAGCCAGTATATAAGCACCTCCACATTTCGGGAAAAATGCCAGTGAATTTGTGTGCACCTTAGTCTGTCATCCAGCATAAGGTGTTTATCAGTTGAATATTCTATAATTTATTATGTGTATCATCACATTCCTCTTCAATAATTGTTTACTGAGATTTATCTTGCATAGTAATTTAGTCTTTAGTTAGGCTTACTGTTTGCTTCAATATTTATTTCATTTAGAATAATAACCAATAGAACAAAACTATTTCCTGAGACCATATTCCCATGCCAATACCATGCAAAATTGTCTAGCAAATTAAAATAACCAACAAGAGCTGTCAAGATCCATAGTGTCATTTGAAATTAATCTCCAGAAGTCAGGCTTTATATTAATAACAACAATAGCTGTAATACATATTTTTTCCTTAGCAAAATGTAAAAGTGACAGCACATGATCTCAAATGCCAATTAATACAGATAGCAGAAAGCATCTTTTGAGAGAAAGATAAAACAGCTTTCTACTGCTTATTTGTGGTGCACTGTAAGAGCAATAGAGTAGCTGATGTACATACCCATTATATTGTCTAAGACACAAATGTGTGCTCAGTAGCAGGAAATCCCTGCCCAACTGATAAGGAAGGAGGACTACTCTAAACTATTTAAAAAAAAAAATTGTGAGGTTAAAATTGGATTAGTATTCAGCCTGCTTTAGTTTTGAAAAGCCTGTTTTATTTTTAACCCTTAGCGAAATGATTCCAGGCAGATTTGACTTTTAGAATGATTAACCTTTTCTAAATTTTAAGGAATAATGGTCTATTTAATAGTTTAATATTAGAAAATAGGATATTTCTTTTGTTTGCTCTATCTGAAACACCTACTTCTGAGCTATTTAAAGCAATTATATACATACATGTTTACAAAACAATTATAATTGGAAAATTTATTTCATAATACTCTGGGAAAAGATAGAATAGGTCAGTAAAGTTAATAAAATCAGATCAATAATAAGTTTATTTTAACAGGTTTTTAGGTCTGGAATATATTTTATTTAATGAAATTGCTGCTATGATTGTCTGTAGTAAATGAATTATAAATAAAAGATATATTTCCTTTGTGGCCTTGTGATTGAAATTCAGCTTCAAGGATCATATCAAACTAATTCTTGATACTGTTATTTCAATATAAAACAATAATCTTCAACAGAAAATCACCACACACAAAGCGTGAAAAATCTTTGCTATGTGCTGAAGAAAGCCAGCAATCAGAAAGACAAGGGGCAGATTTATTTGCTGTCTTCAGCAAAGTCAGAGAAATATCTGAAGTAATATAAATTAGACCTCAAAACATTTTATGGGCTGAAAGGAATTTAAGGAGGGAATATGAGTGTAAATCACACATGGAATTGTAGTGGAATTAATGAAGTAGGGCAATTGCTTTTTTCAGTTATAACTTTTAGTGTTCTTCGTTTTGCCGTCTATACTGATTTGGAATGCACAGACAGTGTCAGAATGGAAGCAAGTTAAAGCATTGTTTGAGTTCAGAAGTATCTGTGTTAAGTTGAACTTTACTCTGGGTGTGTTCAATGTGGCTTTGGAAAAAATGTGCCACATAGGAGAAGAGATAAAATACAGGGTTTCAGTGGGTTTTTTTGTAGGCGTACAGGTGATAAAACATATGGTTCCCCTTATTTGCAGAATTTTATCATAATAGAAGAATTTTTATAATGGCTTGTAATCTAATCTGACAGTAACCAAGGTAAATGCCAAATGATCTTTATTCTCCACCTACACGCCGGCTTTAAAAATATTACTTACTTTTGGAATAATAGCTGCACATGCATAGCTAGTAACTCTTGAGCAACTATGGAGCACTGAAAAAAGTTTAAGCATGACTTCCACGAGGCTACGTCATGCTAATAGCCACAAGGTTATTCATCTTGACTGAGTAATATGAGACTCTGTGGTGAGAGAAATTCAATCATCAGGGGCTTCTAAGATTAATGCTTTAACACCATACTCAAATCTGCTACCCATCTATCCATTCCCCCCTCCTAGAACAGAAGAGTAGGAGCTTTTGGGGAAGCACTGCTACCTACTGATCCAACTTACTTCTACACCGATTTTCCCCTCAGGTACCAGTGTTAAAGTTCAAAGTGATAGTTTTTAAGATACTATGGCATACTAAAAAGGCTTTTTGTTCCTGTTGTGTTTTTTTTTTCAGTAGAAGTTCACCTCAGTGAGGGTTCCTAGCTTACTTAGCACTTTTAAAAATGCAGTGCATCTAACCCAAAATCAGTGATGAGGAACAATAGATGCAAACACTATATTTAGTATGAAAAATAGCAGTCTTACTACAGCTCCTGCTCATTCTTTATAAATACCAACAGAGGTGATTTTGAGGAGGAATGCTGGACAATAATCCAACATATTGTGCCAACTTTACCTTAGACAGATCCAAGACCCATTAAGTGGATCATAGCATTTGTGCCATGCTTTTTAAAGCATTGTCCTCCATTACAGGGTCTTCATGGGATTTGGGGACTTTTGACCTTAAGGATCACACCCAGAAGCCATTATGTTCTGTGATCCCGGTAGTGAGAAAGTTTTCACATAATTTTTGGAAATCTTTGCTCACCTATTTTTACACAGTATTTTTACAAAGGACAACCAACTACAAGTATCTGTATCTATCTGCCAATGAATTTGGAAGGGTTTCCATGGCTTAAACAATACCTAAGCCTTATACCCTGCTTCATCTGCAGATAAAAAGAAGTACTGAGCTGGAAAAATTAATTTCTTTAAAGAATGTATAAACCTGTATTCATATGGACAAGTTTCCAGACCAGCCAGGGAACTTGCATTGTGCTGCAATACTTGGGGTATAGAAACAAGGTATAAAAGATGGAAACGAGGTATAAAAGGAGTTTCATCATATGTGGGAATATATTAATGAAGTTTGGCCAGGGATAGCTTCAACCAAATGTTCATCTCCAAGATTATGAAAAGCAAAGGTCTATTAACAGATAAATGAGAAAAGTGCTTGGTGGGTAGCTAGAAATAATGACTTGTCACTGCTTGTCAATAAACTAGCAATGAACCTCTGCGTCTGAAAGGCAATCTAAGATGACTGGAAGGAGATAACAGGTATGCAATATCTCAGCTCCCTTGGCTGTTATCATTGATCTGAACTTGCTTGCTAGAGCCTGAGTGAAGCCTGTGCCTGACCTAACCGGCATTTCAACAGGTACGCACTCCCTGGCCAAACCCTGCATCTTGCCCTTGCCTGCCCAAGCCACATTCAGTTCAATCCAGGCTCCTTTCAGTGAAGTTGTTCCACTGGGGGGCTGGGGTGCCTCCTCTCATGTTCCTTTTACAGGACAAGCTGTGTTTTACATTCCTTTGTAATTTGTCTCTCACCTCACCCTCGGGTCATAAGACTTGCATTACTTCTTACAAAAGAGAAAAATTTTATTTGACCATGCTCAAACTGGACTTTGCTTTGCAGTTTTCCCCTCGCTGCTAAACAATCACAGTCACAGCTCATGCAGAAGACTCTGCTGAAAACTTCTCTCTGGCCCTCCATTAATTAAACTACTCCCAGACCAGGTTCTTTAGAATAAATGTCTTTTATATTCAGCCAAACACAAACAATATGTACAGACCAGGACTGAAATAGCAAGCTTGCGTGTGCTTTTTTCTAAATGTCCAGTTTGTGTAGCAGCAAACACACAATGCTGCTGCATTGTCTCAGCACCTTCTCTTTGAGACAGGGGAGCTCCATATTTATGGGGTTAGTACTTAAGCCAGACAACCTGGGTGAGCACACCACAGAAACTAGAGCCCAAATGGGGACAGGAACGGACTAAGGTCCCATTCCTACCTACAAACGCATATTATTTCACTCAGCTTCTTTTTGTTTCTGCCTCCCTCTTTAGAAATGACATTTAGCTGTGAGGTGTCCCTTCAGCCTTCAGTTCTGTCCCCAGCCTCACTGCCCTAGAAAATACATCATTAGCTTCATTATAGTAGATGAAACAGCATTATTCAAAATGTGTTCACCTACATATCTCTGAAGGGTTTTTGGTATACTCTTTGGGGAAAATGGTTGTCCTTTCTTTCCTTGTCTTTGTAACTGTTTCATTTTCTTTCATTTTCCCCATAGAATTTTTTTTTTATTTAACCCCACATCACCTGCAGAATAATAAGAAATAGGTAAATTAATAAGAATATTATATTTATACAATATAGCAATGAGAAATCCTTCATTTTCCACATCTCCTACACATTAGTAAAATAGCTGAGCTATTTGGTACCTACCCTAGAAAAATTTGGATTAAAATTCCATTTTAAGTGGTACATTTATTGCATCTAAAAGTATAATGTTTCTTGGAGTACCTTCTTATTAACAATGAGATTTTCATAAAATAACAGGCATTAACTTCACAATGTCGGTTTTCCAGAACAAAGTTGCATGTTAAATCCTGTGTCCCCATTGCCCCAAACCCTCTTTTCAATAAGCTTATGTTTCATTCCAAGCACATCTAATTGTAGCTTGGTGTCTCTAGGTAAAATAAAGCCACAGAATTTGTTGCCTGTTTCCTGATTCCTTAATTTTTCCCAAGGATTTTCTTTCATGCCTCACATATCTGCAGTACTTATTCCAAATGCAAGTCTGGATGGATGGATAGAAGGATGGAAGGATGGATGGATGGATGGATGGATGGATGGATGGATGGATGGATGGATGGATGGATGGATGGATGGATATTAAGTGCCTGAACTTCTTTTGACTCTGTTTCCCCCAAATTCATCACCTTGCACAGCACGTTCATCCTTAGTTTCTAACAGTAAACAATAGGTTATCTTTCATGGTCACAGAGCACTTACTCCAATGTACCTGATCCTTTCCTTGTGGAAATGGGTGGAGGTCTTGCTTGCTCTTAGTCATGTCAGCTTACAGGAACTGGGATCATGACCTGAGGATAATGGCTTTCACTTTTGTCTGTAATGGCGGGAGAGGTTGTTAACCTTCCCTGGCCTTGTGTTTCCCTATCACCTTGTGTATTTTCACTGATGCCCTCAGCTGCATTCCTGCAGCCAGGTGTCTGTGTTTTTAGTGAGGATAGGAACAGATTTCTGGCTCATGTTATAACATAACTTCCAAGCAAAATATCAGAAGGTATGTCCTTTGATATCTTCACTGACACTATTCCTGACCTTAACTGGGTGTGTGCAGAAATGTGCTCTTCAGACATGGCTTCATGTTTGGGACTTTCAGCTGTATTTTATACCCTCCCAGCATCTGATATTTTATTTGGCCATATATGATCATAGCACAGTTCCTGGAGTCCCTGTGCCATGATTGTTTTAAATCTCTCTTTCCCATGCACACTGCATCACCATTCTCTTCATGCCAAGGTATTCTGAATTTCCAAAAATGAAACACTAAAATAAGCAGTAATTTTTAGTTGTTTGATGAGAAGGGTTACCTGTTAAAAAATCATAGATCTTAGAGGAACTAATAGTGTTCCTTTCTGGCACATGTATCTCATGGTTAACTGCATTAATTCTAAACCTAAAAGTCATTGTGGCTGGAAATACAGTGGGTCACTTATCTGGTCCTCAGAACATGCTTCTTCACATCAGTTGGCAGATTCTTCCCAGATGAAACTTCATCTGACTTTTTCTGTGAGTATTCTTGCCTTGATCTCCTTGCATGTACTTCTAGAGTAATTCACAAATGTTTTCTGATATGACTCTAATCTTTTCTCCTTCCTTGTGAGCTTATGAAGCTTCTTTTCAGACTAAATCAATATCCCTCCATTCTGAACATGCTCTTTGTTAGGACTTTCTGAGATGAGTTTTACAAAGATGAAGAGGCACATATTTTATGTTAGCTCATTTCTAAGTGCTTAATTATCATAGAATAACCCATAAAACCTCAATTCATCAGTTTCAGCCCTCTTTTTCATGTCATATTACCAAATCAAATTTACTTAAGCGTGTGAAATTCTGGTACTGGTCCCATAAACTTATCTGACCTGAACAGGTGACTTTAATCTTATTCCTAAATAAATCCAAAAGTCCCAAATGAGACTTCCTTGTATCAGAGATAGTGGAGTTTTAAGTGCAGTCACTGAGCTCTGAGTATATTTACTGCTAAAACCAGGCAGCTGGTTTTAGGGAACCAGGGAACAAAATATGGAAGAATCATTACTTTCCATTTAAACATGCTTCTGGTGTTAAAACCTTGTAGTCAAAACACTCTTTCAGGAAACAGAAGTTCACAATCCAGTTTCACCTCCTACATTTAGTGGCCCAGGCTATGTAAAAAAGCTAGCCTGAGGTTCAGCAGTCCCTGTAAAAGACATAGCACTGGTCATTCAGGCTTGCAGGACTCAAAAGGATGAGATACGCAGAGGACGTGAACCAGACTGAGCAACTTGTGAAAAAAGTCTTCACAAGAAGCTGATGGAGGAAGGAAAGATGGATTGATGTGCTTGAGATCTAATTCCAAAGGCAGAACACTTTGAAGCAAACAAACTTCACATAAAATATACTAGAGTCTTCCATTCTTTCAGCTCTGCCAATTCAACATATTGTAGCACCTATACAGGATTTATTGTAGCCTGTTTGATATTATATGTTCTTGTAGCTTTTTGTTCTTCTGCTACAGCACTTTCTATTTATTCTGTCTCTGCTCTGCTTGGTTGACAAGCCCTAGATACTGGATCTAGCTCTTTCTTTTTGTCTTTCTCTCTGTAATTTCAATTTTAAAGGTGCTTCAAACTCATCTGAATACATTTTTATAAGGCACTTTTCTGAACTGAGTAAGATTATTCTGATATTCTTTTTGGCCATATAAGCTTCATACACAATATTTTTACATGTCCATAAGATACACAACACATTCCCAAGAGCTAAGGAAACATTGGCTATGGTTCACATGTAGGTCCTGACATTTCCTCAAGTCCCTCCACTCCAGTGAAGAATGGATACAGACTGGAAAGGCTTCTAATGGGTATATCAAATGCAATACTGATGTCTTCTTCCTAATGCCCTCCTATTAACTCAGTACTGCCACTGGTCACATGCAGAATCCTGACATGGAGTCATCCCTGAATTACTCAGGAGCCTCAGGGCTTGGTTGACCGGTAAAGTAATATCTTGACTCATTTCCCTTCAATAATTGGTGTGGGAGAATTAAGATTACCCTTCTTTTAAAAATATGATGTACAGTTCTACACCTCATCAGCTGAATACAGCACAAAGCTATGAGTCTCTTAATTAACAATTTTTAGGCTCAAACACAGTCTTTATCAAGTGGGTAATTTTAGAGAGGTGTTTATAATAATTTTTATTGCATGATCTTCTCTCTACTTCTCCTCTTTTAAGCAACATTAAAACCCTTTCCCTGAGTTTTGCTTTAGATGACATTATTTTCAGTATTGTTGTAACTTGTTGCAAAATGTCACTGTCAGAATTCTGCTACTATCACCAACAGTTATAGGTATAGTCAGATGTATTTTAAGTACCTTGATGTATGGATCTAAGTTGGTGATTCTGCTTCCTTTGTCACTGGCAAAGGTGAAATCTTGCCATTTGGAGAGGTATGTATAAGAAATGGGTTGATGTCAAATAAAAAAACAGCTTTAAAAGCAGAAAGGAAAAAAGCATGTGGAAAACCAATATCAAAATTTGAACAATTTGTCAGATGTATAGAAAAGGTCTGGAGAAGACCAAATTCAAGACTTTCTGTAGAAGTCATGACACCCTTCAAGCCTGTTACATCGCTGTTGCAACATTGGTCAACAAGGGTTTAAAGCCATAAATCTTCCCTGGAAGAGAAAAGAAAAAAATTTCTACAGTAACTCTGAAAGATACCTTATTCCCCCAAATAATTAAAAATGCCAACTCCATCTCTCCCCCTTCTGTTTATATAAATCACTTATTGAAGTTACGTGTCAAAATACTGCAGTACACAATTTTCTTTGTAGCATTTCCAGATCAAACGGAAAAGGGATGTCATCTTTTAAACTGTGTAAAAGCGAAACAAATTTAGACAGCTTTAAAGCTAAAAAATATCTAGAATCTATTCAGAGCCTTTTTTACTTCTTAAGAAATTGTTTATATATGTTGGGGAAACAGGGAGATGCCTTCTGCAATAAAAAGAACTGTCAGCTGTAGAGAATGAAAAAAACGGATAGAGGATGGATGGAGGGAGGGAGGGGAAGAGGGAAGGAAGAAGGAAAGAAGGAATCAAGGAAGTAAGAAAGAGAGAAGGGAGAAGAGAAAGAAGGAAACTTCACTGCTCCTGAAATACGAAGAATAGAGGAATCTGTCCTGCTGCCCCTGTGTTTGATATAGATATCATATTAGGTAAAGGAAGGAAAAGCTGGATGAATATGTGAAAGTGTAGAGCTGCAGGGAGGGAAGGCTAAGAAGAATCAAGGGAGCATCATTAATCTCCTGAAAGCAAGACTTTTACATCCAGCAGCATAAAGACTTCCTGCGAATATTGAACTTTCTTATTAAATAATACAAAAAAGGGCTAAGGCAGCATAAAGTGAACACAATTATATGAAGGTGGATATTATCAGAAATTAATACAATACCATTTCAAAGAGAAATGTTGTATAGCTTTTCAGTGGTTAAATAAAGACCTTTTTGCACAAAACTGGCTGTCACCTCTGGTAAGTAGAAACACATGCATTTTCATTCCACTGCATATAACAGAGGTATTTTGTCCTGAAATTTAAAAAGCACACCCAATACATCAGTAATCAACCTGCATCTAAGGCTGCATATAGATCTATGGCAGGTGTGGAAGCTTATGTGGAACCATATAGCATGTGAATACATCCCATTTCAGCTGTAACTTAAAATTTTATGGAGTCACGTAACTCAAGTTATTCATGACGAATTTTTGCTATATTTCCCTGCGTGCATGACTCACATTTCTGAATGCCACCTCCAATCTCTCTTACTTGCCTCCCTACCCCCAACCTCAGCCTCACCTACCTTTTCTCTTATGGTGCAATGCAGAGTACAGAGAAATAAAACTACAGAGCAAGGTAATATATAGAAAGGAAAACAATTGAGGTTGAACACAGTAGGTTTGCTCGTCTGCTCCCCTCTGTAATAAGAGTGGCTAATCTGCAGTAAAATTCCTCAAAATTTCTTAAAAAAAGGTTTCTGGTGAAAGACACTAAACAGTGTCTTGTCTTTGGCTGAAGGGAGAATTTTACTACTGGCAGTGGGCAAGTCTCCCAGTCATCTAATCCGTCATGCTGTGTGTCTTCACTGTCCTCTCTTTATCCTGAAGCCCTAAAGTAGGAGGAAAGCCAGACAGACCCATTTCACCAGCCTACAATTTTTATTTTGAGTTCTTGACTGAATTTGTGTAATTAGTTTTATTTCTAATTTTATTTCGAGGTAGGCTTTCAGGGTGGCTTGTTATGGTTTTCAGAGGGGCAGGAGTGAGGGGATGTTTAATCCTCACAACTAGCAGAATTCTTTCCTGTGTTTAGTTTAGTTTAACTTTTTGTGTCTATTCAGTCATAACCCTTCTGAATCACAGGATGCACTTTGCTGCCGATTTCTGCAATGGCTGCATCAAAGCTATTCACTTTAGCAACAGTCTTCCTTTGATAGAAAACCTCTTAGATACAAGATGACAATTGCCGTCATTAACATTTTCACAATCTAAAAGCTATAAATGTTCAAATAACAATTCCTCTAGCATGCAACAGATAAAAACTGTGCTTTGATTTACTTCTTAACACATAACTGAAGCCACCTCTTTGAAAGCTTTACAGCATGATTGTTTATCAGCAGTAGGGTATCCAGAACCTAATTGAAACAATTAAGGTGAAGTCTAACAGCTTCAGTTGCATTTTGAGGATATCAGTTTGTATTAATATCTTTCCATATGAAAAACATTAAAATGTATGTTGTTTTCTCACCATCTAGATAAATTATAATTTTACAGATAAGTATTAAAATTACCCTTAAAAAAAATTCAGATGTGGCTAGAGGGAAAGGACTGCTTGTGCCTATTCACTAAATAACCAGTAGCACATCCTGCAAAAGAAAAACAGTTATCCAGGGCATGAAATGCTGCCTCTTGGTTGTGTATCATTTCTGATAGTGTCTATCTGTTATAATGGAAAAAGCATCAGCGATGCATCAGGATCTATCTGGCAAGGCACTATAAGGTTCTCAATCACTTGGTCTCTGCAATGTGACAGCTGTTACAGTTCATGCTTTTTTTCCTACAGAAACTTCAATGCACTGAAAATGTCAGGTTACAGCAGCAGCAAGATCTCCATCTATTTATTCCAAACCAAATATAAGACAAAAGTCACAGCACTGAATTGACTGCCTCTGATGCATTAGCTGTGTTTCTCTCATTCTGAAATGCTATCAGTGCCTTTATTTCTTTTTTTTAAGTAATGCAGTAGCATCTTCATCAAGATCAGAATCACTGTGGGTGCCACAAACACATGACAACCTGAAAAGTTTCCATCATGAATCAACCTGTGTGGCCTCTCCCTTTGGCTACAGCCAGTGCAGAAAACTTTCTCTAACATGTTGTGATGTGGCTACAGACCTCAGTGCTGTTCAGTCTGCTCTGTCCCTCTCAATCCCTGGCCTTTAGAGATAAGTAAAGACACATGTTCAGCAAAAGAATGAGGCAAACAATGAGATGGAATACTAAAAAAAAGAGGCTGACGCAGTTCAGGATAGGGACATTGTTATTTAGATTATTCCGGACACTGTTATCTGATTTTAAGCCAGTTTAAGTTTTAGAGATAGAAACATAAGCAGAAGTTTTTCAATTTGTAATGGTAAATATAGAAACAGGAGAATAAGCAAGGAGGACTGCTGCTCCTTACGTCATGCTTGGCATATGCCATGGATTTGTAGGTTTTTTCCAGTGACACCCCCCTGATAAATACACATTGAAAATGTGAAGCTCCTTTGTTTTCCTTCAAGTTGTCCACTGATACTTACAGAAAGTTTTTTGTTTTGCTTTTCATTGACTGGCTGGTATTACTTTTCCTTTCTCTTCAAAATGTCTTTATAACAGTCTTTTGAAACAAGAGGTTTATCTCCCTTCCTCCACCCCTAATTATTAATACTTTGCAGTGACCTCATTTAGAGGCTAGAACAGGTTTTTATGCAGCCTCAAGGAGAGGGAAGAGACTGTAAATCAACATTAATGATCCATTTATAGCCAGCCCTTGGTATATGAGATTATATTCTGGAGGTGCATTTTTCTTTAAAATAATATAATTTAAGCTGCTTCAACCCCTGAGGTATTCATTGTGTTCGCAAATTTTATATTCATTCAACTCCCCAAAACAACCCACTAAGAGGAACTACACAACATTCTGATATTTCACTTTGTTTATATTAGGTGGGTGAGAAAAGAAGTACCAATTTAAAGCAAGAGCATTATGCTTATAAACAACAGTTCCTAAACATTTTCACCCTTTTTCTTAAGTTGAAGAGGTGGAAAGGGAAATCTGCACTGTAAAATTTACACAGTCAATCATGAGTTGTTACATCTATCAAAAATCCAACTTAAAGAGAAGACCATGTTACTGACACTGTGAGACACTTAGACAGCCCTTATACAGGTTCAGAAAGACACGGGATACGTCAGGAGTAGACATGATGAACTCATCCCATCAGTCCATTATATGGTGACTGCAGGATTTGGCTATAGCTATAGTGCACCCTCAAAGGCAGCACCAATTTAGTTTTAGACCGAATCTCGAAAAGGGTGCCTGATATACACAGCTCAAGTCAAAATATTGCACTAATTGTGATGTCAAATTTTGCTCTTGGTGATTTCAACATGCCCTGTTGTTTCTACAAGAGTCTCCCCTGAGTCATCCTAAACAAACAGTTTAAGATACACTACAATATAGTGAGAAGTGGCTTTGACTTAATAAATCCTTTTCAGTTAATTTGAGGATGGGATTAACCTAATTCAAAGTGGAGAACTCCATAAGAATGGGTTCAGATCCTTTGCTTTTTATAAAACAACAAAACATAAATTAGTTTGTAATGAAATACTACAAAACACTTAAAACTAAAATTATTATTATCCAGGAAGAGAACTTATAAGAAGATTGCCAATATTGTTGTCTCAAATATTACAGTTGCAAATGTTTGGTTCTAAAAGTACCTATAGTATTTTCTTTGAATATTACATACACAAACTTTGCTACATTTGAAAACACTTTAATATTTTAATTTAGTTGTCTTTTAACAGGCAACTATTTTCCAGATATTTTGATGTATTTCACATAAGTAAAACCTTCGTTTTGGACAACAAAAAGTACACTGCCAATTGTATGCATAAAATTTGTTTACAAGGTATGACTGAAGTCTTCCCTTCATGAGCAGAGAACAGGATGTCACTTAAAAAAGAAGGAACAGCAGATGTCAACATAGTCACAGGGGATACAATCTGAAAATAATTATAATGTTAACTGGATCATAATTTTGTAGTAGACATTTTCAACAACATTAACTACAATGGATTTTATCAAATAATTCCAGAGTTTTGCATTATTTTAAAATAGCAAGGAAATTCTTCATACAGGCATTCATGTATTTGCAAAGAGAAAAGCTTTATCAGGAATTTTATATTTTTTTAAGAAAAGACTAGCTTAATAGCTTTTTCATTTGAATCTCCCAGGAATCTTAAATCCATTTATGAAATGCCAAATGGAGTTGTACAGGAAGCATTAAGAATCACTAGCTAATTCTTACACTGCATGAATTTTCATACAATTTGCAAAGGTGCAAGTCAATATAAAATGTTGTGAATGACTTCAGTGAATCACACAATATATCTCCTATGAGAAAATTATGAGATTAAGTAGTTGGTACAAGAAGCAGTTGAGAAATCCACTGAACATTCACTTCTTCACAAAGACTTATGGTTCCTTATGCATCTTAATAGTCACAGAGAGCAGCCTGAACATCCCTGTAATGTTTACTTAGCAAAATGCAACATTGGTGTGATAAAAATGAATACATACTTCTCCAAAAACTTGAATCCACTAAATTACCCATATTATCTAGAGTAGCAAGCAGGAGAAAAAGCATAAACAGTACCTTGTAAGATAGACTCGAGCATATCCCAACACACACAAAAAGATTATGTTTTGGGCACAGGATAAGTGCTCAGACCACTTTTCTGTACTGAATAGGAGCTGCTTAGGCAGGGATCCAGGTAGAGCAGATCAGGCCAAGAAAAGCTTACAGATAGCTTTAATTTATTTAGCTGCTCAGACTCTTCTCTACAGTTTGAAATAAAAGAGTGCACAAGTGTATTATACCTGTTCAATGAAATATCATGCCCCCAGTCATTGATTGTAACTCAGAAAAATACCTCTCACTGCAAAACCCCCAGAGGCAGTTGCAGGTTCTAGCTGCACACAGCTCTGTAGGTCAGCTGACATTTTTGCCCTCTTCTGTAAGTTCTGGCCAGTCAAGAGCAAAGCTCAGGCTCTCCAGATTGAGGCACTGGCATCGCATTTTGTCTTGTGAGGACAAAAAAACCACCAGCAAGATGTATAACCTGAGGAAGATTTTCACACACAAAACAGGCAGAATAGTCAAGCTTCAACTGGAAAGTTATAAACTGTCATGCTATTCCAGCATCCATACAAAACTTCCACCAGAGTTTTTCAAGAACTCAGATGACTTCTTGCAATCTGCCTATTTTAGCAAAGGAAATAGGGAGGTGGAAACACAAGCTTAAGCTGAAGCTGGAGCCAGAGATGCACAATACAAAGAAGAGAGGACAAGCTGATCAGGGTGAGGACAGGGTAAGATTTCTGCAAGCTGTTTGTAACACAGCCCCTGGGCAATGTGGATTGGTGAGGCAATTCACATCAGCTGAACTCAGAAGTGGAATTCAGTGGCCAAAAAACAGGCATGTACTACAAAAGCAAATGTAAAGTATCCTGACTGCACTCCAGAAGGGTTTGGGTCAACTAGAGGCCTTCTTTGTTAGCCATATCTTCCAGCCTCATGTGGCTGTCTCTGGTACCCTACAGACCAAACATCTGCATCTAGGCCACTGAATTTCCTGCCATGATTTCCAGTAATGTTTTAAAATAGTTCTCATTTTGAAATATTTTGTGAATATTTGAACAGCTAGTTTTAGAAAAGCATTGAAAAGTCTTGCTGGGTAGTTATTGTCCAAGGAAACTGTAAAATGCACTTTCTTTTCAGAAACACAGATGTAGGTCTTGTACAACTTTCCCATTATAGCAGTTGATTCAAGTGGAAAAAATACTTACTTTATCACAAGGATTTTGATTCCACCAGGAGAGTCAGTGACACGATGAACATATGCTACATCATTTGAATACTCCCCAGTCTTGCAGCTACAACAACCAGGCTTTTGAAATAGCTTTCAAAAGCAAATTCTGGTGAAGATGGGGACTACATTCCCTTTACTCCAGGTTTGGAAATGAAGCACTGTAGAGAACAAGGGCACAGAGCCAAAGCTACTGTTACCGGGTCATTAATGCAGAAAGGCTTTTATTTTGTTGTGGTTGTTGTTAAATACGGCACAGAAAACCCTAAGGCTCCATGTGCTCTAGCCCTGCACACATACTCCTGTGCCATCTGTAACACCCACACACATCCTGTGCTATCTCTCCAATATCCTACATCATACATCTCCTGGAGAAATCATACCTAGTAAGTCAGACATTCACCATTAGGGAGACTGGGCTGCTCCAGTAACAGTGCTCTGAGTCATGGCTTTCTCAGTGCCTGAATCATTTGAACAGTTGCAGTAATCAGAGACCAACACTGCTCTTTGGGAATAGGTAGATTCTTGCTGCTTCACACTGCAGCTTTGTGCTTTTCACTGTGCACTTGGCTTTGAAGGGTATGCAAAGAGGGACAGATTGCCTCAGCACTCAGGGAATGTGTCTCATATATTTGGCTTTTTCTAAAAGAAACAGTATCCAGTGACAGTAGGAAAGTCCAACTCTTACTCTTCATCATTTAATATACCAGCTGGTTGAAGTAATTCTGAAAAAAGATGAGTATATAAACAGTTAGGTTAAGAAAGGATGGAATTAACAACCCAAGTGGATTTTTAGAATCATGCAGTAAGCCATATCTAAATCTTGCCAAATAGGCACAGTGTCTCTGATCCTGACAGCCCATTGACATTTTACACTGGAAGTATTGGACTGTTGCCATACTAAGAATGGAAAAAACTAGAACACTGAAATCACATAAAAATTATCTTCTGTCTGGTTGTCTTCCAGTCTAATGAAACAAAATGGTTTGGTACTGTATTCTTATGGATTAGTGAAAAGGTTCTCTGGCAGTTCAGATTTGCCTTGGCCCCTTTTGTCACCTGTACAAGATCTCAACAGCTCCAGGGTGTCAGCAGACGGGATGCTTCTGAAAGGTACCAGTTGAAACTTATCAGGGAGCCCCAGGACATGCTGTCTAGCAGTTTGAGTGGATTAGACATATGACACTAAGGTGTCTGACAGCAAGTTTTCTGTTACAATGGGGCATTTTCTAGTTAAGATCAGCCACTGTCTGATATGTATATACAGATACAAAATACACACATAAACTTGTGTGAGAGATATAACAAAGATACACACGCATACAGGAAAGACTGGTTTCTGTTTTCTACACTATAAAACAACATATACATGGGTAAGCCTTGATTAAGAGCCTCAGTAGGTTTTTAGGTAAAAGGCATGTTGAACATTCTGGAAGCAAATCCCCCTCCAAGCCAAACTAGCACTGATGTAATATTAGCAGTTATCTGTATTGTGCAAAAGCAAGAGAGAAGCAGGCTCTCTAGGTTTCTTTGCTGAGCAAAAAAAATGTGAGTATAGCAGACCTAAGATAATTCTGTTGAGTTTCTCTGCTGCCTGATATATCTTGCATGCCTATATGCATGGAGTTTTGTCTGAATCCTTACACTAGATGCAACAGATCCTGATGCCCACAATGTTTTTCACAGATTTTTTTACATTGTAATCACAGTTGAAATAACAGAGCTACCATAACATGTTTAGCTGTTTAGTGAAAATAGTTTCAAAGGTTGTTCAGCATTTCACAGCAGTATAAATAATCTTTTACTATCCTTTACCAGCAAATTTTACCACTGGTAAAATTTTGCTGTGTGGCAGTCATACAGCAACTCCCAGAAGCCACCTCAGCAAGCTTCCCTTTCAGCTTTATTTGCATCAGTCATGTCACAAATGAGTGTTTTAGGACACTCAAAGACTGACCAGCAAAGTTACCAGCAAAAGCAGGTTTAATATAAAATTGAAAGCGTGACAAAGTTCTTTGGCAATGTTCACTCTACTACTTTCTGGATGGTTAAAGCACACAGAAAAATGAGATTAAAATCTAAAATCAATCAATCTAAAACTAAAATCAACCTAAAATTATGTGCATGGAGGCTGGGGATGGAAAAAGGATAAGCATGGGAAAACATAAGGATAAAAAGGAATAAGGGAGACACTCCAGTTGAGTCACAAGCTGACTCAAAAGGAGACTCTTCTCTCCTATTCAGAGAGTGACCAAGGGGGTTCAGAGGTGACTCCCTTGCCAAACCTAGCCTTGGACTCAACCAACAGTTTGAGCCTAAAGATTTTGACAGCATTTAAATTCAACAGCACTTAATCAATAGACTAATTTAAACAATTTAACAAAACTTTCTATAGGATTTACTATAAGTATGAGAGTTTCTCACTTATAAGCCTAACTTAACTTACGAATCTAACATATTTAAGAATCTAAGAGAACAACATACATAATTCATTTACTATAGCATATTCACATGCACACGGACCTAAAGGTGTATGTATAAGATATACCTGTGAAAAATTCCCCTTGAGTTCAGTACTCATGATGGATGTTTTTGCATCTTCTTAACAGGAAAAGGACTGAGCTTTGAGGAGTGGGAATAACAGCCCAGGCTCTGTCATCTCACCATTTGATGGTGATCTCCCAAGTGTCGCAAACTTGAGGGTTCTCTGGCTCTGAGAGGTGTCACACTCAGAGGGAACTTGCTGGTCACAGCATGTTGTGGTCCAGAAGAGCTCAAAGGGTCTCACTTAGGATTGCTGTTTATAGGGTCACAAGAGGTTTTTTGTTTTTTGGGGTTCTTTTTGGCTTTTTTTTGGTCATAGTAATTTTCTATCCTGGTTGCAATTCAGGTTGATAACTTTGTATGAACGTTCAGTCATGGAAATGTTGTTCCACTTGGGTTGTTATTCAGGCAAGAAAAATGAGTTTCCAAGGCTGTCACTAAAAGGCAGGAGCTCGTTAGACAGCATACGTTCCTGAGAGCAGACAGTGTTTCTGATAGTCTCAAGAGGAGCTTAGCCCAGGTGCTGTTCAACAAGGTTGAGGCATAACAAGCATTTCTGAAATCACAGTGCAGCCTGAGGAGGGGTCAGGAAGAGGATGCACCACCACAAGGCAATGGCAATGGTGTCCATTTTTCATCAGTTAAACACAGTACAGTCAGATGAGTGAAGAAAAAAAGGAAGCACTGGTTCCCTCCTTATTTTGTCACTCTGTAGTATAGCCACCTGATACCTGCATGAGTGGAAGCCTGTAGAATAAAAATGAAATTTCAAGCGTTGGTGCCACTGCCTCCCCTTAGGAGCAGAGACCTTGTTCAGGCTCCACAATTGAGCTTCTTCTGCAATGGCAATGCCAGAGGAGCTGCTCAGATGGTATCTGGCAGTCACAGGCTGCTATCACTAATGTAAAGCTCCTCAGATATCCTCTTTGGCTGATTATGAAT
Source organism: Pseudotriccus pelzelni (assembly GCA_035584735.1). NCBI lineage: Eukaryota > Metazoa > Chordata > Aves > Passeriformes > Tyrannidae > Pseudotriccus > Pseudotriccus pelzelni. The sequence goes on from JAWMRA010000001.1 coordinate 79,602,881, forward strand.
TTTCAACCCCTGCACCAACATACTGTTCCAGGCGATAATTTATTTTGCTTTTGCCTAAGGTTGGTCCTTCATAATCTTATGGATGAGATTCAACCCTTTGTTCAGCTACTGTTACTGTGAGATAGTGTGGGATCATATCCTCTATAGGCAGCCTTGTTACTTCCATATGGATATGTGCTGCACTGAAATCAGCATCAAGATAACTGGGAGAGTATTTGGACATTGTAATAGAAATAAATCATACTGTATGTCCTATTCTGTCTTCACTGACTACAGCAAATCAACAAGATACCAGCCTTCTCGGAAGAAGAAAAAGAATATTCTCCTCCTTTGCTATTCAAGTAGTTTCATTTTCTATAACGTAATGAAAGATTGACTGGCAACAAATTCATTAATCTGTAGCTTCATGGCTAGAAATGAAATAACAACCACTTCATGTACCTCAAAATGCTCACTGTACATTTTACCCAAAATCTGTTTTATGCAATCACAAATGGAAGAAGACAGTCCCATCCTGAGAGAAGCAGGTGAGACCCACCACTCTCCCTCCCTCTAGTCTAGCCTACAAGAGGGAAGCACCTTTACTGGGACACCTCTCTCTTCTTACAAGCTGTACTCTATGGTACCCATTCTAGAAATTAAAAAATAATTATGTTTGGCTTAATGGAGTTTTCTAGTATCCAAGTGCCATTTAAGAATCTGGGCCCATGTCATTTTCTTCTTCAAAAATCAGAGTACACTTTAGCACAAAAAGACAGTTCCTTCTTCACAGTTAAAAAAAAAAAATCTTAAATCCATTTCCATTAATAGAAAAGTAGAAAAGATAATATTGGCATTGTCTAATACTTGTTATAAAGCAAAGAGCAAAGATTTTTTTTTTTAAATTGTGATAACATAATACTGAGCCCAGTAGCTATATAATACTACTGTAAATATAGGATAATCGACAATCTAAGTAGAATGTAACCCCAGGATAATTATGCACTTCTCTATATCTTTAAAACAAAGCCTTATCGTCACATCTAAAAAGTGGAAGTTACATGGTAATTATTCTTTGAATTACTTTGTAACTGGTAGTATAATTATCAAGTAATCTGCATGAAAATAATTAGGTATTTACATAGTCTTTGCAACGTAATTACAGAGTAGTTGACTGATTATGCAGCATGTGCCTCGTAACAGAAAGTGATACGAAAAAGACAAAAAACCCCTATAAAAATACTTGCCTTTCAAGTAAAATGAATTAAATCTCAAAAATAATTTCTCTGTATTTTGCATGAATATGTGTGTGTGTCTGTGTGTATACATACATGCCTCTCTGTGTGCATTAAAAGACGGAAAACTGTAGAAACAGAAGTGTACAAATCATGGCAGTTTCCTTGGTGGAAGAAACTTGTGAAGTCAATAATTTTTCAAGTCATAAATTTCGCTCAGAAGACAATAAGAATTTCTTCCATAATTCGCAACTATCCTCATCTCTCCATCTCACAAGCCCATCTGCATTCAGAGATGCTTAATGAGTTGATAGAAACAATATAAGAATACAGTGATTGTTTAAAAACAATTACTCTGGCTGACTTTTACTCTGATTAAGTGTCACCTGAAAAAATGAATTCACAGTATACTTTCTGTTTTAATTTTAGAGACATTATGAATTATCTCTTCTTTTTTTAAGAAAAAATATGCTAATGGCAATAGTTCTTTTTTGTTGTGAACAAGGAGGCCAAATAATTGATTTTGATGCCTGTTATACATCTGCACCTTATGCTCTGGATGCACAGTTCTAGTTACATTCAGTTATCAGAGGCAGATCCTGCAACAATGGAGATTATTTCTTAAGTAGAAAGTCATTATTTGGAAATCATTTGCATTAAAATAGCAATACAGTATGAATGGAATGTAAGTGCTCAAAATATTATAAATATATGGTCACAAAGTAAGTTATAAATGGAGAGGAATAAGAACATTCCTTAAATATTACAGACAACAAACAAACACCATCAATACAAAAATTCTGAGAGTATGATTTCATATGTGTCTGTCTCACCAAAGGAAGCAACAATTATTTTTATTTTTCTTCCTTATTAAATTGTTTTCTTCTAGGTAGCTTTAGCCTCTGTTTTTCTAAGTCTACCCCATCTGTGTCCACCTATATTATGAAACCAGTAAGATTTTTAAAGCCACAGACCATTTATGATCATCTAGGCTGACTTTCTACATAAAAGAAACCAGCTCCTTCCTGTATCCCATTCAAACTGATGTGTCAAAGAGCTCTTCTTTAAATGAATAACTGGTTTTCCTCTGTTCATTTGTTTGGTCTTTAGTATGGGAATTTACCCTTCGTAAAATTCTTAAAACAAAATTACCTAAATGGAATATTAAACAAAAAAATTGAATTATGATCTCTATCTATATTTTTTTAATCCAGTAAATAATATAATCTGATGGGAACTATATAAACTAGTTTCCTAAATGAATGTATAAAAGTCCAAGTAATTTCGTTATTTTGAATGTCTGAATTATTCTCTATGAAATATTCCTGCAAAAATACATGCTTAAGATTCAGCAAATAGCAAACCCATTTGATATACCTCAGATGTCTAGAATGAATTTTTCCTGCTGAAACAAGAACGTTTCAAGTTGACAAAGTGTGAGAGTTCCTCTTTTCCTTTACTGCTTAGCTTAATTTCACACAGAGGCTAAGGGCAGCTGATAAGACTGACAATCAGGTCATTTCTTTTGCGTAATATTGGAATTTAAGTGTGTCAGGATGCATCTAAATTTTCCAAAACTTGCCTTGCTTCAGAACTGTGATATTTACATGGCTCAAAATCTCATCTACTGTCTACATTTTGAGGAAAATTGAGAAAGAACAAAAGACCAGATCTTCTTACTTATTAGTGTGCCCATTAAATTGGTCGATCTAAAGGGTTACCAAATAGGTTGAAAATTCTACCTATGGCTATCAAATACCTTATTTCACCAATAGAAGTAAAATGAATGACTAGAATAATTAGGTGATTTGTACTTTCTGTGTCACTGGAACAGCAGAGGAAAGTACACCCAGCTACTTTAAGAAGCAAATTTCATTATAGGGGTCTAAAATGGATCTGAACATGATTACCTTGCTGTGTCATTAAAAAACTAAAGTTCACAGCAAATACCACTGTCTGGTAGGTCATAGGAAAAAAATAGGCCTTAATTCAGAAAGACAAAAGAATAAAGGGGAAAAAAAAAAAAGAGAAAAAAAAAAAAGAGAGAAAAAACTCCATAGGTCAAATTGAGCTGAATCATCTTTCGAGGGGCTGAACTCAGTACGAAGTTTCAAGTGTGATAGAGAAGGGCATGGGACACATCAGCTCCACTGTGCTACAAAGCTTCCATTTCCCATAACTCAATTACTGTGATCAGAGCTTGTCCAAAATATATGGAGGCTTTCTTTTATTTTACATTCCAGGATTTCACCATGACGAACCCTAGAGAGAAGATCCATTAATGATAGCAATAAAGCCTTATAAATGTGTCATTTGGAAGCTGTGGAAATCTGAAAACAAACATAACTTTGTCAGATGAAAATCAGACTATATGAGTTCTTAGATGGTGACACTAAGGAGTTAACAAAGCCAGCAAGAAAAAAAATTTCCAATCCACAACATGATCAGTATTTTAAACTCCAGACAGCCTTGAAATATGTTCATACAAGCTTAAGCCATCAAGTTCCATTTCTGCTAGACAGGAGTTTTTAAGAGCTATTTCCACTTTATTCAATTGATTTACATGATAAACAGTGCCTGAGCTACGACCAGCCACTGTCTCATTCTCCAGCCTACACTAGGGAACCCAAGGCCCTAAGCGCCTACATATTTTTATTCCTTTGTGTTTCTTTTTTTTAAATTACGTTTCGCTGTTAATTGCTGAATTTCTTTGGTTAGGTAATAGAAGACAGAGCCATTAACGAGTAGCAGGTTACATAAGGCAAGTTCTTGCAGGCCGTATAACAGGTTAAATTGCTCTCTAACTCTCCAGGACAAGGCTGAATGGAGACTCCACAGGAGCACAATTGGAGTTAAGAGCTCTGAATGCTCTTCTATGGCAAATGGCAGTAGTCTGACCCTGCAGGACTTGTTCTCTCTGCAGCAAAGTGTGATAAAACAAATGCCTTCCTCATTAGTGGAATTAGTGCTGCCTCATCTCCTGTGCGTCTGTGTCTCAGTCCTAGGAGCCAAGTACTCTGCCTCAGGTGCAGGCACACTGTGGCTGGCGGCCAAGACCTTAAGGGGCCTAGCAGACTTTTTCCCACCTGCCCTATATGGTTCAGGAGCTCCCAAGTTACATGGCAGCAGTTGTAGCCCAGCTGCACAACTTTCCTCAAATTTAGAAGGGGCTGCTCTGTTCTTTGAGGAGCCACGCTCATTGGGACCAGAGGAGTGTGAGAAAAAACGCTGTTTCAGCTTGACACAGAGACAAGGCAGGCAGCTGCAATCTTCCATGCCTTCTATTTCAAAGCAATGCTTCAAACACTGAAAAAGTTTTCATCACTAGGGAATCTCTAAGAAGCTGTGAACTCACCTGGAAGTCTCTTCTTCAGTCGGGTAACCTACAATGTCTCCTTCCTCCACTAGTCACAATTTTCACAAGCTCTTTCAAACATACTTGTCTCAGAGATTACAGCTTTCTGCCCAATCAGACAGCAGACTAGAGAATTTCCATAGGAAATCAACCTAAAGATCACTAGAGTTGAATAGGCTTTTATTGGATGTGTCTGAGTAAATATTGTTCAAGTGGTTTCTCGAATGTAAGATCCTTCCCTGGATCAAGTCACTGTAACTGAACTGCTCATCAGCAACCATTAATACCGGATCAGGTTTCATAACTATACTATTTATCAGTTTTCACTCTGATTTTATATGCATATGTTTATGTTACAGTTGTGCATTAAAAAGCTCATATAAAGCCAAATATCAAAGCCAGGTGAGTATTGTAGGGTTTGGGGGTTTTTTTATGTTTTCGTTTTTTATGATTCATTTATACACCCTCACAATGTATGCTTTCAAGTGCCAGCTAAGTAATGTACAGGATATTACAAACCATATTGAGTCTTTCCATAAAACAAGGACAATTCCACGAAAAATCCCTCTATTAAGCCAACAGCCTATAATCATTGGAAATACTACATGTATTGCTAATCTCAAAGCTCAAAATTAAATTAAAGAACAAGTTTTGGTCCAGTCTTTCACTTTCCCTGAAAGCCACTTAGCATAGGTAAGTGAATTCAGTTTTTCTTTTTGGGGTCTCTTTCACACACAGCATTCCACCCTGCACTTGGCTTATGTTCCTGGCCACTGTGTCCTTCAACAGATATCTATTCTAACAGTCATATAGTAGCCTTGTATAGCAAATGGAAAAATTCAGGAACTTATTACACTCAGAAGTCATCATCAATATGACATAAATGCTGGGCCTCAAAATTAAAAAATCACAAAACCGATGAGAAGTTCACACTTCACTAGAAAATCTTACTTTATAGAATATTCCATTGTAAAAGAAATTCAGTAAACAAAAAGCATTTTTGACAAACACTGATGAGTTGCATCTCCCTGCTTAGGATGCAACCAAGAACTACTTTCTCCAGAATCTTAATCTTCAGGAATTGTCATGCACCTTACCTATCATAGTTTAATTAAAATCATTCTACAAAGTGCATTAAGCCACAGAGTGAATTTAACAAGCAAATCTAGGGCACTGAAAGTGTGAAGCTGAACAAAGGGGAGAAAAATCTAATGAACAACTGGGAGTGAATAAGGAAAACTACAGAAATGGCTTATGTTCAATCTGGGACAGGGTGTGATATTTAAAATAAACAAAAGTGTCACAAAAGAATTCCTACCTGCATGCACTTCCAATAGTTGACTCTGCTGATACTTGCTGGTTTTGTAAGTGCTGGCTTTCTGAATTCACTGATAACACTGAGTTAGGAATGTTGCACAGAAGGGTGAGATACAGGCGTTTCCAGCCGTATCCTTCAGATGACAGATTTATAGAGATATTGCACTTTATTGCAGCCTTATGTTTATGATTTGGCCATACAATGTGCACAGAGATTATTGTCAGGTAACAGGCTGCTGGCTTTTTCTTCTTGCCCTGCTAACAGGTGTTGATCCTGCCATGAGATGCAAAGTGATGACTCACTGCAGCAGATGTGGCTCCTGAATTCTGTCCCACTTGTACCAGAGGTACAAGCCTCTGTGGAAGACAAACATCCTCATTTGAGCTCTACTCAGGGAGGCACATCCCAGCTAGGTCTGTCTGTGGAGTGTGGTTGACCTAGAATGTCTCTTATTTTGGTAATAATGATGGAGAATAAAACAATTCACAAAAACTGAACACAGGCAAGCTGTCGTGAAGGAGTCTTAAAAACCTGACTGTTTATATACTGTATGCCAGATGAATTTCTATATGCTTTCCCTCGCTCAGATGCCATGAATGTCAGGATTATGTGTGCCTAGCAAACCATTATAAATCTACTATCTTTCAGTTTTCTCAATGTGTCTGTTATTCAAAAAGCCATTGCTTGCTGTTGTTGATCTTTCAACCCACTCTTTACTTTGCATTACAAGGGCAGGATTACTGGCTCTTGCAGTAGTTTAATTTGAGAAATGCATTTGAATTTCCTTTTTCTCAGTAAGATATTGTCATTAGAATAGAATGCATCAAACATTCTGCACATGCATCCTTCGTATTTTTCCCGGATAATTTATTTCTGTGACACAGCCAGCTCTAATATTATGTCCAACAGTGAAATATTTTGTGATGATGCATACATATGAGATCAGACTTTATGGGCAAAAGCTGGTTGTTCTGCACTAGCAATTCAGAGACAGTGATAACTGCTAACCTCCATGGGAATTCCTCCCTAATATTAATATTGTAAGTGGATTTTGACTATGCTTTCAAAAAAACTTTTGGCCCTTTATTTTAAAGATCACAAGCAATTCTGACACCATCTCTGAACTGGCCATTCCAGGCTGTCCCATCTCTATCAATATTATTATATTTATTGCCTCTTCTTATACAGACTCACTTGTTGTCCAAAATTATCCACTTCCTCACTTCAATAAAATTATTCAATTAAACACCTGAAAATTTGCGAAAAGCTTAAAGGAATCAAAACTGGAGTAGAGGTAACACCAAGCATAAATCCTCAGACATGGAGACAGAGAGGTTATGTTACTGCATTCATCCAGTAGCAGTCTGATCTTAATGATTTTACCTTTGGTTTTTGCTTTCCTTTTTCTTCTGTGTCTTCGCATACTGTTGATTACTGAGCACCAAAAGTGGGTTGTAAGTTCCCAGCAGAGAGGAAAAAGGATCAATTCTGAATTTGTCTTCGAGAGGCACAAGTGATGTTACAAACTTCACGAAAACATCCTAAGCTACAGGGAAGAGAACAAAAAACAGCCAGGGGAACTGATTTGGAAGGTTTTGAAGTAGTTCAGCTTCTACATATACTCATCGCTAAGCTTAGACATACATCTTTTGTGGACTACACTAACTTGTTAAGAGTCTCTCATATAGCTTAGGCAACATCTGCACTTTGTAATGGATTTTCTTAAACCAATAACAAATGGATAGCCATTACCACAAGAGCATAAAACTGCTCATGAAACTTTTTTTGGAAAAAGTATAACTGATTACTTTATCCTAAGCGCTGAAGATATTTCAGAAATCTCTGCTTATGTAGAACTGGCTGGAAAATAGACTTCTGGTTTATATTTGTTTGCAAGTACTGTTGAGATGCAACATTTCAGCGAAATTTGTGGCCACAATTTAAGGTTTGGAAACTTTCAGCCACCTTATACTGAAGGTCACCCTGTGAATAAGCATCTTTAAACTGCAAGATCCTGTAATAGTTTTGTTTGTACAAATGTACAAGCAGAGCCAACAAAAAGCATTACTGAGTGGTACGTCTGCACAAAGGTATTGATTAGTGGCCAGTGTTCTGACAGTACAAAGGTGTAAGATTTTTGCAGACAGCAATGTTTTTCAGAATCTGAGTTAATGTTATTGCCAAGAAGCAATCATGACCCTGCTTGTAATGGTTCACACAAGAGACTAGTCTCTAAACCAGAGTGCAAAATACTTATCTCTCTTCATTTTCCCAAGTGTGTACTGGGGACAGTCCTGTTACATCTTCTTGTTCATAATTGGAAGCAAAGCAAAAAAATGTGAATTTGATAAACCACAAACTGCTCCAAATGCTTCTTACTAGGGCTGTGCACATGCACAGTTAGGAGACAGTCCAGCAGGAGAACAGTTAAGATTTAACTATGTGCACTCTCCTTTCTGTCACTGGCCAATTGCCCTCACTATGGTGTTATCTCCTATTGCACTGATGTATTATATTCTGAAGAAAATATTGTAGTATTCTGTCAATATAGCACATGCCTTCAAACTGAGTGTATTGTTTTGGTAAATAAAGTACATAAAGACTCAGCTCTTTTCCATTTGTGCTCACATTGATTTTTTCATCGATTCCTCAGAATTTCCAATAGTACTTCATTGCAGTCACTCAACCTACCATACACATTTTGAGATAAAAAATAAAATTGAAACTAAAAAAATCTTGAGTAACCTTCTTGTCACCTATGAATAATTACACTTTTTTTAAGTTTTAGTAGATTGTTTTATGAAAAAAAAGCTGTTTAGCATGCAAGTTAAAACTTAAACTCATTTTATTTTACATTAAAACCCCAAAGTTGATCCTACATAACTATTCCTGCAAAATATTTTACACTTTCTTATGGAAAGAAAGAAAAAAAAAGTGATTTGAAATTATGCCATTGCCAGGAAAAGAATTAAAAAAACAAACAAACAAACAAACAAAAAATCAAACATAAAAACCAAACTAAACTAAGCCAAATTAAAAAAAAAAAAAAAGAAAAAAGAAAAAAACCGAACAAACAAACCCTTGCAAGATTTATAGTGTTTTAGAATTCAGTGTACATGAATAGTATGCCTCTCTGGTAAGTTTTTTGAAATTCACTAACCCATCTCAGTGGTTTAAATTGCAAAACCCAAAGACTTTCCAGTTAGAGAAGGACTGCAGAACGCAAATATTCCACAGGATACCACTTATAAATGTGTAAGGGCTAAAGGGTTAAAAAAGAGAGGTATAAAGTAAAGTACTTAAAATCTTAACAACTTGACAAAGAGTCATCACACCATAAACAGAATATTGCGGACAAAAGACTTTGAAGACACTAATCATGCTGGTCAATGCTGAACATAAAATATTGCCTTAAATCTGGGAGTCAAAGAGACCTCACAGTCATAGGCTATATTGCCACAGTTGTTCTTCGGTAATGGATAACTGCAGTTATCAGCTGGATAACCCATTTGCAGCCTGATGGAGGCCTTGTCTTGGGCAAACAGAAAGACTGGCTCTGCAACTGAAGGAAAGGCTTCAGAGACCGAAAAAGCAATAGGATTCTTGGGACAAGAAGTAAAACAAACAAAATGACAGAGGCAGGAACGAGATCAAAAGGTCTAAACAGAAGTACAAGACGAGACATGAACAGACGTCTGGACAGCAGCCACATTTCTGCAAAACAATTCTTAGCAGGCAGTGGAGGGAGGCTCTAGCCACATTTGCACGCTGAAGGCAGTGTCACAGCTGCAGAGTCAGACCCAGAATAAATGGGGAGTGGAGAGCTAGGGTGTGGGAGGCAAGGAGACAAAGGGATTGTGCCATGTTGTGTGATATAGTTGTAGGCAGCCAGATGTACAATCCATTCTATTCAAGCAAGAGCTGCAGGCATCTGTCAAAGCGACACCTCCCCCATGGAGCTTCCTCCTATCTGGCTGACGGATGGCTTCAGAGTTGCCAAACATATTTGTTCATCACTAGAAGGGCAACACCAAAAGCCATTTCTTATTAACCTCCTCAAACAATTTGATCAAAATCCATTTCCAAAAGCACATGTGGTAGAATAATCTAGATCACAAATAATTTTTCTTCCCAAATGTCCAACGTTCCTTTGGTCTGTCACTTTAGCATCAGAACACCAGACTCCCTAAACAAACCTGAACCCATCATAAAATCAAATTCTGAAGTGGCTGGGCAAAATATTTAAATTTTACAAAACATAGAAATGTGATGTGTCAAGCTCTCTTTAGTGCCAGAGAAAGAAGTGGAAAAAGTTCCTTTCCAGATCTACAAGGGAAAATTTCATCCTCTAGTTTTAAAAATTCTCTGTAGATGTTACCATGGAGAATTAAGAGAATAATTTCACAAGATGTTTTCTATACAGATACTCAGAGAGTTAAAAAGATAATGGGAAAAAAAATCCAACACTGAATATCCAACAAATCATACTGATTACCAGACTATATGTATACATGGACTGTCTGTATATTTGACCCTGATGTTTAAATGACATTGATAAAAGCAGTTTAGTTTGAGGTGGTCAAGATAACAAATCCAAAAGATATGTAACCTTCCTGGGAATCTAGTTCAAGAGTATAATCCTTTGGACTATTTGATTCTTTTTCCTTATTGTATGGAATAAAAAAGATAATTCCTACTTGTCCATTCTGGAGATAAGAAGACAAAATAAAGGTTCGGCTCTAAGAAAATATCCCAAGAGGCATTTGGAGCAATTTTCCTTAAAAAGGACAATCATTCAAGGGATTATAGATCATCGCTTCCCTAAGTCCTCCCACTGAGACGATATTCTTTCAGCAACCCCACATGTTCTTGATCATTCATATTTGAAGCTTTAGTGCCATTGACTGCTCTCGCTTTTTTGGGGATTAACCTGATTTAAATGAGGTGAGCTGGTGCTCTGCAAGCTTAGAGCACGGAGCCTGAAATATAACTTCAGTCCATAACTACACAACCCTGACACGTCATAGCATTTTGCCTCACGACGACTTCCACAGAGGACAAGCTTTTAGAATAGGCATCACTAGGCAATGGGTCAGAAGTATGTTTATCTCCCTGAAGTGTTCAAGCTTTCTAAACAAGAGAAATTGATAACTTGGATGTCTGAATGAGGCTTAGCCTCCTTGGAAGCTGATCTATCACCATGGGGTATGCTTTCAAAGAGTCACATGGGGGTTTAACAATGTGTTTTTCGTGTACTATTCAAGAGCAAAGGCCTGCCTCTGCATTTTCAACTGTGTTGGGTAAAAGCAAGAAGTAAACATGTATATGTACATACCCATAGAATTATTTTTTTTTGTTCTTTTATATATTATGCCCAAATTTCTTCAGTTTTCTAGAGATATTCATATCCATTGGCTGCGAAAGAACCAATTCTTTCTCAGGAAAGTGATCTGATCTAGGTAGGTAATGTCTTGGGGGCATTTCTTCTCCACTCCCAGACAATTTGGTGAGTAATCTATAATTAAAATGACTGTTGCTTTACGTGTCTAACAACACATTTCCACACACGTGTGTCAATTTGCCACAGACACTTGACAGAGACCACGCATCCCATGATTGTGGAGAGACTTCTTTCACATACACCCTAGTATTTTTTAAATGACACTTTAAATGAATTTTCTTTTTCTTTTTCTTTTTTTTAACTTTAGTTTGGTAAAAGAAAGGCTACTGTGAAACAATAATGATAGGTATTCCTATTCGGCTTAGATTATTGAAAACGTTCATATAGACCTTGATAAATACAAATCTGTCTTTACCCAATTTTTAGAATCTGGAACTCAAAGATGGTACTTAAATCAAGGTCAGGAAGGCTTACTAAAATGAGAGTTTTATACTAAAAAGCTTTCTATATTCTTACATATTGAACTTCTGGATGCTCTGTAGCCTTTTTCATTAGAAGTATAGATTGTTTACTTGTGAGATCAAAAGCTTTTAAAAAATGTGTTTTCATGTTTATCTACATGATTAATCCTCCTGAATCCAGCAGAGAATACCGGGTTTTTTTAGAGCCAATCGTTACTAATTTATATTTTCTCAAAAACTCTTAACCAAAGCATTTCATATCTGTAATGACCAAGTGTGTTCTGTGGGATGAGTTTCCAGGTCAAGTTCTCCATTCTGGCTTTCCTTTAATGAATTCTGGTTTCTAAACCATGTTTGTATACATATTAAAAACATACATTTCACAACAACGATGACAAATAATTAGAAAACAATTGGAGAAGTCTTAGCAAATTTTTGAGTGATTTCTCAGATCAATTTGCTGGATAATATATATATTTAAAAAAAAAAGAAAACAAACCAGAAAAAACTATGAAACTACTGTAGGACTTTTTTAGAAGTTAATTTGTAACAAAATGAGTAGCTCCACTTTGGCAGTGTTCTTTTTCACATAGGTCGCTAGTATACCTTCTTGTGAAGACTAATGAGCAGTGTTATTTCAATACAAATTTTAGTGAAATCAGAATATATTCCACAATATTCTAGTGCTTACCACAGTGATAGATTTTCCTACTCACAATCAGGCAAATTTGCAGCCCAGTCTTTGAGTTACATCCAAGTTTGGGCCAGGAGGAATGTAAGGGGGTGTGTGTTGTTACCCCACCCTCTAGCCCACAACTTCCTCAGAAGAAAAAAATCAAAAAACACCCTTATGTCGTGGTTAAAAGGAAGAGAGAAATCTTTTATGAGTAAATACATTCCCCATTTGTTGTGTTCATTTGTTTCAACATTCTTTCATTAATTGGCATGCTGGCAAGTAAATTCTGTATTTCTCACCTTGCTCTAGAGACATTCTAGATGTTCTAGAAATGAAAGCCTGTGAGAACTTCTGTTACTAATGTTGAAATTAAGCATATCTTCAAATGGTTGTCTTTATAGCTGTAGATGATAAAAACAGTAAGGACTTAGACAATATTGTAGTTTAGAAAAGTTCCTGAACTTCATTTCAGCTGTGATAACAAACTTTGTGTGCTCTTTATCCACAGCAAGTATAAGGAAGAGGAGGGGCAGGCACTGATCTCTTCTCTGTAGTGACCAGTGACAGGACCCAAGGGAATGTTGTGAAGGGGAGGTTTAGCTTGGATATTAGAAAAAGGTTCTTCACCCAGAGGGTGGTTGGGCACTGGAACAGGCTCCCCAGGGTAGAGGTCACAGGACAAAATCTGTTGAAATTCAAGAAGCATTTGGACAATACTTTAGGGCACGTGCTGTAACTCTTGGGGGTGGTTCTGTGCAGGGCTAAGAGCTGAACTTGAATTTTGTGATTCTGTGAAGGTAATTCTGAGTTAACCCAGGGCTGAAGAAAATCAGACTAAGTTAAACTACTTCCATTTTCTCTTAGACTTAAAGTGTGTTTTGGGTAAGTCGATGTACAGTAACTCAGTCATGCTTTTCAGATCTAAGAATATACCCAAGGGCTTTGATGACAATATTGGTTTTTGCAAAACAATTACTAAGGAATAAATTGAAGAAAGAGGTAAGCTCTTCTTGGTATGCAAAACAAAATTTCAAAGATGTGGTAACGAGATATTAGGCAACAAATATGAGTGGTGTACATGAGTTATTTATATTTAGAATGCCAAAGGGTAGCTATATGCAAGGGTGCTATGCACCCTGACAGCTAATTAAACTTACGATCCATATAGGAATAGCATCACATCAGCATAATTAGTTTACCAGCTGGTGAGTCAGAATAGCAGATCCCTTATATAATAATAATGGATAATAATTCCTATAATAATCCTTTATATAATTTCCATTGTAAGCAGAAGACAGCACACATGATACCTTTTCTCTAAAGTTTATGATTATATCTTGTACAATAAAAATTAAGGTAATCGCATGAATAGCATCCACCAGCTCTGAAAAGGCATCAACATCCATTTATTAGATGCATTATGTATGCTTGCATATAGAACAAAGCCCATTCCTGACTTAAATGTTGTGGAACCTATAGACCTTGCAAGACTGAAAAAGCATATATGTGCTTAAGTTAAGCAGAGGACCAGTGAGAGAGCACCAAAATTAACACACTCAAGACTAACATCTATGTCGCAATTCACTATCACATACATGTTTACATTCCTTCTTCTCAAGTCTGTTTTATCTCTCCCTTTGAGTTGATTAACTCACCTTCATCCAGACTGGATTCTTGCCTCCACCATGCACTGGAAAAGAAACCACTTGTTTTATAGCTGCTGAGAAAGATTAAAATGTTTAGAGCAAGACTATGAAATAAACAGGGTTTTGTGTCAATTACTAATGGACCCTTGCCCTGAAGAAAACTATCAACTGTGTTTCTGTTTCACATGGGATAATAAAACCCATAGCAAACCTGACCTCCTGAAGTTAGTTTATCTTGGATTATAATTTGAATCTTTAATGACTGAAGCAGTTAAAGGAATACCTGTTTTTCACTTTATATGCTGAGTACACTTTGGAAAAATTCTATACCGTATGATTATGTATACTGAAATACAGAAATTATAGATGGTGTTTCCACTTGTTTTCATAATTATATTCAGTTTATTATCAAGATTTCAAGCAGGATTATATACTTTCCTCAAAATGGGGTTTGTAAGAGCTTATAAAAATAATTCCTTAAGAACTTACGTTAGAGACACACTCAGCTTTTGCTGATGCTAGTGCATACCTTCATAAAAACCGTTCAATGTGTGTTTAATTTATTTTATTTAGTGGATTAAATGGATAAATTCTCATATGAGTACATGCAATCACATCCCTCAGTTACTGCCCCAATACTGTTGCTCCTTCCAAGAAAACAACCTTGTACTTTGGGAGAAGTGGGTGCAGCAAGAACATCCCTGAATTGTGGTTGTTTAGAAATGATGATGAATACATGAGTATTTTTCAGCTAACTAGGTAGTAAAGAAGGAAAAATATATATACCAAACCACCACTGAATCATGTCAATTAGTAAATCCCTAACTCCAAGGCTCTCATCTTAGCTGGAAAGAAAAAGAAATGATTTGGAACTATTACACAAAAGAATCTGTCAGGCTGTATGTATTTTGAGAGCAGCAGCGATGAGAGAAAGCATGTGTGGGGGGTAGGAGTGAGAGAAATAAGAAAAGATGAGGTTGCACATTGCAAATCATGGTTTGGAACACGAAGCAGATTTCTGAAAGACACTATTAATGTTGGAGGTTGTTTTCTTTTCTCCACACGATCAACTAAAATTTACAAGCCAAAAGCTCAAAGGAAAGATTCCTCCAACAGACGTGGAACAGTTCTGGGTTCAGTGCACTGCTGCGCTATGTCCCCTCTGTGAGCTACTCAGTTTCTCAGGTCTTCCCTGCTCTTACAAGAATAACAATGTTTTCTCTTTTGGTCCTTATTTATTTTATTTGTTTACAAACCAGAATTACCTATTCCAACTGAAAACCCAGTGAACTAATAGCCTCACTACAACTAGAATGCGGATTCAGACAAGTACTAATTAGGTGGGGGGATACAAATGTGTGTGCTTTTTTAATGATTTTAAGATGACATCTGATGAATCACTTGATTAATATGATATTCTATTAATTATCCTTGCTGAGGATTAGTGCAAAAGCTAAAGGCATACACGTGCTCAAAAAGAGATTCAATAACTTAATGAAGAATAAAGAAGAGCTCTAGGGGTGCCTAATTAATCACTGCAAGATAACCAGGTATTTATGAGGAGAGATCACATTATATGTATGCTTCTTATTTTATCATTTTTCAACCTTAGGATTTTAGAAAATCCTGAGTTGAAAAGGATCCACAAGGATCCTCAAAGGCCAAAGCCTGGCCCTCCGCAGGACTGCACCAAGAATTACATCATGTGCCTGAGAGCGTTGTCCAAACGCTTCTTGAACTCTGGGAGGCTCGGTGCTGTGACTACTCCCCTGACACAGTTTCATGCCATTCCCTTCTGTCCTGTCACTGCTCACCAGACAGAAGAGATCTTTTCCTGTCCCTGCACTTCCCTCATGAGGAAGCTGAAGACCTCAGTGATGTCTCCCCTCAGTCTCTTCTTCTCTAGGCTAAATGAAGCCAAGTGACCTCAGCCACTCCTCAAATGTCTTCCCCTCATCCCATGTCTCTGCACATATAGATAGATGCTGTCTGCATCGTACACTTCCCATCAGAGAGGGTGAGGAGGCCATGTCTAACAGCTCTGGCTCATCACTTGTAGTGATGACATCATCTGTAGGCCTAAGTAAAATCTGAAATGCACATCCCATGGCAAAGGGCTTAAAAGGTAAAATGATATGAGGTTCCCAGAGTAATTCTTTTTTTTTTATTTGCCATTTTTCCTGGGAATGAGCTAGGTATGTGGAGTACTGAAAGAGGTACCAGTATGGTCTGGATACTAAAGTTCACAATGCAGTGGTGTCTGGAATCACAAAAGAAGCTGCAACCCTCTGTGACTACATTAGGACTCACATTAATTCTCCCCTCCTTTTGTTCAAAGGCAGCGCTGGAATTTCTGCAAGATGTAATGAGTCCTGTTTCTCCATTAAGAGCTCACAAAAGGATTCCCACCCACACAAGTGCGCAGAGACGTGTGTATGCACACAAGTATCATTCGTGGTAAAAGCAAGAAAAAAAATAAATTTTGAACTAATACAGTTCAACTTCATGATGTTATTTACTTGTCTGTTTCTTATAGGCTTTTGCATGTATTCCTTTTAAATTGACCAGTTATTGTTTGCCTCTAATTATAATAATTTATGAAACTTATTATTAAAAATAGGAAATGGACTTTGGCTTTTATTTAAGAAAATGAGGTTTAGATATGTTCTTGGAAAAGGTGTTTTTCTTACTCAGTTAAAAATTCTTCAGCACCATTTAAACATTTTAACAGGGAAAAAAATAATTTATTGCTATGAGCAAAACTCTTAAAACATCATAGTAAGCTGGCTGATAACCTCAAGGACTTTCAGGAGAGATAAAAAGACAGCAGAAACTCTTCCCTTCATTCCTCCTTTCCTTCACTCCTCCTTGCCCTTCTTCCTCCTTCTCCTACCACCAGCAGTCAACACATGCAAAATACTGTAGCATCTACAATAAAAATTTTCTGATTTCCAAAATATTAGTTTCTCTCTGTTAGCTTGTGTATCTGCTGTAATCTTACCATTTATCTTGCTAAATGAACTCTGTATCCTGAACATACCTGGATGTGCCTAAACTTTGCTCAGTGTTTTGACTGAGAATGTTCTTTTTCTGCATTCCTGTTGCTTCAAGTTGTCAGAGGAGAAACTTAACTCTGCCACTAAACAAAGACCTTTTGATATTTTTTCTAAGCTGTTGCTGAGTGATTTTGCATGTTTACCATTAAGCAAACCTACAGGAACTGTATCAGCATTGTAAAGCTTCATGGTATGACACAGTATAATAACAGGGAAGGAAAAATTCTCAACTACAAGAGTACAATGATTTTCTCACTGTTTCAGTCACCTGCACAATGATTGTAACAACATAGGAAACCCAAGATATTTCGGTGTGCTGATACTTTTTCTTCCTTCTATTCTTCTTGGTCAAGTTCTTTTCGATTAATTCATCGCATTTTGCTTGTTACTGGAAAAACTGATAATTATTTGATGAATGTGTAATTTACACGGAAAAAAAAATCATCCCTTTCTGTGTCATCAGAAGAGAGGCAGAAAAGGGCTCATTATGCAAATAAGATCTTTCTTCTTTTATGACTACTGAAAAATTGAATTTGGAGAGGAAAAAAAAATAAAGCAACTTAGTTCCATGGCAGTTTAGTTAATGACATCGTATGTTCTCTGCCTCCAAAGATAAGCAGTCCCAGCATATGGGTATACTGAAGCAGGTAAAGTGAACATATAAATGGTGCTTAAAAATAGAGATACTCTGGTGGCAGAAAACCTTTTCTAAGCAGTTTCAGTGGGACCTCTTTTTCCTTTTTCATCAAGGTTTTTCCTTCAAAACTTTTGGTGCTTTATCTCAGTTGTTTCTCATGCTTTACTTCCAGCACTTGAAAGTCGATAGAGGAAAGGAAGCACCTATTAAAAATATTTGGAACATTTTTCCAGGGGCACCAGTCACTGTAGGGAAAAAAAAAACCCAAACTTAAAAAAAAAGGTCAAATTAAATCATGTTTATGTTAATAAAAATTACACTTATTTTTTTCAGCTGGTCTTGGATGACTTGGTCAATATTTCAAATCTTTATTCTGTTTTAAACCTTCTACTTCTCAGCCCCACAATTACTATAATGATTTTATTACCACAGTGGCTATCAATGACCTACTTCATAGTTTAGGATGCCATGGACACTTCCTTTCAAAGTAGTGTTCATTGGCAAGTTTAGGAATGAGACTCCTGGACTGAATTAGTACGATTCCCATCCTAGATCATTTGCCTTTGCAAATTCAAACTTTTTACTACAGAAGTGTAAATATCCTGAGCACTTCCTGCTCCTTACTTTGAGCCAGAATAACCTGTTCTGTAGTTGTGTAGGTCAGTTTCCAGTGGAAACAAAGATATGTCAGATTTATACTG
This sequence comes from Pseudotriccus pelzelni, assembly GCA_035584735.1. Classification (NCBI taxonomy): domain Eukaryota; kingdom Metazoa; phylum Chordata; class Aves; order Passeriformes; family Tyrannidae; genus Pseudotriccus; species Pseudotriccus pelzelni. The sequence goes on from JAWMRA010000001.1 coordinate 79,621,346, forward strand.
TTCCAGAAGCATTGACTCACTAACCAATTTTTTCTTTTCCAGAAAGCCTGCAATACACTTTGGAAAACTCTAACCCAAATCAATAAACTAAGAACTTGACCATTATTTTTGCTCTTACTTGTAACACAGACAGGCACTGCAACACTTAAGAAAAGAACTTCATATAGTAAACACAATTTGAAACATTCTAACAAAGAAATCCTAGTTCATGCCTGATGTTTCGGTTCCATACTGAGAGCGATTACTGTTAACAGATTCATTTTTCATAAAAGGGAGTTAATTGTCTTCTTTCTTTGAACTGTACAAGTGAAAAGCATAGTCTGCAGTCTCTATTTCAGTTTCAGGTGATATCCAAGATGACACTTGAGCATCAAAATGTAACTGAAAAAGAAATTATGCCTAAATTTCTGGGTAAATTATACACACATATGTATATATATATATTTATATATATACAAACTCTAAAGACAACAAACCCTGTGTCTCTTATATCACTCGAGCTTCTGAATTTTAAAGTAAAAATTTGGGGTAGGACACTGACATTAGTAGATCACTTCTGCCTTTACCCTGAAAGATCATCAATCTCCTGCCAGCACCCAGGCAGAAACTTCACCACACCCCTGATCACACTTCCTAGCCTGCATACCTATTTACAAACTAGACAGTCTGTCTGCTGGAGGTGAAATTCTCTTTTTTGCTCATAAAGGGTACTTAAGATATTCATTGCAGGAATCTAAAGGGTGGGGCAGCTATGTCAAATCATAATGAACACTGTCCCTTGAAAGGAAGGGGATGGTGATATTTTCTACATTAACTGTAAACAAGATGAGATTCTGGGGTTTTGGTGAAACAACTTCTTAAAAATTAAGTAAACTGTCTAAATAACAAAAAAAAAATCTCTATTTTTTTAGAAATTAAAAGTCACTTAGGATCAGTTTTAGCAAAACCTGTTTATGTCTGTTTGTCTTGCCAAGGATTTATGCTTATTATCTTTATGTTTATTACTGGAGAGGAAAATATATTTCAAAGGAGTGAAAAAACATAAGCACTCATGCAAAAAACATTAATCTTCACCTTCTCTTAGTGATGAGAGACTGTTTTGTTTCATTTATTTCCACCTTTAGAAATCTGTACAAGTCTACTCTTGCTTACAGCACTGAATTCATTATTTTCTACTTCCCTTTTGCTCCTTACCCACTTCCCAAACCTATTCCTAAAAGTCGCCTTTGAACCACCATTTTCTGGTGTTTGAGGATTTAATTCTTACTCCGCTTCTTTACAATGAAATTCTGGATTCATAGAAGACACTGACAAATTTCACATCCACTTTAGGAGGTAGATTATCCTGGCTGTTTTAATTTTTTCATCTGCTGACTAGTGTCCTGGTTATTTTATTTTTTTTTAAACCCCCTTTTAGAACCACAGTTCTTAGATAACATTTTCCCTAATGCCACAACCAAGTTATGGCAACGCTGAGGTTACAAATTCTATGCAAGCAATATGATAACTGAGGAATCAAACCCTAATTCTAATGCCTCTCCTTGTCACCAGCTCCATTTGTTACCCCCAGGAAATCATTTCATTCTGCAGTCCTTCAGTTTCCTCCTTTGTAATATGATAATTATCTTTTTCAATAAGAAGCCTGGACAGTTAATCCAGTAACGACAAACAGTATTTGACTAGTATTATTGTAACAGGCCACCAGGTACCCAAGGAATCTGACTATTCCATGCTAGGAGTGGCCCTGGATTGCATCAGGACTAAGATAAATCAGGACTTAATCTGACTGTTTTTTCTCATGGTTGAGCCCAAATCTACTCTTATGGTCTTTTTCACAAGTATGCAATTATAAGAAAATATATATATTTATATTCTTGTTAAAGCCAGTTAATACATTAATTCTAATGTCACAAAAAATAATAGGGATAAATAATATCATTAAAATATATGTAAAAGAAATATCAATTAGATTCTGTGAATTCAAAAAATCCTCTTTGTCTACCTATTTTTACCTATGGTGGTAAAAATTATGACAATGGATCTCTAGAATAAAAATTAATTTACATATCTACAACTCTAATAAGTTCTGACCTGCAGTGCAATTCTGTAGAACTCTATTACTTTTATCAGCAGCTTTGTTTCTCCTTCAAAGCAAAGTTATCAAAACACAGAGAGTTCCAAAGTTGTCAGGTCCTGACTATTGGGCTTGGTCCCTTAGTTTGGTAGTTAATTTACATACACTTTGGCAAAAGAAATCTGATGAGAAATTAAATAAATTATTATGCTCTCATAATATATAAATCAATTCCATTCTTTATTAGAAATCTTTTACAAAGAGTATTAGATAATTAAGCTGTTATATAGTAACTCATGCATATCAAATATATCAGCCAAGAAGGTTAATTGAAGCTCCCTCTTCATCATTGTAAATGTCTTCAAACTGCTTTGACTGGGTCAAGTTGAAACAAAATAGGTAGGCTTTAATAAATGCTCTGAACAAATTAGTGACAGGAAAAAGAGAAAAAAAAAAAAAAGAAAGGAATAAAATATTTCTTTGCATATTCTGATTTTTAAAAGAATATTACAAAATTAAATCTTTCTTTCCCCTTAACTTGACTTCTAGTTTTAAATAGTACATCCTTTTAAAGTATAGAAAAAAAACAGTCTTTCTCAATAGGTACTATTTAGCAAAAATTCTCCCACTAGGCATTAAACACTGAACTTTATATATGCACTATTTTTTACTTTGTCAGTAATTAAGATATATACAGTTTTATCAGTATTATTTGCTTGTGTTTGTTTCACCTTATTAGTGCAACATAGTGACTAAATGCATGCATAAGTTGAGTTCAATGTAAAAAATTAACTCAGTGGAGGCAGAGCTCCGTGTTGCTAAAGGTTACAATCTCAGGTTTTCCTACAAATTACAAACTTCGTGTAACTTCAAAAAAACTGTGGTGAGAGAAATTGAAGGAGAGACAAGTACTGTTACCGTTACTACACAGCAACAGTTCATAAGCGTTGGCTTTTACAACACCCACTGGATATACGCCATCCAATTTACTTGATTTTCCTTTTTGCCGATATTGCAGTGGGCAGACAGACAGCAAGGAAAGACTTTACAGTATTGCCTTGAAGGAGGTGAAGTGGTGGTGCTTTTTCATTTTTAATTAAATTTGGATTATTCTTTTAGAATACACTAATTTGAAATATACATGTCTTACAGAACACACTCCCATTAACTTCAGGTTTTCTCTAATTGAGCTGCTTCATTTCACAGGTTCCCAGCCCTCTTCCTAGAAAAACTACTCTTTATTCATTTTTGTATAATGGTGTAAAAGAATCCCTAACTAGTGAACCATGATACAGTCTTTCACTACAACCAGTTTGTGAGGGAGAAAGCTCTAAATAATTATCAAAGTATAATGAACATTGCTACTAAATGCTAACTAAATGCCTCATTGGAAAATTTGAAAGGCATTAATTCAGACAACAGTTTGTCTTTATCTCCTGTATTTCCTGGCACTAATTCCTCCTTTTTTATTTATTAGTAGAGCAATTTGCATGAAAGAAGCATCTTTGTTTCTTCAATATTCATTTCCTTTTTCTCATTGAGGGTATAATTCTGCTTCATTGAAAACAATGGCAATTTTACTGGTTGTCTTCAGGGAAGGCAGTTCTGATAGTGAGACATGCTGGCTGTCTCCAGGTCCCGTTGAAGTCAGCCACCAGGTAACAGCTTTCAGAATCCTCTCAGATAAGAATCCCTGAATTGTGACTTCCTTTGTGCAACTTTAATGAATTGCTATTGCAGAAATGCTGATTACTTCATCAGGGATTATGACTTTATGCAAAGAATAAACAGCAAGAGTAGGTGGATCTCTAAGTCCGCCCCTTCCGCAACCCTCTCTTTTCATGCAAATAGCTGTATTTATGCCAAAAAGCAAAAGAAAGCAGAAAATGTATGTTATAGAAAAGCAGGATACAGAGAAACAGTTTCCATGCACTACCGGTAGTTTAAAATTTTAACCAGCAGACAATGTCTATTCATCGTTAACTGCTATGGAATAGCTGGGAAAATACAAACCACCATATCTTCATGGTATCAAAATATCTTTTCTATTAGAATATCAGAGTTGGAAAAATCATAATTGTCAAAGAAAGTCTTCTGACACTATGTTACAAAGTCTTCTGCAAACACATTTCCACCACCTCTCAGACAGGTTACATTTACAAAACAGTAATTTCCAAGAGGATTTTTTTTTTGTCAGGTTTGTTTGTGAAGATGTGATTTGTTCATCAATAGGGTTTCAAACTTTGTGCATGTGTGCGTGTCTGTAAATTAATCCACTAGGGCCAGAAAATGGAATTTTGATTGTAAGGTCCTGTCAAAGTCTGTCTGAGTGATGGTTGTGCTTTTCATCAGTGTAATCTGTAATCCCCATTTCCATCAGTTAGATATAATTAATTGTCACACACATAGCATCCTCTTTTTCCTGGGCACATCCAGCAGAGAAAGATTCTTCACAAACCACTTACATTCTGCTACACTTGATATATAGGCTGATGCTCACAAATTATCCAGTCAGAATCTTCCTTAGAAACACCTGTATTTTGTAGTATAGCTCAGAATTTACTGCTTGTCAGGGGAGCATATGACCTACTATACTGTGTCAATCATGGCCTAAAACCTTTTACTTAGAGCCTTTGAGCCGTTTTTTCACACTGTTAGAGGAAGTCTGACATCTCATAAAATTTAGAAATGAATTTTCACTGCAGGAGAAGTAGAGAAGAGACTGAAAATGCCACAAATTAAGCCAAAGATAATATATTGTGTGTCAGGTCCAGACATGAACGAAGGTGTTTACAGAATGTGTTAGTGAAAGCAGTGTGCTAGCAACAGATAAGAGTTACTTGTTCTTTATTCTTTGTAATGCAAATACCCTCTCTGCTTTACCCTCCCTTAAAGCTTCAAATCTTATATCTGAAGAACTTGTATTATCAGATATATTATCTTTTAAAACAAAACTCTTTATTTTCTAATTAACACTGAAAAACTACTAAAACCAGCTAGAAGAACACCAAATTAATGCTCCTAGACTGCCCATTCTCCATGTGAGAATGGTGGGTAACTAACTAAATTTTATTCAAATTGGTTAAATCTGGGATATAAAATGGCCACAAAACTGCTGGGGCAAATCTTACTTTGTTATATGTGACAGACTATTCTGAATTGGAAGGGACCCACAAGGATCATTGAGTCCCTCTACAGGGATCAAACCCACAAGCCTGACATTATTAGCATCATGTTCTAACCAACTGAGCTAATTTCAGTTTTCATAGCCTTAAAGCAAATGACTGTGCTACCTTTAAAAATGAGCAGCAGCTTGTTGTTCCTCAATTATCTTATTAAAAAAAAAAAGAAAGAAAGAAAGAAAAAAGATAAAGCATCAAGATGAGTCTGTCTCAGGAAAAGGTTTGCATTATTTGAACACTACAATTTCATCCTTTGTCATGCTGTCCGCTTCCCACACTTCCTGAAAAAATATGCTGGACTTAAGTCCTTGAAGCAGGGTTGAATATTCAGTAAAGTGATGACCACACCTCCTGTCCTGCCAGAAAGATCCCACCACAGTTTAGGGAGTCTTAAAATTATGAAACAGTGAGCAAAGCAGCTACAAAAAATGCACAGATATTTATGTCAATTCTTTTAGGTTTAAGCAATGTGATTAAGGAGAGCAGAATATAGAGCAAGTAAACACATCTTGATGTCATTATCACTCCTCCTCTTCCATGTGGTATTTTTTATTTGTAATACATATACTGCAATGTTGTGCCTTCAGGTTTTGGCATGTACACCTTCCAGGTGAATACTGGCCATGTGACAGAGGAGTTTTTCTCACATAACAAGAGGTATTTCTGCAGTTCAATCCTCCGTTCACCACAGATTGCATAATTAAAAATAAAACTACAGAAATGACATTACTGTGATTCATTTATTCAGTCAGGACATTTGTTACTGCTACATGGATGAATGCAGAGGGAAATAAAGCCACCTCCAGTCTGTCATAAATTTCAAGACAAGTAAGTTCTGCAGAGATCTGTTTTAAAATATTAACATGTGTATGTAGCTTGAATTCCCTCAGTCAATGACATGAGAATCATCCCGTTTATGTATTCAGCAACACAATAAAAACAAGAGGAAATTGCAAATGAAAAATTAGTACCTTCAAAATCAAATTATATACTTTATAAAAGCTATCTAAAACTGATTTTAAACAACAGCAAACAAAAAATAGAGAATTAATTTTGAATAATATCTATAATTAAAAATCGTGCTAAGTCTAATCTACTTTGCCACAACAGACTTGAACTTTTTTGTTTCCATGTTTTTCTCCTTCTCAACAGTGATGTCAAATTGTGTCCTAGACAAAGGAGAAGTATACAAAAAAATTAACAGAAAATAACTTCAAATCATTGCTCCCAACCATCGCACATTTTGATATAGAATGCTTTAGTCAATTTTCATGTGTTAAAAAGTTAATTAATTTATTTATTGGAAAAAATAACATCTGTGCTTTTAGCCATTATGAATTGACATAAAGAAAATCACTGAGAAAACACTGAGATACATTTAATACACTGGATTGCAAGATTTTGTTTCCTGTGTGTCGTGTTCAGCTGGATTCATTACACAGAAAAATAATCCAGGGTGATGGAATAGATGTCATACATGAGCAGAATATTCCTTTGGAAATTCATCAAAAGCAGACATACCATTTAGCAACACATTGAATTTCAGGAGGGAGAAATTAAGGGTGGTCTGCTCACCAACACGTGTACTCGAGATCCACTGAAAGCTTTTCTACAGCTTTATGATCAGTATTATCTGCATCTTTCAGGACTAATAAAATCTTGTCCTCTGTAACTTATTTTTCTTCACATATGATAGTTTTGGCACTTCTCTTTCATATTTCCAACCATGTAAGAATGGAAGAATGCTCCATTTAAGAAGCAGACGGTCAAAGGATTCACTTCTTATTTCTTTCTGTGGCAGCAGGGAAGATCAAACCTGTCCAGAAGGACAGAGGCAGAAGGCTAAAAGGAAAGAGAAGGATTTTATTTCAAAGAAAAAAGACCTAGCTTCCTTATAGATCTCAGACTTAATACTATTATCAGGTCAGAGACATGGTTCTCAAACATTCACAACAAGATACCTTTTGTAAAATTCATACTTGGAAGTATAACTCCAATAGAAAGTGCAAATTAGTGGGAGATATTGGTGGGAGCTAGGTACCAACAGAAACTTTGAAAGCTAAACCATCAGTTGCTATCTCATTCTCAGTGAAGCTCTAAATAACACATACTTTTGTTGATCATTTTGACATGATCAGATCTGTAGCACTAGAAAACACATTTTTCTCTCAAAGTGTACCCCTTCTTAGCTCAGGTAGTTTCAGCCAGAGAAGGACAATCATTTTAATTTTTCAGTTTCAGTTGTAATTCTTGGGTCTCCTTTTACTTACAGTTGCAAGACCACTCGGGCTCAAAAATTGATTTGTTGCATTAAAGCTGTTTTCTTTTCATACTCAATTTAGGCTTAACAACCATAAAAATCAACAGCTTCTAAGTGAATAATCTAAATTTCATCTCTATCTGATTGTGAGCTCAGAAATATTTAATGTAGAAAATGTGGAAAGAGGGCATGTTTGTCCTCTAAATCAAAGATCTCAATACACTTTTATGATTCTCTGCTGCAAGAGTCAGAACTTGCCGTTTTTTAGTAAATGAAGTTCAAACGTTATAACTAGAAATGACATGGCCCAGAAATGTTAATCTGCTTTTTCTGGATTTAATGGTCTTAATCCTTTGCTCCTATAGCTTCATATTTTGAAGAAATTTTTTTTCTCTAGTCTTCCTGGTCCACAAACTTAGGAAAGTACATACACATAGAACATTTAATCTGCACTAAATTTCCGCTCTAGCTTACCTCCCTGTAATTTAGATGTCTTCCACACAGTTAGATGTTTTTTTTTCTTCTTCACTTCATTTCCTTAATTGCTGAAAATGAAGTCTCTATAAAAACAAAAAGAAAAATTTTCACCATATCTTTTGCATATAGAATTACTGGTATTTCTGCAAACTCTGAAAAATCTGTGGGTGACAACTGCATTTTCCTTTCAACCTGTCATTTGCTTATGCAGAAGCAAATCCTTCTTTTTCATTATAATTTCAGGATTTACAGCCCCTCTCTATTAAACAAGCAAAATCAGAACAACTAAAAGCACATGTATTTCTCATAAAAATTGAATATCATGAACAAATAACTATTCAAACAATTGCTCTTCCACAGCACCATGTAAGAAAGGATTATTGGACAAAAAGCATTTTGTAGTCACTCATCAAAATTAGGCTTTCAGTGCTGTAATAACTTACAGAGAGATCAGTTTTGCCTTTACTAATAAACCACAGTGTTTTTCAGCCATTTTTTTATGTCTTTCTGTTTTCCAATTTCATTGTTTTGGATACTTGATCGACTGTATGTTATAATGCCAAGTGTATTAAGATTTGGATATTGGTTTTTAGAGCCACGGGAGCAAATCATGTCAAATTTTCATCATTTAAATAGTTGCACAAACCTATTATGCAAAAACTTTATTCAAAGCTGAGGGAAGCAAAGCATAAATATTATATAACTTATATATGTTGTATATTCTAATATGCATATATATATTAAAACAGATATTGACTTTAAGGGACCAGAAAGAGAGGAGAAAAAATTGTTTTCTTTACCAGAAAACTCTCTGAATTTGTACTGAAAGTCTATTGGACTTGATAACGGTACAAAGCATTTTTTAAATGTTGACTTTAGCTTTAAGAGCTTCAGCTTTTTGGAAACCCTCTGTGGTCATGAAGAGAGATTGGCATCCCTAGCAAGAGGTTCAGGACAGGACCCTGACTGAGGAGTCCACTGGTTACCTCAAGGACTCATTCTCCATGGAAGGAGCGTGAGAAGACTGGCCTCATAAGTCTAAAGCAAGGGCTTAACAATACTTCCCCAGTATGTCATTCTGCCATAATAAAAGATATCTACTCCAAGTAAAGCTCACAAGCACTGAATTCAAATTGCTCTAACAGTTACGCATATCAAGATTTTGGGAATCACTTTTGAAAAGAGTGCTTCTTTCACTAGAAAAACTACATTTCAACTTCAATATTTCTCCCATTCTGAAAGTGTAATATAGATACCCAAACTTATTACCATAACCAAAGTGTATTGCAGCAAAGATTTCAGGCAAAAATTATAGCTTAGTATGAGTTAAACCTGTGGTTCAAAGACTGTGGAAAATTCTTCAAGAGGCCTATCATATTTTCAATTGCTGTCTTTAATATTCACTGGCTGAAGGCATTTATGGTATAGGAAAAGCAAACAAGCAATGATGATGTTGCACAAAAAAGACATAGAAAATAAAAGAAATACCCTGTTCAGTTTTAAAGTAATTACAAGGAATAAAAGTTACCTCTCTAGGAGATGACCCATTTGTGCTCTACAGAACTTTGTGAAGTTACTGTCTTTTCTAAAAAGAAATAGTATTATTTGACATTACATTCTGCATTACTCTCTGTGGTCAGATTAATGATCTAGGACATGAAGTGAAAATGATCAAGCTTGTCATTGTGTCATTAATAAGTATTCTTTTTTAATTTTTTCTATTTTCCTGGTTTTCTGAGAATAAAAGATCTTATTCATTGAGACGAGAACTACAGTGGCATTATGTGGAGACTTTACTTGCCTTACTAATCACTACAGAAACCCAAATTACAATTTCTACTTAGAGGGACTTGTAACTTAAAAGTATTCCCCTGAAGGGCCTACTTGGTTTTGCTTTCGTTTTACACAAAATATCTGCAGATGACACCATCCATGTTTCCTTGGATTGGTGCTACAATACAGCAGCAACAAATATCTTCCAAGTCTGGCTTCTTCTTCATGCTCTTTATTACTTTGACTGCAGAAGACTGATTGCAAATTCAAACATGCTTGCAGCAGCACAAACAGCAAGCTTCTTTGCTTATATTTCTCTGGAAGCATTCTGATTCCCAATCACTGAAGAGATATTGCTGTTTTAAATATGACATATCACTGCTAGAGATGAATTAATCTGTACTGATGTCTTCTTCAGTGGTGCAAGTCTCACATGGGGTTGGTTCAGAGAAGCAACATAGCATTTAAAAATCTGGATTTGTTTTGGCTAGTAAACAGAGAACTATATTGATTTGGGGTCACGTTTTTCTGGATCATCAGTTTATGTTCACGTGCTTTGGACTAGATTTTTCTCTTCCATAAATAAGCCTCAAAACTGACATATATCTGAGGCTCTTAAAGAACTGTGAGATGTGGAAAGAACAGTGTATTGAGTGCAGGGGACAAGGATTTAGTAGCAGGGTGGTTGCAGGGTTGACTTCTGTGAGATGACATCAGGAACTACCACTGTGTTGGATAAAGTCAGTTCCAGTTTGTTTCCCTTAGGTCATGCAGATAAAGGTTGTTATGCCAGGCCAACCCCAACCTATTTGCAGTAGCCTAGGCATCACACTATGGAAATGTAGAGCATCCTTGCTTCTTCACTTTAAAACTTCAATTATTCTCGCAACACACATTAAAAAAAAATAAAAGTAATATTTTCTTTATTTGAGTATTTTAAGAATCACTAACCAGTTACCACCAAAAAAATTCCTTACTTACTCAGGTAATATTTTTCTATTGATAAGAGATCTTCCAAAATGTTCTTTCTGCTCTCCATCCCCTATGACATCTATAGTTTCTTTCGTATGTCTCATCCCTTGAAATATTTCTAGTAAAAGTATTCCATATTTCATGGAAGATCAAACAGATTTACTATTATAAAAGATTGACATGTATATAATCTATCTCATCTGCCTTTTTACACAAAAATCTCTGGAGCATGCATTTATAATACAGCTTCTCTTCCAGACTAGTATTCAAGTTGAAAGTCATACATATATGCCTAATAAATAAATAAATCTCTACAACTTTACTCTGTTATTTACCTGACAATTTCAGTAATCAGGTTCTGCTCACTCAGAATGAATTTCCATTAAAAAAACATGAAATCTTGTATTTCAGCAGACTAAGACCACAGCTTTTTTCTTCATTTGAGCATATTGACAAATAATTTTAGTGATAGTTCATTATGTGGAAAAGTTCCCTTATTCTTTCTTTTTGAACTAGATTTTCTCAAAGAACTGCATCAGGCCTCCTGTAACATACATCTGTAGCCAGTTTGTTCTTTAATTTACTTTCCAACTATTTCAGGAATTATACTTCTAGTTCCTTATACTCTTTATTAACATACTGATTTGATTCAGTAGTAAGACTTCAGGTTTAAGAAAAGTGGGGGTTTTGTCACTTGAATTTTGTTTGAAAGACCGGTACTTTTTCTGGGGAATGAGAAGCCAGCTTTCTGTCTCAGATGACACAAGGGTTCCTCAGCCAGAAATACATCTACCTGTGGACTCTTTCTGCTGCACTTCCTCTGATACTCAAATAAAAATAGCATGCTTATCAGTTCTTATGACACATGATAAAATTAATAAAATTTTCATTTCAGAATCTTTGAATGAATACAGCACAGTTTATTGTGTTAGGGAAATCCACAGCTCAATTCTATGCTTAGGATAACTCTTTTCACATACTATATATAGAACAACCTCTATATATCTCTTACATTGTCTTCATTTTCTATTTTAATTCTAAATTTAAGTAATCCATACTGAGGCCAAACTTTTGTTCTTGAATTGTTGTAATTCTGTCTTATTTAAACACAACATTAAATTAAGAAGAATTTTACAAATAGCAGAATCACAGAATGGATAAGGCTGAAAGGAAACTATCAGAATCATCTAGCCCAACCTTCCTGCTCAAACAAGGTACCCTAGAACAGTTTGCTCAGGGCCATGTCCATACAGTATCTCCAGGAATGGAGACTCTGAAATGTCTCTGAAAAACCTTTTCTCATATTCAGCCAACCTCATAGTAAAAAAAGTCTTTCTCTACGGTCAAGAATATTTTCGTGTGTTTCAATGTTGTGCCCTCTTGTCCTGTACCTGGGCCCTACTGATAAGAATCTGGTGCAGTCTTCTTTGCCCCCTCCATCAGGTATTTGTATAAATTGATGGGATTCCTCTGAGCCTTCTCTTCTCCAGGCTGAACACTCCCAACCTTCCTTCACAGAAGAGATCACAGAATCACAGAACTGTAGAATGTTTGGAGAAGGGGAAGGGACATCTGGAAATTATCTAGGCCACCTCCCCTGCTAAAGCAGGGTTCACCGAGAGCAGGTTGCACAGGTTCATGGCCTGATAGGTTTTGAGTGTCTGCAGAGTCAGATGCTCCACAAGCTCCCAGTGCAGCCTGTTTCAGTGCTCTGTTACCTCATAGTGTATTTTTCACAGTACAGTGTTTCAGTTTGTGCCCATTGCCTCTTGTTCTGTCACTGAACACCACCGGAAAGAGTCTGGCCCTATCCTCTTGACACCCTCGCATCAGATACTTACATATATTGATGAGATCCCCTCTCAGTTGTCTCTTCTTGAGTCTAAATAGACCCACCTTCCTCAGCTTGTCCTCATAAGAGAGATGTTCCTGTCTCCTGATCATCTTCATAGCCCTTTGCTAGACAGCCTCCAGAGTTTCCTTGTCACTCTTGTACTGGGAAGCCCAGAACTGGACACAGCACTGAAGCTGAGGCCTCAACTGCTGTTGAGTAGAGGGAAAGGATCACCTCCCTCGACCTCCTGGCAATGCTCTGACTAGTGCAGCTCAGAGTACCATTGGCCCTCTTTGCTGCAAGGGCATGTTGCTGCCTCATACTCAGCTTGTTGTCCACCAAGACCCCCAGGTTTTTCTCCTCAGAACTTCTTTCCAGACAGCTGCTTCCCAAATCATACTGGTACATGGTGTTCGTTATGTCTTCCCAGAGGAAGGACTCCTCTTTTCCTGTGGTTTGACTCCATGAGGTTCCTTTGACTCAATTATCCAGGCTGTACAGGCTCCTCTGAAAGGTGTAACAACCCTCTGATGTATCATCCACGTCTCCCAGCCTTGTATCAACTGCAAGCACAAGGAAAGAATTAACCTAACTACAAAAGATCAGCAAGGACTTATTGGGACCAATGGGAGTTTGAGAAAATGGACACAAAGCACTTCAGCAATAAGACAAGGGAGACTCCTCCCTTGAATTATGATAACAGTCTGCCACAGGATGGAGCAATGTGTTATATAGCTCTTGCTGCCTTAAGCTTGTCCAGGGCAAGTGAAAAGGTTGCTCTGGAATAAAACAGCCCTCCTCATAAAGCCTCATTATTCCATCATTCTCAACCCAGCCTCACCACATTCTTACTTCATTTTGAAACATAAGGATGTCATTGTTCTCTCACAAATGTACTCAAGGTCCTCTATAAGTCTGTTTCTTTCTGTGACACTTTACTCAGTTGCTTTCATTAAAGATCACTTTAACAATCCTTCAAAAAAAAAATCACAGAATTCTACATCATTCTCAGTTGATTTTCCTCCCGTTGAGCATGCTTTCTGTCTGCAAATCTTTGTCAAAAAATAAAACTGAAACATCTTCCTGCCAGGTGGAACAGCATGTGTGCATCATTATAGGTTAATGATTTTTTTATAGCTAGCTGAGCAACAGGTCAGTTGTTAACAGATTCTGTTTTTCTCATAGACAGAGGATAATCTGACACATAGATAAGAGATGAGTGTAGCATGTGTATGTGTGCGTGCTTTGTTTCCCAGTTCATCTGATTCTAAAATGTCTGCAATAGTATTGTCTATATTTAGAGCTTTTCTGTTTCCTCCTTTGTTTTTTTGCCACAGGATGTTTTGCATTAAGGATAACTACACAGTAAGCGTTCCCAAAGCCTTAGGACCAGCAACACAGATGCTCAGCCCCTTCTTATAATTCTCAAGGGCAACAAAAAGAATACCCAGTAAAAGCTGAGAGGCACCACAGGAACTTGTGGGATTGGACTTTTCTGTGAAAGAAACATTCTTCTAGTAAGTAGCTTTAGCTGAGAAAGTTCTTTCACATGTGTGCAGCCAGGCAGCAGAAACATAACGAGTGCTGAGGGTCTGGCTGACTTTGTAGCCTATGCAGAGAATAGTTTCTCTAATTTATTCTTTTTCCAGTAGCATCTGTCACATATTGAAACAAACTCTCTGCTAAGGAAACATAGCAATATTATATTGATAGCATAGGACAGTTCCCTTAAAGAAGAAATTTGACCTACTATGATTTCTAACATTGCCTTTAGGCTGACATTTTCAGTCCCTGTTACAAGATTTGAATGCTAGGTCTCCTTGTATCTCAAAGCCCATGAGACAGCTTTGAAAAAAAAAAATCTCACTTTAAATGTCAGAAAAGTTAAATTTCCCCATATTTTAGAGTGTGATTTCCCATAGCAATACATTGCATCTTTATATAGTTATTAAAAACAAAATGATTGAAAAATGATAATCACAAGCGGGATCCAAAATAACATGTTATGTAATAGTTGCATTTTATTGTTGTAGTTTTATAATCCTATTATTAAAAGCTTTTCTTATAAGTTTTGGATACAAGCCATTTGTGAGCTTGAGTATCTTAGCTATCACATCCTTTCCTCACCTTAATTAAGAGTGAGAAATAATTTACATTGTTGATAGAACCACCAAAATCTCCCTTTCCTTTTGTAGGAATCACAGTTTCTTCAGCAAGTAGGCTAAAGTCAGTAATATCTGATTCCTCAGGGCTTGAGGGAGGGACAGATATCAAACCAATTATTTTATTGGTTTTAGTCCTCTTAGAAGGACCATCTCAGTTTCTTAAATTGTCCAACACCAAGAAGAGCTTTCACAGTAGTACTACTCTTGCCTATGCTAGAGAGAATGCCTTACCAAATATTACATTATTTAATCACAGAATCCTTACCGTGTGTCTTAAAACCATGTGTTAAGGCCTGCCAGAAGCACAGGCAGTAGGTGACAACCAAGCCTATAGAAAGAGCTAAATTCAAGCTTACATACACACCATGCAAAATTCCATCTAAGCTGCAGGAGGTACAATATTAATGTATGGGATTACTCTACACACTTCTCTGCTCAGTTCAGTGTCTCTTACTTCTGTATTTCTGGAAAACATTGTACCACAACATTTATTCTTCCCAGATTTATTAGGAGGTAACAAACCTCTTGAGTCTTTTAATCACAATTAGGCTCACCAAGTCACTGATATTTTCCTCTAGCAATACTAGCCTCCTTCCATCAGCACTTCCTACCAAATTTTACCTAAGACACTTCCTTAAACCACTCATCTTCCTCCCACAGAACACTGAGGCCTGCTTCTTATTTTGTGTCTTTTCCTCATAAGTCATGAGAGCTCTCAACGTTCCCTGTAAGCAGCTGTGATACTTTCTGGCCACAAAAGTTAGCATTTTAGTAACAGTGTAGAAATGAAATCTTAGCAAGTTGTCACACCATCTTTATTGCCATCATCTGCTAAAAGTAAAGTAAGGGGTTTTGAAACCTGGCCCCTGGAACAGAACATGTAGATTCATTCCTGCTTCATCACAGTGGCTGTTAAAGGCTGTCAGGCAATTTGCAGTGATTAACTGGGAAATGATCATAGACTCAGAACACTGGGGTTAAAGAATTTGAAGATGACATATGAAAGTACAGCTAAGTAATTATGCCCACAAAGGTGGTGTTTAATATGAAAGGCGCACATGAGAGCTTCTAATGCATGCAGTTACAAGATTAAGAAGGGGGCGCCTGCTCTTACCTGCCCATTTTCAGTGTCATTCAGTCCCAGACTTTCTGCTGTTGGATTACAAGCCTGTTTCTTCCTTCCCTAGAAACAAACTTGACCCATTTGTATTCTTTATTTCAGGTTGCTTTTCTGTAGTAATTTATTCCATATGCTTATTGCTAAGTACGCGAAGCACAGAAGTCCGTATTGTGATCCCCTCTATACAGCATGTAACTCCAGTAAGTACTGAAAATAGTGAATCACATAACTGTAATCCCCTGTGAAAAACTAGCGTGCCAAGATGATGCATGCTAGGCAATGCAGTTAACCCCTCCAAAGTGGTACAGTAAGTAATGGTTTCAAATAAAGAGTGTCATTTTCTTTTCCCTTTAGGATAAGGAAAGGCTATTTTTCAGATCTCACAGGCTCTTCTTAATAACTATAATAAAAAGCATCCAATATGCTAGAGTTCAAGTGTATTATGTATATATGTTTTTATAGCTGGATTTGATTGCCTGTTTATGCTTCTCTGCATTCAAAGTTCAGATACTCTGTTTCACTTTGAGTACTTCCTATAGGGAAGGACATTACTAAGGGGGGCAGCCATAATCTTCACAGACAATGCTCACGTCCTGCTTTAGGGGAGAGCAGAGTTCCTCAGACATCCTGTCAGCACAACTCGTTTCACCCTTCCAACTCCCCTTTTTTTCCATTGTGCGTTACTGGATGTATTTAATCCCCTTTTTCCTCTAAGAATATCTTTTAACCCATAACTAATCATAAGGGCTTTTCAAAGCACAATTTATTTATGCCAAACATAAGGGAAATCAAAACAAAAATAGTTGTAAAAAAAAAAAAAAAGGCATGCTAGACATATAAGCAAAAATTATAAATGATATTTTAACTGAAAGACCTTTATATGACTTGAGCAAAAGCATTTAAAGGAAATTGCTGAGAAAAAGAAAAGAGAGAACAAGGTCTGGAGAATAATGTTGTGAAAGCCTGAAGAGAAAGGGGAAGAAGTAAAAAAGCTGACAACAAATGAGGAAAGGGAAAGAGGAAGACAGTGTGCACAAAAGAGAAGGTGAACAAAGGAGAAAGCAAAGCAAAGAAACTAATATAAATTAGAAAACAAAACAAACAAACAGAAAAAAAACACAAAACAAAACCTATAAAAGTATGGCAAGAAAAGGGTAAATTGGATTCCTGTTCTAATGATAATTCATTTCATACCCACAGGTCCTATGGGAGGGCTTTAGGGGCAGTGATTTGCTGCTCTCACTCCAGTTAGAAGGAGAGTGGGTGTTGTGCAGACGGTCACACTGCCTGTCCCACTCACATACAGGGGACTAGGGGGGCAGGAGCCACCAATCCTCCTTGAAGAGAGCCATCACTATGGCTTTTCTGTAGAAATCACCACCCAGCATGAGAAGAGGGTTTCAGTGTATCTCTCATCTGCTCTGACCTGTCTACTCACTGGAAAGCAAGGAGAGTAATGTGACCCTTCTGGCAATTTATCCCTGGGGAAAGGCCAGAGCCATGTAGCACTTATGTATTAATTTAGGATATAGAGGGTCTATAGGTCTACTACTGACCCCCATATGTTTAGATTAATTTAATTCATACCAAATATATAAGCATATCTTTAATCTCACTTAATTCTGCAGAGGGGAGAGTGAATCCAAAGTTCAGACCCTGTGGATCAGTGAGCAGATGGACTTACTTATTCTACTGTGGCAGTCATTCTAAATACCCATATTTTCTGAGGTCTCTTATTTCACTAGCATATTCAGATTTTATTTGGAAGCAATTGAAAGAGTCCTTCTCTATTAGAAAATCTCATTTTCTTCCCCATAGATGGAAGCAGTTGCTTTCTTACTAAGACAATAAAACTTCAATTTTTGCTTTAACATCATAAGCACTTTATATAAGTTTTAGGGGTTTTGCCAGTCTATTAGTGAACCTAAAATATCTTTCAGAAGGAAAGTGAAAACTTACTAGACTATTCATTTTCCCTCCAGAGAAAAGGTTGCTTGGTGCTATGGAATTTGTGTCTTTCTGAATTTTAAACATTTTAACAGTGTAAACAACACCATCACCATCTTTACTACATGCTCTGATAGTGCTGGAGTTCTATCAATAATATACCAGGGAAGTTACCTTTACTTTTGTGTCGACACAAAAAAAAAATAATAAAATTCTTTACTTTTTTTATTCTGAAAATGTCCTAAAAGACCAGTTCCCACCAAAATAAATCACCATTTGTTCACGTTTTTGTAATTTTGCAAGCCATAAAATGACTGGGCTTCCTTAGAGGGTGATTTTGACAATATGCAAGGAGGGAGCATTCTCATGCTAATTAACAAACCTAAGCCATTCACAAAAGAAAGCTCCCTGAATAGTATAAAAGTTGAGCTGCTAGTGGATTGAAGCAGAGGAGGGACAAAAGCTGGTTTAGAACTAGTTTTGCTATTCCAAGGTTTTATGAGTCTTTGCCTTGATTTTATCTTCCTTTTAAATAAAAATAGTTATTTTAGACTACAAGATACTAGACGTCAGATTATGCAAGAAGACACCTTGTGGTAAGCATGATGATCAAGTATGAATATTTGCAGAAACAATAATTACTTGAGTCATGGAACAGCATGAAACCAAGTTTCATTGTATAGGGGTCTCATTTAATATGATAGGTGGTTTTTAAATGCATTTGCGAATCCTGTTTTGCCTTCGTGGAAAAGAAGACATTTTTTATCAACAGGACTAGAAACAGCCATAATGTCCTATAATAATAAATCAGAAATCTGCAGAAAAGGTTTTGAGGTACAAATTTGGTTTATAAGAATCCACCACCACATGTTGTTATCTTTTTTTTTTCTTTTTCTTTTTTTTTTTTTGCCAGGATTAGATTACAGAAGTTCCAACATATGAGTGAAAGATAAAATGTATTTATCTTGGTACAGGGGAGGAAAATATTCAAATTTTTTATTAATAAAATGATAATGCTACCAAGAAAGATGTAGAAAAACTATGGAAAGGCAGAGCAAATTAGATAAAGGTTCATCTCACAGCAATTCCCTCCACACATTAGTCCAACAAAAGGCCTCTGCATCATTTTCTTCCCACCTAAGGTCTAATGGTTATTTGTGCTTCTTAAATGTTGTGTTGCCCCTCTTTACATGATAAATTTAAAACCTGGGTACTAATTGGGGAAATAAGGGATTTCTGATGCAGGGGAGATCAAATCTATATTCATGATGCATGACAATATTCCAAAAGACTTGAATAAGCCTGGGATCAGGTCTATATTAAGGAGCTCAGCATGATCAGGCGCCAGTCTTACTCACTGACTTCACTGCAATCACTCATGATTCATGGAGCAGTTTTCAAAGTGCAAATAACTGGTACTAAAAACAAGACAAAATATTATATGGTATTTTAGAACTTTCTCCTTACCTTCTCCCCCATGGAATAATTGAATCACTGAGTCTGGAGAAGACCTCCAAGACCACTGAGTCCCACGCCTCACCATACCAATTAAACCATAGCACTGAGTGCCCCATCTAGTTGTTTTTTAAACACTGCCACACATGGTGACCCCAACACTTCCCTGGGCATCCTCCTTCAACATTTGACAACCCTTTCAGTAAAGAAATTCTTCCTGAAGTCCAACCTGAACCTCTCCTGGCACAGCCTGAGGCCAGTTTTTCTTGTCCTGTCACTAGTTGCCTGAGAGAAGAGGTCGACCCCACATGACCACAACCTCCTTTCAGGAAGTTGTAGAGTAATGAGGTCTCTCTTGAGACTCCTTTTCTCCAGGCTAAACAAGCCCAGGTCCTTCAGCCACTCTGTTACATTCATTATGTGAAATAAATGTGAGTGCTCATTTGCAACAGACACTGGTACACAGTCAGTGGCCTCAGGTCCAGTGACAGTGACTTCATGATCAAGTCATCAAATTATATTATGAGCACAACACTTCTTCCACTGAAATGAGTGAAAAGACTATATCTTACATCAATGAAAACAGGTGCTCAACCTGTTTCTTTCACAAAGGAAATATCTTTAAAAATAATAGAGGCACATGTGCGTTACCTTTTAAAGCACAGTTTAAGGTTACCTTACATTAGGCACAATTTTTGAAGTTGGAAAGGTGATGAAGTGACAATAGCAGCTGCTATAGAGATGGCACATCTGATTCCTGCTACAACTGATTCTCAGACAAAGAGAGACACTTTAGGAATAGAGTAAAATAATACAGAGGCTAAAAGAGATGGTACCTATCTATCGTGCACAACACAGAGTGCATACATACGCAGACAAATCCAGCTCACCCACTACTTCAGTACTGCCACTGAAGTTTATAGCATTAATCATGTAAAGAAGAGAGCAATTTCATACATAATTTCAGACATAAAAGCTTCTAACTGGTTTGACATTTATCCTTTGCAGGGAGGATGAAGGAAGGAGGGATATCTCTTATCAGAGCAGGTCATGGCTTTAATTCCTGAAGAGAAACACCATGGAATCCACCAAGAATTTAATTTATTTGGGCCTAATTATCACTGGAGTTGCTGTTCCTGTAATCAGTAACAGTGGAAAACTCTGAATTCAGTAAACTCCATGTTCCTCTGTAGTATTCTTCAATCAATTTATGGCCAAAGTAAAAAAGATTCAAGATCACAACAGGTGCCAAGGATGCAAAGAGCACTCTACCAGATCCTGCTCCAAAGTCTGGATTCAATGTATTGTAAAGTAATGATAATTGTTGAACCTATGTTATTAAAATTTAATATCAAGAACCTCTCAAACATTTGAACACAGATCTACAACATGCATTCACTCCTTGCCCTGAGAAGAAAAAGACTCAAGATTGGAATAGTGCTTGTCTAGTATATATGTTGGAGTATTTTATATGTGAAAGAGCTGAGCTTGTTTTTGTGCAAAGCAGATCTAAATCTACATAGACACCACATTGTAGTTTATTTTCTGCACCAACACAGAGAAATTCTGTGTGACGATTTTATGGGGAAGTTATTAAAACAGGATTTTATTTTTTTAACAGAAGATTTATAATCTGTTTGAACATTTAGTGTGTAGCTCAGAGAATATTTTTTGTATATATATACAAATATATATATGCACACACATACCAAGACTTTTAGATCAGGTTGAATAAATGCATAAATGAGAAACCTGTAAGTGAAATATCTAGTCCACAGTTTCTCAGACTGTAGTATACATGAATTTTGGGTAAACAGTTATATGCCTTCTCCTGCTCCTGTACATAGCTGAGAGGGGCTGCTGCTGCTGTCACCATTTCTATACCATGAAGCCTGCAGACTTCTGACCCAAATTATGCACCGTATTTCATTTATGCCAGCCCAGACATTTTCCTTATAAAGTCAGGTGTTTGTAGCATCCCCATGCTTGTGCCAGCCTAAACATGTTCAGTAGACTTCAAAAAAAAAAAAAAAAAAAAACACAAAAAAAAAAAAATAAGAAAATGAAAACTTGGAGGGGTTTTGCATAGTTCTTTGGGGAGTGAAGGTGAAATCTTGGCTATATTCTGTCAACAACAAAACTCATAGAGGTGTTAATGATGCCAGAACACAACCATATAAGGAGTATTCCTGTTGGTACAAAGAGGGGTAGTGTTCAAAGGAAAGCCTGAGTACCTTCGTGCCAAAATAAGACTTAGAAGTTACTTTAAAGATATTTTTGCTCACAGGCTCAAACTCCTAGCACAGTCAAGTGATGGAAAGAACAAATAGACTTCAAGAAAGAACAAACAGGCTACCCATGGACAAAATTAACCAAGATCTGGGATGTTTTTTCTAGATGAGAGCTAAAACTTACTCTGCCTTTCTGTTAGTCACCTCTGCCTCTTTAAGCTTATAGAAAAAGAAAACCAGACAGCATACACTGGTAAGACAAAAACTGATTTAGTGCTATAAACAAAGCTTACTGCCAGTATAGTTTTCCCATTGAAGATTCTCTTTTTCTCACCAATTTTGGCAATGTTAAGTAAATACCTAACATCAGTACCTAGGTAGGAAAACACTCTTTCTTTTATAAACACCATGGAAGAGGAGAATACCACAATTTCAGCACCCAAACTCAGAGCTCTGTCACTGGGAAAGAGACCTGAAAGTTGATAGAAAGCTGGCACCAGCACAGTAAGTCATGGGGAATCTCTATGTAGTCACTCACAGACTATTTCTGCCCATGGGTCCAAATCCAGCAGGAGGAATGCCAGCTCCAGCCTCAAAGCTCTTTGGGTTCCATATTTTTAATGCAAGTCCTGATTTGTTACCTCAATTCTACCTGAGTTTCTTACTTAACTACATGGCTTTGGGACGAAAACTGGCTCCTACCTTTCTGCTTTAGAAAAAACAACAGATGAAAGTAGAGTGTAGTTGAATACATAAATACACCCAGAGTGCATTTTCAGGATCCTTTCTATGGCATTCTTTCCTGGAAAATGAGAATTCTTTTGAAAAAGTGCTGAACTAGCAAAAAAATAATAGCTGCAGGCTTGAAAGCTAAGAGGCCAACAGCAGCACAACCACCCAACCGGGTAAACTGTTTTTGCACAACAAGAGTACAATATAGATTTGATGGGAAGGGGTAAATGCATGACTAGAAATAAGAAGTGTCTTGGCTAATATGGCTCTCTGCAATTAAGAAAGCATGTATTGACTGTTCAACGGAAGAAGCTTCATGAGACATTTTTTTCTCAAAGACACCAATTACAGTTTTTGCTGTTCTAATTATTTTGATTTAGTAGAAATTGTCAAACTGCTCAGCAAGACACAAAACCCAGGTGGAACATACACTTTGCCCTAGAAACCTTGAAATCTAAATGAGACAAGCAATGTTGTCCAGACCCATAATCTACTAGATCCTCACCAAAAGCCATTAAGGTCAAACATTACAGTGCCCTTTGTTTTTTTGTTTTTAAAACAGCATTTAGGGTACTCATTAGCACTGTGAATTAGTTACTCTACTACTTATATGATTTGTACTTCACATACAAAATATACAATGAAGGTATAAAACACATCAGACAGAAACATAGGTGTAGTTAGTAACAAAACACCTTGTTCATTTTAACAGTTTGACCACAGTAAGGTTTCATTTCCCAGCTTCCAGCCTTTACATCTATACTAGTTTTAAGCTGTGTTTTATAAATACAGAAAGCGCAAACACTACTGGGAAAATAAAATTGTAATAAGTGTACACAAAAAGAATAATTTTCCAGTTATTGGTATTTTCTTTTCCTCTAATCTTTCCCCTCACAGACTATTTTTGAAATGAATTGGGTTTGGGGTTTCTTTTAGATTATTTTAGCCCAAAATAAATAACTTCATATTCTTTTTAATATTTTCTGCATGTATTTCACAGTAAGTCCTGAAAATACGTAATTTTAATAGACACACTGAACATCTAACCACCAGCAGAAATCAAGCCTGTGGAATCTATAAACATGCAATTTCGTTTAATGCAAACATAGCAAAAACTATGGGCTAAGTATGTGTAACTGTAACAGCAAAGCTCAAGGACGCTAAACTGGCTTACATG
The DNA here is from genome assembly GCA_035584735.1 of Pseudotriccus pelzelni. NCBI lineage: Eukaryota > Metazoa > Chordata > Aves > Passeriformes > Tyrannidae > Pseudotriccus > Pseudotriccus pelzelni. The sequence goes on from JAWMRA010000001.1 coordinate 79,644,745, forward strand.
ATAAGGCAAGCTTGAGGTTTCCTTTGATCCATAAGAGATGAGTTGTAAAAGGCACTTCTGTTCACTTCTGTTCCCCTGCTCAGGAATGAAGAATTCCTTTTGCTGCATTATGCATAACATCATTGCTAACAAGGTACAAGTCAAGAGCAAGTGGTTCAGATATCCTACCAGCATACTAAAATAGCAGTAGGACTATAAAATTATTTAGGTACTATATTACACAGCTTTTCTTTAAATACCACTTATGCCATCACATGTGCCAGGAACCTTTCTTTTTAAGTGTTCTAAATGTAAAGTTTCTGGTATCTATTCCCTGGAGGCAACTTCAACTCGAATAGGCAGGTTGGTAGAGCAGATGACTATCTGTTCCTTACAAACTATGTCTGATGTACTGTGTAGTGATAAAAAGCTCCTTATCAGTTTGGATTCCAACCTAAAGGCAACTGCCGTCCAGATCTTACAATGAAAGATAATGTGATGTAATTAAAGCTCACGACCTGCAGATACAGCATGCCAAACATCACTTGCTTTAGTCAGGACTGGAAATTTTGGTTGTAAATTTACTGAGGAAATTTTTCTAATCTATAAGAAGAAGAAATACTGTTTAGGCCTTTCTCTTTCCCTTTAACATTCACAGACACACTCTCTCTCTCTCTCTCCCCCTCCCCTTTTCCCTTCTCAGATACGCTAGCGAGACACATTTAAAACACTTCATGAACACAGTCTATATATAACAGTTGTGTTTTTTGCATCCACTTGCAAACTTTCCCAAATTTATTCTAGGCACTCTAAGAATGACAGTTCAAACATTCAGTAGAGATTTACTCAATTTTAGCAATAAAATTTTAAATCCAATTTCCACTTAACATTCCAAAGCCTCACACAATTTTTATGTGCAATTGAACTGGATGAACTGGTAAATTAAACTGTGATTGGGAATGTTCTCAAACAGTGGGACACAGTTGCCTCTGAGTCTACGTGAGGTAGCATTTTAGTTCATATCAGGATGCACAACTGAAGCAAATCTCCCAGTAGTTCCCACTTCCTGCACTTTGGTTCACATCATGTTTGGAATGTGCAAAATGAATTCCTTTCAGATAAAAATAAACCTGGAGGAGCAGTCTCAGAGGGCATCTAATGCACTTTGACTGCTAATGGACATTCTGTCTGCAGGAGCAGGCCAGAGCTAGGAAACAGTAAAACTCTCTGAAATACAAAGACTTTGAATGCCACTGTGGATGTAATCCTCAACACCTGATGTTTTCTGCCATGGATCTGTTCTTATTGGGCCTTATTCCTAATCTAGGCAATCCCTAAATATTCAAACCATTTCCTGGCACACGTTTGGCACACATGCCATCCATCACTCATACAAAAAAATCTCAAACCAGCTTGGGAGTATAAATATTCCCAGGATCATTTCCAACAGGCACTTTTTCACACAGCCATCTAGTTATAGAGAATGACGGAATTTATTAGCAGGAACATGTTTTGTTTTCTGGTCCAGCAGCAGAGCCTGGGAACATTTTCAGGCACTTCTAAGTAGTTGGCATAGTGATCCCTCATGTACAGTGATGGTCACCCATGCAGAGACAAAAGAGTGGACACTTTTCTTTCCACCTCCTTTCTGAGATCTTCCAGGCAAGGTTGAGGATGGCTGCTGCAATAAAGAAGAAAAGAAGCCATGGGTAGAGCACCTCATGTCATTATCACCCATTTTTAATGTGTTTCGATTGTTCTATCTCAAATTCACACTGACAACCTTACAGCTGTTAGTCACTCCATTAGTTTCTGTGGCAGAAGTCACAGTCCATCCAAATATTTTGACTTGACCAAATAGAACGTGATACAGAATGACAGAATGAAAAATGCAAACAAATTGCCATATTCTAGAGCTCAGGAATTTTTAAATGGGACTTGCCATTACCTGTGCTCTCAGAATCCTATATAGACTCACCATCCAGCCCATGTGTCAGAAACAGCTCTGAACTTTCAGTACACAGTATTACAAGGATAGCAAACATCTGCTTAGGCTCAATGATCCTTCCACTGCAGTCAGAAGCTTCCCATTGCATAGCCCTTCTTTGAAAGGTCTGACCTACATGTCTAACACCCAGTGAAAACCTCTCCAGCTGGTAAAATTCACCTATACCTATGCTTTAAACTATCTCCACACTGTCAAGGTTTGCCCTCATTATGCCTCTCCTGGTGCCATCATGTACCACATCCATCCCACAGCCCTTCACAGTGCCCTATTTAGCACTTCCTCAGCCTTCAACCCAAAAGTGGAAAGCCTTCCCCATCTCAGCCTCACCACACACTCCTGCATCTCCCACAACAGCCTGGTGTCACCCACCCTGCTGTCACTGCAGTAGTGTGCTCTCCATGCCTTTGGGCTAAGTATCTCAGACATGGTGCCTTTGAGGTGGCACTGCAGATCTCCTTGTTTCAACAGACATTTGAGATGGACAGAAAGAAGAATGGTGTAGAGAGCAGGGGCATATACTGTTATTTAGTTTTGTAGCTTTAAATAACTAACAGACTTAGAATATGGGGTGAGATTTGGTGTGCTTTTTGAATCACATAAATAAATTTTGTCAGCCTGACTTAGGGGGACACACTTTCAGTGATGCCTGAGGGATTTGGGAGCACACATCCCACTGACGTAATTAACAAAGCACATTAAGAAAATACTGAAGGTGTTCGTTTTCAAATATTTAAACCTAGGTTGGAACATAGCTGGTTTTCCTTCCATTATACAGCTGACATTTGTTCACCCTGTGAAAGGTAATGTCATCATTTAACTATCTGCTAGCTGTTTTTATAACTCTCTTAATAAATTATCTAGCCCCATCTCTTTCCTTTATCTGCACTACCAGTTACCAGGAATAGATTGTCATAGGGTCAGCTTATTTTTAGTATAAAGTACTTGATTTAGTAGTAGTAGTTATTTAATAATTAGTAATTATTTTCTCTATGTCCTGGTTGCTTCTTATCTTTATGTTTTGATGCTGCTGCAGGGAAGCAGAAGCATCATATTTAGACTGTGGGAACCTTTACATTTATGCAGTCAGAAGAATCTGACCCCTAAGCGGACCTTTTCTATTCAGCTCCTAATTGTTCATGGAGGAATTCATTAAATTTCAAAAGAGAATAGGAAAACAAACTGGCTTCTCCAGAGAAGTAAACAATACAATTACAAGGACTCTATTTCAAGCTAGACATAAAAAGCAATCACCTAGAATAATAAAAATCATGATCCAGATGACAGGAAACAATAGACTCCATCTTGTGTGTATATTCACTTCTGCCTTTTATGGACCGATCAGAGTACAGGACATGAGGATGGAATTTAGTCTGAAAGTTGTCATACCTGACTTCAAAGTTATTATTATCTGTGTAATCTGCTTAAGTAGTGCAACAAAATTATGCAAAGCTATGTAACAGACTGAGCAATGGAGGATAGTGAGACCAGCACTCATGTTACTTATATACTTAGGTCTCCCTGGGATCTGCATGTCATCATCGGACACTGTCAGATTCCTCCAGAGGGCAATTCAGAGCAGAAGGCCATAAAACCAAACTATGTCAAGCTGCAAAAACTGGGAGCATTTCTCACTTTCCAGGAGGCCCAGATATATCTGTCTTGGGGGGTGAGTGGGGGAATGTAGAGGCCAGGAATGGGGGAAAGGAAAGAGAGCTGCTGTTCTCCCTCCCCTTCCTGTGCAACAGAACCCAAGGTGCTTTGTGTTGCCTCTGGTGAAGGCTCAGCCTTCCTGCTGGCTCTGTAGGGGAGATAACTCACACAGGTCCTGCTTCAGCTTTTACAGAAGACACACAGGTTTATGTGAGGGGTTCAAGGCTAGCAAAACCAGCACAGTGCAGTGTCTCTCAGTGCATCTGTGTGGCCACATAGACGCTCTACCTGCCTTCTCATGCCTTGGCCAGGCGCAAAGCAAGCATGGAGTTACACCAAGAGAAGAGACAAACTGTCTACTGATGCCACTGGGTTCGGGCCTGCTTCACATTCTAGTTACACACCTGTGTTTTGTTTTGCTGTTGTAGCCAAGCTTAGTAGGACCTAAGAGTTTCTTAGACATGTTGTTTCCATTCTTTGGATCTGAGGATGTACTGAGTGTACTGTGTCCTGAGTTTTCCTACAGAACTGTCCCATGGGAAATTAGGAAGAAACTTTAGCTCACTATATGATGGAGAGCATATACAGCTATTTTGCGTCTCGTCTTTAAAAACTGTGTTTGTTTGCTTCTTCTGCCCTTCTCTTCCCAAAGTTCAATCATTCCACTCCGTGAAAACTCCCTTAAGTACACCCCGTTGTATTCTCATTGCAGACTGTAGGATTGCAGAAAGGCTGAAAAGGAGGCTTTGCTGCATCCAGACCTGCCTGAAACTCAGCAATTTCCATCCTCAGATTTTTATCAGTGTCCTTGGCTTTAGTGTCTAGGGGGTTGTCTTGCATGAAACTCAGTTTGAACTCCAGGCTTAAATAAACCAAAATAACTCCAAGTGTAACATAGTAAGAACAAAAGCTGAATCTCAGCATGTTAGACACATGTAACCATAAATCAGTCAAAATTAACTCAAAATTAACCATAGGTTTACCTGAAAGGTTCACAGCTGTAGCTAACCTTTTGATAAACCTGGCTGAGCTTTCAGAATGTGTGGGTGCAAGTTTTATAATACTAGCTTTCACAGCTCAAGTCATCACCTGCGCTCTGCACTCTGTACATGCATTACAAAACAAGCCCTAGTTCTGGTCTCTTCTATAATGAGATAAGTCAGATACCCCAGCCACTTGGAGCTGAGTTACAACTCTGAAAAAACATCCTGCTCAGAGCATTTATATGCTCTTCTTAAAAGAATGGCTTGAATTTACAGAGAAACTCCAGCTTATTAGGTAGATCATAATTCTCAGAAATTCAAGCTTACTTGGTAGATCATAATTCTCAGAAGTAGAGTGCATATTGACTGGCTTTTTTGTATAAATATGCCAACTCCAGGAAAAAGAAATAGAAAGTTTTAAAACTAAAACCTGCATCACAGATTTAATTTGATAGCAAATACTGTTAGATAAAAAGTACACTTTCTAAAAGCATGATGATTTCAGTGAAGTCCTTACTTTAAATTTCATGTTCATTTTTCTTGAGAAAATTGTTTCATTTTTAGAGTCAGCTTTCTTTTGCAGCTGCTTTTATGCCTGCAGCTTTGTGTAATCTGGAGTTCCACTTATTGAAGGCGGATGTTCTCTTGAGATTGGTCTCTCTCAGTTCCACACAACACCCACTTGACATTTGCTGAGGACAAGAAACAAGGCAAAGGATATAATATGGTTAAAAGTCAAAAGCTATAAATACTTTCAGCCTTTGAAATATTAAGCATCTTAATATGGTTACATACAAAGTTCAAGTAAAAACCACTCAAGGTTCATTTTTTTATGCTGTGCCTCGTTTGTGCTTTGAACTAATATAATATTCAGAGTTTGGTTTGCTGATCGCTTAATGTATTTATGAACAGAGATCAACGCTGAAAAGTGAAATCAGATTAATGCCTGTGCACTAATGTTAGGACCCTCACATCACTCGTAGCAGTTTCTCACATTCCTCAAAAAAACACTCTTATAAATCTTTTATTTTTCTCACAAACTGAAATGGCTGTTAACCATTCGCCAACGCTCAGATCTACAAACACAGTCAAATATCCTTTCCTTAATTAGTCTTCTAATTCCTGCTAAAATCAAAAGCACTTAGGCGACTTTAATTTTTAGGCACCTTGATATCTTTCTGAGAGCAAATTCTCAGCTACTGCATAAAGATAAGAAATAAAATAGTGAGGTTGCCAGAGTCAAGCATGGAGGGCGAACCAAGGCTAAATGCAAGAAAGTCGTGGAGCACTGACGCATTGGATTACATTATAACTGTTTGCATAACACGAACATTCCCCACATGCACTCACACACACAATACACGAAAAGCATATGAAAGGTGACCAGCAGTGCCTATTTAACCCAGGTCCCAATTTGATACCAATTTACCCTGCACCCACAGTGAAAGAGTCTTACAGAAAATGGCTAGACCACAGAAGTTTGAAGGTGGAGCTCCTACACAGGGCAGATAACCAGAGAAATTCTCTTGGGCCCTAAGGGGAGAAAAGGATAGTGCTCATCTAAATTAGGTAGAGGTGTAAGTCATTCAACAGGTGGGTGTGAAGAGGTGTGGCTCATGCCTAAATCTTTGCCTAGGAACCCAGCTGTCTATTGACAGCACACTGCAAAGGTATTTAGGTGCCTACCACTCCTTTCAAGAAATTAGCTTAGGGTCTATATTGTATCTTAGGTATCTACCTGAACTTTTGGTGTCATGGTTGGCTTTCAAAATATAGTTCCTATTCTCTTTATTCTGCTGGGAAAAGGAAATACCTTTTGTCCCTATATGTTGTCAGAATTAATTAATGAATTTTGGTACAATGCTGTGAAAAATGGTGGACATTATTTGAAGGGTAAATAGAAGCATTATATTCTTTGTGGTGTTAAGTAAGTTGTGTAACTTTGCTGGACCTGTGCCAGAGCTAAGCTCCAGTAGCTTATGAAGGAGCTCTGTTAGTTCTTGCAATGATAAATCAGGCTAAATGAAGGAAGCATTCCTGTTTCTGGCACGTACATTCCAAAACTAGCTGCAATAAAATGATATCAACTCCCTCTGTGCAGATTCACCTTTGATAGTATCTGAAAAAATACTTTTTGTCAGCTACTGTACATGTCTTTTCACTGGCTAAAGGTCTCTCAAAGATTCCTGGAATGTCTGGTCATGAAGTGACAGACCAAAGCTACTTGATCCCTCCATTTTCCTGTTTAGGATCGTACGTGCCATTTTTAATACCAGTAGTGATAAAATCTTACTTTCAGTTAAGCCGTGGTCATTGTACTCAAGAGTTAAGCATTTAACCACACAGTTTGTCTGGAGTGTTTGACAGCAACATTGTTCTTGCGAAGATATTTGACAGAGGTATTTTAGCCATCATGTTTATAGTGAAATCAGGCAAGTGACTCTCATTGAAAGCTGTGCTAGGGGGAAAAGAGCAAATTAAGATGGAGAAGGTCAAAGGAAATATTCATCCCGTGGATGGCTGAGCAGCATAGACCCTGAGCAGCTGTTTTAGGAAGCACAAAATTCCTGGGGTTACTAATAGTGACTCAGTTCCAGTTCCTGTAAGCATGGAGAGCCCTCCTTCAATTAGTCTATCAGTGTTGTAAATTCAATAGCATGCTCACAGCAGGTCAAATTGACATAATGTTAAAACACAGGTCACTCTACTGTGCTAAGACTCCCAGTGCTACTGACACTTGCTGAGATGACCTGGTGCTTGCATACCAGCAAGTGACACATTTTCAGAATAAGTCTCCAATATAAAGGGCTTTTATAAGGCAGGAAAAAAAGCTAATTAGTTACCTCAGCAGAGCAGTAGGAGGAATAGAATTCATTGTTTCTGTGAGACCACAAAAGTGCCTGAAAGGCTTTTTTCTGTTTGTTTGTTTTTAATATATCTATATTGAGGCAATTTTTTCTCAGTCTGTGTATGTGCTGTCTAAACCATTTTCTCCATGTAATAATTTTACTTTGCTGAGAGGCAGGATCACCTGGGGAGGGGTAAAGGACTGTAGAAAAGCTAAGTTATTTTCTATGTCCAGTTTTTCCACTTAAAAGCTTGACAGTGCCCCTTTTCATCAAACTTTGTTTATTTGTTTGCTCTTGATTTCAAAGGCTTTTTAACAGATTTGGCCAGAAAAGTGAAAATAGCAAGGGTTTGATAATTGCAATCTTTTGCAATCAAATTTATGACATTTATAAATATAGATGCATGGATTAAAATTCCTAGACAATGGAATATTTTTATTGGCCAGCATCCTAGGCTGCATACCTGGTATGCTGAGGTATAATCAAGCATTGGGTAGGGTTTTATGTGTGAAAGCAATGCTTGACTGGATTTAAATGATTTTGACTGGAGCCGATATGATGCATAGTTGGACATAATGTTCATAATTGCCTATTTTTCTTGGCAAACAACAAGGTGCTTGATGACTGCTTTCTAAATGTTCACATCTATTTCTTTGTGAAGTGTACCACAATTTAACAGCAATTCTAAACAAGCTTGTGTTGTAGCCCTCTGAGAGAATGCATTCCTTATTGGCTTAATTTCCTCATTATAGGAGAACTGCATATCTTCTCTGTCAATGTGGAGTCTTGGTCTAGATTGAATGACAATTCTCACAAACACCTTTGCTCTTTCTATTGTACTCTTCTTTTTCCTACACGCATCCCAATAACCATCATCAAAATTCATCCAAATCTGCAAGCAGTCTCACATGTGTTCCTCAGGCAGACTATTTTATCTTTTTTCATTAGCATTGACACAATCCAGAAGAGGTGTTTAGAGATAGGCATCACAGAGTTATAATGACCCCAGTCAACTTGACACAAACGTGCACATAAACACATTTTTACTCCCTAAGACACAGCTCTGTCTCAGAAAGGCTTACATGCAAAATATCTTCCTGGGTTTAATGTATGAACATTTTTGAAACAGAAATTAACAGGAGAACAGCCCTAGTCCTCTTCAAGCAAGGCTCCTAACATTGCCATAACGCTAAAGAAGTACTTGAAGGTCCTTTACAAATGTTGAGGCTTTCAGGAAGCCTTGCCTGTTCTATTTTATTTTGGGTTTCCTTCAGAATGATCTGAGGTCTTTATTGTGTTTATCCACATTTGCCTCCTGGGATATATCTCACAATGCTCTGATGATTCCTCAGTCATATAAATCTGCCACCTCTAAGACTGTACAATGACTGCAATCACGAAAGATGCTCAATTTCTTCTCATAGCTCAATCCTCTCTCATAGCATCTGACAGCAATATTTGCTCAATCTCTCTTTTAGATGCCCTCTATTTAACTTACATGGATGTCCTTACTCCATGCCAGGCTGCTTTCTTGATCCCTTGCTCCAGCTTATTCTCTCAGGACTGAAAAAACAGCTTAGCGATTGCCCCACCAAATCAGTACAATTCACACATTCTCCCCTGAGTTTGAACAAATCACAGCTGCTTCCAGAAGAGATAGAACATTGAGTTGGCTTGTGCACAGAGTTGTCTCAGTCGATCTTTGGTGTAAATACAAGAAACCTAATTGACGCAGATGGCAGAAAGGCTTCAACACTGGATGAGAACTGCTCATGTGCAAAGTCACTTGAAGAGGTGGAAAAGTTCCATACAAGATTTGGGGGCATCTTGGCACTGAATAATCACATGTTACACATCTATTATGCTTCTCATAATAAGTGGGGCAGAAATTCAACCCCTCTGCCTGTCTTCATAACTTAAAAGTTGCCACTTCCAAGGCAGTGTGTCAGAGGGATTTGATAATTCTCTCATGTTTTATATGAGAGAGGTTATTTAGACAGCTGACATGTAAGACTGCCTCTTGAGAAGAAATAAAGAACATACCCATCTGGAAAACCAAATCTCTTGTCTTATGACAGAGCATGAGCAGTCACACAGTCCCTCCCTTAGTAAGACAATCAGTCTGAGCATCAGAGGAAGAAAACGGTTCATCAAAAACAAAGAAGTCATTAAAGTCCTAGTGCTCTAAAGTAAAAACATCCTGAAGACTCTACCTTAATGCAGAGGAAGAAAGCAGGCTGTGAATTTATGTCATAAAAAGCCTCAGTCTAAAATGTTGGAGGAGATACCATTAGGCTTCCGAAAAGACAGCAGTCAAAAGCAAAGAGTTTTTCCTGGACCATCAACTGCCCATGAAGAGCCAGGAGGCATGGCTGTCTGGGGTAAGTGAGCCATAGATTGAGTGTCCTTCTGTGTTTCCTAACAAACTTACTTCCACACTGCCAAAAATAATGAGCTGGCAGATGGAAATGTCTTTTTCTTCTCCACAATACTCCTCTTTTTAGGCCAACTGTAGAGCAAGAGGAAAGTCCCTGTTGTGGGAGAGGAACTGTTTCTTCACCTAGCCATGTGCTGGTGCCCCAGACATCATCCAGAATATGTAGAGCATACATTTTGCTCTGATAGGGTTACTGCATTTGTGATACACTCTCCAGTAGAGCTGGAGATAAGGAAAGAGTTCCTAAAACCACTTAGTAATGTAATTTCTAATCAAGGAGACAGAGAAACTTCATGAAACTTACTTACGGTAAAGCTGAAGTTCAGACTCTAATCTAATATTCAGCAAATTTACCTTTAAAAGACACAGACTTCACTGTCCTCTGAGACCACTCCACTCCAGCAGACTCTACAAGCAGTAACAGACATTCCCTCACTCTTTTGGCAGATTTTTAGTGTGAGAGAAAAGAAGATGGAGCATGCTGGTTCTCTTTGAGAGTTGTAAGGCTCAGGATTTGCTGATGGTTTTAAACTGCTTTCTTAAAGAGGACTAAGAGGCTGTGCAGATACTCGTTTCAGTCAAGTAAAGACAGTTGCAAATCAGATGGTTCTAAGCTAAATAAGTTTCTACATGAGTTTTACATTGATTTAAGTGAATTAGTTTACTGAAAAGATAGAGATTTGCATAAAGATGGGATTTCACCTTTCTTGCTCCCAAACAGCTGTGCTTAGTTCTGTTTTATGTGAAAAGGGCAAAGAAGGAGAAAGGGAGAAATATCTTTGAGATAATCTCACTGGAAAGAGAGAAAACTAATGCATGCTCTTCCTATTTCAGCTGCTTTCCACCCCAGGAGTAATAGTTTGAAGTGAGCTTTTATATAAACAATAAACAAGTTATTCCTGGAGCATTTGCTTTGAGATAGGACTGTGTGTAAGGGATTGGCTTTGAAAGTGCCGTCAAAGTATCTACCTTTTAAAATTAGACTTTGCATCTCAGGTTCATTAAGACAGCCTTGGGCAAGAGTCTTTTATTCAACCTTTCTTTAAAGGTATGAAGTGTAAATTTGATGAGTAAAAATAACTTGAGTGAGGAATGTCTAAAAAAATGGAGGAATTAACCACAGTGATATTTATGCAGCCTAGGAATGGATTTCAATACACCTCTTTAATGCCTTTCTTCCTGTTGAAATCTCTCCTTCCTGTTTGCATACTCTGTTCAAAAGATTAAAATTAATTCTTCAAAATGGGAAAAGGATAAAATGGGATCTCTAGTGCTGGTACACATCTCTTATGGATCTTTTGCAATTTGTTATGCCAATTTTTCTACACAGAGAAGACAAACCTACCATTTGTACAGAGTTTGAGATAAGTATTTGATAGGATTTTATTTTCTTCTCCATTCTTCAAGGTAGCTTGAATTCAATCACTTGGACAAGATGCAAATTATTAATCTTGGGTCAAGCTTGTCACAAATATTAACATTGTAGCATATATGTGTGTGGTAATAGCAAATCACACTGTTCCTGAGAGCAATCAATAATGATTTAAGCCAAAGTTTTCCATGGATAGTTATGAACAAGTACTGTCTGTATACAACTTAACAGAAACCCCAGGGAAAAAAAAATATAAAGAGCATAAGCCTTAAAGCAACAAAAGCAGAATAAATAACAGAGAATTTCTTGAAGCATTAGTAACTTGACAGCATCTACTCGTTCACAACAAAGCCAGGGCAAGCTCAATGTTTTCTGCTGCTGCACTAAATAAAAAGTGGATGCTAAATCTCAGTTCTTAAGAACAAATGACAACCCTTTAGAAAGTGCTGTAGTTCTAAATGTCCAAAAAAAAATGAATGTGATTTTCAAATCACATTGCATAGTGTTCTCTTTTAAGGCAACATGATCTCTGGTGCCTTTAGTAAAAGCTGTGTAACAATTCTTTAACTCCCTGTGATTTCAGCCTGGAAATGACTGCTCTACTTCATTCATCTGCCATTACTTCTAACCACAAACATATTAAGTTATAAAAAGGGGACAAATCAAGCTGACAAATCACTTTTAAACATTTCTGGAAGGTGAGAAAAAAAATAAATGGAGGGAGAAAATGTTCAGCTTTGAAGTATCTACCTCATTTTTTTATATCTTAATTTTAAAGGCTACACAATACCACTTTTCACAAAATGACACTCACTTTTTGAGTGACCTTACAGTAAACAACCAAACTATTACTATAAGAGCAATTGTTCAAAATGACAGAATCAAGCTCCAACACTTCTAAAACTGCCTTTAATTTCTCTTTCAGACAAGCAAGTATTTCAGATAACTAGCATTTTGATATTTGTCTTCTGTGTTGTTTACCTTCTTAATTAAAGAGCTGAATATATTGGCATTCTAGAGCCAAAGAAACATTTCTTAAATGAATCACCCTATTTAATAAAATGTCCCCTTGCAAACACTGTTTTTCTTGATAAGTGCATGCACAAATAAAAGAATGGAAAATGGTAATTGTTTGGTTGAGATGTAAGGGCACACAAAGTGGTTAGCACTAAATAACCTGGTCATCAGCCCAACTAATCTGCTGTGGTTTGTTTTCACAGCTTTGCGCTGAACATCAGTGCTGATGGTCTGACACTCCCTGCAGAGCCTGAAAGCGAATGGTAAGTCAAGATACCAGCCACACAAAGCTTCACCTGTGATGCCAGAGATTTGGAGGAGGGAGAATAACAGTTTGTAAAAACACTCATAAACTTCATTAGATCTTTCTTTTCTTTTCCTTTCTTTCTTTCTTTCTTTCTTTCTTTCTTTCTTTCTTTCTTTCTTTCTTTCTTTCTTTCTTTCTTTCTTTCTTTC
>JAWMRA010000001.1:79657789-79847221 GCA_035584735.1 Pseudotriccus pelzelni
CTTTCTTTCTTTCTTTCTTTCTTTCTTTCTTTCTTTCTTTCTTTCTTTCTTTCTTTCTTTTTCTTTCTTTCTTTCTTCCCCTCCTTTCTTTTTTCCTTTCTTTCTTCCCCTCCTTTCTTTTTTCCTTTCTTTCTTCCTTTTTTTTTCTTTTTTTCAACCTGCAAACTTCCTGTGAAAGCTGCCAAATATATTGCAAAGTCATTTAATGAAGTGGAAATTTTTTTTCTTTCTTTCTAATTTTAAATCAAGCCTGAATTTTTTATTTATTATTATTTTAATTTCAAATCTGCAATGTTAATGTGACAGATGAAGGGAATCCAATTGCTCTCAAGGTGACTACACACCACAGAAGACTCCTAAAGGGCCTGTGTTACCTATTCCAAAACCTGTTCATGCAATACTTCCACTTCAGGACAATCAGCATGATCTCAAATCAGTCTCTACTCCAGTGAGACCAAGCTCATTTTCTGAGCCACACGATGCAAGAATGAAGTCCGCAGAACCCTACCGCAGAGCTGATCCTGCCTTTGTCCTTGCTTTGCTGCTTGGTGAGATAAAAGCAGCCAAATTGCCTGAGTTAGATTTTGCAGTCTGTTCAAAGCAAAAGATTATCTGATAACAGCTTCCTACCTAATTATGCTTTGAGCCCTGACCCTGTTTGATTCTGAGTGCTTCCTGCTAAGGTCCATCATCTTCCAGTCAAAGCACACTGCATACTCAAACACTGTGCTACTACTGAGGTCAAATGGGGCTTTTACCACTGTATGGCTGGTTTAGATGGTTTCTTACTCAGCATGTGACCTGTTATGAGTTATAAGGGCAGACCTAATTGCGCCCATTCTTTGCCTATAATATCCTAAAAAAAGCTGTAAAGGGGCAGGGAAAAAACATCCATCTTTTGCGGTATCGTATTCAACTGGCCAACAGCAGGTGCCTAGAGAACAGGACTAGAATATATTTATAGTTCCCTTACTGACTTTCTCCTCTTCCATAAACTTGCTAAGGACAGCCTTCCTGAGACAGTCCACAGCTTCATGTGGAATACTATGGGTATTTTTCTCCACATGCCTAATCACTTTTATGAACACAGATAATCTTTCAATATCCACAATAACTTCAGGTGCAAAGTCCCACAGCTTGTCTACCATGGAGGAAATCTCTCTTTTTGTTCGTTTTCAACATAACCCCTGCCAGTTTCATTTGTTTCACCCTAGTTCTTTAATATATACAGAAAAAAATTGTTTTCCAAGACAAGTTTTCTGTGCAAATGATTTTTTTCCAGAAATCCCTTATATCCCACCTAAACAACTTCTTTCTCAAACTGAATAGTCCTAGTCTATTGAGTTACCTGTTGTTTTGAAGTCATTCCACACCTTTAATCATTGCTGTCATCCTTTCCTATGCCATTTTCAGCTTTATTATATTGGTTTTAACTTGCTATTCAATTGCCTGTTCAGACAGTTCAGTCAGATACTTCTAACAGAGAGGAAATTTCTTTTTCTTGTTGTATTTAATAATTTACAACCCTTAGCAAGCTCCATTTTTCTGTTAGTTGCTCTCTGTCCAGATAATTATGGCTATGTTGAAAGATACGTGATCTACGAGAGACCCCTAAGGGCTTTCACTTGATACATCCTCCCAAGGAGAAAACTGACATTAATTCTCTACTCTTTGCTCCTCATTTTTTTAAGCAGAGCTTAAGTGTTCACCTCATGGTTCCAAATGGCAACTGATGTTCTTTTAGGTGCCAAAAAGGTATTCACCGATGTCCTTTCAGATGCCAAAAAGGTGTACACTACAATGCTCATCTGTGCAGTATCTAACACCAATTTTCATCTAATCCAAATTGCAACTGTAGATTCTAGGAGACACATGACCATCCAAGTAATAGGCATTGCAACAATTGCTTCTGTGTTTTTGTTGCCATGGCTTTGTATCTGTAACACAAACAGTAAAAAAATTAATTACATGATTAAACACAAGTCAACATGTTGTAACAGTGGTCTATTCATGACTCTGCCACAGGCTTGTGATGTGTAGCATCACATAACTCTCTTGGCTTCAGGTCCCAGTTGTCTGCTCAGTATTTGTCCCCTTTTTAAATGTAAGGTACTTAGGGTATGAGGTGTGTTTTGTTATGGCTGTCTGTGACAACACATACAGTGATTCTTGAGCTATTGACAATTCTTAGATGGATCTCCAAGGTACTATTGCAATAACAAACATAAATTATATTGTGTATCAGAAATGTAGGACTGTGAATGGCTTAGCATTGTTCACTACTCTCCTTCATTGTGCTTTCTATCACCAGGATAGAGCTTGATTTCTCTCACAAATGTAGGCCCAGCTAGACACTGGACTAAATTTTTCTGCTAGTTCAGTTAGAAAGGAGTCCTATCCTAACAGTCAGGTAAACTTACAGATCTAAGTATGTACTGAGCATTCACTTCGCTGAGAAATACATGAATATGGGACATTTAAGTTTTCTGCTTATTTCCCTTGGAGCATTATTTAACTCAGGAGGCAAGCCAGAATAATTAGTCAGGATAATACAGACGCTGGTGCAGTTACTTAACTGTTTGCACCTGCAAAGGAGTTGTATCTCCTTCTCCAGCTGCCTCCTTGTGCCAGCCTCATCCCACCAGGACTCTTCATTCAAGGATCTGTATGTAAAATTCAGATCCAGAAAAAATAAAGAGAAGATTTCAATTTATTTAGGTATTTATGTCATCAGCAACATCTGTATTAATTTATTTATTTAGTGGCAGTAGAGTAAGGCCTTATTCACAGTGAGCATCTAATTATTTGAGATCCAAGCCTGATGTCATCAACTAGACTTTCCAAAAGACTCACCCAGTGTGCCTGGTAAGTGTTGCCTGACTCCTGAAATGAGATGCCTGTTCATTCCACAGAAATGAGATTCTGCTTCACTATCTGATACTCAGTGGTTGCATTTTGTAAAGCTATGAATGAAAAAGGAAAGTAAAAGCAAACCAGAGGTGTTCAAAGTTACATCTTCAAAAGTAGCCCATTTGTGTTAAAAAAGATAGGAGGGTTTTTGACAATATGATCACATCTCATTAAATCAGGTACAGAATTAGATTTTTATAGCAAATGTATTCATTTTTAACACTC
Organism: Pseudotriccus pelzelni; assembly: GCA_035584735.1. NCBI lineage: Eukaryota > Metazoa > Chordata > Aves > Passeriformes > Tyrannidae > Pseudotriccus > Pseudotriccus pelzelni. Next base: position 79,660,925 of record JAWMRA010000001.1, read on the forward strand.
GTGTTTTTAACTAATGAAAAGGTTTTACTTCTTAAAGCTGAAGAAGTAATGCTTACAAGAAACCATAATTTATAAATTGGTAGAAGATGTACATTCACACTTTTTTATTGTGATCTCCTAAATTTCCTAATACACTGCACTGAAATATCTGGTTCTCAGATATGTTTTTTGACAGTTTAATAAGAGAGAAGAAGAGAATTCTTGCTACAGTGTTTCAGGAATAAGTTCACTCATGCAATGCCTAGAGCAGGGGCGGAAAAAAAAAGGATAATCTGTGTAAAAGGAGATCAGACACCAAGTGCTCATCCTACAACTATTCTCTTTGTATTGAAGGTATGTAAGTGCTGCTTTAATGAGCTCTGGGTAGAGGTGTTAGTTTGAACGAAGTGTTACCGCACAGAGGCTGCAAATAATGTGCCATTAGCTGCACTTCCATGAGAGAAGCTGTTTGAAAAATAAATAAAAAAAATTATTCTACTGTGAGAGATTCAGCATGTGTGATCAAGAGATGCAAGTTTGACACTCTATGCTGAAAGTGAGACTTCAGTAGTAAGAATATTCAATAAGTCAGGAATTCTAGTGGGTTCTGTCTCCATATTGTATGGAAACAATTATGAAATTCAAATATTGAAAAAAAATGATGCCAAACTGCAGTCTTCAGTGTAATTTTTAGAAAAAATGAAATATCTTAATACTGGAAGTGCTGCTACCCTGCTGTTCAGAGAAAATGGGATAAAAAGTTCCTACAGTGTCAGCTGATTCCTGCTTTGTTCAACAATATTGAAATCAGCTTGATTTTCCATTGATGTTTTGTTTTTCTAATTCCACTTAAAAGAGTAAGTGCTGACAATGCAAGTGCTGAGCTTATGGATAGAAGGCCTGAATTTACTGAATTGCAAAAAAACTTGGCTTCATACAGAGAATGGTTTGTTTGGGTTTCCTGTATTTTTAGGGTGGATTTTTTTCTGAATTTTGACTGGAAAATGAGATTATGGATTGAAGATGTTGGGGTCCCATGAGTGTAATTCTGGCAGCCAGTAACTGAACTTAAATAACCAGGCGTGCAGCCTATACAGCTCAGCCATGATATGTGTCACTATTCAAACAATTTAGATGCTGTTTGGACATACTTTGCTGTTTTCTTCGTATTTTATTGAAGAAATTAGGGAACACAGAGCCCCTGCACTTCAAACTCTTCTGGTTTAATATAGCTTTTCAGTAAAAATAAGCTTCTCCATTCAAAGAAGTTATGGCAACTGAGGAGGAAAGATAAAATTGGAACTGGGTTGTGTTTTGTTTCCCTGAGAAAGGAAGGGTGACAGCGATGAAAGACTTGGAGCTGATCTAGGATTTCTCAACAGAATATTTATTTACCATTATATACTATCATTTCTGAAATCAAAAATAAAAATTCTCAGCAGACAAACAAAACATTTTAATATTAAGAAAATTTAATATATCATTTGACTTCAGGAAATATACACACATACAGACAATTTTTGAGATTCAGGATTTTTATCTCAAGCATCAGTGAGAAATCTTATTTGCTTTCTGAATCTTTTAGAGGGATAGGTTAAGGCAGAAGTTCCCTTTCCAGCCCTAAAAGTTAATGTGGTGTAAGAACAATTTCCCTCTGCCAAAGGAAAAATCATTGGTTTCATATGTGAAAGTTACAACATTAAATTACACTCACTGAGTACAGTTGCCTAAGATCAGTCCCTAAGTGTCAACCATTGTGTAGTCTGTCGCTGTAAAGTAATTTTTCAATCTTTCAATTAAGTGCACTGTATAATTTTATGGCTTCAGTCTGCATGCACAGTTCATGCACAACTGTGTTAAACAATGACAGGAGCAGCCTGGAATGAGGAAGAGACTACAGGGAGGACCCAGTCTGACAATGAAGCTGACATAGCAAAGGTAAAATAGGCTTAACATCTGACAGACACCCAAGATTTTTAATTATCTATTCTCACTGCTGATTGTTGCAACTCATCTCGCCCCCACACTTCTCCCTTTCTCTCCCCTCAGCTTCATCGGATGCCTGCTCCCTCCTCTCTTCTCCACATCCTGAAATGCCCTTGCCTCCCTTTCCCTGCCTTTTCTTTTTCCCTTTTAACTGATCTCCACCTACCCAAACCCCTACCAAACAAAATAAAAATGTTTGGAACTCGCAGGGTGTTTCCTGACAGACTGTTGCTCATTCCTCCCCTGTGATTCAACCTTTCTCATCTCCACTCTCCTCCTGTGTGGTGAGCCCTTCATTTCTGGTATACGCCCTCACCCTACATATCTTTTGTATTTTCAGGTGGCAAGCTCCTCAAGGCAAAGACAAACTGCTCCTTCACTGTGCAATCCAACTTTTCCATGCATTAGAGTGTATTCAATACCAATATAAATTGCATGCATTTTCAAAATTAATGAGAATAATTAGCCATAGTTAACGGCTAACTATTGAACATAATGAACTTTATGGTATTTTTAACAAATCATTTTAAATGAAGGTACGTAGTCATAATGAATGGCAGAGGATCTCAGTGTTCTCACATCATATGTGTTCAGTAATAACTGCGGAAAATGAAGATATCAAAGCTTAGCATATACTCCCTAACTTTACTCACCAATGGGAATTCTGATATTCCAGACAGTCATAAATTTGGAAATATGTCAGAAGAGAGAAATAAGAATAAATAAATCTATTAAAAAAAACAAACAAGAAACACCCCACCTGTTCTGTGGGTAGCCACAGGTAAAATTTACAAAAGTAAAAGGCTCTTAGATGTCTATCTTAGATTTTATTTTTATCTCAGATTTTTTTCATCAGTTCAGTCTGTTTCTGATGTATTCAGCATATCAAGAAAAGAAAAAGAGAAAAAAAAAAAGAAAAAATAAAAAGGAGTGAGAGAACAAACTCTACAAAATATTTTAAGGACAACCACAGTGACGGTGCAGGAAGGTACTGTGGAAGTATTGGCATACAAAGTCAGCTACAGCAATTTGAGTCTTAGGCACAAAGCATATACCATCAAGTATAATGTCATCTGCCTTCTAAATGACACAGAAAAGCAAACTCTTTCAGAACACGTTATTACACTTTAAAGCAGTCTCCTTTATGATAGTCATTAGCTAAATATTTCACACAAGAGATTTATCCTATTAAGAACCCTTGAAATTATATAAAATTAATTAGATTTTACTTAAGATTTTTGATTGGTTCTAATTAATTAAAATAGTGTTGGATTGCAGTAACTTTGTGCTGTTAAATTATTTGAACACAGGCTTTTTATTATTTCATGTCTATTTCATATAGGTAGCTTTCCCTTTATTACATGTACATGTTGTAAAGTACCAGCTGTGGCCCATCTAACTAATAGTTGTATATCATAAAATGTAATCTTATATGGAAATATTTCAGATGCTGCATACAGTATTTTAGGATCCTCCTCATAGACACTACCTTAAATAATACTTTAATCTTAAGGGGGGCTTCTCTCCATCTTCCAAGCTCTGCAAACTTTCTCACGTAAAGGCAGGCTTTCAGCCTCAAATACTAAGATTTAATTGTTCAAAGAAATGCATATGAGTTAGGCATCTTTGGTCTATTCAAGGCACTTAACTTCACAGACATGTACAGTGTGGCATTTTAGTTTATGAGCATGATCAGTGATTCAGTCTCCACTCCCCCCAGTAGTTCAGATTGCTGAGAGCCTGCCTCTCTAAGATATCAATGAAAAAAAAAAGCGGTTGCAGGATTTAGTCTAAATATTGTGTATATGGGAACCATATCCAAAGGGGAATATAACAAATTAACTTGATTCTCCTCTGATGTGTTTATTAGAAGGTGCGGTATGTTCTGTAATTAACAACAAACAGCAGTTATTAAAATCCACATGTTAAAGGGGAAAAGAATCCCAAACATCTTCCATTGTTTTAACCAAACCATTTTCACCTTGATTTTTTATATCAATGTCTTTTGCATCTCTGAAATTTTTGACAGTTCCATCCTTGAAACATCTAGCTAGAAAAGAAGTGCTTCCTGGTAACATTGCACCAAGTCCTGACATAATTTTAAAGAAAAATAATCTGGCCTCATGTGTTGCACTGCACATAAGTATTGTAAACTACCACATAATTAAAAAATGAGGGGTTTTGCCTTGTTGCTTTAAAGGAAAAAATCAGCAGAAGTCTTGAACTTTACTGGGTCAGAGAGACCAGATTCCTTACTGGTGTGCAGACTGACTGTTTTAAGGAAGTTGAATGAATTGGTGATTTCAGTGAAAATAATTTCGAGTGAAGGGATTTGCTCATTTGGATTTTCTCACCAGAAGACGGAACTATAAATTTTAAAGCAAAGATAAAAACCACTAAAGAAAAGAAGCAGAAGCCTCACAGTGAAAATCAAAACACAGCAAAAGCTTCAAAAAAATCCAACCCAGAAACAAACCCAGATCACTTCAGGGATATGTAGTTAACACTGAAAAGCACTGTATTTTTTTCTACAGATACTTGTGTAGGGAAATAGCAGTAGGCCACGTGTTTTTAGGGAAGAACAAACAGCCGCAACTAATGGTTCCCATGGAAGACTCCTGTAGAATGTAAAAGTCTGTGAATAGCTGAGTTCTGGCCCATATGTACAATTTTGTTCAATTAAAATTTGTAACTACGAGAAGGGATGATCCCATAGGAATTACCTACACATAACGGTGGTAAAGACAGAAGAGACTAAAAGGCTACTTCCACAAGGCAGTCATTTAACAGTTCAGAACAGCTTTTTATGAGAAGAACCTCACAAGAAAAGCCACATTAGAATCCATGTTCCTGACGCTGGCGAGCTAAGACACTGGGACTTAGCAGTAAAATACTTGTTGTTCAGCAGTGAGTAGGTAAGCTGAATGTCTGTTTTAAATGAGGTATAGATCTTATCAGTCAACGGCATTGCTACTGCTGCTGAATTTGGGAAAAATTATTTGGAATGAGTTAAAAGAACTGTGTTTCAAGGAACTGTGACAAAGAAATCAATTAAGCTTGGCACAACTTTTATTATAATTGATGCAGAGCTAAATAAAAAATGCAGCCTCTCACACAGAAAGTCTTTAGCCATGAAGCACTGGAAACTAAGGAGCTGCATAAAGTATCACTCCATGAACAGTAGGTAAGATAAGTCTCTGGTTTGATCTACCACAGTTTTTCTTATAAAGCACATCTTTTAACAATGATAAGAGGGAAGTAGCACTAGTCAGTGAAGCCTCATATCCAGTAAAACTGATTTTTTACTTACTGCATCCAGCTGTGCATGTCAGACTCTAAATGTATTTCATTTGGCAGAGCACTGAAGCTGTTATACTCTCTCTGAGCCAAATTCTACCCTTGACTTCAGGCACACAGCTCCGATTGACTCCAGTGGAAGCTGTACAGAAAGAGATAGATTGTGTAAATTAGGTATGCCCTTGAGAGAGTGAAGAAGATTCACTGCTGAACCCTGGAGTGGGAGTTCACCAAGGGCCAGTAAAGTCAATCTCACCAGTCAGTCCTTCCCAAGTCATCAGAGCAGTGGTTTGAAAGATCACACTCTGCTTGAAAAACAAAAGGACTTTCACATCTTTGAGGCAGGCCTTCCCTTCAGTCATTACCTCAGAAGAGTTTTTTTCTGTACTGTTATCTGTGAAAGGTACTGCTATTTCCTCAAAATTGTTTTACCCAGTTCAGTTCAAGACCCTTTCTTACCTATACTGCCACCAGCTACAGATCTGCTTTTCTCCTTGTTTTGGCATTGGTTATTCCATTTGAACTTTGGGGTTCTTTCCCTCCTAGAATCAATTTTTGGTTTTCTCACAGATTGAGTAATACATTTTGTGTCATGCAAAGTTTAACAGATAGGTGCTTTAACTTGGACCTCTCAGTTTAACTCAGTGACAGCAAAGCCCTCTAAGCATAATGGAAATGAGCACAGCTCACTGCAGTTCTCTCACACTCACCTCTTTAAGTAAAAATATTGCATCTGTTCTGAAAATCTCAAAAGTCATGGATACTGTAGTAGGTGTGCAAAGAAACAAGTACCAGAATCAAATCAATAGCATCAGTTCCAGTTTACATTTTTATATGCGTTTAGTGCAGAGATGAAAAATTCTCCACTAGGTCATACTCAAAAAAATGAAGGTCAAATTCTGCCTTGCTATTCACATCCCAGGATCTACTTGTCTTGTAGATGAAATACATAGGTCCAGCAAGTGGTTGAGAAGGCTTCAGCTTAAATTTTATGAATCTATTTAGCACGGTCTTCTAAGGAAAAATTTTTTTTTTTAACTATTGTCACATAGAAGGAGAAGTTGCACTATCGGGTATTTGCAGAAAAAGAATTATCTTGTTAAACCAGCCCAATGTAAATATGTTACAGACTTACACCCAGAATGGCTTGTGAAAAAGATAAAGCATAATAAAACCGAGATAAGAGTGTGATGGAAGAAGTAAGTGACTAAATGACTGAAGTATGTTAGGTTTGTAAGTTACCAGACAAAATTGTATCTTTTCCGGTTATTTCTATCAGATAACATCAGTTTGCTTGGAAGTTTCTGCCTCCATCAGACCCTCTGCCATTTTCTAGGAGGGAAAGGGAGTAAGAGAAGAAAAGATCAATTTTCTATTACTGATTTGGTCCCCAAAAATACTTTAGTCCACCTCTTGCTGTTGGCTGGAAGCCAACAACTATACACATACACTTGGTGACTTCATAATATTAGTGCCTGGCCTGTTATATAAAGTGTTCTAAATATATAATCCTAGAAAATATAAAACTTTCTGTAAGCAAAGAGAGAGGTCAGCCTTCTCTTGTTTCTACTCTGTTTGACAAAAGCAGCCTTCAGCAAAGTATTACAGGATCCAGTCATTTGCTTCATCCAAGAAAAAACTTAGAAAGAACTTGAAACATCTTAAAGTCACTCTGTAAAGTCACAATCTGCCTTGCTGGTGAAATATGGACACACCATCCTTTTCTCCATTTCTACTTAGATTGCTATTAACAAGATCTTTCAAAATATTTGATCATTTATTACAAAGTTCCAGTGAATAGTCTGCTGGTTTCACACATACACATGCAATCTACTACTGCCAGTTTTCTAAGTGACTCCAGAGGTGGTTTTTTTCCACTGGATTTCTGAACAAAATTGCTGAAAGGCAGATCTTAATGAATTTGATATTAGTCCTTTGTTCAAATGAAGACATAGTCATTTACTATTATATGCCCCATACTGAAAATCCCCTACCTATAAATCAGATATATGAAAAACAAATTTTCCTACAAATAACAACTTTTAAAACCTCCTTATCAACACTGAAGGTTCAAAGGAGTCAAGAGATGCCTGCCAGCCCTGTTTGATGAAGCATTTTCTTGAACTATCAGCTATCAAGGATTTCCTCAGTACTCCAAACCCTCCTGACTGCCTTTCAAAATCTTTCAATCCATCTCTCAAAAAAACAAACAAACAAAATCCTTCCTTGATCCTTGCAAATAAGCAAGATAGTTTGGTGGAAGGTTTTGACAGTTTTTTTAACTCATTTAAAAACTTCTAGACACCATAAAAAGCCAGCAAGTCCCTTAAACACACAGGGCTCAGCAAAAAGAGGGAGAGACTCCTGTAATTCAAGCCATTATAAGCCCCTGCATTTCTCAATTTACATTTTATATATACAACAAAAATCTGACCTAAGAAATCACTTTGTCTTCCAATTACTTTTCCAATTCTCTTCCCCCTTTCTACTTTTCGTTGAGTATGTTGTTCATAATCAAAAAAATTAAAAGTGTGTTCAACAGTAAATATTTTCATTTCACTTGTTTGATCCATTTCCACATAATTTATAGAATAAATTATAGAACAAAAATTTCCATACCCGTTTTATTTATTTCTACTTATAATTATAAATGCATACAAACTATGTACTAAGTAAATATAAATGAAATTTTATATAAAATGAGAGGGCAGAGTTGGTATTTTATAAACTTCATGGGTAAGAAACTACCCTCCTTTACCTGACAACTGTTAACAGAAGTGCAAGAGGTATTTTACGTCAGGAAACTTCACAGATAAAAAAATTTCTTTGCAGATTAGGTTATACCAAACCTTAAACATCCGATCAATTAAATGGAACAATGAATCCCAACATCTGCTTTTCACAAATAAACCTTCTTTTATCAATTTTAAAAACAAGGGAGAAAAAAAGCCCCAAGACTTGCTAAGACTAATTCAAATGAATAACAGAATCAAACACAGACTACATTTAGTAAAAAAGGACATTTTCTATCAAAGATTTTCAGCCACAGAGTTATATAATGAGTTAACAGATATATTCCCTTTTTGAATATTACTATTCTTGTCAGGGGGGGGGTTGAATACTTTAGTGCTTTCCTTCAAAACATTCTTCCTTCCTTACTAATGTGGCTGGATTAAGCATTAGCAATTTTTGTGACCTTTTACGTTCATAAGTGCTAGAACCCTGTTGAAGCTCACCTGATTCATTGTGGCTTAATTCCTTACTGCTGATGATTACAGTGGGAACCATTCTCTAGTGGGTTAGAGCCAAAGAGATCCAGGGAGTAAATGTTAGTGACAGCCAAGTTAATAAAGGGAGTTTATACTGATATTTTTCTAGGAATGTTAGTTGGTCAGTTGGTGGGTTGGGGTTTTTTTCTTTTTTTTTTCATAGCTGTAAAGGGCAGCACTCAGAAAGTTAATTTGGATAGCACTATTAACACCAGTTTGTTCATAGAAATTTACTTCTTTAAGGTTACTGATTTTTTTTTTTTTGCTTCCATTGTGCATACCATATGATTTGTAACACGCAGTCACAGCTAAAATCAAACCCTGAGAGCTGCAATTCAGTTGAAATAACTGGTCTCTGTAATAGTCTTGGAGCCTTCTATGGCTTAAAGAAACTTGATTTCTCTAAAAGAAGGAAACTTCCTAGAGCTCCTCTTACAGTGGAAGAATTTGAGTATTTAATATTTATTGCAGATCTTACCAAGGTACTCTCCTTTAAATATGAAAGAAACGTAAAGGCTAAGTTTGATTTTCCTTTATCAGTTTATGTAATTTTCAGAAAAGATAGACTCACAATTAATTTTGCAGTAAAGTAAGAATAACATTGTTATGGAAATGCATTAATCTATTTAATGAAGAACTGTAAAGTCAGCATCACTAGAGTAACAAGGATCATTGATTCTTTTAAGTAACATTTGAAGAATTGTATGCTTTGGCTTAGAATGAAAGTGTGCCCCATACAAAATAGGGACCTACCATAAAAGTTTGAAAAAAGATTTGAATACCCAGAGACAGACATCTGTACACAGATAAATCCCTGTGTAATGCAGTTTAGTATAATATATATCTTCTCCTAATAAAGAAAATAGAACACTTGCATAAAAATTGCCAATAGCAGCACATTCAGTGTGCACATGTGTCCTTCCATTACTCACAGGGGAAATAAGCACATATGCCTACCATATTTACAGCATATAGTCATAATCAGCCAAACACATGATGGAAGCAACCTTGTAAAAGCCAGCTTGCTCCTTCTAGTAGTAGGAAGCCCATGCAAGGCCCAGACAATTAATAGGTCATGTTCATTTATAACCAGTTAACAATTAATAGACATCACCTGGCTTCTGCTACAAAAATGCAAGGTAAGACCAAAGAAAATGCTCTTGAAAAGCTGTGGAAAACAGGAAAGAAAAAGAAAAAACAAACAAACAACAAACAAAAAACCTCACCCTAGCACCAACACAATTTATTAAAGTCTTCAGGGATTAAACCTAGAAGAAAGTGTTCCTGTGAAAGAACTGCAGCTATAGAAAAGGTTGTGTGTAAGCAGGAGATGTTTATTTTAGGACACATGTTTTGAATACTTCCCCAGACAGTTGTATTAGCTATAATAGCCTCCTCAGGTGTCTCATTCCCTAAGCATAGCACCCCTGGAGTTGTCCCCAGATTGCTATGTGTCAGAAATATTTTCATAAAACAGAATCATTTATCCACTTTAGGGCAAGTGCTCTTATTTGCAGGAAAAAAGGCAGATCCCAGCGATTTTGGAGATGCATCATACATTAAGTATTACAGCACCTCCATCAAATTTTAAAAGGCCAAGTATCTGCACCAGCTGGAGTGCAATGTCAACAAATTCCTTCACCAGCTGATGTGCCCAACATGCTGCCTAAGCATCGGTACCCTCCTGTCTTATGAGTCACTGTTCCAGGTCACAACCACCTCCATGCTTTTTAGGATTTTAGAGTTGCTTTTATATTTTTTACTGGAGCAGCAGGACCTAGACTTGCTCCGTGGAGTCCCCTGACAGGAAAGACTCAGACCTGAATATCAGCTGCTCACCACAGATATGGCCAAGTAACCTAGACTATTAGAGGAAACACTGTCCATTCAAAAGTCTCATTTCCCCTTTTACTTGATCCTCTCTGTTTTTGATCCTCAGTTTTTTGCTGTTTTTAGCATCCTCCTCTTTATTCTGAATTCTCAGCAGAAGACAGGTACTTTACAGCTGAAGTGTAAGGTACAGGTTCACTGGGGATGCTGATCACATAGTCCTCATTGGCCTAGGGCCACCAACAACAATCAACACCTTTCTAATCTGTCATCCTAGAAGACTCGTAACACCATTACCAAAGGGCTCCTTAGCATGTATCAGCATGTACACTACCCTCAGGAAGTATCACACTAACTTTTCCTTCTGTTCCAGGGAAAATTAGGCCCCTGTGGCCTCGTCGCTCCATACAGCCGAAATTTTGGCAACACTGTCCAGACTGACCCTTCTGTCTGTCTCCTGTGCTCATTAAATGTACTTAAGAATATTATCTGATTATATTAATTTCTGTAATATTAAAGATAAAGGAAAAATCTAGAGCGAGAATGTCTGATATAGTTTATGATATAGGTCTGTACATTTCACTTTACAATCTAAGTTCTTTTCCAATTTTCTCTTCCAAAAAATGCAGTTGTGTGGCAGCAGGTAAGGCATTTCCACCACCTACAATTTGTGACAAATTCTAAGTTCAGATGTAGTCTCAGAGGAGACAGGTGGAAAAAGGAAGGTGAGAAAACATTTTTTAAAAGTATTTCTGGGGGGAACAATTAATCATCTTTTACAGGTGCTCAAAGAACAGAAGCAGCCTCACAGATCATCATTCTTTATTAAATTTCTGCAGTGAACTCAGCTGCAATATCTACAAGGAAAACTGACATTGCTCTTACCTACAGGCAAAGCTACTGTGAGGTTTCACGCAGGAACCTGTGTGGTATGGTATATAGAAACCCAAGGAGATAAAGCAGTCAAGAGCTGTGTGATGCCAACTCGTGGGAAAGGGGGCTAATTTTTCACTGTGCACTTCCAGAGGCTCTGGGTGAGACCATAGACTGGATTCTTCCTTGTGTTCTTCCAGCAGTGATTAATCACTCGTCAAGCTGACCAGTCAGAGTGACATCAGACAGATTCAGCCTGGCATCACACATGTCTAGTGCTTCCAATACAGTAAAGGAAAGAGACTACATGGACATAAGACAACTGTTTACCAGAATTACCAGTTAATAAGTGGTTCCTCAAAAAATTACTTTAGTAGGACATGACAACAATGACTGAAATGATTAAGCCGTTTCATCTCCTGTACTCCAGGCCAAGTCTTTACTTTGTTGCTGTTTGCTCTTTTCATGAAAGCCAGCCTTTTCAACTGAGTTGTGTGTGAATCCATTTCTCTTGTAAATATTTGGTCCCTAACACACTCTAGTCCTGTAAAGAAAAACCTCTGAACACTTTTGAATGAATCCATAGAAAGGTGAACCCTCCACTTCAACACCATACAGCCAACAAATATATAGTATCATATTTTGTTACATTAATCCCAGACCACCAATACAACACATAAATATTTCCATATGGTTTCCAAATAAATCTCTCATATCCCATATTCCATAAATTGTTCCCTCAAGTGGTATAAGCTGTAGAAAATTAGTCATCTATTCCATCTCTCATGGGAGTAGCAGACCTGATTTTCCACAGACTATGTGCTCAGCCAACTCCACTGAAGTTAGCATGTCCCAGAAAATAACAGTCATGGAGTTGGTGTGAGCACAGAGAATCAAAGCTACCATGTTTCATCCCCAGACTGAAGTTGTATGCAGATTTTTCTCCCTCTGGCTTGGTAAAATTACAGGGATCAGGTGAGCATGCTATGGCATTTGCCAGCCAGCTTAGAGGTGTTGACTCATGCCCATTGACATGGGCTTCCACTGCTGCAGCTTCAACAAGATCCCTCTTAGACTGTGTCTGCACTGGGCTAGTAGGATGCAAAACCCTACTTCTGGCTGTAATTGCAGTCTTCCCTTATATATTCTGTGGGACTATTTGTAATGTTTATTTATAAATGATGAATATTTCACCACGGTTGGTTAATGCGTTAGCACAGAAGTAACGCACGTGAAAAAGAAATTCTTATGAGCCTTTGGTTCGTACCACATAAAACATGGTCTCATACCCACTCTCCCACTAGACATCAATTTCTGCTTTAAGTAGTCTGACTACAACTCCCTAAGCATAATATAAAAGGCACAACCTTTCAAAATGCAGGGAATACTCAGCCCACAGGATGACTGGACTAGACAAGTAAAGTGGCAGCTCTTTGCAGTCACACTTCATGTTACAAAACTCATTATAGTAATGAGTTCCTCTAAATACATTCCTACAATTCAGGGAAAAGTTTTCCAGTAGAACTAAAATTCCCCTTGTGAATCTAGTGTATATGAGACAAGGTTCAGAAACTTTATTTGCAGTCTCATTATTTTTCTCAACAAAACATGAGCATCCATATAGGTCTGCATGCAGATTAATGTTTTCCTGCCTTTCAGCATTTTTTTTCTGGAAACATAAGAAATACTTCAGGAAGCGGAAACTAATTTGGCTTAATTTCAAACTGGAAGGGCTTTTTCCTCCCAGAAGAACAAGATTTAAAATAATTGCTGGGGAAATGGTTCTTTGCAAACCTGAGCATGAATACGAACTGTGGCTTTGTATTTCCTGATCAGGATGGAAACAGAAACATGGACCGTTCAGACCTAAACGCTAAAATTAACTCAGAGAGCACCATTCAAAAACACTTCCTTAAGTCAGCAGGGGAGGACGACAATGAAAGGCTTGATGAGAGTTTGTTGAATAAAGAGGAAATAAGGGAGGGATGAGGGAAATGACAGTGGATGCTCAACCTCTTACAAACTCTTTTAATTCTCCTCCATGTGCATATATTCTAGTTATTAGCATGACCAATCTGCAAAGAAGTATTTAGTTACCCCAAACATGGGCATGTCTTTTGCACAACACTTTAGACTCCCTAGGCTCATGCACTGGAGAAAGCATCATAACCATGATAAGGTTTTTAGGTGAAATTTGTTTGGAAAGGCAACAGTAACAACAATATTACCTTAGTCAGCTCTGTGCAAGACACCTATCTGCACAGGACTCTATTTGTGACATTATTACACTTCTTCTAACACAGGACAGAGAATATCTATAATTGCAAATTATTTATTAATATTTTTGTTACTTAAGCTGTTCTTGTATTAGGCCTGCTGTGAATAAATTCTAAGGTCAAAGGTCAAGTTGTTTATATCAGTGACTAGACCAGATTATTACACTGAGAAATGGTTGGCACATCCTGTTATTTCTACTACCAGAAAAAACATTGCATGAAAAAAACTAGACAGACCAGTTGCTTGAGTTCTCAAAAGGTTTTATTTTTAGCCTAATGACAGAAATGTCTGTGTTTGTACAGGAAACAAGAATGATTGATACAAGGGAGTGGAAATAAAATGCTTCATCCAATTTTCAGTGTTTCATTAAAGACCAGACTCCTGTAGGGTCAGAGAAACATTCAGTGACCCTTAGAGTGAAGACTTTTCCATCAGTCCCCTACAACCCCCCACTTCTCTGGTCTTGAAAGCTCCTACATACAAATCAATTCCTTGTGCAAGTTAGAGCATTTTCAGAAGTACTTTTGGCTGTGCCAGTGAATAATGATGCTACAGAGAACAGCTGGCATAGCCAGAATAGCTTGTCCTTCCCCCAAGGCATTTCAAGTTGGCCCTGTGGGAATGGTGTCAGAAAGCGGATAGATGTCATGCTGTTCCCCAGTGGAGTCTTTTGCTGTTGCTGTAAATTGCTTTAAGCTCTTTTTGTTATAGTTGTTCAGAAAGTACTTATTCGGGGTTAGGGACATGGATCAAAATGTAATCACCCTTGACCAAGTCATCAATACCCACATTCCAAGGACCTCAGTAAGGCTTCTACACATATTAGGGTCACCTTCCAGGTACTAATGACAACTCCAACTTCTAGAGTACTTTTGCCCAAGCTAAACTAACATTAGAAAATTTGCTGTATTAGAAAAATGGGCAAGGTCCTGCCTACACTGGCATCACCAGTAGTTTTGCTTCTAACATAGTGCCAGCAAAGCTAGTATTTCATTGAGTGCTGTATTTCATTTCTTTTGTTGAAATTAGCATTATGCTTCAGTTCTGAATGTTCAGAGAATGTTCATTGTTGTTAATTAAGTTACTTACTAGTGCTTCAGAAATGCCCTAAGGTTTCACTCAGGAGCAGTGCCCAGTGATGCTGTAAGTGAACTGAAATGAAGTGAAAAGGGGTGTTTCACAAGAAATACTAGGACTTGCTCTTATATTCCTGTCGTGGTTTAACCCATCAGGCAGCTAAACACCACAGAGCTGTTTGCTCGCAACCCACAGTGGGATGGGGAAGAGAATAAGAAAAAAGGTAAAACTCATGGGTTGAGGTTAAGACAGTTTAATGGGACAGAAAACGAAGGGAAGTCATAATAATGATAAAAGAATCAAGTGATGTACAGTGCAGTTGCTCTGATCCAATGCCCAGCCCAGCCAAGCAGTGGGTTGCCACCTCCCAGGCAGTCCCTTCTAGTTTTATTGTTCGTCGTGATGCCATACGGTATGGGATGTCCCTGTGGTCACTTGAGGTCAGCTGTCCTGGCTGTGTCCCCTTCCAACTGCTTGTACAACTATTTGCTGGTGATGGGTAGAGAGGCAGAGAAGGCCTTGAATCTGTGCAAGTGCTGCTCAGCAGCAGCTAAAACATCCCTGTGTTACCAACGTTATTCTCATCCTAAATAAAAATCACAGCACTGTACCAGCTATTAAGAAGAAAATTATCTCTCACCCAGCTGAAACCAGGACACCTCTCTATCTCCATATGATCATAAACCAAAGAGGAGAGAGTTGGTCATTTTGGGTGTCTTTCCAGCAAAGGAAATGGAACATCCAGGTTTGTACAAACAGAACTAAGTGTTGGGGATATTTGAACTCCTTTAGCAATGTCCTTCATAACTTGATGGTTGCCTGATTTAAAGCTGACATGGAGATTTCAATTAAGCTAATACTTGGGGATTTTCTGTTGTTCCTATTTTGACCATTTTTTAAGATCAAAATAATACAACTTGCTAATTCATTTCAGCTATGATTCTGTTTCTTGTACGTCTTCATTCTCTTTAGAAGGGGAATGCAATTTGTCCTCAGCCAAAAACCTCCATTTGCTTTACAAGAGCCACTTTATTGTGGAAGTGCTGATGCCGAGGGAAGAAATATTTCTCTCAGCCTGAAATCCTGGAACTTCAGGGGTGCAAAAGGGACAGGTACAGATCCATGCTGTAGCTGGCAGAAGTACAGAAAAGACATAGAAAGGCTTGAAGCTGGAGAAAGGCATCTCAGAATCCTTCTGTGCCAGTAAAGCAGTTTTACAGTGACTACACACAGCCTTGTCCATTCAATAGCTGAAATAGCTTACACAGGAATTTACATAAATATTTACCAAAAAGAGTGGAACAGTTTGCAGCAAGGCAATCCCATCCTGCTTCTTTGCTCTATGGTTCTGGCAGTTCACAGGAGGAAGTGTCTTCCAATATGCTGGGACAGACTTTCATAAGAAGTCATGTTAACTTTTCCAAAACTTTCAGAAGACCTAGGAGGTGAAGGAGAAAAAAGTATAAACAATTTGCTCTCGAATGTCGTGTTTGGGCTGGCTGAAGTCCTCAAGCAACCTCAGTGTAACCAAAGGTGAGGAAGAGGTTTTAAGTCTTTTTTCAAAGCTCAGGAAGTGATGGAAAACAAGCTTTTCCTTCTTGTCTGGACTTTGAGGGCTGGAAAGAAATTGGCCAATGCTCCCATCTTGATTCCACTTTGGCTCAGAGAGATGGGATCATGAAGCAACAGGAATCTTTCATGTGTTTTTGAGAAAGCAAGTTGAACAAATGAAGCTGGAAGAGCACATCAGCTCTGTGCACTAATTTCTTAAACAACTGAATGACTGTTAGTGGTTAGCTTATAAATCTTAAACGCCTCACCTCATCTAAAAGATTGAAAGATACAGGGACACTCTGAAAAGCTGGATATATAAGTACTTGGTACACTACATTATTTATCACTAAAGTTTATTAAGTAAAGCCAATTGAAAGGCAAGACTGATCTGAAAATTATGCAGGTACATTATTTCAACAGAGAACCTAAAACTAGTCAGACAAAGAAGGAATTGTGGAATACATGCAAACAGTGTAAATCATTTAAAGCAAATATACTGTGCTTATGAGCTCTATTTTAAAATAGAATAAAGAGAGAAGATAAGAGAACACAAGGAAGAGGAAAGATCAGATTATTTGCTTCCTAATAGCCATCCTTTTCTGTTTGTCCTGTGCAGGGTATTCAACCTTAATTCCAAGTTATGTCATTTGACTGCAAGCAATCAGGGATGTTTCAGGACAACTGAGTGATCATATCATGGGCTGTGGAGGAAAGCAAGTCAGGAGGGGCTTCTGGGGACAACATCACAGAACTCAGCAACACAACGATACATGGAACCTCCTTTTTTTTTTCTCCTCTATTAAACAATCTTAGAGATACTTTCCCTCTGTTTCTCTGAGCTATGTGGTATCTGCCTTGCAACTAGATTTTGCTAGGTAGCTTCTAAAATTGGGAAAATTTTCCAACAGCCATTGAATTTGTCACCATGTTAAGATAGGTCATTTTGTCATCAAAGTAAGATAAGACACATGAAGTTTCTCTGATTTAAAACCAAGGCAAAAGCTGTTCAAAGATAGAAGTCAATGCCAAAAAATCAAAAGTTCAAATTCCAGAGACAGAGTATAATCCTATCTTAAATGAGGCCTATGTGTTGTATTTCTGTAGCTAACACGGAGGTCTTGTTTTACCAGTGCTTTAATACAGTGCCTGTATACATTCTCATGCCAACATCATCTCCTGGAATTCAACTGGTTTATATTTGCTTTTCTCCTAGGCCTAGGGAACAGTGTGGAAATGTCATAGTTTCAGCTGCAGCAACAAGGTATGAAGAGGAGGCACTATAAAGAGGAACAAAGAGGTGGGGTGATGAAAGATGAGGTGCTGGGGCAGAGCTGCAAAGAGCCCTGAAAACGCATCTGCAGAGTAGATGTAAGAAGCCACATGATAAGATAAAGTGAACAGTGTGTGGTAAAGAACTAACAGTTATTAAAGAAGCTGAGATAAAAAGAGAATAATTTAGAAAATTAATTAAATATCCTAGGGGTTAGGAGGAGGGGGGAAAAAATAAACCTCTAGAGTAAAAAAAAAAAAAAAAAAAAAAGAGAGAGAAAGAAAAAGAAGAGGAGGTGGAGGTAAATAGCAGCTGTGGAAAGGGTTGGGAGTACTGATGGTTATTAGGAAGCTTTTTCATTTTCTGCCAGGCTCTGTAAATCTTCCCTTTTGCCCTGGACCCAGAGGTGTGGAAACTTGAATATAAATTCAGAAGTTTTGATACTTTTCCAGATCTTACCTAAATCACATAAACCTCCTTATATGTAATATAACTTAGCCAGAAATAACTTAAGAACTCATTTTTTTTCTGATGCTGCTTAGCACAGATGGATGGATTATTCACTCTCAGTAATATTCGTGGCAAATGCCTATTTTTTGTGTGAGAATCATTTACTAATAGGCTTTATGTCTCAAAAATGTGAAATGCCTCTTGATCCTGTTGATTCCTCTTGGCTTTCTTTTTTTTTTTTTTTAATGTATCTACTCTCTGAAATTAGCATTTGCACAATTTAGGTGAGTAGACTAATTTTTGTCATCATCAGAAAAGGTGGACTTCATTTGACTATAATCAGAACATGAGGAAATAGGCAGAGGTACACTCTCAGTCCTTCAGCTTTTCTTTCATAGACCATGCCGTAAATGTTGCTCGAGTGTAACAGTTACCTGCCTGAATCTGCAGAAATCTTGAAGCGGTGGCTGTAGAGGTGTGATGCCACTCTTTGTTTCAATAACACTTAGCTAAGTTCTTTTTAAGCATCAACATTAAGTTGCTTTCTACACTGTTCAAAGCATGTTTTGGAAGGAGGGGAAGCATCTGAAACACACAGATCCACACAGACTTCTCTGAGCGGCTGTTCTCTTTGGTATGCTTTTAATAACACATGGGAGGGGTGAAGAGTGCAATTGTTCTTATTTTCCTAAAGAGAAGGTTCAACTTTCAAGGTTTTGGAAATGCCAACATGGGGGTAGAGATACTGCACAGTTTAAGTATTCACTGCCTCCTACTTGGAGCATTTTATTGGTTAGCTAAATCACGGGATATTCTTCCAGCTCACTAATTGGGTTAGTGTATCCTTTTAAACAGAGGAATAATGAACGCTCTTGTTTGTAAAGCAATAGCCTCGTTCGCATGCAAATACGGGTATTCACACAAATCAGCCATTCCTCAAACCTCCTCAGGAACAAAAAACTTTCTGTCTGAAACCGCAGGAGCAGCAGATAACAAGGGGCCTTGATATGGAGAGATCAAACAGTCATTTCAAATTCCTGTGAATGTTCATGAATACTCTTGTTCAATATTCATCCAGTTCTGGTTTGTTTTTTCTTCTTTGCTTTTAGGAAAAGAAAACAAAAAGTTAAAATACGATGTAAAAGAACGAAGAATATGAAATGGTACTGCTTTCCGAACCAGTTCATGTATTCATGTATTGCAATTCGGTGTAGTAGTATTCAGGCTGTTGCCTTGTTTTTTGAAGACAAATTATTGTAAAAAGTAATGTAAAAAATAATGTAAAAACACTTCTTGGGATTCACTGTTTGTTCAAATTGGACATAGCTCAAGCCCAAACAGCAGGTCCAATGAGTATGAGGTAATCCATAATTTCAGATGCCTGAAAATTCAAGATACACAGTGTCTAAGCAGATGAGAAATAAGACTTGCCATCTGAAGTTTTACCAGAAATTCCTTGCCAATTCTCCAAGACTCCTCAAAGGATGAGTTATGTCCTCATCTGGCTATAAAAATAGCTGTTTAGCCATAAAGTATTATACAAAAGTAATTGAAAAGAAAAGAGCCTTGCAAAGAGTGACAGCTCCAAGGGTAACTTGGCACCCTTTCCTCACTCTGTTTTTATAGCTGTAGGAATTCCTTACTACTTTTTCTCAAGCTGTCATCAGAGCAACAGAAACCGCTGTTATTTGGGTTCCTATTCTCTTCAGATGGAAAGAATGGGATGTAATAAAGGCAGGTCATGAGCAATAGGTTGTAATCTATCCACAAAATGGCCCCACCTTGCTATTTGTTCCCTTGTATTGTGTTCAAACAGACTCCCAGTAAATATGTCTGCTTCGCATTGATCAACACTGATAGCAGCATCCCTAATAGTGACTCCATCTTGACAGAAAAATGGTAAGTACTATTGTGCTCCAATGTTTTTGTCTCTTTCTACAGCCACTGCAAAACAAAGCTGTTAATTTATCTGACGAAAGACATGATGGTGAATGTTATGTAAAACCCAGATGTTTCCCCACTGATTTCTTAAATAGGAGCACATAATTGTGATGATTGGAAGGCCATTAATCCAAACTACTTGTAAGCAAAAGAGAAAGAAGACCTCAGCTTACACTTTCACTGTGACAAGCTTCTGTGCATAAGATGTCTGTCATTCTGCTCACTGTTTTATAAACCTAAATAATTCCTCCAGTTCTTCTCCATCTGTTTTCTTACAACAGTGTTAACGTTCACTTAAATAAGCATAGCAGCATTAACCTTTTGAACTCCTTGTCTCTCAGCTCTGCTTGGATCAGACCTGTGGTCTAGAAAGTTGACTCTTCTCTCAATTTTGACAGATTTTCTTATTATCCCCTGCTGACCTGTAGAGAATTGCACTGGCTCAATTCCTGAGGCACCTACAAGTTTCAGATGGACTCAGCCTCTCTGTCTGATTGCCTGTCATGAGAAGCCTCAGTAGTATGCTTTTTATTTCAGTTTATTCCTTTCCTCTCAACAAATATAATTAATTCTTTTGCATTCTTTTCCTCTTCTTTTTAGCAGGCCTTGCATATCACATTTTCATCCTCAATGCAAAGACTGCTTCAGAAAGTCTGCCTTGAAGAAAAAATTTTGACAGAACACATAACAGCACGTGCATTAATAACTTTTATACAGATCTGATTTTACTGATACTGTCTACAGTAAATTGTGTAGAAGTCACAGAAGCCATTACCTCTTTGATTCAACCTTCCTGTTTGCATAAGTACTATTAGTACTGATAACTAAGGCTGATAGGTTAGGCTTAGACAGAGCAAAATGATGAAGATGGCTACTCTTCATTCATGAAAAGGATGCATGTGGAAGAAATTATGACTTATCTAGAGTAAAGCTAAAGCTTTGGATGGTGCCATTCAACACAGAGGCTGATAAGTAGCTAAAAGCATAAGCACATTAAAAAACTAACTTGGATTTAAGAAATTACCTGCATTGGTGAATCTCCAGTAACAGTCCAGGTATGTATTTTTAACCCCTAATGCAAATATGACTTAGGTCAGCCACTTTTCAGCACTATATGTTGATTTCTCCTCTTTCCCTGACAGCTGTGCTAATATGAATTACATCACAATAGCCAGCCACGGGAGTTGCTACAAATCAGCTGGCCTGTAGTAAACTGGGGTGAACTTTAGACCAAGAAGGGGTTTTTTTAGATAGTATTGGTGGTGCTGTTTGAGTTATGCTCAGATAGAGACAGAAGTATAAGCACTCAGAAAGCTATGGGCAAACAGTGTAGGTACGACCTTGGGAGAGTCTTCAGAGAGGGAATATAATTGGAAAGAATGCTTAGAATATGAAGCAAGGAAGCTGCCACCTGCTCATTTCAACCCTGTTTGGAAAATACACATTCAATACACTTTTACAAATGAACAGAAACAAGAATTTGGCATCTGAGGAAAATGGTCAAAATAAAGGCTAGCACTAAAAAGAGAAATCCCAAGTATGTAGTACAATGCATAAACAGTGTAGAAGAAGGAAAAAATATTAGGAACTCCACTCTTTTAGTGCAATTATTCCATTGTGGCAGTTTCTGTTTTCTGTGCTGTAGAGTTTACACTCTATCTGTAGCTCCCACAGCAAGATTTCCCCTGACCCCTGGCTTGTTCTGCCGAGAAAAAGCTGTGAGAATGACTGTACAGAGATAAGGCCAAAATTACAGACAAGGCTGAACTTGCTTAGGTTGGATCATCTATAACTCAAGGACTGAGGAGGGAAAACACAAGTATAAACAGGAATAGCATTAGTATTGTGAGGTACCAGACAGGAGTCCCAGGCTGTATCATGACTGCCACTGGTGGACAGAGTAGCACTCCTCTGGTGCTGTGGGGCTTCTAGGAGAGCTGTGAGTGCCTTCCTGGCAAACACTGGTCCAGGCAGCAGCAACCCTTTGGTTGACTCATTCATCAGGGCACAGAAGTGCTTAGGTTAACACTTAGTGATTCCTAGCTGTCTTTTGTGCCTGCTAGTCTATTAACAACTGCTTTATATATTTCAATGGTATGTTATTCTTGCAGAGTACCTTTGCATTTCTCTGAAGATGCCTAAACAAGCCAAGAAAAGAGGGACCATAAGCAAGACAAGGAATAGAGACAGAGCAGTGTCATACCTCCATTGTTAAGCCAGTGTTCACAGTGTTTCATGCCACAGTGCAACAGGGCTGACACACTGCAGAAGCCTCTGCTACAGCCTCAGTTCTTACAGACGCCTGGTAGCTCATGTGAGCCAAGAGGAGCTGTTGTAGACCAACTGATTTGCTACCATTTGCAGAGACTAGTGGCACAAATACCACAATTTTATCCCTGGAGTGCAGAGTACAGTCCTCCATTATGCATTGCTGCTAAGATATGAGTCAGAAAGTGATTCCTCAAGGAACAGCAAGACAGCTTGCAGGCTGCCATAGGACTCTGTTGGAGCAACTGACAGGGAAAATCAGACGCCGGTTAACTGAGGCACTGATCCAAAGCCCCTTTAAACACCTCAGTGACTCTCCTGAAAATAAGATGTAGGAGCTTTTCAAAAGATTACCCTTAATCTGTCACAGCGTGCAAAACAACTTAATACTTTTATCTTTTTTCTTCAGCTAGTGAATTCAAATCCCTCTGCAACAATTCAACTAGCAAGTCAAACTTCTCCTACATAGCAAATGTCTGTCCTAAATTTGCAAAAAGGTGGATCCTTCTGTTACTAACTTGTCCTGCACATGCTAGTCCTTCTATTGACGGGAACTGTGCTACTGAACCCAACAGCAGTAGCTCTGAGGGACCACTGGTCTTTGTGTCTCTTTGAAATCTTGGTTTATACTATCGAGTTTGATCTAATCACCCTCAGACCACCAGTTCAGGTCAACAGACAGAAGCTTACTTGTCAACCTGGACTCAATGTATCATGGATTTCTTTTAACCATTTAGCAACTTTTCTTCTCATGTTATGTTGAATGTTCATGTTCTCAGCAAAGTAAATGACCTGCCTTTTCCCCTTTTTGTGATGATTTTCAGCTTGTGCCTGAAACAGCAAATCAGCCCTCTGTCAGGCTTGTAAAAATACTTGAGACACAGTGGAATAGAAATCTATTTTGTCTTTCGTTTCATATCCTGCTTCCCAGAAAGTATCAATGTTTGCTTTTCAGCCATACTATTTGAGTATTAAGGTATTTTCTTCACCATCCTCAAAAGCTGATTATTCTAATGCGCTCAGGCAAAGTCTAGTATTTGACTTCTTTTAAGTCAGAAATACACAGTTTTATTTCAAAAATTCTTTTAGATCATTCAGCATTAGATATATTCAAACCAAAGTCACCTTAATACTAAAAATCAAATTGTCAGTTATTAAATGTTCTGGATAGTGATTATTAAAGAGCAGTGGTTGCTCTGGAGTAAGTGCACATTTCTCAGTGGCCAGATGTAATTTTTAAGTGCTTATTATCCATCTGAGCATGGAATTTTTAAATACCATGTTCTATTATATCCATTCTATTGCACCCATTCTTACACCAATTTCCTTGTAAAATTAGATTTGTGCTAAGTTCCTCTCCCGTAAAGCACTGAACCAGAGAACTGCAGTAATGTCTATTGCCTCTTACGGCATATTCAACCTTATACATGTATTAGATATAGATTAACAGCATGTCTCAGAGAAGCTTATGTTTTGTAGAATATGGCAATTTCATTTAAAAAAAAAAAAACAAATCAATATACCCTTCACACTTTAGGAAAACGAGGAGGATGTTTTCAGTGTTCTCCCTGACAGGCACCATTCTCAAGCTTCTCCGTTGTGACTAGACTAATGGCACCACCATGATCAGTGTTTTTACAGTGTAATGAAACTCTGTTGGACAAAATGGCTTTTTTCAGTCAAATATATCATTATTTGCAACATGCTAAAATGTGACCATATTAAACTTTTTCCAATCTAACAGAACTCTGTGGATTTAAAAATTTAATTTCGAGTTCAAGAACAGTCTCCAGGAGAGAGGGGGTTCCATTCTGGAAAATTTGTGTAAGCCAGAAGGCACACCGTTTAGTCCCCTACCAAAAAGAGAAAGTGGGCAGGGCACAGAAAGGTGATGGGATTTCTCCAAGTGGTTCACTGAGCTCCCTACAGCTCCCACAAAGCAGTGCTGGCTGAACTTGAGCTGATGTGCTGCACTTCCACACAGATGGACACAACAACCTGCCATCAAACCACTGTAATTAGACCAAGTCCTTATTTTCAGGCCCACTGCAAGTGCAGTGAGAATGTAAGGCAAACTGTGAAAATGCCAATGAAGATATGCCAACACCAGCTACAGAACGCATCGTGGTGTAGGGCCAGCTGAGGCAAGGCATGGTGGGGCTAAATGGCACAGGAGGAGCGGGGGCAGTTCCCCTTGGCAGAGACTGGGACCAGGGAGAATACAATTGCTCTTCTGGCTGCAGCCCTCTCCTCTGCTTGGCTCAGTCTCTCTCACTTCTTGGCAGCCACTGCTGCTCCATATTTAGGTTTTCAGAGCAACAGTGAAAGCAGGAAAGGAGGAGGGCACTGGGGAGAGAGGAGTTTCGTGGCAAGACCACCCAGGTGCTTTACCAGGTGAGGAATGACGGGGGAGAAGAATTTATTTGCCCCAGGACCCAAAACAGCTCTTGGTGTGGGTTCTAATAAGCACTGCTGGAACAACCAAGCCTGCAAAACATTCAAGGGTTTATTTATCTTTTTCTTTCTTTCTCCTTTTTTAAATTGTCTTCTCTGTCCTTCTTCATTTTCTTCCTTCTTTCTTTCCTTCCTTTTTTCTTTCTTTCTTCCTCTCCTTTCTCTTTATATCTTTATTTTTCCCTTCTATCTTTCTCTTTTTTCTTTTTTTTTTTTGCTTTTTCTTACTTTCTCCCTGTCTTTCTCTCTCTTTTTTGCTCTTTCTCTGTTTTTCTGTGTTTCTCTCTTTCATACACACACACAAACATACACACAAACATGTGCCACTTCTCCAGAGAGCACTACTCTATACTTTGATGGCAAAAAGCACCAACGGCTCTCAACAGCATCAAAAACGGTGCTATTGCTCCACCATTTTAATTCAGAGATGGTCCCTATAGATAAACTGCTATTTTTAAATCATGGTTACATAAAAGGTTCATTGCAAAACAAGCCAGAGTGTGCATTTATAATATCCGTTTTTAGGCAGGAATTGTCTTAAAACAGCTCCTCTAAACATTCACAGGCCATGATAATTACAAGAAAAGTTGCTTATGATGATGATTGCAGTAAACCACCTTTCCTTTCGCTTAGGGGAAGCAGACATGGAAAGGCAGTTTCTTCAGAGTAACCTAATGTAAATTCAAATCCTTACTTATCTCAGAGAAATCCTCACAAAATCAAATCCTTTAATGTAGTATTCAACTATCAGCAGATGCTGGAGGCATCTTTACCTTTTTTTCTGATAACTTTAAAGGATTTTATTTCCATGATCTAGTCACTAAATTTGGTGAACATGATTACAAAATATTTGCAAAATAGATTATTGCAGAAACAAAATAGAGTGGCAAAAAAAAATTAATAGAAAACTTATCTGATTTTACTGTCTCAATGAAATTCCTCATTTCAATTTTTTTCTACTGACAAAATATCTGACAAAAATATTTTATAATGTTCAAAAAAATCATTTAGGCAATTGGCCTTTTATTGGCAGGGAGGGGTTAATCATGTCAAAATTAAACATTTGAAATATTTTTAATGAAGTTATGAAAACATCAGAAATGCAAGACCAAGATTTTCACTATTATAAGGTATCTTTCCCAGAGATGTGACTTACTCTCAAAGCTGAATAAAGATTTACTTTTTTTTTTGATTGAAGAACAAAAATGAATTTACAGTAAAGTCCAAATTTTAAAAATTAATCAATCTAGAATTACAAATAACACATTGCTCTGCATCAATTCTGAAGAAGCAGAGATATTTGAACCTTCTCCAGTGTAAAGGGCTGGAGCAAAAGGTACTTTGAGGTCCTTTCCATCACTGCCTTTCTGTAATGTAGTGATCAGAAACATCCATAAAACCACTGCTCCATGTGACACTGTATTGTCTTCTTGCCTGGAAGACAAATAATGCAATCCTACTGCCAAGTAATACAATATCTTGGTACTGTATGACACTGTCTTTTTTTTTCATTTAGTGAGCTGGAAGAGATTTTGTTAGTACATCCTACTATAGAGGTGCAAGACCTACACAGTGGCATGTGTTGTCCTAAACCCTATACACTAGAGTCCACAGTCTCTCCAGGAAGCCAATTCAGCCTCTTTTAGTACTTAGAATAATTTTTATCCCTCAGAAATTGAGAAGGAAGATGTTTCACATCTTTCCATCAGTGGGTGATTTAGATCTTCATAGCATCTTTTACACATTAGAAGATAATGTAATTACGTCCCTCTTTACTCTTTCCTATCTTTGACTAAGCAAACCCCATCCCCATCATAACAGGACATCTATCTAACCTCTTTTGCTCTTTGATACTGCTTTTTTGGACTCTTGCCAGTTTTTCTTGAGGCATGGTAGCTGCATTTGAAGATGAAGTTTGGGCTGATGAAACCTAAATCCTAATAGGAAATAAATACTTAACTGCCCTTTCATGGGTACAATACTCCAATCAGTATATTCCTGAACAGGATTTTCTTTCTTCTTTTGTGGTAGTTGCACAGTGGATGCTAGAAGATTTTGTATTTGATGAGTGTTTGCTGTAGGATACAAGACGGTCCCAACGTCACCATTCCTCAAAGAGCAGTGTGGCACAGACACTGTCAACTCATGGAGCCAGGACTCTTGGCATATAGATGCTTGTGTTCATGTGGGTTCCATCCTAATGTGGATTTGCAGGTGGCAGGCATATACACCAGAGTCCACAGAATTTCTCCTGACTGCATAGTATACACAAAAATGTTATTGTCTTATTCAGATACAAAAGATATGATACAAAGTCACCTCCTGCCTTCTTTTTTTTTTGTATATTAATCACCAGCTATTTAATCCCTTTTTCATATTTGTTCTTTTTTATTTCATTCTTCCCTCTCCCTAGACATAGCACTTTATGTTTATCTACATTGGCTTTACTTTACAAATTTCTTTTCACAGTTTATCATGACCATCTTGAATGCTACTACTGTCGTCCAAAGAGTTTGCACATTTGTCAGCTTTTGACACTATCAAATTTCCTCTTAAATCCAAATTCTTAATTATACCATGAAGCTGAGCCAAGTCCAGGAGAGACAAGTCACCACTGTTTACTTGGGTAACAAATATTATCTGCAGATATCAAAAGCAGAAAAAAACACATTTTATATGACAGTTCGGTGTATTGAAGAAGAGGCAATGGTCACTGACTGTAGATGTTTGAAAGAATTATATTTATGCCAGTTAAAGAGTCAACCACCACCAAGTAAGGAAAAGCATGAGGAAAGATGAAAGCAACTACAAGAAAGAGAACTTCAAATCCTGGTAAGAAACTAGAAGACCTGAATAAGAGGAAAATCTAGTGAAATAAATAATAGCAAGAAATAATAGCAAGAAAGCAGCCAAGGGAATTAGAGAAAGACATCCTTAACTGCTGTGCCTCACATGTTTCAAGTTGTTTCTATGGTCACAGAATAAGAAGGTCAAATCAGATCAAATAAAGCAGCGCAGAAATGAACAGCACAATTAGTCCATAGTCAAAAAGTAATTACTTTTCCACCCAGTAGAGATTGCATGTTATTTCTTGGAACTTTATATTATTTTCTAAATAATAGGTGCTAGCCAGCAAAGCAACTGGGAGTGAACTGGGGAACACCAGCTAAAAGGCCACTCAGGTAAATATTATAATGCCATAATTTATATTAAAGCTTAGATAAACTTAAAACTTGGACACTGGTGGGTCTTACTATATTTATGCTAAATGACCAAGAAACTAAAGAAATAAAGAATGCAAGAGAGCACTAAAACAGAGTAGTACTGTGAAAAAAATTAATCTATCAAGACAGGTAAAGTAGCTTTCCCTTTGCTCTGTGCCCTTATGATTCTAATCTTTTTATATAATAATTGTGATTCTCATATATATCCTATACCATTGATGGTGTTGCTACATTATATAACAATAACTCTCTATGGAGCCTTATTTTTACTTCACTATCCCTTTTTTTCCAGTCATACATTTTTTCTACAGTTTCTTCACAGGACATGAGATGTACAACACAATGCATGCAATAAATTTGTCAGTCATATATCTCTCTCGAGTAGTTCTTTAAATAAGTCAACTATTTTGTAGGGCTGAAGCAAATCCTGGGTGAACTAAATGATATGGCACTATGGAAGCTTCTGGAGCTTCCTAATCTATCCTCTGTGAAGATAAAACTCAGTGTTTGAAAAGGTGTGTTGTTTTTGGCTGAGGTAGAATTAATTTTCTTCAAATTAACTGGTAGGGGCTGTGTTTTAGAGCTGTACTGAAAGCAGTGTTGATTATTATATGTAGATGCTTTTTGCCACTGCTGGATAGCACTTGCACAGTGTCAAAGGGTTTTCTGCCTCTCACCCCATCCCATCAGCAAGCAGGCTGGGCATGCACAAGAAACTGAGAGGGGACACCGCTGGGACAGCTGACACCAACTGATCAAAGGGTTATCCCATACCCTATGGTGTCATGCTCAGGATGTAAATCTAGGGGAAGAAAGAGGAAAGGGGGGACATTCAGAATTATGGTGTTCGTGAAGTCAGTGCTATGGGTGATGGAGCCTAACATTCCTGGAGATGGCTGAACACCTGCCTGCCCATGGGAAGCGTGGTGTTCAAAAGGTGTTCAAAACTCCTTGTTTTGCTTTGCATGCATGCATGGATTTTGTTTTACCTATTAAACTGTCTTTATCTCAGTCCATGAATTTTCTCACTTTTCAGTTCACTCCCCTATCCCAGCAGGGGCAATGAGTGAGCATCTGAGTGGGGCTGAGCTGCCAGTTGGGGTTAAACCACAACTAAAGGTATACCTGTCATTATGGATTCTTACAGATACGTAATTCTTAGTAACTTATCTTCATTCATCATGGAAAGAATCAGCATACAACACCTGAAAATCAGTAGGACCACTCCACTACTGATGGAAATAAAGTCCCAAGTAGTGTGAGTCAGCCTTCCCAATCAACAACTGTCTTTCTTCAGAAGCCCAAATTACTCTGTGTTATTACAGCATACCAGTGACTACCAAATTCAAAGAAAGTTTAGCAAATCGTTCCCACATCAGAGAGAAACCATGCTGTGATCATACTACATGAGTTACTGTCACCTAAACCAGTCATATTTATGCACTGCACTATCACTTAAAAGAACTACACCTAAACAAAAGTAATTCCTTCAGCTCCATCTGCCAGCCCTGGAATCAGGAGGGTTAAAAAAGCTGTAATTTATTTCTACCAAGTGAATAGAAAATTAGGATCTTTCACTCTCTTTCTTCCTCATGCATCTCTAAGAAAAAAATTATTTCACTGGAAATTATGATTTCATCAGCTGAACTGAAAATCAAGAGCTAGACCACTTTAAATATTCACACCACCTTGATTAAAGCAGGTGTCTCCAAGCCCTATTATTGCAAAGTGATTGTCAGAATTTCCATTGTAAATCTCTTCCCTCTTTTTCACTGGTTTTATACTTGTGCCTTGGCTAGAAGAGCACATTCCAGGCTGGAATTTAGGCTGGCTGATTATTAAAAAGAGAATTTTCCTTTACAAATTATATTAAGAGAATTTTAGGATTAATAAAATGTTTGCTTTTCAGCATGGGGGAAAGGCAGGGTTTGTTTTTCTATATTGCACATATTGATCCAAAACAGTAACCACAATCTGGTAGAGAAAGCAGAGCTGAAAAATTGTCACATTTCCCCAGATGGCAAAGGAATTCTCCGAGCTGGCAGCCTATTATCCTATTTTACTCTGCTTCATTCCTTTCAACTTCTGGAATGGAACAAACAGCATGGGACAGGAAGGGATGTAGTTATTCTAATTACAGAAATCAGAGGCCTTGCTATCATATCATGCCTAGTCTTTACTATGTTTATTCTCCTGGTAGCCTGTGAAGTACAGAAAGGCTTTTGTTCATTTCATAGATAAGAAACAACTAAAAGAGATTTTCACCTAATAAACTCAAGGTTAAAAATCAAAACAGCACCCAATTCTTGTGTTGACTGTTTAGGCTATGTTCCCACTAATAAAATCGATTGTCCCAAAAGACATACACAGAGACATATGTAGGCACTGATAATCATCAATGAATTCTGTTAAATGAGTACCAGTGCCATAGCAGCCTGTGACACGCTTTTAGCCTGTCCCAATTAGTACCCTCTGAAGCAACTCTTAGGCATGCTCAGGAGTTATTATTGGCCAGAGACAATTCCTAGCAGGAGAGAAAGAAGAGTTTAATAGCATTGGCATTAGCTGTTCCCTGTCAACTGGCCAGAGAACAGTCTCAGACATGTTTAATTTACTCCTGCAGAAGAAGCCAAAATTTTCAGCACCAGCTAGTACAGTGCATGGATGTCACAGTTTTGTGCTGAATTATGCCTATGCTTGCAGCAGCCTTTCTCAAATTCATTTATAAGAACCTCCTCTCTAGCCACCATATCCTTCAATATTTCACAATGGTTGGGAATGCGGTCTTCACTCACCTTTCCATCTATGTTAAGGCTCTGATACTGATCATCAGTGTAGCAGCAATTTTTAGTGCAACTATGATGAGTGAAAATTCATGTGTATTGATACATGGGAGGAAGAATGCAACTGCTCCCAGGAATTGGCAATAAGACCCAGTCTGCTTTTTCTGTGCTCTCTCTGTAACAATCTTTCATAAGTATTTTATTCTCTTTTAGTAAAGATTCAGTGTTACAGGTCCATAAAATGAAAACATGTGTTCTCTTTAATATGCATTCAGAGTGAAAATTGCTTCACTCACATAAAACCTAATAATTGGACGTTATGTAGGGAAAGTCTGAAAAAAGAAATGAAGTCTCCTGTGAAGTGGCACTAAAGATGTTTCAAAATCCTGACACAAGCCACAAAAATGTCTAAGCCATCATCCCCCACTGGCTTGAGTAAGCACTGTGTTTTCCTTACATCCACATGCAAAAACTTTTAGGACACAAACATATATCTCACTGAAATAAGAAAAAAGACTGCAAGAGTCTATTACTAATAAAATCCACTGCTCTTTTTTATTTGAAAATTATTTTCAAATATTGCTTTTAATTACTAAGCCTGTATGTGATTAAACAGCATTGGTGATATCAATTTAAATATAGCTTGCTTTTTAACCCTTTTTAAAGTTCTACATTCACAGAGAAGGGAGATGAACTTCTGTTTCCTTAGATGCACACTGAAGACTTCCCTTCCTCCCACAAATTAAAGGAACCAAGAGTTGTATTACTTAATACTGTATGCAATTGCATGCATCAAAAAGGGATTTTTTTGGTTTTATTCTGGATTCTGTATACACGTTGATTATATACCCTTCATTTATGTTTTAGCATCCCAGCCTACAGACTCATCAACACTGATGGGAGGCTTTTATCATTCTAAAGAGGTTGAGCCTAACACTGGCTCAAAGACAGCTTTCAAAGGAAACAGAATGAAAGTGATGTCAAATTCAAGCTCACAGTCGGCTCCAGAAGACTGACTGTTGGTTTTTTTCTGCCCTTTAAGGTATATAACAAGTAGTATTAAAGTGCCTTAATGTTTAAAACACGAATTTGTTTCAAACTACAGCTTTGAAAGTATGGAGTTGCAGATTCTGTAATGTCACTGAATTCTTTTTACGATACCACTGTGGAAATATTGAGGCAGAAATAACTCTCAGTAGGATTACATTCTGTCAAGAAGCAAAGCAAAATGCTTGAAGTGATCCCACTGTGTGTTAATCACCTGGTTAATTTGTTAAATTTGCATTTCATTTCTTTCTGTAGCTTGGCAGACATTTTATTGATAAGAAATTTTTTTATTGCTTTGGTTTGGATTTATGGTTTTTTTTCCAAGAGATTCTGCATTGATCAGTCTGTTTTCTGTCCATGACTTTGCCATAACTACTGACTGAGTACATAGCTAAGTAAGAAGAGTTATTGATAGGGCATAGTCTTTTGTGCAGTCTCTTGTTGTGTAATTGTTCATTTTCTAAGTTCATAGGTTGTGTGCAATTTGCTTTGGTTTTGATCTTAGTTTCTTGTGAAATTGCTTTAAGATAAGCCTCGCAGTGAATTTTTTTTAAAGTCTTTCTTCTTTGTTTGATTAATTTTCATCCTCTTGATTTCCTTATTTTCCTTTATAGAAAATTACTGGCGTGAGGAATTCCAGTATGGAGCCAGGTGGAGAATCCGGCTCTCTTGCTCCCCCCAGCTGTTGAAGAAAAACTGTAGTAGCAATACAATGGCATCCACTCTGAAACCCGCCCGTCACTTCTCCGGCCAGTACCTCATAGAATGAAAACCCATCTCTTTTGAAAGGCAAAAATATTTGCACCAGGACTTAGAAACTCAGAAACTACAAAACCCCTGCATAGCAACCACTTCAGCCCCACTGCTAACCCGGAATAATACATCACTCCGTAAGAGAATCTAAAGTTACACCAAACATTTCTTACTTAACTTGCAACTCACTGGAACTACCCATAATATCCTTGGCTAGATCACAGTCCAGGTAAAACATAGGGTGGTGCAAATCCCTTAGAGTAACAGAAGAGAAGAACTGATGCATGAAATAGCTAGTACACAAACTGATTAGACTTCATAGACAGTATCATTAAATGTCCTTCAAAACAGGAAGGCAGTTAGTCCCTGCTTATGCATGGGAGATTCCTATAGAATTATGCATTACTTATTACCCTTCCCCTGACTTACAGGATCCATACTGCATTTTGCATTGCCTCAAAACTGCTACCGCTTTTCCAAGACAGCTCCACAAGGCAGCACTATATAATGAATTATCCCTCAGGTATGGATCAAAGCCCCACTGGTTTGATTGGAGTAACATCTTGGGCCAAACATTTATCAGAACAGGAAAGGAAAAATAAGTTCTGACAACAGACCCCAGTGTCTCTGGGTCTTGTAGAGACTTCTACTTTCTCTTTTTTTTTTTTTTCTTCTCTGCAAGAGCAATCACGTGCACATGAAGCTTTTTCCAGAAAAGCTTAGAGATGATACTTGCATCCCTATTTCATTGCGCCTACAGCAATCTTCTTTGGATAAATACAAGGTTTCATCTTTCAGTTGTTCCAGACTTCTCTTGCAATTAGTTTCACTACTTCAGTTACTGACATTCCTTTTGACACTTGCACTTCACTAATGGATCTGCAAGTTTAATTTCCATAAGCAGAACTGTATTCCCAAACAAAAATCTTTTGCAATAAGAAAACCTTGAGATCTCTACTATCTGGAAAGGCGAAAATTGTCCAGATCAAGTCAACATTCAATGCTGTGTTGTCTCTCCCACAAAGATATGGAGAATGAGGAAAACAATTCCCTGAAAGAGCAGAAAAATAGGTCCGTCTAGAAAATAGGTCCATCTATGTGTCTATGGCATTTCTTTATTTGCAGGTATGACACATGCCTGCAGGGGATGAGAGAAATCCTTCAGGAAGATCCTTCAGTGATTGGAAAGGAGATCTAGGTGCTCAGCAAAGGTCTGACAGAGGCCCTAGGGAGGGGATAATGGGTTCAGCACAAACTGAAGTTCAGGCTAGATTTTAGCATCAGTGCTGATCAGCGTCGACACAAATTTCAAAATCTGATGTTATGTTTCATTGCGATACAAACGTAATGATTTTAGTAGCACTGGTGTATAATCCCCTTTAGACAAGTTCAGATTCAAACCAGGACTAAAGTCCTCTCTAATTTGGGTTGTGACATAGGTCCCTGTCAAAAGTCACAGAAATAAATTCTGAATCCAAGATGTTAAATTCAGAACTAGGTTTTGATCTTGCAGTCTGGCTAGATGGTGAAGTCATATGAGAATCAGCTGAGGTCAACTTCCTCATGAGGGGAAGAGGAAGGGCTGGCACTGATCTGTTCTCTGTGGTGATCAGTGACAGGACCCAAAGGAATGGCCAGAAGCTGTGTCAGGGGAGGTTTAGGTTGGATATTAGAAAAAGTTTCCAGCACCCAGAGGGTGGTTGGGTGCTGGAACAGGCTTCCCAAGGAAGTGGTCACAGCACCAAGCCTGATAGAGCTGAAGAAGTGTTCGGACAGTGCTCTCAGGCATATGGTGTGACTCTTGGGGATGGTCCTGTGCATGGCCAGGAGCTGCATTTTGATGATCCTTGTGGGTCCCTCCCAGTTCAGCATATTCTGTGATTCTGTGTGATTTTGTGATGGAATAATGCAGACACACTGCATCTAACCAATGAAATTAGAGAACAGTCAATTTAAATTTTGACAAAAAACACTATCAGTCCAGTCCCATAGTACTATATAAATGCATCCAAAAAGGTTCAATATTCTTGATTTGGGAATGTAAAATTTATATTAAAAAAAAAAAAAAGTAGAATTTCACTTTTAGTTGTATGGCCCCAAAAGCAACAGAAACTGATTTATTTAATCTCCTGTTATCAGAACTACCCAAAAGAATAAAAACAAGAGAAGAAAGGTTTTTCTCATGTTTATAAAAAATATGATTAAGGAAAGATTTTTTAAAATAAAGCATTAAAAAGATGTCACATTGTAGTCTATGTTGGAAAATGTCCTACCCTATTAATAGTAAGTCCATTATTATGATCACTCTGTGTAATGTAATGAAGGATATGCTAAATCAATATATTAGGAGCAAAACACTAGTGCAATAGTGTCCACTCCTTGTGAACCCATATCTGTTGTACACAGAACAAAATGCCCTGAAGAAAACTCCTAAAACATGGTTAATTAACACATAAACCACAAATGTCGGAGTATCATAAATATTCAAGTAGTGATGGATAGTGGGATAAACCCTGAGTGCATGCCATAAGTTTTTTATCTCCATAGCTATCTTGAGTTGGATATTTACAGTAAATTACAGCTGCACATGCTTTACTCCAGAGCCATATGTTTTATTATTCAACCAGATGTAAGCCATAAAACTGTTTTATCTATTTTGCGGTTCTGCATAGTACTAATAAAATAAACTACAAATACCTGACTTATAGCTTTGCTGGCATTTTTGCACTCCAGTGAAGTGCGGTGCCAATGCCTCATGCAGTGAAAGTGATCTAAGAAAGTCATATGTTCTTCCCATTTCTCATGTGTTCATAAGGACCTTAAATACTTGAATGAACAGTGTTGAGCTATAACATGTTCTTTTATTGTTTTTCATCACATGGCCTATCACCGTCACTGATAATTCATTTTTGTTTCCTGCAGATTGAAAAGGACGTTGCAATAGGCCTGCACTTTCTTGGCATCTACATCACTGATTTTCCTTAAGCATTACAGGGTAGCTTCAAATTACTAAAATAATCATATTCTAGGAAGGATGTACTTAGTTATATATATAAAAAAGATAATACTGCAATTAACAAAATCTCCTTTTTCTTTTTTTTTAATCTATCATATTAAACTTTGGACACAAGAATAAAAAAGCATGAACTTATCTTGCCTCTATTTGGGATTAAGATTCCTCTATGCATCCATGAAAGTTGCCCTAAGTGCACACAAAAATGTTCCCCATTTATGTCAAGTGTGTTGTAAGACAAATTCAGCTTTCATATAACCATTTTTGCCAAAAGAAGTGGTCTCAGAGGTTTTTGAATCCTATTTTTGGTGTGGAATGTGACCATAAGAACACAGTACATAATGGGGTTAGAAAAGACATAAAAAATATGGTGAAAAGTTTGCAAAATGCAGCCAATTTTGTAAAATATTTTAGATACACTGCTGGTCTTCGCTTAATATGCTGTCTTGAGGTTGTCATGGACATCTGTTAATAAGTGTCCCTACATACTCACAACAACCTTCATTTGACTCTCAAAATGCATAACCCTAGCAGACTAATGAGGAACTGAATGCTCAATGTTTATCAAAGGGGACTCTCTTCCATTCCATCCACCTCTTGCATACTTTCAAAGAATTAATCTATTTTAACAAGGGACCCTCTCCCTATTCTATGGCCCCAATTCAATCTCTAAAACAGGGGATTAAATCCAACATTCTGCAAGTGGAAATTAAAGTGGTCTTGGTTGTTGTTTTCAAGCTACTTTGAGTGTTAATTGGGGTAAAATCTGCAGCTTCTGGATTACCATTCACATTTCGATTAACAGAGGAGGAAAATTTTGCCAGAAGTATCACAAGAACTAAGTAAAATGAAGTCTTTTAACCCCTTCTCATCCTAGTAAGCAGATATCACTTAGAGGAACACAGGCAGTTTAAAATGCTTTGATTTTTCTGTACGCAATAATAAAGCTGAAGAAAAAACAAAGGACTGTGTCATATTTACTCCTCAAAATCCTCCAGATTTCATTATGATTGATTAAAAATAATTGAGCAGATGTTACAAGCAGTAATGCTTTTAAACCCTTTGAGCTTAGATTTAAATCTGATATAATACAGATAAAGGAAGTGTAAAAAAATTCATATCATGGTACTACAAGTATTTATAAAATGTAAGTGCTGTTCTGATACTTTCTTGCGCCCAATGCTTTATCATTTTTATGTCGCTGCTGAAAGGATAAGGTCTCAAGTGTGAGTTCCTGTGATAAACACATTTTCTTTTGACTCATGAGTCATAGACAATGTAAAAAGATGTTTTCTTCTCAAAAAGCCAATATTGTGAACATCTGGCTCATACCCTTCTTAACAAAATTTGTTCCACTGCTCTATTACATATAAACATCTGTCATTTATATCAAGCAGTTGACAAATGCTCTATCTTGAATTCTAAGAATTGGTGTGGTTTATCATTAAATATCCTTTTTATACAAAATGAAAACTGTTTGTTTGTGTAGACTGAATTCTACTCAACAGAGATTACTTTTTTATCAAATAAGAAAATGGGTTAAATTCATATCAAGAGTTTTAAATTTTCTTTCCCCTGACAACTATATGTAATTACTGTAAATCACTCTTCACGTAAAAGACAATGACGTGCTACTGGCTGATACTGTGTGGATACTGTTTAGTGAATGGTTTTATATACCTAAAAGACTGAAAATTTTGAGAAGATCTAGACCCTCTGAGTTTTCCAGATATTCCTCTTTTGTGAATTAATACTTTTTTTAAAAAAAAAAAAAAAAAAACAAAACCAACTTTCTGATGTTGTTAATTGCTATGAGGTTGCTTTGTTACTTTGCTTTGTTTGAAAGGGATGGCCACAGCCACGAGGGTGAGTAACACACCTCTGGAAAAAGAACGTTTACTAGAATGTAGAATGACTTCTGCATCTCCTTTTCGGAATTTAGAGGCCTGTGAAATAAAAATCTGGAGCAGCTATCACTCATTTTTGTAGTTCCCAAATGAGAGCACTACCAGCACAGTGAGATTACTTCATTTTCCTTGATTTTCCTGAAAAGAAAAGGACAACCTCTTCTTCAGCAGAGCAGGACAAATTCCCAGGAGGCTTCAGTCAGGATCACCACGGGATCCTGTCTCCTTGTGTATTTAAAGTTTGAACTGGGACCAAAATAGGAAGGACCTTCTGTAACACTGTGATTCATGATTTCAAGAAAAGAATCCAAAATTTAAGTATAACCTCAAAAACTAGTTGGTTTGAGCAGAGTCCACTGTTAAGAACAAGTCAAGAGTGTAAATGAGGTGTCTCCTTCTCTCCATTGACTGTACAGACTAAACAAAGGGTCACCTGGCAACAATTAATAGAAAAATGGATTGCATTTCCTAAATGAGGTGCATAAAGTGGGCAGTCTGCACCTGGCTGTATGAGCTTTAAATTTGCCGTCTTTATTCACAATGCATGAAGTATTTTTCATAGCTTTCCAGGACAGGCATTGCACAAGACATTTGTAACTAGCTGAAAACAAAGAAACCCTGTGATTCACTGAAAAAAAGGATATTTAGTTAGATGCATGACAGACCCGGAGGCAACTTCAGAGCTGCAAATGCAATTACTGTTGGCCAGAGGCATTTGCTTTTTACTTAAAAAAAAAGAAAAAAAGTCTGCTCTGATTTGTCTGATTGCTGTCCAGAGAAGAACAACACAAAACATATTCAGTCTAAGGGGATTGGGAAGATCCTCCCTGAAAAGAGAACAGATTTGGAAAAGGTCCCTTTACCTACATATGAAATACGAATAAATAATTCAGCCATCCTCTTGCCCATATTATAATAGGCTGAACATTGTTTTTTCATTGCAGGATGGGCAAAAAATATGGAACAATTTGATATGCAGCCTGTACTAACATTGAGAAAGCCAAATCTACTGTCCTAATGAAATCTATTGCAATATAAAAATGGTGTGTTTATTAATAAGGCAGAACATTATTAGATTTTCTTACTCAGCTAGAGCATTTCAAGGCCATTTGGGGCAGGGAGAGAGAGCAATGCCTTTACAGTACATTCTTTGTTTCCTTAACACTGATCACCTGTCATACTTGATTCCCACAGTGGACCTTTTATAGCAATTTGCTATTCTGACCTTTGCATACATTTTTTGCAAGCTTTACTCTGGGACCATTTAAGCTGGGATGGGTGGGCATATGCTGAGTAGGGTAGCAAAAAGTAAGGAAGGATTAAATTTCGGTTGTGAACTGGCTGCATCTCTTGAACCATTCATTACCAGATTCCCTAACATTTGGGTTTTCATAAGGTGATGATTTTTTGTGGAAAAGGGTATTTTGTTGGCTGGACTCCATTGAAGCATACTTTTAACATTAACTCCCTATCGGCAGCAGTTTCTTCTTATGATTTGCTTTAATGAACATCAGTTTAAACTGGGCTAATCATGATGTCTGCTGGAGAAGGGTTAAACCCCAGCATAATTTATATAAGCCTGACTCAAGCACAGCTCATATACTGTAGATGATAGCCACGCAAAAGGACTTTTTTGAGTGTGGTAGTTATGGTAAGAATACAGGGGGGAAATTAACATTTTTTAATTTCTTTTTTCTTTCTATTACCTCAGTTGCCCATCTCCCTAACCACTGCACACATCCGCCTCCTTCTGTCTCTCTGTGGATATCTCCATTTGCTGGGACCTCTTCTACTCCTACATCCTCCACTGACCTCAGTTCCCTCATCCATTTACATCCTGTCAATATTCTGATTGCAGTGCTCTTCATTGTCCACCAGCCACGTGTCTTTTCATCTTCCTCACATCTTTCCATGGTTTTCTAAATCCTCCTTCTCACATCTGAGGCAAAACAGCTGGAACCAGAAAAGGAACAGTTTCTAATTAAAAGCCTCCAATGGTAAATACCATATATTTAAAAAATACTCATTGAATTTCTCAGAAATGTCCCTAATTAAATCCCCTCATAATACTGAAAGGTCATCCTTACCAAAGTCCACAAAAAAAAAAAAAACAAAAAAAAAAAAACCAAAGCTAAGTTGTTATATTTATTACTGATGTCATTAACTGAAAATACATTTTTCATTCAAACTAAACCATAACCAACTGTTATAGCAATAGTAACTTTAACATGAGTTTTACCTAGCTATACAAAACTAAATTTAGAATAAACAGTCTCTGCAAAAAAAAATTAGTAGTTCTGATGAAGTTTGGGAATCAGCAGACAATCAGCTTTACAACAGGACGTCAGCTAAACCCCCATTGATAGAGTGCCCATATCATTCTGCATCTGGTTTGCATCAGCGCTGCATTTCTAATTAGACCTTGCCAATCCATTTGTCAGTACTGGTCTACAAGTGACAGGGTTGAAATATTTTTTCTTATAGAGATATCTGCCAGCATTTCATGCATTTTGTTTCAAAATAGGCTAAAGCAAGCATGGACTGTGAAACTCTCTTTGGGAATAGTAACCATTACAAATTTTTACAAAGATAAAATTGAATAGGTTAAACATTAAATATGAAGGGACAGATTCTCAGATAACATAAATTGTTGTTGTTATTCCACTGATATCATTAAGGCTGTATTGATCCAACCCTGCTGAGAATATGCTGAAAAAGTAGTACCACATCCTGCAGCCAGAAGGAATACTGAAAAAAACATATCTGATCCTTATCAGAATCCACTTTGCTTACAAAAAGAAGTTATTACTTTGTAGCTTTATCATAAATTTTACTCTTGTGAATATTTCTCTGTGAGTTAACTGCAACTCCCTTGGAGCCTTATGCCTTTGAAATGCAAGGGTCTCAGTGTTTCATTATTGCAAGAAACAATTACTTTATGCAATTTACATGTATAACTAAGCATTTGGATTTCAAACTTTGAGAGTATGGTATTGAAACAGTGGAAATTTCTTCGTGAATACTAAAACCGGTTCAATTATACGTATAGCGAGTCCACTGAGTTAAGGAAATAAAGCAACACTTATTTTATTTGCTAATGTGCTATTTATTCTTCTTCCATCTTCTCTCTACTGCAAGCATCTCTCTATATACTGTTCTGTTTAGTAGTATTAACAGACAAGCCTGCGGAGGCTGGAAATCCTGCCTCCAGGATGGGGGGGAAAAAAAGGCTACAGAGGACTCAAAATGAGCTGCAAACGTGGAGACTCAAGGTGAGTTTTCTAATGCATCAGGCATGTAATTGCATTAATTCAATACAATGATTAAAGAGCTCTGAAGCAATACTACTGTCTCATCCAGACAGATTCTGATCAAGCCACAGAGGTGTGAGAAACTGTTATGGAGTAAAGATTGATAAGATATAGGTCAGGGAAGAAAACAGGTTCAGAAGCTTTAGAATCCATATTTAGAGGCTCTGAGAAAAAAGGAAATGTGTTAGATATAAGTTATAGAACAGATTGTTATGTAGCATTACAAATTTGCCATTAAATGCATACTTTTGGGGGCACAGTGATAATGGATAATTTAAAGATATTATTTAAAATCATTTTAACAGTTTGGTTGCAGTTCAAACATCAGCCTCTTACACATACAACATAAATATCTAAATTTAAACACTGGTGAACTAGCTCAGCTTCTGAAAGATCTAAAATCATTGGTGGATTTTAGGAGGTATCCCAGGGCCTCTAACATATGCTCCTACAAGCACCAAAAC
Source organism: Pseudotriccus pelzelni (assembly GCA_035584735.1). Classification (NCBI taxonomy): domain Eukaryota; kingdom Metazoa; phylum Chordata; class Aves; order Passeriformes; family Tyrannidae; genus Pseudotriccus; species Pseudotriccus pelzelni. Next base: position 79,701,952 of record JAWMRA010000001.1, read on the forward strand.
CCCAGTGTTGACTCTGGGCAGTCAAATCACCCCAACTTGATTTTCAGGGCTGCAGAGGATTAATGATAATTAGATTTCTTCCTGACAAACGTCTTGCTCGAAAACCTAACAATTAAGGCAGTACATTAAGCTCAAAAACTTAGTAGTATCACAGGCCCTGAAAATCAAAAGGCAAGATCAGGAGCATTGTTTCAGACTCCCTTTCTCTGCTTCCTGAGTTCAGCTTAGTACCTGGTTTTGAGAAGAAGTAGTCCAGAAACAGAGTGAGGAAAGGTGGGCACCTTGAGGAGTGAATGATCGTAGGTTTTGTAGCTGGTGATCGTAGTTTGACATTCGTATTCCATTGTTCAAGAGTTTGCCAATGGACAATTACTGGGTTATACAGTTTTTCTTGTGATATATTGCTGCAAAAACTATCCAGAATTCTTTTATTATTTATTTTACGAATTTTCAGTTGCGTCAGATCTTTTCAGAATATTCCCCTGTAACAAATTAAGTGAATCTCAGAAGTGGGTTTTTTTGAGAGTTATCTATCAGCTGCTACTGTTGAATCCTCAGATGGTGCTAAATTTTGCACCCTCCCTATAGGCAGGTAAAGAAAGCAAAAAAATATTATGACATAAAATCAGACTAATAAACTACATAGAAGGCCCAAAGATGAACAATGTTTGAAACTGTTCAGGGATGCATTTTCTATGCCCATTTAAAAACACTGTGTTAAGCCAAATGCAGCTGTGATGTCTTTCTCAGCGTACTTCAGCAATCTGAATTAGATGCTCTCACTTTGATGAAGATATCCAGATGCCAGAAATGGAAAACAGGTAACAAAGATTCCTCTGTGTCCATTCTGTGCTGATCTAAGGAACAGAAGTCTAGTTTTGACACCTGTATAATGTTACCACTCTCAGGACCTTTCCACATTACATGCACCTGCAACAGACAAAGCTTCTCCAACAGCAGTATTTTGAAGTGAGACAGTAGACTTTTGCTTTCAGAATCTCCCTCCTATTTGGGAAATTCTCCCAGAAAATATCTCTTTCACTCACCCTTTTGTCATTTTTCATGTCATTTTCTACAACTTCCTCATGAAGGTAAGTGGAGGGGCAGGCACCGATCTCTTCTCTGTGGTGATCAGTGACAGAACCTGAAGGAATGGCCTGAAGTTGTGTCAGGGGAGGTTTAGGTTGGATATTAGAAAAAGGTTCTTTGCCCAGAGGGTGGTTGGTCACTGGAACGGTCTCCCAAGATAAGTGGCTACAGCACTAAGCCTGACAGAGCTCATGAAGCATTTGGACAATACTCTCAGGCACACAGTGTGATTCCAGGGGCTGTCCTGGACAGGGCCAGGAGTTGGATTTTGATGATCCTTACGGGTCCCTTCCAAATCAGGATGTTCTATGATTCTATGATTCATTAGTGCTATACTGAAGCTCAACAAAAACATAACACTAATGAGTTCTCCTATATCAACACCAAGTGAAAGGACAGGCTGTTAAAGAACACATTCAGTGCAGGTAGCTCAGTGTGCAGCTGCAGTGCCAGCTGCAGGTTGAGCTCTGGAGGCTCTGGGGGCTCAGGAACCCCAGCCCGAGGCAAGAGGCTGTGACAGCCAATCCTTTGCCTAACAAAGGGCACTGGGACCCGTGGCCTATCCAGGGTACTGGACGCTCAGAGACACGGCAGGAGTCAATGACGCCCAGACTTTACCGTCCGTAGACTGTCAGGGTATAAAAGCCCAAGGGTCCCTTTGTTCAGGATCCCTCCCCAGAAACATCAGCTTGAGCTATTATTTTTTTATTTAGTTATTGCACCCAGATTAAATTACTTTAGGGATCTGGACACCTGATTCTCTGCTATGGGAAACCTGGTAAGGAAACCTAGTCTGACTGTGTGAGTGTGAGGTATCTGTTAAGGGGCCTTGGTCCCAGCTCAGGCGGTGCGAGCATGACTGCCAGAGTGGCTCCTGGATGGTCAGACAGGGAAGTGGCCTTAACACAGGCTATGGCTCACTGAACCAGCACTGGTGCCTACACTATAAGTGGTTTCTGGCCTACTTTGTCATCTCTTCCAAGTAGCACTCATGCTCCTTTAGACCTAGGACTCAAACCATGCTTCTTTTCTGACATCTGAAGGGAGTACAGCACAAAATAATGTAGCTGCAGAGCCTTAGTCATTGCATAGGTGGGGTTTGGAATTCTTAACATTATGTTTATCCCCTGAAATTGCTTCTATTTGGAGCATTTTTGGTGCTTAGAAGAGCTAATCCCATTGCTTAAAAGGCTGTATAGAGGAATACAAGCTTTGTATATAATTACTCTGTTTAGCAAGTTGCCTTGTGAAAGTTACGTTGTTGAGTCCTCGAGGCACTGCGTAGCAGTTTTATTAATATCTGGATGAGTACCTCCAGAAACAGAATAAAATTCTCTTCCCACTGTTCGTTTGCTAGTCTCTCTGGTGAATGACGAACTAATTTCAATCATCTGTAACTTTACATTTTCTCAGATGTCATGTATCTTATTACTCTTTTTTTTTTATTTCAGTCTGGGCAGAGATGTTGGCATTGAGTAGATCAGCAGCACAGAATCCCTGGTGCAAGGAGGAAGAAAAAGGGAATTATGTAGTTAGCTGTACTGGTCTGTAGGTTTCCATTAAACAGATGTCTCTGGCTTGCTATCATTCACTGTAATTGCAGTGTCTGGAAAGTTGACTTTCCCTTGAGACTAATCTATTTTAAGTTCAATGGATCAGGGGAAGCTTTTGAATGATTTGTAAAATTCTTTACACTTAACTTCTTAAGTCCAAGGAAAGACTGTGTACCATACATACTTCTTAGTGCAGAATTTATTAGAATATTGAGACAAATTGTTGTGTGAATTTCCACAGACAATGATTTACCACACTCACATATAATTATAGAGACAGTAATTGTTTTCAGAGATGGCATTTCAAAAATAATAGCTAATTTAGTTACAATTCTAATTATATTCTTTCTATTTTCCTATGTTTCCCATGTTTTACCATCAGCTCTGGCAGAACTATGAAGGCAGTCAAAAGTTGCTGCAGAGAGTTTCAGACATGCTTGCAAGGAAAGAATGTTATACTTTAAGGTATTTTTGGCACTTTGTCCAAATATATATGATATAAATACGCTAAAGGACTAGTCCTTTAGCTCTTCTTGAGGCTCATTTCTTCAGTGAAATAACTTAAAGAGATTATTAGAAGTTCTAAACTAATTTAAAAAAAACTCGGAAGAGGATATTCATTATGCCCTGAAATCTCTAGTGGGCAAAAATTACATCCTTCTTACCTAGACAATCAAACTATTGCAACCCCATGAAACATGGTAACCAAAGAATAGTTGGAGAGGTAACCTAAAATCTCATTTCTGTGGCTGCTGTAATATCTATGACTACTGTTATCTCTGTTCAGGTCTCAAAATCAACACAACATTCATACAATACATCAGTGGCATATTTACACTTACTTACTCCTCTGAATATCATACAGCTTAAGATAAGAGCCCTACATTATCTTCATGGTCAATGCCAATAGAACGAAAGCAGTGGTTAAAAATCAGTGGTTTAAATTCTTTAATCAAAAGTCAAGAGTAACCACCTTTCAATGTAAAAAGAAATGCCACAGAATATGTATGATTCTTGGCCCATAGCATTAACTACATTAATTCCTGAGAGAGAGAGAGAGAGAGAAAACCCCAAGTAACAGTTATTACATATATTGCTTAATCCATGGCTGATAGCTGCATATCTGCCGTCTAAAGAGAACCATGTAAAAAATGAAGAATGTTGGCTTTCAGTCTTCATAATGGAGCATGCTCAGACCTTCCAGATTCCATCTCGCTTTCATTTTTCATGTTGCCTATGAAGCCCATACAGAAAGAAGCCTAAGGGGTATTAAGAAAGCCTGGTGTTAAACAGGTGCGTAAATGGGCAGTGAAGTACATCACCTGCGTTCCAGGTGATAAGATTTGAAACGCACCCAGTCTTCTAAACAACTGTGTTCAGAAATCAGGAGCACTGGGAGATACTCCATATCTGGGGTCTTTTCTCTAGCATTTCAGATTAAATACAGCACAAGTGTATCTTTATGAAAGAAGAAGTAAATTATTACACTCGAAGACTGTTATTAAATCTGAAACTCTGAACCCTAATTTAACAAAAAACTAGTGTTTCACCTTGCCTTCTCTTTAGCACTACTGTACACACATCTCCTTGAAAGGGCACTGATCGTTTCCCCATGAGGATGCAAAGGCACACTACGACTTTGCACCAGTGATCTCACAAAACACTCTATATCCCACTGAAGGTCTGTCCAGTCATGTCTGAGAATGGCAGTTCTGGTCTGCTCTGTGGTGCTTTTGGCTGCTCCAGGGGCTGAACTCGCTAAAGGCAATGGTATCTGAGCCAATTAGTGAGGTCACTTCATAGGCATTGTTCTATGGCCAGCGTCATATGTGTAGACTTTGCCAGCTTTTTACATAGTTTATGACAGACCATGGTAGGAAAGAGAAGCGTACCCACTACATCAGCCTTGGGCAGTGGTAACAGTCACAGCTGAACATCAGACCCACGTGATACATAATCAAGAATTGCCGCCATCAAAACTGTACTTGGATTTTTGTGTTTGTGTGAGAGTGCAAGGCTCCTTCATATTCCTGTTTGTGTAGATGCACATCACACACATTTGCTCAATCTGTCCCTGTATTCCCACCAACAGAATCGGTGTATGTGCTAATAATGCTTTTAAAAGCATTTTTCTATACTGTTGGCATTAAACTTCTTTGGAGATCATCCTTTCTTCCTTTTCTGTTGGAATTGGATCTTCTTTTAACTCACGATTTTCTCCATATCTGGCAGTGTGAATGAGACTTTGAAGATTTTGCTGTTTCAAGAGACCAGAATGATTGACTGCAACAGTAGTACAGTAATGGAGGGAATCACTAGGGGGATGTTGGACCAGACAGCTGTTATATTATTTTGAACAGGCAGTTTTCCTTATAAATATTTACTGTACTGAAAAACAGACCGCTATTGTAGCAGTGATCTGGAAAAAATTTTGAAAAATTATTGGGATTTTCCCTGTGAGACCAACATCAAAAGCTGTAACTGAATATATTTATGGTCCAGTATTGCACAAAATTTGGGCTCAACCTGTATTTGGGAAAAAACTTCTAGTGAAGCACTGTGTTTTTAATGTGAGGAGGTCAATGTGACTTTGGTTTGAACAGATATTTCAGGACTCCTACACCTTGTTCACAAATTTTACCCAACCTGAGACACATGCCTGACAAAATTGGCCAAATGTCCCTTTGATATAAAGGGGCCTTCACAGTCCTCACTATAACTGACTTGGCTTACACCAGTGGAAGATTTGATCCAGTAGCAGAGATTAGTAAATTTATTAAGAAATAATTTAAATGTTTTTCTGAAAAGCTGCTGATACATTTATCACCAACTTCTGAACATCTTAAATATAATAAACCATTTCTAATAGCCATACCAAACAAGGAGTACTTTAAAAAAATCACATTATGAAATTTCAAGAGCTAAATATTTGAGTCATAATTTAGTTGCTGTTGTTGTTTAAAATTGGCTCCTTCGTTATGTAAAATGCTGTACCTATGAGATAATTGACTTTTCCTGTAATTAAACCTGTAATCAAAAAAATGTTATCATCACTTAAATAACCGCTTGGGAAACAATTGGATGAAAAGACAAGCTGAAAGCCAACGAATGGTCTTTTCTTAGAGTGTGAATAACAACAAGGTTTCATAGTCTGTCAGTCTCTGTACCAGCAAGCTTGTCTTTGAAAACACTTCCATTTTTCAAGCTGTTAGAGGGACTGCTATAGATCCTGGGGGCATATGCCTGAAAGAAAGATCATAATTCAGCAATAGGAGGTCTGCTTATCTCACTCGACAGTGAGCTGGCAGAGGACGAGACCCACACTTTGTTTACAGGGGGAATAAACAGCATACCTTCTTGGAGCCTGCATGGGCTGTGAACCCCCTCGGTACAGAGGTGAGGGACGGATGGAAGAGCGAGGCACAGACTGTGAGGAAAAAACTGTGCATAAGTATGGAGGTGCGACTCTTCACACCTTAAAAAAATAAAAAGAATCTGCCTCATCCATACAGTATCCCTTGATCTCTTTGTCAAACTGTATTTGTAGGTTTCCATTGAAATGTCATTCAGGAAATATCATTCAGCTTCCCTTGACATAGAAAGAGGAAGGACAGTATTAGGTGACCTGTGTGGTGAAAGGAAAGTTTTATTTCTAATCATTTAATATTATTTCTAATTAAACTGAGATAATTACAAAAGAGATGGCGAAAATGGGAAGGAGGGGGGGAAAGAGAGAGACAGAGAGAAGAAATTGAATCCTATTTATAACACACTCTTCACAGAGCTAAATTCTGCTATGCCTACTTATTTTGAAGTGATTTGGTCTACTTGCAAAATATTCCTCTAAAGAAACCACAAAGGTGCAAAAGAGGTTAAACTGATTATAACATGATTTAGCTAGTAAGAAATGGTCATTTCACCCTTTTAGCAGAAATATATTTAAAATCTAATTAAATGGTGTATTTTAATTTGGAGTTACAGGTGACATTCACCAGATAGAAAGATCAGTAATTACCCTAGTTGACTGCTAAAAAGCGAAGAAAACCAAATCAAAGAAAAAGAAGTGTTCACTGAAAAAGCAAAGGTACATTTTGCCTTTGACTTCTGATTTTCTCCATACATTTCTAAAGAGTTTCCTGTTTGGACATTACAGGGAAATAGACTGAAAAGAAAAAAAAAACATTGTCTCTCAATATTAAAAAAAAAAAAAATTATGTTAACCTTTTAAAAACTGAAGATAGAAACTATTATTTATATTCTGCTACCTGTGGTCCAAAAAATAATCTGACTTGAACATACTTGTAAAGGTCTTCAATAATTTGATAAAGTAAATATTTCTATTTTCCTTTCTTCACATTTTTTTACCCCATCAAAGCTAAATGAATGTAAAGCAGTTTTAACAGTTTTAAATAATCAGCTTGCATGTCTCAGTTCTTCATGAAAGATAATGAGGTGTATTTGATCACAAGGTTCATTAAAAATGATTACATAAAAAAAAGGAAAGTCATTCCAAATAGTGTTGCTAATTGGAAAAGATGAATTGTCGTATGACTGAAGTTTGGATCCAAGTTCAGAGTCAAAGAAAATATGTAACAATTTGTTTTCCCATATGCATTAGTTTGTGTGATGTTATGATATTAACAAGTCCCTCAGTTATATCAACTTTCATTTCACTGTGTGATGTTGAAATAATTTACATTTTTCAAAATTACATTTGAGTTTCTGAGTATGAATTACACAAGAAAGTAATTGGCTGTTTAGAAATTGATGTTTCTAATAACGAAACAAGCGTTGAACCATTTCATTTTTCAGCATCTGTCATATTCTTCATATGATTTCTGAACTGAGCATGTCACGTCACTGATGTCCCTTTTAAACTGAGTTAGAGGAAAAATGGTAGTTGGAGAAAGTGACTGTTTTTCATGTTTCATCTGCATAGATAATGTTAACAGAATAACAAATAGTATGCTTTCTTTAACTCATCATGGGCAAATAGTCCTTGAATAGCCGTATGGACCTCACAGAAACCACAGCTCTTTTTAGGTTTGCAGAATTGGCTATCACATAACACCATTACCCTTTCAGAGGAAAGTAGGCCTTGACTTTTCAGCCACAATAAAAAGATATTGGTGTGTATAACTCACAGGTTAACGTATAAGATACCTAAAATAATCAGGTAAGGTAAATGCAAGGGAGAAAGGAGAACATATAGCCAAAAGGGGATCTCCTCTGAAACTTATAGCAAGATTTCAGCCTATGGAGATTAGGTTACAGCAGGAACATATGCTGAATAAAATTTACTTCCTCAGCAAATTGCATACCGCTTTTGAGTACAGGTGGGCAATAGGACTGTGAGTCCCCTTCCAAAACCTATCAATCCTAAACACCTTGTCAGGACAGAATGAATGAATGACATCTCTCTCTCCATTGCTCTAGAGAAATTTTAGATAGCAAAATTACGACGTCTGCACAGATGATGGGTGAGGTGAATCCTGATTGCTCTGTGCTCTTTTTTGGGGGGGTTGCAGCAAGTCACCAATATTCAGTTAACTGCTAAGAATCTAAGGAAAATAGGAGAATAGATTTCCTTTTGAAGACAGGATTAGGAGGGGTTTTGGAAAAACAAGCAAAGCTTCAACTTGATCAAACAAAGGTGTGAAAGTATTACTTTTCTTGTGCAGAATATGTGTTTGATTACTGTAAAAGTAGATTACTCTTTTGAAAAAATTGCATCTGTGTTATGCATCAGCTGCCTTCCCTGTTAAATATGTGTACCTTGAGGTTCTGCAGAGCTGTTCAAGGCTAACTTACAAAATTAGTTTGTAAAGTAATTAACTACTTGAGAAAGAAATGTTATTAATTGCTGTGTCTTTAAGAGATGGGAGTGTATAATAGTAGTGAAGACTCTAATCAAGGAGCAACAAAATAAAACACTGTGAAAATTTGCTCTGCCTTTTTCAAGAATTTGTTGTACTTTATGTAGTTACAACTAATACTGTGAAGCAAGTAGGAAATTAGGTCACTAATGGAATTTTTCAAGTTAAATTCTACAGGAAATAAACTTAATTCTAATGCTTTTAAGCACCTGAAAATTGATTGTTCATTGTCTTGTCCTTGAGTGATGGTACTTTTTTGAATGTAGTTTGTGCAAGGTAATGACAATACAAGATACAAGAGTGTTAGGAGTGTTAAGAGTTAGGACATTGTGTCCTAAAGCTTTGAATCTGAAACAGTCTCTCTATGAGCAATTTTTTCTCCCAGAATATTCAGAGGGCATAAATATTATTAAAGAGGCATTAGACAGAAGAATAACTTACAGATAGAAATGATTCTAATTCGAGGAAAGAAAAAAAATATTGATGGAATGCATCAGTTGGTGTCATTTGCATCGCCAAACTGCAGCGGATATCTTTACAACTGAAACTGTTAAGAACTTTGTTGAGATCCAGGGAATCATTAAATATCCCGGGACCCTGGGAGAACTGCTTCATATTACACTTGCTCAAAAACAGTTTCTGCAGAGAAACATCTAGACAGTGCGCCATTGTAGGCAGATCCTCTGAAGAGGCATGGTGCACTGAATATTAACACCATTTCACACATTCCCAAGATGTATGCAATTACCTCAGGGAGAGGAGCTGGGAATGTGAGGTCTCAAGGGCTTAGATAATGACATAAAATAAATTGCAACGATTACCCATGTATTTTTCCAAGAGACATATTATTTAAAACCTGTCTAGGCTTTCGAGAATGAAAGACAGAGGAATGTCCACTTTATGAAATTGCTATTAATGTGTGACCTAGAGTTGAAGACAAGGTTAATTATAGGTTTTAAACTGAAGTATCATTCTGGTTTAATATCACTACCCAGGCCTTAAATATTGAAGTAAGTCACATTTTTCAGGGACAATTGCCTTTGAATGAAGAATGGCGGGGCTCTGATCTTTGCTGACCCTACTGACTCCCATTGTGTAATCCATAGCAACAGCGTTGCTACAGCAACCAGGGAACACGTCGTAAAATATGATAAGACCATGAAATCTGATGTCATACTTCCATGAGATGCAAAATTGCAAATAACTTCCTAAATCAGGTTTATTAAATGATTGATATATTGCATATATCAATCATTTGGGTCAATCTGAAATGAACAGGGAACAATGGAATGAATGAAATGAATAATGGAAGGCAAGCCGATCTTACTGAGCACTTTAGTGTTCTAGTCAAATGCTTGGTGCTTAAGACAATTTTCCTCCAAATGTGCATCTTTACTAATGTTTTTGTTCTCTTGAGCTTCTTCTCTCATCTGGATCTAGTACACAATCAGATACAATTGATCTAATTCTGTACAGTTATTCCTAAATTACATGAAGAAGAAGATACAACTGTAACCAGTGCTGTGTGAATGGGAGGGAATTATTCAGGATTTTGCATACAGGTTTTCTGCCTTGTCTACAAGCTGATTTTTCCTCGGAATAGTGTACATCCATCCAACCAGCATGTAATTTATGTGAATGTTCACAAATACAATAGAGAAGCTGGAAACATTAAATTACACTTTCTGACAAAGAAAAATTATTTTTGACCATAACATTCTTCAGATCAAAACCATAATAGAATGTTATAACTTTTAACAATAAATATTGAAAAAAAAAGCAATAAAATACAACACCACTGAGGCTGAACTATCAGCAATTTTTAAAAAGACTGTTTTATCAAGAGCACAACAAAACAATCTGAGACCAAAAGTCCTATTCATTAGAAAAAAGTCCTTGCTTCTCAACCCTCACAACATCTGTTAATTAATATAACTTTGCAGTAATCTTAAGTACATCTCACTGAATGGATGGATTGGACTATACATATTATAATAGGTTCAATAGCTACAAAGCACAATGCAGGGAATTTTTTTTTAAGGATCAGAGGGACTTACACTAATCAATTTCATACTGTTTTTTCCTAGGTTTCACAATAGTCAAAGCTGGATATTTCAGAAGAAGCTGTAAACTCCTTTCATTGTATGCAACCATAGATTGCTATACCCTAAACCTAAATTTCTGCCAAAGCACAGATGGTCATCTACCTATTTACCCAAGTACAGGGTTTGATTGCTCCTGTAATTTGATTCTCTTTTGTTAGTACAACTAGTCAACGAGGAGTGCCCTTCTCTGGAAGTTCTGTCTGTATATTAATCACTTGTGATGCTCTACTGCACATAATATGCTGTAGATATTCTGCCTCTATAGGAGACTTTAAAAGTATGTTGCATCTTTAAAGACAATTTTTAATATGGAAAGTTCAAAGAGCCGATTGTACAAATTACAGATTCAAACAATGGTGATCCTGTTATCAGATAAAATGGTATGAAAACTAAAAACCTTATTTTTCAATTCCTCTTGTGGGTTTTTTTGTCCTTTTCTTAACGCTATTATGAGACCAAAAAAAAAAAAAAACAACAAAAAAAAGAAATTCTCTAAAATTACTCACTTTTTCACTAAACATATGAAAATTGATCATGCACTTCTAGAAGGAGTTTTGCTTTTTATAAACTTGCATTCATATTTATGACTTCTGAAAACAGAACAATATAGTATTTTGGCTTTCAACTAAAGACTAAAAAAACCCAGTATTTTGTTTTACAAAAAATCAATACTTCTTATCCAGCTCTGTCTTTCCCATAGTTACCCACTACTGAAATTTTATTGGAAACACAGATTATCTTTGTAAAGTAATTGAAACAAGTAAGCAAAATAATTTGATTTTATGACTGAAATTCTAATGCTGACCTAAGATTTAAACTGCTTGTGAAATCCAGCTGCAAACTCAGAGATATATTATTGAATACATATATACGTCTTCTTTTTCTTTCTTTTTTCTTTTTTAAACAAAGATGAAGTATTCATAGCTTTTGTCTCCCTACTGAATAGTACAAATATGTTCACCAGCTGGTAATATAGGGAAATTTTGGGGGAGATCTATTTACAGGAGAGAAAAAAAAAAAAAAAAGGAAATTAAAAAAAAATTGTCCGTGTTCATTAGCTGGAATTACAACAATACTTCTTTCAGTGAGATCAGTTTCAGAGTTAAAGTAGAAACTCCCTCAACAATCTCTTTCCTTCGCTCTGACTCTACATTTCTATAGGGTTTGGAGCCATTTTAGTCAGGTTAAAAAACTGTATTAAACTGAAATTTTGCTGGAAAAGCAGGGTTTCTTTAGGTTTAGATAGAGGAAGTGGTGATTCATTGTTGAGCATTCCCTCCTGTTGCAGAAAGGACAGTGAGTGAGTCCTGCATCTCATTTGCAAAGGACATCACTGAAGAAACTATTGATGTTTCCAGCAGTTGATAAGGGCTGTTCTGGCCTGTGGTGCAGGTGTGATGAGAAATGTAATCACTAATCTCAGATGGCTAGCAACTCCTGACCAGAGGACTCTCACTCTCCATGGTACACCCTATAAAGAGTTTACCTGACCACCCAAACTGCAAGGACCTATTGGCATATATGTCAGCACCTTCTCTGCTCTTGTGCCTTGGTTTTCCTCACAGAGACCCCTCTAATTAAAATATAGGTACAAACACTTGCCTAGATTGGTTTTTTGTACAGATTTCCAGTTCAAGAATGCATTTAGCTTTCTTGTTTCCTAAGCTGAAATGATCTGAGATAGTCATAAACAGTCTTCAATTCCCTATAGAGCATATAAAACTGGGATTTCAGTCTTACATGCTCAAGCCATCTGCCATTTATTTCAATTAACTCCCCATCCTCCAGATTTTCCTGCCAGTCTGATGGGAATTACTGATCCATTTTGCACACACGTGCACGCATACTTCCACTCATGCAGGAGGTCACACACAGACTCTTGCATTGGAGATTCAGAGGCACTAGGAACACCTAAATTGAGAAGTACGCCCCATCTCTGGTGGTTCCAAAAGCAGTCCAGAATCTGAAGATGTACTGCTTCTTGCTACTGATTCATATTGTTTGCAACCTGTAATTCGCAAGCTTTATTTTCTTTACCTGAAATAAAATTAGTCACAAAATGTCCCAAGAGGGTTAAACTATTTTCAGTCGCTATAGTTTACTTTATGGATGATTTTTTTGTCTACACAAGTTTCTCTAATTTCACAGACGTCCCCCTCCCTGTTAGGAGTAGTATTCTGTGTGAAAAGCAAGCAAAACTAATTGTATGTCTATTCTCCTTATGTTTCCTGCTCCACTGACATCAGGAGAAACTTAGCCATTAAGCTCAGAGGATGTTGGATCCAGCCCTAAACAGGCTCATGTAAGGCAATAACATAGTTTCCTCTTGTTTTGAATGGCATTTCTCCTTCTTTCTATTAGTGTCCATCCAACACATCAAAGACCAGTTGAGTCAAGGCGTGTTATAGCTATAAAGAACATAATCCCCACCCACAATGTTTAAGGCTGAAGCTATGACCTATTTTAGGTAAAAAAACAAAATGGGCTTCACAGGTGTCAGAATTCCACTACAATCAAGCTCTAATCTTTGTTTTGCAAGAGTGAAATAACAACAAAAGTAATTTCTCTGTAAAACGATGAGTTGACTCTTGCCAGGTCTGTGTTAAAACAAGAGACTTCTGTAGGAATTTTTGAATGTATTTTTAATCACGGACTTTTAATTCTTTACATATGTGGGGTAGGGAGGGAATATTTATATTATTTGATTGTTTCATCTACTTTCCAGGCTCAATTATTTTATCAGCTGAAAAGCTGGAAAATATTCTTATGACTGAATAATTTCATGTTTATCACTGATATTATTTTTTTTAGCCAGTTCCCATGATACTGTTCTAATTCTGATAATGTTGATAGAAGAAGTCAGAAATATTTACATGGAGATATCTAATAATTCTATTCATTCAAAGACATTGTCAAATGTATAAAGTACTTGTTAATAAACTGGAGTAACAAATATAGTTCATATTGCATAGTCCTCTTGCACAGAGAGATACTAAACCTTTTTTTATGTGTTCTATATTTTCATAGGTTTATATAGCTTAGTTTTGTATGTAAGCATTGGTTCTGGAAAGAACAAATCATAAATAAATTAGATTCCTATTAAACTGTAAGATCTTTAGAGCTGACATTCTTGTTTTAGTTTGAGGGAGGATTTATAAGAATTGGTGCTGGTGCACCAATACTAAGCAATTTTCGCCTCTAGTTTCCTTGGATTTTCCCTATTTTGTAACTTGTTGTTATCAAATAGGCTTGCAGAATCAGAGTGAGTCTTTATCTTGTGGACTATATAGGTAACTTTGATTTTTGCAAGCAATTTTTGTGGCAATTAAATTTTGATGATCTGTCAGACAGACGTAGCCAGTAATGTAATTGGGTCTAATTTAAAAAATAATAATTTTTGCTGTACCAGTAGCCAAAAAAAACAAAGAAAGGGGACAAAGGGTCAAAATCAGAGCCAACTGCCTTTCCTCAGGAAAAGTCTGTAGTTGAGACAAGGGGAAATCATATATGAGAATAATTTTTTCACTCTATATATAAATAAAGAGAAACTTTACTGTGAAAATATTAGCCATGAGGTTGTTTCTGACAGATGCCCTTACATCTTGATTTCAGCACAGGCCAATGTAATGTTTTTGAACTCTACCTCATTTCAATATATATTTACTCAGAGAGAGGGGAGAATGACAGCAAAATGTAATATTTTTATTAAAAGTTTAGAGTACAGAATATGCAGATAGTCATCATCTAAATCATTACCCAATAGTGTTGGGCAAGTAGCAATCACAAGATTTAATATGTGCACAAGTGTTTCATATTAAAATCTGATGCACTGTATAGTACCTCCCACTAAAAGGAAAAGGAGAAGAAAAGAACAATAAAAACTATGTGGAAGGAGCTGTAAATAATTATGCTTTTATTTGTCCCTGATTGCCCCTTTATATCCATAAGAAATCTTCCCATCTTCAAGAGGCTGCCGGTTTTTGTGACAGTGTGTAGCAGAAGCGGATAGTCACTGCTGCCACTTGAGGCAACTGGATTTTTGTTCTTCCAGTTTCTTTGTTGTGCATTTATATGGTCTCACTTTAGGTATAGCCCCCTGAAATAGGAATAAGAAAGCACTTCTCTTCACAGTGTATACATGTATAACACACTGTACACAAGTCCCTTTACTCCTTAACTTAGTGCAGCCCTTCTGTGTTGGTTTCAGATGGGAAAAAAAAAAACACAATAGGTTTTAATTATTCCTGTTGGAGTCCGCACTCAAAAAAATGTGCTTCAATTGACACAGATCTTCATGATTTCTGCAGCATTTTGTCATATGCCTCATTTTTAAAAAATCAAGAGTTCTCCACATCTCACTATCACATGTGGCTCTTGGAGCAAGAACTAGTTTGTGTCTCAGGCAACAGAAGGACCTCACTGCTCGTGTGAACTTCTCCGGCTGTGGCCTGTGGGGTGCTCCAACAGGAGCTGAGGCTGATGACCTTCCTCATCTCTACATCTCTGCAACACTTCAGAGTGGAGATCTGGCTATCAACAGATACTGTGAGAAGTGGGTTTCTGATATTTCCTGCTGAAGTTTTACCTACACCAGAAAGAAACATCTCCACCATACTGGAGAGGGCCCTAAATTTGCCTTTGCGTTCTCAGGCTCCACAGGGTCGATGACCGCGCTCACCATCTTTTCATCTAAACTTGTCATTTAATGTCAGGATACACATGAAAACCCTCAAATACGTATTTTAAAACCAGTCTATGTAGACCTTCCACCACAGCTTTTTTTTTTTGTTGTTAATTCTGTTTATTTTAAATTAAGGCTAAAATACAACCATATATGCAATGTGTAAGGAGAAAATTCCTGCTGTGAGGAAAAAAAAGAAAAAACCCCAAAGGGTATCTTTTTGTTTGTTCCATAAAGATCTCATGGAGATGACCAACTTTGCCTAACATTGGCAGAGTCAGCTTTTTTTTTTTCTTAAAAAAAAAAAGAAGCAAATCTGGTTTACAGTTAGCTCCATATGCTGTTTTTGAAAATCCCATCTCACTCACCAGAGTTTAACTCATTGTTTAACAGTTGTGAAACAGAGTTTAAAGAAACATCATTGATTAATATGGTACAGACTGATACACCAATCTTCATTTACTTTAAGCATTCACTGATCATTGTTTCAGATATTCAGTAGGGGTCTGGAATAGACAAAATGAAAAGGTGCTGAAGATGCAGATTTATTTCCCTGGGGATTTCTTGGACACCCTATTAGGCTTCCTGAGATGCAAAGAAAGGGAAAATAAAAGTTTCCCCCAGCTCGAAATACAATAATCAGAAAAGGATCTCACAAACAGAAGTTGAAAATGAAGTTACTATTAAAGTTTGGCCAACCAAGGGATTTGCAAGATATCCGAGACAGAAATGTTTTTGTCATCCTCACAACCAAGGAAGTCAGAAAAGCTACTATTCATCAGAGGGTAATGCAATTCCAAATATCGCCTTTAGAATACTCATAGTACCGTGGTGTTTAACAGTGTTATGTGATTGCCCTGTGTAACCATCATGAGTTTAAAAGGCTTGATTTTTAGAGGGTGAAGCTGAGGCATATGAAACCACTAATTCAAAAATCTCAATTTTCTAGCATATACATATTACATATTACCTGAAAAAAGTGAAGTTCTGCCATCAGTTATCTGAGACTGCTTCCTAATTATCTCACTGTTCCTAGGATGTGACTGCTCAGAAGTGAGTTCCCTGAAGCACAGAGCTATCTGGACTAACTTAACATAGTTAGCTCAGGCATCATTACTACTGCAGTGGAAGCAGTCCGAGTTAATTTCTCCTCCCTGAAAGAGTAAATTGCTCTAGCTTGGGAGGAGATAGTCACAGAATAAGAAATTGCCAATATCTATAGACATGGTGAACAACCTCCTCTTAAAGTTGGCTTTTAATGTAGGCACAGCAAATCATCATGAGCATTTGTGTAATCTACTGGGGATTTCTCAAGTGATGTCAGTTTTTCAGGTATGCAATAAAATTTTTTTTTGCCCATGAAGGGATGAAATGCTGAAGCAAAACTGTACATTTATAAATGTTATCATTCATGGTACTGAAAGATCAAGTAGTAGAACTAAAGAGACAAGCAGATGCACTTGGAAAGAAATCAATGCATATAAAATATTTCTTTGATGACATATGCCTAGTTTTAAACTCCAAAGAGGTGATCAGAGAGGGAGACCAGCTGCAGGGATGGAAAAGATGAGTGAAACAGAGATAAGGCACAAGAGAAACAGGATAATATAAGAGATAATGCTTGAATAATTGTGAACACAGATATTAAGAGAGGAAGGAAGCATGGCAAAAACAGTGAATACAGTAACAGGGTCTAATATATCAACTATTGGATGTCACAGATGGTGAATCAGAAACTTTAATATAACACTTGAAAATAAATAAGGAAGAAATGACAGAAAAGTGTAATGCAGGCTAAACTATTTTCCACTAGAGGAAAAATGAACTCATAGAAGGGAGCACTGAGAAAGAGAGACGCATTTCAAATAAGAAAAAATATGGAAGGAAAAACATTTTGAGTTTTTCCCTTTAATTAAAAGTCATCTTTATTATTTACTTTTTTGTCTTGGTCATCAATAGTTGCTGCTTATTTACGATTTTTTTTTTTTTTTTACTGTACTGGGGGGTTATTGTTATTACTACAAAGCTGTGTTCCATCAATTGCTTCTTTTGTTTCCTAGGCATACTGCCGCTACAAAGAATTTCATAAAGACTACCTTTGTTAGCAGGTACCCTCAGTGCCAAATTTACCCCTCAGATATTAGTCTTCCACTGGTGGGTAGAACTGCATACACAACCTCAGCAAGGGACAAGTCCAATCAGGTAAACACTCCACTGTGTGACAAACAATTCCCATCAAGATATCAGGGCATGTGACACACCTTCATGGCAGATTTGTCTCACTACAAGTGAAGGAGAGGTACTCAAGAAGAATAAGTAAAGGAGATGTCATAGAGGAGAGCCTGTTCCACAAAGCCATAGCCAGGGAGTCCTTTTCAAATGAAGCCTGATGAGAACATACACTCTATTTGTATTTGAACATCACTAACCCCTAATGCCTCCATGATGACACCACAATTGTTGTGGTACCACTGCACCAGCTATAAATTGCATGTAATTCAACAGTTAGTTCAAAAAATGAGATGTGAAAACTGCACCAAGGTTTGGGGTTTTTTCTTAATTATTATTATCTCTCTTAGTGAACTTCTGAAAATAAAACCCAGTATGATCTTTATGGATGTGATGGGCTTTGCACTACACAGCAAGGAGGGTGGTCTACAAGAAAAGTTCTATATCCAACTTAAGGTTTAAGGTATTAAGCATAGATCCTGACTTTATCATTATGCAAAGAGCTGTAATTCAATGGATCAGAAACTATGGCTCTCTATATAGAATTAAATAAAAATATCACATTGTCCATGAATTAATCTTATTGAATTTTAACTGAGATATAGAAGAGAGAATGTCGACATGTGCTATGAAAAGGTATAGTTTTCCAACAGAGGAGTTATTTGTTTTTTGAAACTAACAAGAAAAAAAAGGATTTTTGTCTTTTTTCCTTCTTCTCTTAAGTAAAAAAAATCAACCAAACAACAACAAACCAAAACCAAACAAAACCAACCAAACAAAAAGAAACTTTTTAAGAAAAGTAGTTTCTTGATCCAATTTAAAGTAAATCTAGTATGAGTTATTAATCTGCAAAAATAAGTGAAGCAGTGAAATCAGTTTATTCTTTTTCTTACCATTATTATAATCACTTTCTTGGTGGCTACTTCTCACAGTTAATTCAACTGTAGATAATACCAAGCATGCAAGTGTCAGCTGATTTTTCTGAAATTTCTACCTATTTTCATCGAATCGCTCATACTGAAGCTACCTGATAATTTGGACCCCCACACCATTCTGAAACTCTGTAACAGCCATTGTTTGTC
This sequence comes from Pseudotriccus pelzelni, assembly GCA_035584735.1. Classification (NCBI taxonomy): domain Eukaryota; kingdom Metazoa; phylum Chordata; class Aves; order Passeriformes; family Tyrannidae; genus Pseudotriccus; species Pseudotriccus pelzelni. The sequence goes on from JAWMRA010000001.1 coordinate 79,720,567, forward strand.
TTCAATACGAATGAGGCTTAAGCATCACATTACCATGGGCTTCACTCACTGCAAACTACATTTATAGTCAAGGAGACTGAAAGTTCAAGGGGTTTGAAAGTACAGGCAAAGCTGCAAGTTTTCCAGCTGAAGAGAACTTTATTTTAACAGTTTAAAACTCACAACTGTTCAGAGGACCATACCAGGCCCTTAAAATGAATTTAAGCCCCTATAATATTACTATAAATTTAAGCAATAACTTATCATATAAGCCTTGATTTGGCTCTAGATCCAGGAATGAATTTCACCTGTGGTGAGTGTTGTGTGAAGGGAAAAAAGTGTATGAGAAAGATTCCACGGAACGAAGCAAGCCGATAAGTTAAACAAGAGGATTGGCGGAGAGCCTGCTATGATTGGTCATATTGGATAAACAATGTGAGAAAAGTAATCTGAGATATTTTAAAAGCCATTCTAAATCCTTACCTAGAAACAAAGGAGAGATATACTACACTTTCTTTGTGTTAGCCAAGAAGGAGTGAGTATATCATGCTTCCATTCATGCCTTTGTTGAGGCTCTGAATTTTCAAACATACTGAATTAAAGCCAAAAGAAAATCTGAGCTCCAGAGATACAAAACAAATGGGTGATAAAGGAAAAGGCTGTAGAACAGGATAACTATTAAATACTATTTTCCACCAATTAATATCATAACAGATGCAGCTCTAATAGGATTAGAAAACTATAGTTTGACATGGAATCTCTGTAATATAGAGCACAAAAATCCCAAGGGCTATAGCTCAAGAAAACTAAAAATGTTGAGTTATACGAGTTAACCAAATAGATTAATAACCCCCAAATCAACAAATATTTCATGCAAACTAAAAATCTAGCAGCAGATATCTTAAACTACCTTTCAAATGCTTCATTGACCTAGTATTCAAGACGCAAGGCTGCTATTTCACAGCTTGTCTGTGCTGCCAACTTCTGCAGGGATTTATCTGCTTACACTACACAAGTACTTTTCACATCTTTATGTGCGTGACCACACAAACTACACATCCAAGTGCTGGTTGTACATTCATCTTCAGCTTTTAGATGTGATTGGTGCCTGTAACAAATAAGTGGATTTGAAGTAAAGGTTAAATGAATTATCATATTTATCTGGGCCTCTGAGCTGTTATCAAGCCTTCCACAGGCTACCGTTCACGTAGAAATGAGTATTTCAAAGCAAAAGGTTAAGGGTCTTATATAGAAAGAAAATAATCAAGTAATTGACAAATTCCTTTGCTAAGTGAGATGATAAAGACAATTTACCCTTAAACATCAGGAGAGATGTAATATGGTTTGCAAAATCCTTTATGAAACTCAGGAATATTGAACATTTTCTTTAAAACTTCATCTTTCAGTCCAAAATGCAATTCAACAAGGTAATATATATGTTTTTGAATTACCTTGCTTTTGTTTTACAGTGACATCAGATACTCTGACATAAGACTAGAACCAAGTACAATAAAAAGCAGAATGGTAACTCTGGGTGGAAAATAGCTGATTTTGGAACTTAGGGTCACATTTGCAAGTACTCAAATATGGATTTCACTTCAGGAAATACAACGTACAATTACAATATAACTGTCCAAACATTACTCCCGTATGGCAATCATATTTCATTCCCCCATTATGCATGATTTCTGAAACTAGTTTGAAAGCTGTATTCTAGAAATGGCTTCATTCCAAGTTCTTCTGTAGTGGATATTACTGAATAAAATAAAGCCCAGTCATGGCTGAATATGAAATTACCATTATTCATATTTTTGCTATGCTAGTGACAAGCTTACCCTAAACTTGTGGCTAAACAAAGCAAAATTTGGTGTGTGATGCAAGAAAAAACTGAGCTTATTAGTTATCTAAAGCTTATATGCTATCAGTAGTGATAATAAAATACCTTTATTCACACTTACAAAGGCTCCATCTTATTGCTTCAATCAAAAGCATTATTTTGAGGGCATAATTGTAGTAGTGCTCATTACATAGAAACAAAGTCATCCTTCATCCTGCTCTAGCTGAGCAAAGCTTGTAAAAATGAACTCTAACTAGAAAAAAAAAGTTGCAGCTTATCGAAGTCTAATAATACAGACCTTCTTGCAGAGCATGAATGCATAATACAAAAAAGTATATGATAGGCTACCTGGTTTTACTTGTTTTAAATATTCAGCATGATTTTATAAATGGCTATTGACCTGAAAAAGAGCAGCTGTGACGTATTGTCCACCTTTTTTTTCCCAAGTATTAATTTAATACATTTTAATTAAATACAAGCATCTGAAGATTAGAGGACCACGCACATGAAAGTACATACTGTGGCACATTCACGTGTATACATAATTTTTAGGAGAGGCTCAGTACACCTGCAATTGAAAGATAAGGTCTAATTTGAGAGTTCTAATTTCCATCTAGTTTGGGGCTAAACCAATAAATAAATGAAACATAAGTTGGGGTAAAATTAGGTACACAATTTCTAGACCAAGCTGTCTTTTCCTCTCCAGCAATCCATAATTCACCAAAGGGAAAACAGGAGTTAACTATTTCAGCCATGGACAAAAATGGCTGAATCAGTATTTCTGAATCTTAGTGATTAACTTTATTTCACCCTGTGCCACAGGAGTTTATTGGAGTTAATTATGACTTTTCATCAGAAAAATTCAATATTTTAAGTCTTCCAAGTAAAACTTTCCAGAGTTCTCCTAAGGGAATCCCATTATCATTATTATTGTTTTTTTGACAGGCCCACTGTGTGAAACAGACTTATCATTTCATTACTCCAAGACATTAAATTGCTCAGTGGAGTGAGCACATTCTCCTCTTGCTGTGTTGAGTCATGCAGTATCTATGCATGGTTTGCAAAATTCCTTTATCTCTGGTAACCCCTGTGACCCACACCAGAGACTGACTGGCACCTTCACTTTGTGAGGTTAGGATACCTCCAGGCTTTCACTTTGAGAAGCTTTTGTAAACTGTTCTTTTAAAAGAATAAGGCCTTCACAATTATGAAGTATTCCAGGAATAACTTCTGCCTTTTTAAGTTCTTGCACAAGAGTGTAGTGTCAATGAAACCTAAAAGAGTGCCTAAATGAGCCCTATTACAGAAGGAGATAAACACTGCAATTGTGGTGTTTAAACTGACCGGTGATTACCTGAATTGGATCCAACACAGATATGCCCCACACCAAAAGTTTGAGTATAATCTGGCAGATTACTTAAACCCTGGCAACTCAACAAACCTTTTCATTTTAATTTTATCAAAATGATGACCCAGTTTGAATCTTTCCATTTTCATCATCTGAGTTGGAAACATCAGCTGATAATGTTGTCAGCAACATCAGCTGTCCTAGCCACAAAGTGGATAGCCCTGAGCAGTGGTGCCTTCTCTCAATTAGTACTTTGCTTGCAAAGGTGGCCCATGTGTAAATTGGCACGAACTCTCATTGAGCTAAATCAGATGAGACTGAACAGCCAAACACATAAGAAGAGATGGTATTTATCCTGAACAATCTGCAAAAATAAACTGAAAAAAAAAGGCAATTTTTAATTTTTGTGGTTCTTTTTTTTTTTTTTTTCAGAAATCAGTAGTACAAAAATCTGCTTAATCATTCTGCTTCAGGGAAAAGCTATTTGCATAAAGATGTGGACTTGATTAGTTTGGACTTGATTTTTTGACACAAACGTTCAAACACAAACCTAAAGAGGAACATAAAAATACATACCATCATCTAATTTTTGGCTATGAAAGAAAGAGATATGTTTAAAACGAGACATAGATGAAGTTACTTATTTTTCAATCCATTCTTTCACTTATATCCTTCTGAAATTGCATAATGTTTTATAGTGTGAGCACATCTAAAAAATGAAGAGACAAAGGGAAGCTAGTGCTCCTGTGTCTACCCACAGTAGCTGACTGTTGCCTTAAGAAGAGATATTGCACAAAACAAATTAACAGAAAACAGCAGCCATAATCCTCCTGTAAAAGGTAATGTAAGCCTACAGCCACAAAGCACTAAAGGGCTTTTGAATCACATGGTTAGTCCTGTGGTAATGTATATGTGTTTCTTTGAAACAAGGTGGCACTAATATATACTAATGTGACCTTTTTTGTGCAAACAAAAGAAAAAGAAAAAAAAAGAAAATATTTATGGAAAATGGAAAAATAAAAATATAATAGAATATCAATAACAAAAAAAAAAAGTTGATCTATTCTACGCCAGGTGTATATACTATTATAAAATGAGTAAGGAATCAAATACAGCCAATAGAACAGGACTTTCCACCTTTCCAGTGCCCCGGATCTTAGTGGTCAAAACCTTTAGGATATTTCTGATTAGCTGAGACCAGTTTTTAGTATCTTGTTACCACACCCTGAACAGCCATGTTGATTTCAAGCTGCCTGTACAGGGAATAAGGAACTAAGAGGACACAAGGTGGATTTCTGCAGAGCATTGCTCCCTGCCTACCACAATTTCCTCATGCATTAGTCTTGCTGAATCTATGCCCTGGAGCTCTCACTTGCCAAATCCACCCCATTTTGCACCACAAAATTCCCTCCTTGTCCTTCTTATGGAATACCTCCCATCTGCACTACTAGCTCTTTAAATTCCTGATCTCCTGATGAAACTATTCCTTGCTGCAGCTCTACACTATGATAACTGATGATAAGACAGGTGTCAGGCATGACTGTTTTTCTGGATTCTGTTTCCTTTACTGAGGCCAGCACGAGTGGAAAAATCAAAGTGGTTGTCATGATTTTCTAATTACTTATAAACACAGTTTTTTAGGTCTAAGATTTATCAAAAGTTATATTAGATGTCACTACAAAAGAGGATTGTTAGGCTTGGTGATTTTGCTGTTTGTTATTTTTTCAAATGGCCAGCAAGTGACACTAAGAACATGGACATCTTCCTTAGCTACTCAGTAGCATTTCGGGTTGGTATTCCCTAGATACATTTACACTTAAAATGGTCCAGTATTTTTCTTTATTTTATTAGTCATTATACTCCTCTCATTTTGCTTCTGAACTTTCTTTTCTAGAAGCTTCTTCAAAGGCAGCCAAGTCTGCAAATTCCCTTGTATTTCTTGATTCCAAAAGGGAATATAGGAAGTGCTGGCTCTGCTCTTTATTAATGCATAGTTTACAGCAGAGATAATCCACATGATCCGAGGAACAAAAACACCCACTTCATGCAGGTGTGTGGGCATGGTTGAGTTTCACTGCGCTGCCAGAAATCTAACACAGGCCTTGAGATTTATTCTCACTGGATAAATATGCAACCCTTCAAATGATTTTGCATTCAATATATCACTAATTTATAAAAGTAAATAAACAAACAGAAAGCTGGCACTTGCCACTTAGTAGAATCTTTGAAAAGCCTTGGTACGCTTAACAAGGGGAAAATAATGCCTAGTATGCAGTTGTTAACACTTCCTATAAACCTCTAAAACAATCTTTTTTCGCTCAGTGACAAGAAATCTTCACAGGTTTTTCACACAAAATCTGTAAGCAGCGATCCAAGATCTGCAGGTTTTTTCCTCCAGCGTTCTTTCTCCTTCTGTTTGCTATTCTACTTGGCTCTGCTCTTACGTGTTAATAAGAGGTGCTATTCTAAACCAGAAAGTTCAATCAAAAGCATATAAATTTGCTGATGTGATGGTATATCAAACACAATGGCTGCTAGAGTAGGCTTTAAAGAAAATCCACAGCATTCTGTAGTGTAGTGCATTGGATGATGTGCATGCTTCATTATTACATCTCAGAAACAAATTCTCCATAACTTGACATAATGAAGAATTAAAAAGTGGAGAAGGAAAAAAATCTAAACATGAGTAATAAAGGCTTTTTTCCTGATCGGATGCGGTTCTTTCATGGTACTGTCTCTCCATCTACTCCTGGTTACCTGCTGCTCTGCAAGGGATTATTTGCTCTGGTGGAACAGTATGTGAGCACAGGGAGACAACTCAGGCCACTGGGTACTGTGGCTTTTTTTTTTTTAACATGCATCTGTGCCCTACAGTGAGCCCTCTCGTAACCAGAAATATTAGAATGCTAGGATATTAACCTTGGGTAAAGGTTGTTCAAATGCAAATTTATAGTTTCTGGACAATGGCTCCAAGTATTCATACCATGCAATACCTGATCTATTAAGTATGTTTCTTTTGTGGAGTCATACCTGACTTTACATCATGGCTGTACTCATTTCTGACTGTACCTACTGAGATCCCTAAACAAGGATTCCTCTCACCTCATTAGACCTGACCCATGTGTGTATACAACACACGGGAAGAAGAAGAGACTGGTGATTGCCTGAAGCCAGTATTCTTAGTAGAAACCTTATCTCCTGACTCAAAAAGCAGGACAGTATTCTTTTGCCACTACTCTCTCTTGCCTTCAAATGAATGTGTTGGAAAGACAACTTCTACCCACTCATTTTAATACATTTTAATCTTCTACCTTACTTTGCCACACTTATTTAAGCTTACTCCACAAGTCCTCCCATTGATGTCAGCATACAGTGATCAGGCTACTTTGAAGAACTTTCCTGGGAAAAAAAAAGGAGCCATTTTATCTGCATTTTATCATTTCATTCAGATAAAAAAAGCCTCTTCAAATAAATGCCCAATAGAACAGGTATCATAAGAAATTATGTGGGCAGATAACTATGTTAATTTGCTGTCATGATTATTATTGCCTTTTACTAGTCCTAAACTGTTGCCTGCGGAGACAGACAAGTAATTTCCCCTTCACAAACATGAAATAGTCTCCATGTTAATAGATTTCTAAAATAGAGGCACTCACAATACAAGAAATGGTGCAAGCAATGCATAACTGTCTTTTGGCTCACAACAGAAATTAGTATCTGGGTGTCAAAGGAGTGTCTGCAAAACAGCAGGCCTTGGTACGGTGCAGAACACTGTGTGGGAGCACACTAGACAACTGGGAAAGGTTTTTTTGCGTAAGATATATGTGTAGCAGTATTAGCTTCATGATGTTTTTTGTAACATTCCTCTATCTTCTATTGTTTACAATTCTCCAGTGCTAGGTCACATTTCCAATCAGACTGCACTACTTTTGAGACTGGGTTTGTGCCTAGCTGATGCATCTCTAAGGCATCTATGATACTACAGGGGTGTCATAAGAACATATTTTTAATACTTTCTTCTCCCTAATCATACTCTCATTTCTGTTTATTAACTGACACTCTTCAGAAATCCTGGTCTTGAAGATTTGTCACATCCCTGTTGCTCTGTGGTGTTATATACTGCCTTCAATTTAAGCAACTAAATTAAGTCAGTGGCACCCAGTTCTCATTCTGGGTTTTCACCTACGGCTTCAAGGCAGAAAAAAGAGCAATTTTCCCCAGTCTGCAGCTGTCAGCTAATTATCTCTGGTCTGTCAGCAGAAAATTTAAAGAAATACACTCTTTTCTCTTTTCTTTTTTCTTTTCTTTTCTCTTTTCTTTTCTCTTTTCTTTTCTTTTCTTTTCTTTTCTTTTCTTTTCTTTTCTTTTCTTTTCTTTTCTTTTCTTTTCTTTTCTTTTCTTTTTCTTTTCTGCTGCAGTCCAAGTGTTCTCCATTTAATTTTCAGTTTAACCCTACTGACTTCAGAGCCAGTACATAACAGATGAATTTAGTTGGGTAGGTTATGATTCACCTAACTCTTCTCCCCAAGCATCAGTGGGGAATTAATGCACCACTTGGGTCTCTGGATTCCACTACAGAAGCCAGACACCTAAAATTTAGGTTTGAGCATTACCATGCCCACAACTCTTTTTGCACCTGAGGCATAAAGACCTACCTCAGCTGTGCCTAAGGCTGCTTTTCCCTCCCACACCCCTTCAGACTGAGATTTTCCCCTACCTTAGCAAATAAATGGATGAAGGGCATTAAAGACACAGAATCTTTCCTTCATTCAGGTCATGAATGTTTAAGATGGTGCTTCTGATTTTAGGGGAAATTCAGCCTCATTTCTGAGGATAGAGAGTTTTTCCAAGAGCAGGAGAAGTTTGATAAGAACTCTAGATGTATTAACAAGATAAGCTTATTATTCCTCTTCACAGCAGCAGGAAGGAATTAAAAAAGCAATTAGTTCAATAGGTGACAGTTTCGTCTAATGGCCCACTTAAATATGAAATAATAAGGTCACCCAAAGTTTACACCTGTACTATTTAAACACCACTAAAAGAAGCATATGGAGCAATGCTGAATTCTCTGTTGACCTAGCAGTAATTTTGTTTATGTTGCCATGGGGAATACACTGCTTATTAATTAGTTAATACTTTTTTGCATTAGCATGTAAATAGATATTTCTAGGTTAAATCAATCATTTGTCAAAGATCTGATGGGTTGGCCATGTCCTTGTCAAAGAAAATGGTTAACACTGAATTAAACAGCTAAAAAATTTTGCCTCTGCTAATGGAAGAGAGATAGAAATCTGTCCAAATCTCATGGACAGACAATTCTAAAATAGTAAGACAAACCAGGAAGGCTTTTGTACACTTCCTTTCCACCTTGTAGTGGCGAACTGAAAGCAGTTGTAGACACCTAAGAAACTAAAGCCCATGGAAAAAACATATGGTACAGGATCTATCATGTGACTGCCTGGATGCAAAATACTGAAGACATCTGAAAATGTCATCTGTGGATCTTGACTGTTGGTGGGAACATCTCTCACCCAGAGCTAAGCTTTTTGAAGTGCAAGGCCTCAGCTGTTTCCTTGGCACTTCCTGCTGACATCCTTGTCTTTGATGCCATCACCAGCTCTGCCTCTTTTAGGATAAAGTGCTTGCCTTTAACGCGAGGACAGATTTTTATTTAAATCTTAAACGATTTTTAACTCTTGCTCTGTCTTTTTCCACAGTTTGTAATGTCATCTGGCTTAATACATTTGGAGCTGTGACTGTTATAAAATAAAGTACTCCAAGTACTCCAGTGGGATGGTATTTTCTTCAGCTATTGTACACATTGCAAAAATTGTTCCCACTGCCTGACCATTTGGTATAAAACAGCTTGTTCTGGTTCTTAGTGGTAGAAACTGCATAGGTAAGTTGATTTCACAGATATGTTTACAGCATTCTTTCTTTCCTCCTTTATTCTTGTTGAGAAAAAGAAGGCTATTGATTTCCCATTATTTATTTTCCACTGTTCTAATTTCAAGCCCTTTTTGTTATATGAACCTCGGGGGGATCTAAAACCACAGTGCTGAAAGAGTTAAGCAGGTTTTAAGCAGAGAAAATATGTGTCCAAACTTGTTGACGCTTTTAAAATGCCATCTAAAAATCAGTGTAGAGGAGTCAGCACTGGCTCTGCCACTGAACATAGACAGCAATACTTTGCAAAGAGCACTTTATTGTTCCAGTATGCTAAAAGTGTTTCTTTAAACATCTGGAGCCATGAAAGCTGTTCGGCTGAGACTGTTCATTACAGGAGGAGGCAGGGGATGGCAAGCAGCCATGGGATCAACAACGTAACACCTGGTTTCTGACCTAAAGTGGCTAAGAAACTGAAGATCTCATCATTGGCAGCCACAGCTTCCCTGCAACATGATCTCTCCTCTGATATATTTGTCTAGTGCTCTTTTTTCGGCCTCCTGTAGGCTTTTGCTCAAGGAAAAAAAAGGCCTCTGAATTCTTTCTTTCCCTGTAGAAACTGGCAGAGAGATAAAAAACAGAGTATGAAAGACAGTAAATGGATCTCAGCAGGAGAAGCCCCGTTCCCCTTACAATGACCAGCCAGCGTGTCTGTTGCTCCAGCGCAGAAATTCAAGTCTTGTCTTTAAAAATCACCAGGCATCTTCTAGACCTCATGGATTCCCTAATTTTTCCTCCAGTTCCATATTATAGCATTCACGCTTCCTGCTACAGGGGTCTAACCGTGTCAAATGTTTCTCAGTCTGCCAGAAGGCTTCCTTACAAGTACTGTATATTTGTTTCAGTCTTACGCGCTTCCATACATTTTTTGGTATAGACATGTACGAAGTCAGTGGGAATTATGTCTGCGCACGGCAGAGCTGAATACAGCCCCAGATTTACTGTGTCATCCAGTATTTGTAACACAATAGCGTTTGTCAAAGTGCCAATGTGAAGTGCAAGTGGATTTCAAACAGCTGTAGTGCTGCCATATGCTGCCCTTTGGTTAAGCCATGACTTAAAGTTCAGCTTCCCATTTAGAGCAAAAAGTGACAGATTCATCTCTTTCGGATCTTCAGAAGCAGTCAGGCTCTTTGCTGTGCCTTTTCTCATCTAAATACATCTAATGGGTGTTGCTGACACCTCCCTCTGACATTGGATCCAGCAGATACCTTGATTTCTGAAAAAAAGAAACCTCCTCATGGGGTCCACTGTCCACTTTTAGTGAAGTGTGTGGGATCTCAGCCCAAGCTGAAAGCTCAGAGGACAGCTTACAGTCACATTGCCAGTAAGACCCGATTTCTCACTTAGGACATGTGCTGAATCGGGACAATGTCAGAGATCTCAAACAAGATTTAAGCTATGCAGATGGGCTGGCAGTCTCTTCTGAGACATGAGCCATACCTCCATATTGAAGGGGAATTCCCTAAATGTCAGGTTTTGGGATATCCTTGATCCATCTCTCATTTAACAACAAGATAATACCTTAACATGATACTTAACAACAGGATAATGCCTCTGAATGTAACTGGCGAAGGTGGGTGAGTAGTGTTACAGCCTGACTCGCTAGAACACTGATTCATGAATTTTAGTATCCTAGAGGCTCTTCTGAATAATAGCAGTTCACCTACCAAAAGTGATAAAACTCCAAGAGAAATGAATGACAGATTCAAGATACCTGGCAGAGCACTAACCTGAAATCATATATCCATACCTCTGTCCTGAGTCACGCTGGCTGTGTATGTAAACCTTGGACTCCTACACCCCTGGTGAATGACCTAAACTGCCTGTTTTCAGAGGTGATGGAGACGGTGACAGTCTGGCTGCCAGCAGGGATCTTTAGCACGTGGGAAAGGACCCAGACTTAGCTCAAAGTGTGGTCTGTCTAAAAAAGATGGATTGAGAAATAAAGCAAATTGTTACTACAGCAGTGATTCACGTGGTTTGTGAGGAAAAAAATGGGTTAATAGGCCAATTTGAAAATGGAGTTTTATGCACCAGGTTGGAAGATACAACAACAAAGCATTCAAAGAAATATTTTCTATTAATGTATTATAAAGGAAACATCCTCATTTTGCTATAGAGAAACACAAGTAGAAACCCCTTAAGCTTTGTGACTGCAGCCAGAAATATAATCCTCTCTTTCTGGATAGAATACCTAAGAGGTGCTGAGCAGTTTCAAATCCTACTACTATTAATGCAAGCTTAAAGTGCTTTATCACCATCCAAGATGTTTTACAGGAGTGGTTTCCCACAATGCTGTGGACACAGTAATTGGCCATGATGGCATCCAAACTGTTTCTCAGGCAGTTCCTCTTCAGCATTTCTAAGATTATACTATAGGAAAAAGACAAGCAATTTCAACTAGCAAGCTATGTATTACCTCTTTCTTTCTTTTTAAGGGACAAAGTAAAACTAAAGGAGAGTTCACAGTACAAAAAAAAGAAATTTTGTTTGGGGCATGGAAAATTCACTAAATGGAAATGGACTGAGAAGCATGGGTACCATAAGAAAGAGAATGAGATAAATGAATGTTATCTTTTTTTTATAAGTAGAAATATGCTAAGAGGTGATAGAATTTAGGAGCTGATTTCTCTGTCTCTGAAGGAATAGAGAAAGTTTCAAAGGTGGAAAGCTAAAAACTGATCAAAGAAAACACTCTTATATGATGTGTGACAACTGTAAGACTCACCTCCACATAAAGACATTCAGGCCTGGAACTTATGGAGATTAAAAAAAAAAATCAGAATTTCAACACCCATTAAGAGTGCTCAGAGCTCTGATTTTCACTACCTTTAAAATAAAAGAACTTGGTACACTCAGTGATACACACTTAAAATAGTTAGACATTGATAGGCTATTTGCAAGAGCCATTATTTCTAAGGAGCTTAGAAATGTTACTAAATGAATCTTATATTTTATAGGGATTTAATTGCCACCTGATTCATGTCTGTCAGTCGGTTGGTAATCAGAGGCTAAATTCGTCGGGGCCCAGAAACCAGTCAGCTGCATCTACAAAAAATTCCATTTCAGGCTTAAGAAGTCACATTCAGATCAGACACTGTTCTAGAAGCCTGCAGTAATGTTAAGTGGAGCTGTCAAATAATAAATAGGAAGTATATGCCTTCACAGATCTCCTTCTGTGACCCAGAAACAGCTTCTACAGAGAAGGCAATGACTACCTCCGGGTCTGCAGAAGATGCTGCTGTGACAGTCGCAGCTGTTTATCCCTGCCTCCGTGATTCTTACCACCTGTGAAACTTCCAAGGGCTTAATTAAGGCGGATCCTCCTCACTGTTTGTTCCTTGCAATTCACGTCTGGCAGAGTGCTCAGCAGCGGGACAACAGATGAGCTAAGGCATGCCAAAAAGCCCCGGATCAACCCCCACGTGCCTTCCTTACATGCTCAGCCCACTTCCAAGAAATCTTTTGAATTCCAAGCGGTTGCTGTCACAGCCGTGTACACAACTGAATGACTGAGCCTCATCGCTTCCAGCTTCAGTCCGGTGTCTGACACACTTGGTGCCGCAGCAAGAGCCGCGTGAAACTCCTGCCTCCTGCAACATGGAGCAGCTCTTCTCTTTGAGAAGGACTAATCAAAGTGCTGGGGATTGACACTTCACCACCTCCGCTCCACCTCCCTGCGGAAGCCTGAACAGCCCACACTAATCCCTCATTGCTGGTGACCGAGAGAGAGAAAATAAAATCAGTCCGTCTAACTTTTGTGGCAGTGATGAGGCCTTTCTGGAGCAAGGTGTGCTGTTTTTGCAACCTGTTAGTAGCATGGCACAGCTAAAATGCAATGGTAAGATATCGCTCAAAAAACTGATGCAAAAATGGGTCTTCCAAGTCTCACCTGAATGCTTGTAGGCATCTATTAATGGTGTCTTGAGTGAGAGGATGCTGTGGAAACACTGCAAGTAGCCAGCTACACAGGGAAATAAAAGTGTTGGAAAACTTGATAAATATAGTTGTGATGCTATCTTTGAAATATTTAGGCTAGGTGAAAAATCCAACGCAAAAAACATCTGCTCTTTTAAAGTGCAGCACTAGAACAGAGTGGAGGGAGCTGACAAAAGGGATTTATGTCTCTCCTGCAGGAACAATTCCTTGTATTGTGTGTAATCACGCAAGTTACATCTACCGGTGGTCAAAGTATCCAGACTTCAGTTTTATCACTGCTCATCAGAAGCGATTGAAAGGACAAAGAAAGCCCCAAGCCGGCTGCCACCAGACTGGTGCACCAACAGTAAAACCAAGAGCACTTTCTGCTTCCCAGTATTGAGCTGGCTTAAGGAAATGAAACAAACCCAAACATTGTTTATTGCCAAAATAATTTTGTCTTCCAAATATGCTCAGTCAATTTTGAGCTGCACATCAATAACTGCTTCTTAATTCTGCTCAAATGATGCTTTCCAAAGTGAACTGCTTACACTTATCTGAAAAGAGATTTTACCAGATTTTATAATTTTTTTTAAATGACAAGAAACAAGACAAAACCATCTGAGATATTTTTAGTTTAATGTATTGATGAATGGAAATGTAAACCCAAGTGGATTGAAATGAGATATATTTAAATTGTATTTAGGAATTTTACTGCATGCTATTTTCTTTCAGATGCAATTGAATAAAGACAAAAGGAAGAGATAAAGCCACATAAAAATTCAAACTAAAGCTGATTGAAAAATAAGGGGCTTATAAGAAAACACGCTCTTGGTACAAGGATTGTTTCTGTGTTCCATCAGAACTTTACTTTTTTTTTCAGGAAAAAGTTCTCCCTGGCTGAGCCAGAGCCAGTCATATGAAGAGGAAAGCCTAGAGCAACATTTGAAAAGAAACTTTCAGGGTGAGTACCAAAAGCTTTGTCCGGAAATGAAACCTTATCTGGAAAGGTACAAAGCCTCAGCAAAGGCTTTGGGATGGGCAGGGCTGGCATACTGAGCAGGTGATCAGGGCATGGCATCAGGGTGTGCAATAAACAGGCTGAAGGAAAACAGCCACCCTTTCCTAAACAGCGGAAATGTGAGAAAAGACCTCCAGACCCAGCCGTATGGATCTCTACAGCTTGAGCACTGTTTTGAGGCTTAGAAAGTTCACATGCTTTGTTATGTACAAAAAGAAAACATAAGACATAATGAAGGAAAGAGTGTGAAGCAAAAAGCAGCACGTGCAATTATTTTCAGCTCTTGTACCATCATTTGAATTTCCCACAAATCTTGGGATTTTTCAGAGTGACATGAAGATCTCTTTTGGCCTTCTGGCCTTACATCCTCCCATATTCCTCATGGGGATGAAGGCTATAATGCTATTGATTCTGCATAATTACTAAATTATTCATGTGATCATATGCTTCCAATAGCTGAGTTTAAAGACAATCAAAATTAGATATGCTGACTGAATTAACAGAGTTGGAAGCACTGGAAACATGGCATGTGGGGGATGAACAGATACTGACAGGGCACAGCTGACCTGCCGGTTATGTGTATGGAATAGAATTGAGCGCAGAAGTAGGAAGGAATGAGTTTAAATATTAAAGAGAGGACAAAAAGACATATTAAAATGTAAACAATTTTTATTACACGTTTTCTAATAATCCAACCTACTTCTAATGAACAGATACAGCAAATTGCTGACAATGTTCAATAAACTACAAATAACAATTCTTATGGCATTTAGTAGCAGTCTTTTATAAAAGCAACTCATTGTTGGAATGCTTTTGAGTACAGTCTTCACAATATTCAGGACAACACTCTTATGAAGCATTTTCTCATAGCTAAGAGCTATAATAAAATCTGTGTAAGTATTGCTTATGCATGTGCAATTCTGAACTGTGATAAGTAGGATCAGATATCAAACCAAACTATGTTAATTTATACCCTCTGAAGGTCTGATCTAGAAGCAACTATCCTCCCACCTTCAGTGGATTCTCCATATTATTAATTTAATAATTGCATTTCAGCAGTCTAAGCACGTGAGACTCTGTCACTGCACTTATGAAAACACAAGTCCTGTTTCAGGGATTATGACAGCTGTGCACAAGGTTCTTTGCTATTTGGAATTTGAATAGTCCTACAGTTATTCAATTCTTATGGATCTTTGATCTCTTTTTCACATGGTCCCAGGTTCCAGAAAACACTGAGTTCTGGTCTGGGTTCTCCATCCCATTTAGGCTCTGTCTTCTTTCAATGTCTAGCAGAACAACCTGGCCTGATCTCCTCACCTACCTGAAACAACTACCAATACTTACCAAATACTACACTTATTTGCCTTTCATCTGTCAACATTTTTCTTCTGCTTGCTGAGACCTGTTTTCCACCAAAGCCTTTCCCAGAGCTGTTTCTCTGCCTCCCTCCAAAGCTGTCACTTTGCTCTGATTTCTCCCTGGGATTTTGTCATTGCAGGTGTTCCCAGCCTCCTCCTCAGAGAGTCAGCACCCTCTCACACACCTTCCCTCTCCTTGCCTCCTGCCTCTGCTCCACAGGCCTTTCCCAAGAGCAGCCACTTGCAGCTCCACCCCCTCATTCTCACCGTGCATGGGCAGGCTCTTGCCCCTCCTTCTCAAGAGGGCTTGCTATGGATTACATTGTCCGTTAATTAAGCATCAAAGTATTTCCACCAGTCACGTGAAGGATGGATATTATTTTGCTTCATAGACAATAGCTCAGTCAGCTGAATCCGGCACCATTTGGATTATGAATGGCACAATCATGAATACACTGTGGTATATACTCCAGTACTCATCTTTTTCCTAACCAAGTATTGCTTGATTTCTGGTGTGACGTTTCATGTAATGACATGCCAACTGTATAAGGAGTATGGTGTTTTTAAACCCTGGGATTTTTGCCCACCAAAATCTGTACTGTGGTCGTGAAGATGGAGAGTGCCACTTAGAAAGAACAAGTTTTCATTGTCCTTTGTTTTGCTAACCACTACAAAATTTTAAGCTTTTCTGCAAAAAGAAAATTTACAGTGCCCATAGAATCAAAACGAGTGTGCTGCTGACTGAGCGAGCATTTGATCAATGCATCACAGCAAAGCTAAAGAGATGGGACAAAGAAGAGGTACATTTTAAACCTAGGCAGTAACACTGTTATGCTTACTTTGTGAGGCACTATTTTATGTAACAGATCTTATTCAGCTCTAGATGGATAACAACTGTGAATTATAATTTTATTTTCCACTTAGTGGAGCCTATTGACTTGGATTAGATCTTGCCAGAGAACCAGTTTTGTAATAAAGGCAGTAAATTCTCTGCTCATTTTGTGCTTGTTTGATAATTAATAGTGCGGTGTTAGCAGCAGGACAAAATGCAAGTATGATTTTTTTTTTCCTCTGGAAGTTATAAAAGATGGGTTATAAGTCAACGACTTTATGCTGAGTATTTAAGGCACATATCTTACACTAAAATGAGTTCAGCAGACTCAATGGAGGTTCTGTTCTGTCTGGGAAGGTATGTGTGCAAGGCACTCCCATTAACCAAGCATCCTTGGCCCCAGGCGTAAATATACAGATAGTTACACTGGCAACCATTTTCCCCCCCAGTGGAGACATGGTTTATAGCAACACTGATTTCCCTTATTGCTATAACAGTGACAAAAATACGTGTACATGGGTGTCAGTATACATGCTAGCTATAGATATAATAAAAAATTATATATCTGTTTGAAAAAAGAGGCACAGTAATGAAAATGCCATGTAAACTTGACACTATTGAATTATTTTTTTATCAGCATCTTCTTGTATTTACCAAAGCTTAAAATAAAAACAATAGCCTTAGCCTTCACTAAGCTAGAGGCACAGCTCTAACAGATGGCTGTGCCAGACAAGCTTTCAGCATAGACCAGACCTGAGCACCTCACAGCAAATTAACAACATGGGAACCCTCATGACAACCCACTGAGATGAGCAAGTGGAATCCCATGCGCAAAGGCAACCAGACAAGGATCTGGGTGCTCAGAGAACACAAGGCTACTTCCTTTCAAGTGACTTACAGACATAAATGGAGGATTAGGCCCCAGTGATTTACTGAGATGCCAGAGGATGTTCACACGCTCCACTGTGAGCACACACGCCTTCTGCTGGACCAAGTAGCTCTCCCAAAGACCTCTGCAGCAGAGTCAGAAGGTAAACCTAAGTGCCACTGTGTGACTTTCCTTTTAAGGTCAGCACAGATTCTGTAAACTGGACCTCTAAAATGAGCTCCATCAGCAAACTGTCATGCTAGTCCAACCATCCCCCAGTCTGGGATTTTCTGTATGTCCTGTTTCAGAGTACTTGTCCCACTGTGTCTTTGCCATACAGTCATTTTTTTTCTGATTATTCACAAAAGAACACATACTTTGACAAATGGGAATTGCATGACCCATACTATAAATAACTAGTTGCCTTTCTTCAATGAAAATTTTATGACAAACTGGCATCTGCTGTTAAAGTGACAAATGCATCTTTGCCCTCTGTAGACCTTCCCACCTGTTCACAATGGATGATCATCCCATTTACGTCCTGCTAACAAACTGAATGGTGCTTCACTTTCAGGGTGACCAGGCTTTGTCAGAAAATTAAGGTATTATTTATTAAATGAATTTGTTATTCTAGTGAAAATTACAGCAGCACAACCATAGATCTTGTATAAAGCTTGTGCTACCTGCACATGTTGGCCTCCATCTCCTGTAAGGTGCACTAAAGCAGGGACAGGACAGTGCATAGCCCCACTGAAAGAACCATGCAGAGATGTTCTGACTGCAGCATTATCTAATCCTTCATGATCCTCCTAAGGTCTTACATCTCCTGTCCCTTCCTGCTCAGCCCTGTCACCCCAGGCTTGCTGCTTCGCCTCCTCTGGAGAAGCAGTGACAACAGTACCCAGAAGGCTTCAGGTATATTTTCTTCTCTGATTCTAGTCACAGTGTAAGCCCACCTTATAATGTCTGGGAATTATTTGTGTGGTTATAATCTCACCTCCAAGATCATCCAGGCAACCTGGTTACTGCACTGGTTCACTGACTTCCAAGGCCATAAGATACCCAGGTGTTTTCTAAAATCTGCTGATATATGTAAGAGGGTGTCTGGGAAAGAAGTAGGTTAACACAAGTCAGTGTATTATGAGGAGTGTTCTTTCCCATAAAGCACTAGCAATCCAGGTTGGAGAGATGGGGGAGAGGAGAAAGGGTGAATGGAAGGGAGGCATGCAGGAAAGCTTGGTGGTTTTCTTATTTATTTTCACCTTTTAAAAAAGAAAAATCTGCAGAACAAAAGAAGAAAATACTTAGAAGGCAAGGTTTCCATAGGAAAAAAATATTTTATTTTTTTAAGAACAAATTCAGTTTGAAACAGATGTGGAATGTGATTTTCATAATTTTCATTTCCTGGGAACTAATTGCAATGTGGAACTAAAGCAGATTTCAAACTTATGACCGGCTAGTTTTAATACAGTGTGAAACAAACAAACAACCAAAACCAAAACAAACAAAACAAACATTAAAAAAAGAAAAAAAAGAAAAAAGGAAATAAGAATATTTATAACTCAAGCATAATACTGTGTTACTTACAAACTGGACAAAGAAATTCTTAAATAAATATTCATGGTACACAATTTCAGCACAAATATGCGGCAATTTGGCAACCTTTTATATCATTTTTTCCTCAATACAGTGCAAAGGGGAATGACACTGCCTTAAACAAGCTGTAGCTAAATACATTGCAAAATTCAAATTTTATACAAAACATCTTGCTCGGACTCTATAAAAAACCAACATTGCTCTATATACACAATCTGGTTAAGAAAAGCCTTCTTTGTCTTGTTTTCATGTGTGGTTTTTTTTATTATTTAAAAAGGTGAATAAGGCTACTGTAACACCCCAAATCCATATACAGTAAATCTGAACCTATTTACAGCATCTTCACTTAGACATGATGGTGCAAATTCCAATTCAGGTGACTAGGGATGATCATACAAGCAAGGCATTTACAGTAACTTTTCAAAGCTAGACCAACGTCAAAGAAAGGAACAGTTGGTAGATTGTCATAATTCTGCACCAGACACAAAACAGACGCACAGTACATTTTTTTTCAATTGGTTGCAGGTTGCTCTTGAGCAATTAATCTGATTATTTTTTTCACAGTTTAGTATGTAGCTAGAATGTGGCCAACTAACAAAGCATAGATATGATTTAATAAAAATCAGTATCAGTCAACCCATCTTCTCCCTTCCTCCCCCTCCCCCAAAATAAAATCTTAATGACTTACAAGAGAACCTTGTATGGATGGATTCACAGAAAGGAAAGGTCGTTGAAAAGAATTACATATGTACTGTAGTTAGTCACCATGGTAACCTTCCACAGAACCATGGGTTGAGATTTTTTTTGTTTTTGTTTCTCTCTTTTGGACCAACATCCCAACATAATCCTCAGGTTCAAGAAAACAAAGAGAGTGATCATTTCTATAACGGATTTTTTTCTTTTTTTTTTTTCTTTTCCTTTTTTTTTTTTCCAGGGGCTCACCGGGCATCTGAGAACCCTAAAATGCTGTTGCTACATTTTCTTTCCAAATCAGAAAGCAAAGTGTTACCATAGTAACATGACTATGTTAGAAATGTCTATTTGCATAGCACGTATAAAAGTAGAGTTTTTTTACTTCCTCCCCAGGGTGGGAGCTTTTGGGGAACAGCCATGCTAAAGAGAAAACTTTAACCTCCCTCCACAAACCTCAACAAAATCTACAGAACACATCAGCCTGTAAGGCAAGGGAAATCACAACACAGAAAATAAATGCCGGCACACCTTGTCACTGTTAAATATGTGATGCAGTAACACTGATTTCTTGATATTTTGGGCCTTATATTTCCTAGTTTTCTGTTATGAGATGCTTTGGAATTTTTATTTTTTTTAAAACATGCTCCCATTGTTGTTTTTGGATGGCTGATTTTTTTTTTCCCAGAAGTAATTTATTTTTTTAAAAAACGTGTGCGTATGCATAAATATATATGCATATGTATGCATATATAAACATATATATGTATGTATATACATATATACACACACATATATATATGTAAAATGATAACAAGTTAAGACTATGTAATTGCCGCAAATGAATTTCACATCTTCTGGTGTAGATTCTGTGCAATCTTAAAATATATATTAGTAAAAAAAACAAACCAAAATAAAAAGTAAGAAAGAATGAACGAAAGAAAAAAATCTCACTTTATATCCCTTGTGTTCTATACACCTATTATAAATAAGACATATTTTCCTTATCCATCTCAGTGTCATAATTTATTTTATTCTTATGGACTGCAAGAGGTTTGCCATATGTGCTTTCACTTTGCAACAGAGCACCAATGAACGGCTGTGTCAGTCACAGTACCTACACTCACTGTGCAGGGACAGCACAACAATAAGCCAAAGTGCCAGAAGGGTCAGTCAGAAAGAAATTCTGCCTTACTTTTAGAGATGAGAAAGGTTTTGTGGTTTGTTGCTTTTTTGTTTGGGTTTTTTTTTTTTTTTCCCCACAACTTCACCAGTGATAGAATTAGCTCATTTGACCCACTGGCTTATAATCTTCTTGGTCAGACTTGGCCCTCTGCTATTTTCTTAAATGCTTTCCCTGTGTTTAGTATAATCTGATAGTATAGCAGCTGAGTCTGCTTAAAAGTCACCCAAAGCAGACTATGTTTTCCCTACAGCTTCAAAGCTGTGTATCTTATTGCCAGTACCACATCAGCCCTGCCCTATATATAATCCTCAGCGGCCTGCTATTGTCTTGTCTTCTCCAGGCTTGTTCACTTACTAACAATACCCCTCTGTTCTACTGTATTGAAGGTTCTATTTTTTTCTGCACACTGGTATTTGATAACCATGAATTCCTTCAAATGCAGCCTTAATCCACTGTGCATGTTCTTGTGTTTCCTACTTGCCTCTTAAAACTTAGCATACCAAAGTGCTATGCTACCTAAATGTATTTTTTTTCTTCCCAGCTTCTATTTTTGAGGCAGCAATATTCAACTGCAATCAGCCCTTCCCTCCACCACCCAGTCCTGCTCTTGACTTTGTTGACAGCCTAACTATTTGGCTGGAAGGCTCCTTACTATCAAACACAATTTTTATAAATGCATTACCCATTCGAGTGAGGCTGCTGTAGCAGATGGATGGAGTGCGGATCTCCAAACATTAATGTTCCATTAGTGATTCAGGAGGTGGAGTGAAAGGAAATCTTATGTGAAGGATGGCAGAGCCCTGGATAACAGAAACAAATGGAACAGTGACGGACTAAAAGCGAGAGAACTTTAACAAGTCTTACTTAGACACCAAGGTCTGTGTGACAAATCCAGTACGCACTGAGAGAGACACACAAAAGTCAGAAGATTGCATTTCAAGGTTGATATATCCTAGAGCACCTTCCCAGGATGCCTAGAGCTATTAACATCCACGGATTGCTCCATCTTCCCTTGGCTTTTGTACATGCCTGAACGCCCACAGCACATGGCTTTGAGGATGATGAATGTAACAAGAGTACAGCAATCAGAATGGGCATCTTCTACACAAAAAGTCTTCCAGCTTTTAGTGAATACTTATTCACTGAGATAGGAATTCTACAGACTAGGTAAGCTGTCCAGCTCGCGTTGGTTCCTGGAGAAAGAGCTGTTGCTTTCTCCCCCCTGTGCTTAAGTCAATGCTAGCGCACCAGGCATCATCACAAACCCCAACAGAAAGCATTTGACCAGTGAGTTTCCTCTACGACTCAACTGTACCACAGAGATGGTTGTGTGTTTTCAGACCTTGTAATAAATGTTTGCTGGACTCTGAGGAGGCATCTCTTGAACTATGTACACCGGATGTCCATAGTCGCCGCTGACCTTTTCATAGTGGGGGCAAAAGACACTGTCTGCAGTCCTTAGAGGAATGATAATGTCACTGGGCTCAGAACCATTGTTGTTGCCACTGCGTTTTGGGGTGGCTAATGTACTAAGTGATAGAGTTGTCGTGTGTTGCGGGGAATGCTTCCTGTGTCTTCTCCGGTACTTCAACAAAAGAACCACCAAAGTGATGATGATGACGATGAAAATGATGCACCCTGATGCAATCCCTGCAAATAAGGCCACCTCTGAACCCAGTATACTGGAATGCCCAGCCTTACTGCCATCTGTGCTAGATCCTGGAAAGAATGGAAATACAATAGACAAAAGTTATTGCCATCCTGCAACCCGTTTACGTTGCTCAAAAATGTGTAGAGTAAGCAACACTGGAAGAATCAACTGACAGCTAAAGTTTGACAAACCAATTACCCTGTTAGATAGCTAAATGCAAACAGCCGAAGTCAGCAATCAATATTAAACAAGACTTCGTGTCTGTTGGTCTCACTTTTGTGCTGCTCCCAAACCACTCTGTTTCATACATCATCATCCATCAGTGGCAAGGACTGGCACTGACAATGCAGCCTTTGATGCACACTGCATCTTTTAACAGATGCTGGCCAGCCCTGGGCACAACAGAGGGGTGGGATAGGACTGGAATTGAATATAACACAAAGAAAGGACAACTCTCAGAACAACTCGTACTGTTCAGTGTCACACTGTTCCCTCTGCTATTTTATCTTTTGTGTATTGATTTAAGTTAAACCATCCTTAGTACCTCTTTACGTGGACTTCCCTTGCTTGCACATGAAACAAAGGAGCTTGAGCCAGTGTGGGAGACAGGCAAAATAGCTACAGCATGTATCTGTTTGTATTAACTTACATTTAATTAAAAGAAAACAATACCATGTGTTTGGTAGTCCGGAAAAGCTCACGTGCTGAACAGTCTGTTGAATATTTGGTGCCATCACACCATCACGTTATTTGTCACAAAAATTAAACAAATGCTTACTTGACCCTTCCTCTCTTGAAAATTTGAACCAATTTCCCTCTCTTGATGCTCACTCACAATGGAAGACTGATACAGATGCTACATTCACGTGATTGTTAAATCTTCCTACCGAAGCCTCTATAGGAATCAGCGAAGCCTACCTAGTGACCACTATACCAAAGATTCATTAGCCCAGTAACTAATGACAGAGCTAGAAAGGAAAACTTGCAGCCTTTTTCAGGAAACTGAGAATCACCTGTCAGCAGGTTTTGCTTTTGCAGCATTCCCAATTCACTGAATTTTCTTCTGAACACCTTCAGTCTTAAGAGTTAAGTTTTTTCTTGTTCAGCTAACAAATGCAGTGCATCCTGAAGGTATTTGTTTGGAATCATCTCTTTATTTTGTTTAGGTAATTATTAGGAAAAAAAGAATCTTTGCATTTAGTAAAAGACCAGCCATGTGTAGACTTTATATGGTCAGCTAAAAGATTAGGACATTAATTATAGATGCCCTGAAATAAACTTTATAAATGGCTGTCAAGAACCACTTGATAATGTATTATACGGGAAGAGAAAGACAGAGACTCGTTCACCTGCCAGAGTACTAAATGTAAGGCAGCACTGACCACTGTAAAGCTGCTTAGCAAATGTCCTATCCAAAAACTTTCCTGTAAATGAGTGATATTGTCACTAGACATAATGAACTTCTGCAGGATAGTGGAAGAAGGGACAGAGCAGCTGTTCTCAAAACTTGCAACTTCAAGACACTGTTGACCGGAGCATCAGAACTGGCTTTTGCTTCATCTCACTATGAAAATGTGCTTTTCTGGCACTTTAATGGTAAAATAAAATGCATTTGGGGACAAGGAGGAGACATCCTGGAGTCCCACCACACCTACCTGAGTGGTCCTTCACAAAGGGGCTGGTGGTGGAACTCTTCCCATTGGTGCCAGCTTCCTGCTCGGGGCGCTTGGTGGGATCCGTGTGCCGGGGCAGCCCTGCCGAGTTGGGATCTGGGGGAGAGAAAGACGACTCATGCAGCTTTGGCACTTGATGGTATGGAGCCTTACATGCCAGCTCTAAGTACCTCGTGAGACACAAATAGTTTAGCAGAAGAATCTCTATGCAAAGGACAGGAAGATATAAGAACATAATTTTCCTTTTCAAGCAAAATGGTTATATTATTTCAGATGTTTAAATTGTGAGGCCATCTGCAGAAACTATAGAGACTCCTGTGACTGGCAAGAAAAGCTTTGCAGATGACATTTCAGTTTAACTGAGGAAGTTGACTGACTACTAAACCAACTTCTGCCTAGAAGAATAATTCTTTCTTCCTGCACAATAGGTTATCTATATGTGAAAAGAGACATGAACAAAAACCTCTCTGTAATCAGAATTCATAACAAGTAAACTATAGAAATATTAGCTTCCCTCTTTTCATGTATTTTAAATAATTTTAAGCAGCAAAGTTGAGGCTTTTGTTTTTAAAATACAAATAAAAACGACTGAAACACACTATTCCCAGGTGACCTTTCCTTCTAGGGATCTCTCCAATGAAGAGATCTTATTACGCTAACCCTCCTTCTGTAGAAATCTGTCAGTAGCTGAGGAAGAGAAAACAGGCTTCGCTTTCACACTATAAGGGAGGAATGACCACACTAGACTCGACTGACTCTCTGCTCTACACTGCTAAAAGAAGCCTGAAAGCTAAAAAGGACATTGAGACCGATCAAAGTGATTTCATGAAACAGCAGATGGTCTTTACCTTGTCCAACTTTCATGAGGATCTTCATGGTTTTTGTCTGGCACACCCCTCCCTCCTGGTTATCCAGGCCCTCCAAAGACCCATTTGATGTTGCTGATTAAAAATAAAAGAAAAATAAATAAAAATAAAAATAAATAAAACCCAGGAAATCAACAGGCAAAGTGATGTGAACATGAGTGTCTGAAAGCAGGGATCTTTCAGTCTACCAGGACCTGTTCTTGTTGCTTGGGCTGACCTATGGAAAGTTGTGAAATGTTGAAAGCCAAAGGAATGAATACATTGGTAAGCTGTACAATATATACAAATGAAGGAATGTGTTATCACTGTTTCAAATTTACCCAGTAACCTTTTTTTCCTATGCGCAATTGACTGACTGACTTGGACAAAAACACAGTGCCTTGCTAATATGTGATGCAGTCAGCTGAAAAGGAAGCTCTGGCAGGCTGAGAGAACGAAAGCACTGAAAAATCACCCTTTCCTCCCCCAACCCCAACAATATCTTTATAATCACCATATTACACCTGCTTCCTCTATTACAAATCTCCTGCTGGAAGAAGTGAATGCATACAAAAGACCCAGATGAATGCTAAGATTTTGAACTGATTGGAAAACCATTTAATATTTTAAAGCACAATCTCACTTTTCTCAGCATTGAGGAGCCTCCGCCGGGGTGGGAGGCAGAGGGGAATACACTCTGCTCTCACGGAAGCTCATATGAACAACAGGGTGCTTTCCCCCGTGTTTATATTGTTCTCGCTTATCTAGGTGCCGGCTGGAACCACGCAACCTTGGTGCAAGCCAACACTGGCGTGTGATTTGAGTGCGAAGCACCACTCCCTTGGAGAACCCAAAACATTGAATCACGGTGTATGGGTGCGCCGCTGCTGCCCAAGCCAGCTGTTGGTTGCACAACATCTGCTGGAAAATGATTCAGCAGCTCCTCAGCAGTTGGCACCGCGGTGACTCTGCACTGTGCTGGGCACTGGCCACCGTCGGCATGTGCGGTGGTGCCCTGGGCACGGTGGCAAAGAGGGCACAGTTGCACACGGTGGGCTCTGGCTTTGCTATGCGGGGAACGCACCAGAGGTTTTCCTGCCCTGGTTGTTCTGAGGATGGAAATTTCACCATCATTTCTTGGAGCTGTTCATCCAAGGCCCAAAACAGACACAGGAGAGGGTGCATGCACAGGCATCAGCAGTGGGCTATCAAATGGAGAAAACAAATGAAAAATGGGTTGTATGGAAGCTCACTACTTGTCATAGCTGTGGTGAACTGCTTAAGCAGCACATGCCTGCTTCTGCCCCTCTTCTTTCAGCTCATGAGCTTTACACTGTTCAAGTCTTTGTTTTTAATTCTCACTCCTTCTCTTTCACCTTCCTTGGGGATTTTCTTTCAAATGCAGTCTATGTATATTTCCTTTTTCTTTCACAATGTCTTCCTAGCCCCATGGCAGTATTTTTCTTGCTCTAATCTTCGCTCTAGCCGTAAAGATATAAACCCCATACCGCTGAACCTTGCTTCCTAGCCTTTGATCTGTTTCTTGTTTTTGTTCCACTTCTGACTCTTTTGTGACCAACTCAAATTACAGCCACCATACAAACTTCCCAAATTGTGCTTTCTTTTCCTAAAATTCCCTTCTCCTCCTAAGTGGTCCCTCCCAGTTCCTCCTCTTGTTCCCTCCCCCCTGTAAAAACATGACAATAGACATACGGCAAAACCACTTTTTAAAATACAAAAGAGCACATTGAGTAATTTAAGATAAAAGCTAATCTGAAATATGCCACTGCATTGCCAGGCTCAGAAAATAATGGAGACATATAGTTTTGTTTTCTTTTGGTTTTTTTTTCCAGAGGGAAAAAAAATCAATACCAAGAACCTATCCTGAACATAAATCAAATGTGTCTTTGCTGAAAGTGTTTTTTATGATCTATTTTCCAATGTACCAACACAAGGACAAGGAGAAAAAAAAGCAGTAAATAGAAATACCAAAGCTGAGCATCAACTAAACCTACAAGTAATAAACACTGACTTTGTCTTTTTTTTTGTTATTTGATTTTTTTTTTAATCGAGGCAATGGGGATTCACATCTCCTTAAATACCTTCTACTTGATTTTCATTGAATAAAGTGCTGCTTCTTCTGAACATCAATGCTTTTTTATTCTTTAAAGGCCTATCCATTTAACCCACAGAGCAGGAGACCTCAATAAGATGCAGACGATGCAGTATGACCTCAGTACAGAATAAGAAAGTAAGGTGGCAAAAAGAATGCAAAATTACTTCAAATACAGTCTCCAAACGGGAAGACCCAGATATACAATGAGTCTGGTTGTGTGCCTACACCAGCGCAATCTGCCTCGCTTGCTTGCTAAAAGAATGCTTTCATAGCTTTGATGTCAGATGAATGAATTTGCAGAAGTATTCACTTTTTCCACAGTTCTTCAAGGGATTTTAGGAGAGCCTACGTTATAGCTCAGAGTACAGACTGCTACGTCCTGAGGAATGGGGAATTTTCAAAGAGGAGTATTTCAGTGACAAAGCAAAGTTTCCATCTCAGCTTCTCCCTGTAATTAAACCGACAATTACCCAAGGCCACTGGAGGAAATTGTTTTTCAAAATTCATTAAGACTATCGAAATATAACCTTGCATATCCCTAGTGTACCAGGAAGAAAGTGGGTAGCTTTAAACACATCATTTCAAGCTTTGAAAAGCTGCACAAAGAAAAAGAAGTAATCTGGGACAGCAGAGAAAACAGTTTCATACTGCTAATGCCCCTTGACAGTGTAGTGTGCAGAAGTCAGACAAGGGAGCGAATACAAAATATTCCTCAAACACTTGCTGCAGCCTTTCTATATCGATCTCCAAATGAAAACTACATCCACTATCATGTTAGCTCTGCCACTGCACTCACACCTCTGCAGGAAAGCAACCCCTTTACCTGTAGGTCTGCTCACACTGAAAGGATATTAAAAAAAAAAAATAAAGTGGCCATGATAGGAGTTTTGGGTATTAACACAGAAACATAACGCAAATTTTCTTCTGTCTAAAACGGAAATTATACTCTCCAATGTGTTTATACAGGCAAATTTTAAACCTTCAATTCAGTTTATTTTTATATATGGTTTGGGGTTTTTTAATATATACATCTAAATATGGACATATTTTAGAATCAATTTCTTACACATGCCTCTCTGCTAAGAAGACAAGGTGTTACTTCAATATTAACATTAATAAACAGAACTAATGATTAGTATGAAGTTTCTCATTAGTATTAAATGTTCTTAGAATCTCACACTCCACTTTGTATTAATACAGCAATACACAGGAACCTAAAAGTAAGCAAAATGTTGCTAAACAGGTAGCGAAATATTTTTAAATCTTTTGATTGTTAGATACCTCTGGCTTTCTGAGACCTGTCCTGTTCCACTGATGTCAATTGCAAAACTAATAATTACAATCAAAAGTGCATTAAATTATTCATTCAACAGTTAATCCACACCAGCAACTAAACATATATAATTGGTCTAAAAATGTTAAGACTTTCTAACAAAATTGTAATAACTTATAGGCATTTTTTTCAGTAGTTTATCAGACACTGTAACTGCATTCCTTTAATACAACAGCAGCTGCCATTTTATGAGGAATGCAAGTTTAGGTTTTCAACATTCAGAAAACACTTATCTGTTATGAAATTATGGTAAAGAGTCTGCTGATACATACTTAACTTTGGAGAAGCTAGTATACATTTTCAGTTTTGTAAAACATCGCCTTAACATCTCCTCTCCCGTACACAAGGGAGAAATGAAATTATTCAGACCAAAAAACTTCATTCAGATCTGCCTCCCCTTCTTTGAAATATATGAATTATATAAAACCAAACAATACCCCCAACAAAACAAACAAAGAAACAAACAAACAAAAAAAGCCTAGAACTCACGTAAATCATGTAAATGTTTTACATTTATTTGCTCTTAAAACTCCACAGTGCTGTTTATTGTATGAAATGCATTAGTCATAAATGCAGAGGCAGGGAATCAGTGAACGAAGCAGAGTCAACTGACAAGAACAGTTTCTGGCTATGATTCTTATACAGTCCCCATGGAGAGGAAGTAATATTACATTTTAATATGTCTTCATTTGATTGTTATTACTCTGCCTCCCAGGAGGCTGAGCCACTGCATGGATCATGGCTGTTTTCAACCTATCAGGTTGGTAACATTGCTCTAATCAGATGGAGAATTAAGCTGCTGGATTTGTGCCTGTATACAGCTTTTCATTCACAAAGAGATTAAAAATGAAGGCACAGTCACGAAAATTCAACTTTCTTCACTCCTAAAAACACATATTACAAAATGAAAAAATGCCATCACAATTACTTAAAAGAAAACACTGGCAAACAAAAATCTCAGCCTCTTAATTCTGCTACAATTATTACCTATAGTTTCACGTTTTAGGACGATGGAAAATACTACCTGTTTGCAAATCAAATGCCATATCCTTTGAACCAACACAACTTTAAAACACATGCATTTCTAGAGCTTGAATATAAAATGTACTACATAGCTGATGAGAGAAATGATGAACGTCATACTCATTTTTCCTGTGAAAACTAAATGGACCTCAAATCACAGACTATAGGAATGAAAGAGTGATGTCAACTGATGGGCAAGGACAAAACTGGTTTTGTTCCTCCTTAGTGTGCTGGACAATAAAAGTCATTTGGCAATATATCAAAGCTACATTATTGATGAGGTCATCAAAAATTAATTGCTGCTGATGTGGATCTGTTAATAGCAAATTGAGAATTACAGGTTTCTTTGGGCTGGATCAGTACTAACCAATAGTGGTGATTTCCAACATCTTTTTCATTAAATACGGTTTAAATTCTGCATCAGAAAATAGGTTTCTCAAAATCAGAACAAAATAAAATCAAATAACACTACCCATTGCCACTTTCCCCTGCTGTGCTTATAGACGAAATGGAAAAGTCTAAACAGCAGCAAAAATCCACACAAGCATTAGATCCAACATCAGTAAGAAGCTATTCTTAAAGCAAAGCTGTACTTGATCTCACATGCACTATCAGGACTACTAAGTGCATGTTAAATCTTTCAGGGTTTTTTATTTTATTAAGAGTAATAGAACACTATTTTGGCCAGGCATCATGTGTTTGTGCTCTGATTGCTTTCATCTGCTGTTGGGTCCTTTTAATGACTCTCTAAGTAAAGCACCAAATAAATAATTCTTCTTTCCCATAAATTCAGATAATTTATGGGGCAGGTTTAAGAACACCAGAAATCACACACTGCAAAACCACAAATCACCGATCGCAACATGGAGGTTGTTTCTAAACCAGCCATGGGTGAAGAACAAGGTAGCTGAGCTAATAGGAAGAGTGTTTCAATTAAATGAAATTAAATTGCACCCCCTCTTAGTAGCAATGCCAGATCTGCATGGAGATCTGAAACAACAACAACAACAACAAAAAATTGTTCAGGCCACTCACCAAAGAAGAGGTATCTTGGCACACGCTATGTTGGGTGAGCTGCAGAATGTTTAGAAAGAGGAGAAATATAGTAATTTCAAATACTAGCAACTAATGGTTTATCTTTGCTTGTTTTGACAAAAAAAAAGACTGACACTGAAAACTCTGCTTTTTAACAAGGATTGTCTTCCAGAATTTAATTATCAGTACTCCCAAACCTGGACCGCAAGTGCTAAACTTAAATACATCATGATTAGTTGCAGGGAGTACTGTCAATGTGTTGACTGTGTTATTATAAACAGACAATGAAATTACAGCTTTTCTAATGATCTTACAGAGACAAAGAACTTATCCTTAAAAACAAAACAAAAAAACCCTGCTGAATTTGCTCAATTAGTACAATTTAGGATACCAAGATTGTAATGAAAAATATAAAACCAGCTTACCAATAATTTTCCTTTTTTTTTTGTTTTAATGCCTATTTTTATTTGCCCTACTTGCAAAGTCAAGGTGGCAGCAAAATTTTGAGGAGTTTCTCAACCTAAAAGTCATTCAGAAACTCTCAGTCTCTCAATTTATTCCACACATTGCTTCAAATTAAGATAGATCTTTTCCTTAAACTAAAACTTACAGAATGTTTATAAAAACACTTGAAGCCAACCTTTTCCTCTCTATCTACACAAGGCAAAACTTCAATGTGAAGGAAAGGACAAGAATTCTTCATTCTTCTTTTTCACTTCTCATGCTTGTTTTTTAAATTAAGTCCTATATTGCACGCCTCAGGATTTATATCCAAACAGGCCCACAAATTATATTCTGCACAGCAAGCACGCAGCAAGCTATAACCAGAACAAAATGAAGTAAAATAAAGCCTGGAAGAAGCAAAGGCTCTACAGTGAAACTTTTGTCATTCACTTTTCTAACCACTGCTCTAAAATGTATCTTGTCCAACTGTGAATAGCATTACTTAATGGTACTTAGCTGGGACTCATGATATAAGGCTGTTTATGTAATTCCCCATAAAAATCTCCACTTGTATTCATATGTTAAGAGAAGGACAGATTCTATTACTGTTCCAGTGTTTTTTTTAAGGGTGCAACATGGAGGACACCATCAAGACAGGCCAATCAGTTCTGTACTGTAATATACTTTGCTATATACCAACTGTAACATTCTAGGCACATCTCTGGAAACCCATAGAGTCTCCTTCCCACATCTCATGTCACCTGACAGCACAAAACAGGGAGAGAATTGTAAAGTTTTGTACATTCAGAAGGATTTTATTTATTCCAGGCAGGCATGGCACCATATAAGAAAAAAACAAAAGGCGTAAACCACCCCCCCCACCAAAGTCTTTCTGTAAGAAGAAAAAACGATAGTGAGCAAGATGGGGTTGGAAAACATCAAACAAGCTGTGAGTTCCAACTGATTACTGCTGTGTATAATTTTAAAAACACCACCACTTTCTTGCTAGGTTAAGGAATACCACAGATGAAGTATACTAAACAGTAAACTATTTGCTCAATTATTATCCATAACTGAAGGTCACAGCTTCCACCCACCCACAACAAAATCCTACTTGCTTCACTGCTGTCAAGTCTCCCTTTCTAAAATTCTCTTGGAATGATTTAGAGATTATATAAAAGAAACCAGAAAAGCCTCTCAATACTGTATCACTAGGAATGACAATTTGAGTCTTTCATTACAGTTAAGTATTTCTAAAAGTATTTCAGTTACATATTTCACATACTCTGAGAAATGTTGTCAGATAATGATCCACTGCACACATGGTTGCTTCTAGTTTACATAAACAAATTATATATTTGTGAGCACTGAAGTAACTGTGGCAGATGTAAGCCCACTAATTATGATGTATTTAGTGTATAGCAGAAAGTACGCACCTAAAACAGATTACTAGCTAGTTAGCTTCACCAACCACAAACAAGTATTTTATTTAAGTTTATCCTTTCTCGCCGCACACTACGGACAAAAGCCTCTCATGGATACAGAGGAATATCTCCCCACTACCACAGCAAGCTTTGCTTAACAGTTCAGCTGAACAGAACTAATAGAATTAGTTAGCATTCAAGTTACACTGATTGTTGCTAATGACAAGAAGGCTTGATGGAAATAAAAGCAGAACCTTTAACAGTAAATGAGGACCCACTTTCTGTATAATACAAATTCAACATCACCCTACAAGAATGTTCACCTGCCTTAAAATTTTCTCTCCGGTTTTTGTCTGCGGCACATGGGTAAGAAAGGGTTATAGTGAAAGTTCATATTAAATAAATAACAAACCTCTTGCTCATTCTACTGTCACTAATTGCATGCAATGATATTAATGACCCAGTAATTGCTATACGAGTAGCACTGAAGTGGAAAACATCATTTTGAGGCAGAGTTCATCTCTAGGTGGTAGGACTTCACCAGTGACTGAGTTAATGCCTAGTGACAGTTTAGAATATAACACTATAGATGAGAAAATGTGCCAGTCTCATGGTTATAACAGTTTAGATGGACATGATGTTATTTGCTTTGACCACACAGAGTCCAGGAGTAACCCCAATAAAGTGCCACAGTCAGACTTTGCCCTGTAGATGAACCTCATTCCTTTCAGGGGAGATGCTCTCTACTACAACAATCTAGAGCAATTTTCCACATGTTTGCTTCAATAAAAGAATACCTTCATCTCCTGCTTTTACATGGAGGACAACAAAAGTGTGCTTTATTGCAAAACACAAAAAGCTATTTACATCATCTAACTATCCTTCAGCAACACAGAGTTTGGCACCTTACTACTGAGATCAATTATGGTACTATTGGATGACTGCGCACTTGGCAAAGATGATCAGAAGTTAAGCACTGTTTTGATTGCAGTATGCTTATGTTTGTGTTTAGAGCTTTAAAATACCCACAAAGCAAACCTTAATGAGGGAACATTGCAAACATAAAGTAATCTGAATTTCCAAGGTACTACAGGACCTGCAGTTAAAACACTTGCCATTAAGAAATTAAGTCTTTAGGTGTTTAGCTTCTTTGGAAATTATCACATAGACACGTTCATTGTGGTTCACTTTAGGAAACTCTGGTGGGACAGATGTTAATCCTCCAGTGTTTGGAATTTTGAAAAGTTGCAACTAGCCAGGCAAAATGATACTTTTAATACTTACATTCATACAGTTTTTAACAATTCACTAGTGTCTTAACACTCTTAACATTATTTTGGTTTTTCTTTCTTTTGCAACACAAATTGTTTAATTACATTTTCGATTCTGCTACCAAATCTGCTGTGGCAGCCTCTGGATGGCAAGTGGAATCAAGTTTCAGTGCAGGCTGGGGCTAAACATATGGAAAGCACCTCTGCAAAAAAGGCCCAGAGGGTCCTGGTGGACAGCAAGTTGAGCATGAGCCAGCAATGTGCCCTTGCGGCAGTGGCCAACAGCCTCCTGGGCTCGATCTGTCAGAGTACCGCCACCAGGTTGCAGGAGATGATCCTTCCCCTCTACACTGCACTGGTGAGGGCACACCTGGAGTGCTGGGTGAACTCACAGGCTCCCCAATACAAGACAGACATGGACTTACAGGACCAAGTTCGGTAAATGCTTACAGAGACAATGAAGGAACTGCATAGGAGGAGGGGCTCCATCCTTGGAGATACTCAAAAGTCAGCTGGACATGGTTCTAGGCAACTGGTGCCATCCAAACCAAACCATCCTGGGATACTGCAGTCAACGCCGCTGTTGTGGTCTAAAGCATTTATATGCTAACATATAATACAAGAAAAACAAATAATTTTCAGGATTTGGATTCAGAATTCTGTTTCTCTCACAGCAGCTCAGTAAGCACATAAGGACTAGTGTGCTGCTGCAGTTTAGTGATTTTTGCTGTCTTCATCTACTGAACAGAAAATCATCCTAACAAAGATCCGAACATGCTTTTTAATAACAGCCTTATCAGCTTAATATGGACTCTTCTTCAAGAACAGCTAAGACTACCTTAAGCCTAATCCTGCTTTTACTCACAGAAATATTTGCATGATTTCCTTGGGACTGAAAAAAAGAAACTGGAAGACTGCCCATTAAAGCTTAGTTTTATAGTCCGATTTATCAGAAATAAATACTGAAATAGTCTTCATCCAAGGTTTCCAGGATTGACTAAAGTCAGGAAAGAAAATCCATACTGACATTTAACCCTGGTTTTCAACCATTCCAACCCTGCCTTTTAGCTAATGCAGTTCTCAGACAAAAGTACATTTCTCTCCATTCCAGCTATGTAAAGACTTTAATGAGGCAATTTGAAACCTTTAAAATGAGTTTCATTAAAGCCTTTATAAATTCTTATGCAGTTCTTAATCTTTTTCAGGACTTAAAATACTGTAACATAACATATAACACAAGGAACTGTATAAAGTAAAGACGTAACACCCCACTTGATAAGCTAAATGCTCATCACCAAAGTTAAGTACAAAATGCAAGCTAAATGTGTTTCAGTATGGTAGTGCTCTTCAAGTTTCTGTTTAGACAGGCGCTTTCCTCATACTTTCCTCACATCATGGCATGTCTCCCCAATACACCCCCCACCCCGATTTAAACAGTTACTCATAGCCTGAATATAAAGCATAAAATACACACTCAACCCAGTCTTCTTCTGCATGTAGCCCCGTTAAGGATGTTTATGTGAGAACATGCACAACCTGGAGAAGATCAGGGTTTAAGCTTTTTTTTGCAAAGCACTACGAATGCTATATATATAAAGACTTCCAAGTGAGATTATCTTTCTTTGTGACTGTACTATATGTCCAATATTTATAAGTTGTTTCTGAGGAACTATAAAAGCGAGAAATAAAAATAGTAGCTAAAAATATTAAACAGCTTCTTGTGAAATTTTAAAACCTGTTCAAGTCCTGAGTATTTCCTGATTAATTTTTCTTCCAGTCTGAATATTTTCATCTGATTCCATATCTATTTGGAATACCTGTGGGGGTATGGGGGAAGATAACTATTTTTTTCACAAGATGCCACCAATTAACAATCCGAGCATTCCTATCTTTCATTTCCTTCCCTTAGGAACACAGACATAATAACAGATTTCCTGCTGCACTATCTCTGTCTACTTTAAAGGAGATAAACGATTGGTATTGCTTAGGTAATGGCACCGAATATGAACAAAGTCCATCAATATAAAATAGCCTTATTCTCTTACAAGACCTGTGTGGTCTGGGACAAAACCCCAAAGGACCATGACTCCATTAATCCTGTAGGTCTTAGACTCTGTTAGAAATCTGAAGCTGCACAGACAGTGATTTTTCTCTCCAATAATATTATTTGTATAAGCTGTATTTATATTTCAGTCAACAAGAGCTAAGTGGTATTGCTAACACTTCCCTTAAAAGACTCTTCAGCAGAGTCAAAGACTGACCTCTGGATATCATTTTACACTAAGCAGAAATTATTTATCTAATTTTCTGAGGAAGGCGGAGGAAAAAAGAAAGAAAAAAATCGGATCTATGTACAAATGGAATCAGAGTGACTATTATCACACCAGCATCATACAAAAAAAATAAATAATAACAGTAGATTTCTGGACCCCAGAATTTTTAACAAACAGCACAGAAAATATCTTTGTTGCAAAAGAAAAAGAACTGAAATTCTGATAAGAGTTTTTGTTCCTATTTAGGCTAGTTTGGAATTAACCTCGAACAAAGGAAAACCTGTTTACTGTTTCCTTTAAGGCAGCTCTCGCTAGGTGACCTGGAGGTTGCAGGGGGCTGCAGGTTGAAATCTGCCTCAAAACGTTTTCAGAATGCCCAGCCAGACAGATTAGTCAGCGCTTAAACTGGTCAGCATACTAAAATAACATTTTAATGTAAATCTATTTGGCCACGCAAAGAGATTTATTCTTTCCAGCTGGGCCATACTTCAAGGCACAATCCATATTGTCCTTTAATATGTTCTTCCTCAGACAGTTATTGCCCTTTAATTGTAACAGAATGACAAAGTGAAAACAGAAAAAGACTTGTGATTTTTTCAAATACAGCTAATGCTAAAGTTTCAGAATGACTGTTTTGATTTTAAAAGCCACAGCACTATTGAAGCAGTTATCCAAAATGTAGTGCTACTAGACAGTATAAACCTTTAACTCAGTCAGGGATCAAACAGGGATCAAATATATATAGATATAGATATAGATATATATTTATGTTTTTTAATTTAAGCCAGAAGCCAATTATGTAAGTGGGTCACTTGAAAAAAAGTTGATAAAAAAACATTTAAGGAAAGCTGCATATTCCATTTTGCCAATGTCAAAGCCAATGAGAATCATCGGCTCAGCAGCCTTGGCTAATGAGGTCCAGGCAGAGCAAGCCTTATAAAGGAATCTTTCAGACAACCACTCCGTATCCCCTTCCCAAGTTCCAAGCCATTCTAATACAAATTTGGAACAGGTGAAGATTTCATTGCAGGTGACTTATTTCTTAATGTTGATGATGTCAGCCCATAAACTTCACTTTACTTACGCTAAAGAAGTGATGAAGGGAGTGAGGTATGTGCTTGCTCAGCCTACCTTAGGAGCTTGACAGTGGCTTAAAGGCAGGCAGCACTGCTCCCTTCCCTCTGGCATAGCTTCCCACAGGTTTCCCCCGAGGCTCCCTCAGCATAAACGCAGGGTATTGCAGGGCACTCTATGCCCTCCACCTTTAAGTGAAGGGTCCAGGACAATTCCTGTTCACCAAAAGTAAACATCTTTGGCATATTATATGTGTTTGTACTATGCTAACACGTCTCCCTTCCAAATAAGGAACACCGCATCCAAGAGAGGTAGTGAAGCAGTGACACCATGACCCAAGTACTTGCTGACCAATCCCTCAGGACTCAGAAGATACTCATTGCTCGTTCTGAGCAATTCACAAATGCAGAAAAGTATACTTCATTCCCTAACCATGCAAAGACACAAAAAAACTTTTTAATGCAAATATTAGTTGCAAATCTTCACACCCTTCTGCTTAAGTTTGCCCTTCACACAGATATTTATGTTGTTGGGCACGATATATCTCCCTTCATGCATCTGATTAAGGATTTCCTTAGAGACTTATGATATGTTAGCTAAATGGTCACATATTTTAGGGTAATCAAACATTAATACTACTGAGATCTCAAGTACATTTGACCTTCTCCAGTTCTGTTGAAAAGAAATCAGGTAACTGTAGGAAAATGAATCTATTCATTTCCCAGGAACAAAAAATTGATGATGGCAAAGAACAGAAAGGCAAGGACACTCTGTTACATCATTTATTCACTTTCACAATACCATTCAGTATCATCTTTCCAATTACTGCTGTTCACAGAATTAACTCCTTGGATACTGATACTCATATTGACGAATATCCTGCCAGGAAATGAATTACTTTTTTTTTTATTATTATTAAAGTACCACTAAATGTGAAAACACTCATCTACACTTTTACTTTTTAAAATGTTGCGAATTGTGAAATGAGACTTGCATCTTTTGTATGTTTGGGCTTTGGGAAGCACTGAATAGAAAAGATTTCCTTCTGGTATACCTATCATGAATACATCTGAATGATATAAAAATTATGGCTTGAAGAATTCCTGTGCAATCACATGTCCCTGAAGGTACACAGGGCTCAGGAAGCTGCTTCATCCTGTGTTGTAATTCCTCACCCTAAAATGACTAACTCCCTAATCTGAATAGAGATTTTACAAACCACATACTATTACCTTAGAAAAACAAACTGTGTTTTCAAATAATGGCGAGATGATAAAGGTACATGACGATGCACAAAACATTCAAAGGGCTGACAACAGCCTGCCAGCATAAATAGCGTGAGATTAGGCTGCAGGGGCAGCCACAGCAAGCGCTGCAAAGATGCTGAGCTCAGTAAGCTCGTGTCAGGCTTGTTTGATGCCCCTTAGTTGAGGGAATGCAAGATCCTAAAATACTTCAAAATCAAAAGCTGGCACCTAAAATGCATCACTGCCTTCATTTCATAGCACTCCAATCCCCCCCAAAAAAGTCCCAACAAAACAAGCAAGACAAAACTCAAAGCTACCAAACAAGAAGGAAGGAAGGACAGAAAAAGAAAGAATTGCAGGTCTGTGAAGAGGGATTTATGCAAACAATTTACAGCCTGATTTGCGTGTGTGATTAAGATGTATTATAAGAAATGACAACAAATATTTTGACTACCAGAACTTTCATTGACAAGGCTGTGCCATGAGCTTTTGAACGCAAACTGTTAAAACCCTATCTAGCTTCAGTATCTCCGTAAAATGGTGTCCTAGCTGAGCACTGGCCTAGTTTTCTACCTCTCTCAGTGTTTCTGAGACCAACATCACTGAGTTTATTGTTTTCTCCTTGAATGACAGAAAAGTGAGAGTTTTAGCTTCAGGATGACTGGATTTTCAGGGCTGGGGTGCTTTATTATCCAGCCTGTTAAAATGTATAGGTACCCTTGCTGCAGCTTGGTCAGTATGCTAGCAATAGAGTGATCAATTAGCCATTTGTTTATGCCACAATGAGCAGGAAAAGTAATACCCTAAGGCACTCCAGTATTACTGCTAGGCCAGTGTGATTTTTAAGGCTGAAAGCTGAGTAAGTTCTTTCAACCAAGTTACACTGTAATCCTACAGGAAATGCAACATCTATTATGTCTTATTGCTATAATGAAATAATGATACAAAACTAATGAAAATGAGATGTACTTAATAATTCTCTGGGTAAATCCATGACATCGATATGACAGAACTGACAGGGTATCAGAAAGCCCCATTTGTGCCCATAACTCTCAGGTAGTAATTGTAACACTGCCATTTGTTCCACTACAGCTGGTCTTCTGTGGACAATTTTAAAAGCAGCACTAAATTCTGGGCATATTTCTGCATTTAGACCAAATATTTGAGCATGGTCATTTTTATGCTACACATTTTCAGTGGAGTTACAGATAACTATCTCTTAACAGCTAATCTTGTCACTTTTACCCTGGTATATACCTCAGTGGATTTCAGTGGGAAGTTTGTCAAAGTTAAATACTGTTTAAATGGTATCAGGTTTTTACATACCCCCCAACTAAAAGAGAAAGGGCCTATATTAAGTGATCTTTAAAACAAAAAAATGGTGGTTTGTATCTCCCACTACTGTTATTTAGTAATTTCTACAACTGATATTTAATACAGTGAATTCTTACTTAGTTTCTGTGACATACAACCTGTTTTATACACAGTGTGTACCATAATGGATATAACCGGGAAGTGAGCATTAATTTATATTGAATGCATTTCCATTTCCACTTTAAAAGTACTTGCTCAGAGTACTTTTTGAATTACCCATATTTTTAAGTAAAAAATTAAGAAATATTTACACTGGCAGACATCACATGAAATAGTTATTAGCCCTTCAATTTTCAAGGAGGTGGCAGAAATGTGTTTGGGGACAAACTTTTTAGCAGAGCCTGCTGTTACAGGACAAGGGTTAATGGTTTTAAACTAGAAGAGGGTAGATTTAGACTAGACATACTGAGGAAATTTTTTACAGTGAGAGTGGTGAAACACCGTAACAGGTTGCCCAGAGGGATGCTAGATGTGCCATCCCCGGTAACAAGAGTTATGAGCACCTGACCTAATTGAAGAGATCCTGGCATATTGAATGGGGCTTGGACTAGATGACCTTTAAAGGTCCCTTTCCAACTCAAACTACTCTGTGATTCTGTGAAATCAGACATCCCAGTATCTAACTTCCTCATAACTGCAGAAAAGCCAAAACAAAGAATTTGTTCCATCTCGTAATAACTGGTGATACTTGCTCAAGACTTCAAGAGTGCCCAAGGAGCTAAATGAGATCTGCAGGGCATAGTATTACAATGACAAAACCTAAACTAAATTGTTGTTGTACTCCTGAGGTCTCAGCTAATGGTAACTCCTGATTTACATCATTAACTTTACACATCATAAGTAATTTGAATCACCAAACACTGTGGCTACCTCCAGACTTGTTCTCAGCCATAAATTTCTCGTTAGACTAAAACTCACGTGAAGTTTATTTTGTTGGACAGAGGTGCCATGCACATTCATTTTGCAAGCCATGAAAAAGGATGAAATTCCAAAATCATGCAAGTCTAGGTTTTGCCCGGGAACCCTCTTGGCTACTGTATGGGCACAATAAGTACGTTGTGAAGAAAGGCATGTTCAACTACAGCCCCTCATCGGTAACCCTCGTGAGGAAACTACACTACCAAAACTGGCATCAAAATCGCCAAAAGACGTTTCCTGTGCGAGCGCCTGGACCACATGGAGCAATGGCTAGCCATGTCACATAGTGTGCCCCATCTTTGAACAGCCAGGTCACCGTACTCCTACCTCTGGCATAAGAAGCCCCAAGGACAAGGCGAACAGCATCATGGTACATCACCAGGGCAGGAAACGCGTCACAGTTTAGCTCCACACACCTTTCAGTGAGAACACATGACACAATATTGTGCACAGAAAAAAGAAGCCCTTTACAGGCACAGAAGTACAGTCTAACTTGATTCCCACAAACCAAGAAAAAAAAGAGACAGAGATCCTTTGGAAATCAGAAATAATGCTGAAAACATGCCGGCAAGAAATTATTTTCAGATAAAAAATATAAACCCATTCATTTTCCTCATTTTTCATTTGCTTACAATGTACGAGACAGTGTACTAAAGAATGAACAATTATACTCAAAAGAACAAACAACTAAAACGTGGAACTTACATATGACGTAATAATCTTTGTTCTTCTGAAATTCCAGGCCCCAGAGATTAGGACTGAACTCTTGAAACTTGATGGTAAACTTAACATCTTGATCTGGCTTAGCACAGTTGAGTAGAGGTGTATTGTCCTTTTTAATAGCACAGCTATCTGCTTGGTCTTTATCAACCATGTAGACCTTATAATATTCATATTGACCAACAGTTTTAGAGTCCACCTTTGGGCATATAATATCCAGTTTGTCTCCTATCTGTGGATATAGTACCAATCCTTGTCCAGGAAGGAATCTAAAATGGGAAAAAAAAAAAGGGGGGGGGGTTGGGGGGAGAAAAGAAGAGGGAAAATATGAGACACTTGATAAAATCTCATGCAGAAAAGTAGCAACTGCAGTGAACACAAAGGAACAAACACAGTTTCCAAAACGAAAATGACAGACTGAGCAAACCAAATCTTAATAGTTTGAGCCTAACTCAATTATCAACAAGATGTTTATTTAGATCTTGGGAATCAGAGATGGACTGAATCTTATAGTCCTTATCCCAGTTTTGGGAACTCTAGCAGGTTTTACATCTCTCTCTGGCAAGTACCGCTATTTCTTTCACATTTGGCATGTAGAGCAGCTAATGTAGTATCTGGTGGGCTACAATTAAGTTTTTCTGCTTTGGTAACATTTCTACTATTCCTGCACATATTTTACTAATTTTGGACGTGGGAGAATGACAAGAGTAATCTTTCAAATCCCTTGAACAGCCACGTGGGACAGGAAACAACTTAGATTTTAAGAGTTAACAACATATTAAGATGCTGATTTAACACAAAGGAACATCAGTCACTCAGCAGCACCATGCTTATAGACCCAGAATGGACAAAGATCTACCCGACCCAAAGACCACATATCCTTCTGATAAAACACTTATATTCAAGACAGTGTAACCACTACACTACAAGGATTTATCTTCATAAACTCCACCATTACTGTCATTATTTTAGGGGTTTTTAGATTTTTTTTTTTTTTGCTAGAGGTGAAACACAGGCGTGCTTCTTCCTTACTATGGGAACACTTATTACACAAGCAGACAATGAGCCTTAATGTTTGCACTTAGGCATAATATTGTATCTTTCTAATCATAATAATTAACAGGCAAACATCAGCATTTCATGAAAGAAAAATATAAATAATTACTTATAGTATTGATTAATCCACAAAATGGGGACACTTGTTCTCACAAAGACAAAAGCCACAACAAGTTTGTTTCTCTCTCCATTAAGATATATTTGTTCCAATTAAGGCCAAGAAGTGCATGTTTTAGAACGACAGCCAACAACACAACGTACTCGAATGCACAGACCTAAAAGACTGACTTTCTTTCCTCTTTCTCTTGCCTGACAGCCTTTTCCAAAGATCTTCTTTAATGGAAAATCGGCCTGAAAAACTGACTGAAACAATTGCTGCCTAATGAACACCCTTCTCCAAATGCTAGTATTTAAACAACACGCGTAGTAAATCTAGCTTATTCACAGCCAGTCTTCCTGGACAGTTTAAATTAAGAGTATTAAGACCCATACAGAACAAAGCTGTAGGCGTCAGTCAGTGACCTCCAGCCTCTGGCTTGGAGAAAGGAGCCACCAGCAGTAGTAGTGGGGGAGAACTTACTAAATTAAAGGATGATGCAACGCCCCCCAAATTTTGCTTGCTCC
The DNA here is from genome assembly GCA_035584735.1 of Pseudotriccus pelzelni. Lineage (NCBI taxonomy): Eukaryota > Metazoa > Chordata > Aves > Passeriformes > Tyrannidae > Pseudotriccus > Pseudotriccus pelzelni. Next base: position 79,763,250 of record JAWMRA010000001.1, read on the forward strand.
CATACAATTCAAGTTTATGATCCGTGCTAATTGAGCAGGATTATTTTCACTCACAAAGCCTGTGTAAGAATTATATTTGTTATGAAGCAGCACGTAGCAGGACAAAGACATGTAATTACAGATTTAGGGAACTAGAACAATGAAATGTTATGGCAAGAAAAGTGACTGTTGATGTATAAATTACTGCACTCTTTTGTGCCGTGCAGTGTAATTTCCAGACTGCAGAAACTGGGCTTGGCCACGGCTGCTCAAAATGAGATTGAAGTGGAGATGGGGCAAAGCTGCACCTCCTCCCCCTCCAGTTTTCAGACATGCCAAAGGAATGCAGTGACTACCACTTCCTGAAAGCTGAAATGGCGAAGCAAATGGGAAGGTGGAAATGCATCCTCGGAGTTATAGGCCTAAAGAAGGACGACCAGACGTACGTGTAGATGTGGCACTAAGGGACATGGTTAGTGGTGAACACAGCAGTGCTGGGTTAACAGTTGGATCTGATTATCTTACAGGCCTATTCCAGTCTAAATGATTGGTACTATTATTCTGTGACTGAGGGAAAGGCCAGTTCTGCAAGAGCACCAAGGAAAGGTGAGTAGGAAGATCCCAATCTGCAAACATTCCCAAGGGAGTAGCATGTATCCTGATTCTGGCTCTCCTCGGAGATCAACTCTGACCAGGCGAAGGCAAAGGGACAGAGTTTCCGAGCCAACCTCCATCACCTGTGACTGACTTTACCATCTTGTCTGACTACAGCCCCATTTTAACTTTGCTGCTGTGCAGCAGTGTTGTACAGCAGGAAAAAGACAATTACGCATGCCAGGACAAAGGCTGGTCACCATATGATCACACTGCTGCAAATGTTTCTTCTTGCCAGCAATTCTTCTTCACATAATAGGAATGTTTACTATGAAACACATGAGATTTCAGAGGACTGCATCTTTGCTTTTAAATTAATCAATTTAGATTTCCATACATAACAAATATGAAATTTGTAAGTTCAGACAAATGCACCTGTCTTTCATTATCAATATTATGACCCAAAAGCTCCTCTGAAAAACAAAACACACTGATTCCAATTTTAGACTTTGTGTATATACATGAAACAGCCACAGTACACATTCTCCATGCAAACTCTGAGCACAAACAGGATGGGTTGAGAAACAGCATGCCAGGCAATCCTCAGAAAGAGCTATGGAAGAGAAAGCACACTTGTGAGCCTTGGTTAAGTAGCCAAGAATTGCCCTATAAAAGGTAGAGGACAGAACTGCCCCCAACAGACAGCTAAAACTACATTTTACAAGAGCTTTAAACCAATGCACTCATTAGACTTTATGGCAGGGGAATATTCCTGCTATGACTCTGAAGTTTGTACAGTTTTAGAACTAAACTCAGTAAGTCTCCTTTCACTTGAGTGTCTGAACTTGCGGGATCTAACGCTGATAGGATTAGGGAAGAAAAAAGGTTGAAAATGCAAGGATTAATCTGAGAACTTGCTTGTATTGAAATTTTTTCCACAGTTTGTAGTTTTGATCGTGACCTTTGCGAGAGAGATATTTTTCAAATTTACTTTCCTTATTTTCTTACAACAACAAAGCACGGATATAGATGGAGATAATGAAAAAGTGTCACCTTATGTATTTCAGTTCGACCACAAAACTTGCAACGGCTCATTTAGTAGTTGGCATGATTATTATCCCTATATCCCTATATACTTTTGCTACTGTAGTTTTTATAAAGACTTTAAGTAAATAATTTCTGAAGCTATTTATGAAACTCCAGGACATTAAGACTACTGTTTTATGATCTTATTTTTTAAGACCTATCTGAAAAATAAAAGAAAGAACAACATATATTCAGAATTAGTAGAGGTTACAAAACCTTTAGGATTAATCCTGAATCTTTATTTTCATAAGTGTTCATGTAGCCTTAACTACTCTGGAGTAGCATCAACACTGATAAAATGTTTGCAGGATGGTGTCTATAAAATTTAAGTTAATGAAATGGCTGTAAAAGTCTGATCCGAATGTGCCTTCAACTAATTAAGAGGCTTTTTTTTCCATCAAAACAGAAATATAATAAAGATGGAGCAAGTGGTTTTCAGAATCTTGTGAGGGATCCTGAGGAGGCTCTGTTGCTCCAGTGGTGGGTTGGGACAGTGGCATGCTCTCTCAGCAGTTGGGATAGCGACGGTACTGGAACCACTGCTGTCTAAAAAAAGCTAACTTTCTAACTTTCTGAGTTTCAGCTCTACAAATTATTTACTGGGAAACCTACATACCAATCTAGGCCCCTGTACCCCATCGGAAATTTAGGAGACAAGCTTAGCAAGCTTCCCAACTCATTTCTGTCAGCAGTCAGATATAGCAAGACTCTTAGAGCATCTGAAAAATCCTGCTCACAATAAATAATCCTGGTGCTTGCTGTGGGAAAGCACAGAAAAGTATATTAAGTACCATATAAGCTGTACGATGAAATTCATGCATTTTCTGTCTGGCACTTTTGGATACAGATGGCATTTTTACTGTCAGACCAAAACTGGTGCATTGTGGGCGACATTTGACATCTGTGAAAAGCCCATGGATGTGAATCCCTCCCACACGTCCAACTAATCATGCAGCTTATCAAGTAATATCAACCTGCAGAGTTCCAAACATTTTTTAAAATAATTATATTTGACCAAAAAGTCACATGACACACAAACAGAAAATAGGAACAGAGTATCCTGTTCCCCACTCACACCAATACTGCAATGATTTTACCTACCACACTTATTATACGGCCCAGCAGTAGTTCCTGGCAATAATGTAGCCTTATTGGTCAAAGTCCTCAAGAAGCTAAATTTGTGACATTTTATAAAAACATAAAATGTGTATCTTGCACAGTTCCCAAATAATTAATCAAGAATCTACTTACGGTTTAGAGAAACTTAGCACATTCAACCGTATTAAATTACAAAGGAATTTTGCTTAATGATAACCACTCAAACCTGCCTGATTTCATACTAGCAAGTTCTCAAAAAAAACCAAATTTATCTACCCACACTCATTCACTGACAGAATTCTACCATTTCTTACTACACAGTCATTTCAGAAATTGTAAAATTAACAACAGAGAAAATTCTTAGAGAAATAAATTCTTAAAGAGTTTTTGTTAATCAGTATTGACTGATGTAATCAAGAGTTTTGTCAGGCTTTTTCCAACTTGCAAAACTATACACACACATATATATATGTGTACACATACTATAAATATAGATATGCATGCTTAGCTTTAATGTATTCTAGTAATTATGAAATAAACATGATTTTAGAAAGCATGTTAGTACTTGTTTCAAGTCTTGTATATTTAACTGGGTAAACAGTGCCAAACTTCTGTGCTTTAATAACTTACCTGAACTAATTGGTGTAGGCAGTTAGCTTCAAATTAATGTCACAAAAATAACCCTAAAAATGTGAACAATCAAGACACTTCTTAAAATGCAGCCTGAAACCTACTGTTGGGGAATCCTAAACACCTAACTTTATGAAGTTTAACTACCAGCCTGACTATAAAGTTATCCATTGAAAAGTTTTATTAAGGAAATGTCATGAATACTAATAACACAATATGTTAGTCCGTTACTTGTGAAACTGCAAACCGAAACAGAATACAGAATGACATTCCACATACAAGTCCTTACTGTTTAAAAAGAATAGTTATTAAATAGTATATGTATTCATCAGCTGATTCTTGAGAAAATAACAACATTCATATTTTGAGTATCACTTTGTCCACAGGAGAAATATTTAAGCAAGGCAAAAGTCCTAACCAGCTTGATGCAAAGCAAACAAAAGCTTCAGGAAAAGGCTAATGATTTCAGTAAAGGAGCGGTGGGCTAATTATGATGAAAATCAGTTTACTGATTCCCAAAAACATTGAACTGAATCAAATTCAAAAACATAGACCAGAGCTCTCTATAAGAGTCCTCTGCTCTACACAAAGCTTTCACATTAGTTTCTGTCATACTCAACATCATATACAAAGATATGCCATGTGGATATAATGTATACACCCAGCTGTAAACATGAAACGCTTTTCTTTGCAGAAGCAGTGATTTTATAGGACTCATCTCACTCCAATTTAAATGGATTAAGTGAACATGAGTTCAATGAGAAGAGGATCATTAACTGCTGTGGACAGACAAAAAAACAAGCTTCATCAAAACAAGATTAATATGGAGTCTCAAAATGGGTATCTAATTTTGTGAAAAAGAAAGGCACTACGCTTACATGAAGTCTCTGCGAGAAAAAATACCACAGAGTGACACAGCAAGATGACAGTCTGGCTTTATACACAGACTAGCAAATAAAACTTTGAAAGCAAAAAGAAGTACAGCTTTTCATATTATTAAAATTTTTTTAAGTGAATTATGAAAGCTACTTTTCTTTCCCAATGCAGTCTTATTAAATCATTTTAATACTATAGTGAAGTTTTACAGAACAACAGGGATGCTCAACAGGGATGTTTCTGAATTTAAATAAAATTTAAGAAGTTTAATCTGCTGACCTTTATTTATATGTAACATTTTTCCACACAGTTAATGAAACCATTAATGTAAGGAATAGTTACAAGCATTAAAGGGACTTGCAGGCTAGCAACTAAATGGAATTCAAACAGATAAATACGCAAACATATTCACGCTCATTCCTTAAGATCTTTAATGGCAAGTACCACATTATACAAAGCCAGATTATAAAATAACATAACACAAGTTGGTAAAACTGCAGCTCTTGTATTTCTCACTTCTGCTGTAAGGGAAAAATGCTTCCCTGCAATAAAACCTACAGTAAGACCACAAATGCTTTGACACAGTCCCCTGAAACCATAGCTGATCTCCATCCTGGGGCGTGGGGCACCTCCTCCTTCTTGCCTTTCCTCACCTCTGAAGGAGCCCATATTCTTTCAGACTACCTGGGGCAAAGACTTGCAATGCACTGTAATTGTATTTTGTTTCAATCTCAACTCTGGACAGAAAATGGCAGTGGTACCACCATATCATGTGTCCCAAGGAGCCATGCAGATAGGCACCGTTCTTGGTGCATTTTCCTGAATCTATTCTTACTGAAATCAGTTGCAAAATTTCTATTGACTTCAGTAGGGCAAAACAATGCAATATGTTTGCAACTGAAATCTTAATAATCTACACAAGAATGATTCTGTAGCATTATTATGCTTTCTCAAATTTTTTAGTGGACAAAGAATTAGAAACATGCATAAAAATTTTAGCCCTTTCATCTATCCATTCATCTACCTTTACTAGAGGAAGGCATTCAAAATGCAACAATTGATTTCTAACAGCTGTAAAAGAAGGATGGCCTGACAGTGCATACACTTCTCCCGAAAGAAAATATTTTTTTGCATGGACCTGCAGGATTTGACAGTCAAACTGTACCATCACATCACACACAGTTCTGATGAGTCATGAGCTTCCTTCAACAAATAACTCTTAAGACTAGTCCTGTTGCAGAGAGACACTATTTCACCCCACTCAGCTTAGAATGGTCACAAGTCTAAAGGTGTCTTGCATTTGAGAGAGCACAAAACCTGCAGCCAAGACATGATATTTGGCAAGAACCATACTCCTTTCATCGTTCACATATACAGAAGGTCACCTGCAACCTGGTACCAAACACATCGTATTGGAGCCACTCAAAGAGAAAAGCTGTTTCCTTAAAAGCTGTGATGTTTGAGGTTACAGATGTTATCTTGTTCTGTAGAAAAAGTAAATAAGCTAAAGGAGTTGCCATAGACTCTCCTTCAGCACTATACCAGTCCTGGGTAGGGAGGTAGCAGAGGTAAGTGACTTTGCAATCCGTGTCCAGGGAATCATGTAATCTTAGGGTGGGATCATGGCATCTTGGAGTGACCACAGATACAGGGGCACCAGGAGCCCCCCTTTCCCCAGCCCACCCCACCGGGCAGAGGCAGCACCCTGCCTTCAGCCACCCAGCACGCAGAAGGGTTTTGCTGTTAGCATATCTGTTTCAACCAAGTGTCAGCTCTGCCTGCAAGAGATGGTTTAGTTTTGCTGGAAAACTGCCCTTTCCCCCGCTGCTTTGGCTCTCGCTTGCAGAACAAAGCAAAAAGCTCACTTACGCAACTAAAACCTTCAGACCAACTTGTGTTTTACCCCTGCACCCCCAACAGAAATCCAGAGTGCAAAAACGAATGCCTGTTTTTCTTCCCATAAAAGTTAAGCCTGTTTTCCCTGCTTTAAAAGAAACTTCTGAGAGCAAACATCTATCTTTTCCTGTACAGTATGGGTTTTCCACAAGAATATACAACCAGGCTCAGAGTATGTACCACAAAGGTAAGGCTTGAATGTTGAAAAGATGCACAAACCAATTTTTTACTAAAGTTAAGGAATTTTTTTTTAAATACAGGTTTTATATTCAGTTTTCATACATGACCTCCACATAAGGCACTATTAATAGCAAATAAGTTTCTGTATTATGTGCAGAAAGCAATTACTGCTCTACTAAAAGTACTTAAAGCACTAGAGAATTCTGATCCATTTACTAAATCAATTCCCTTACCACAAAAGAACCACTAATGTGCTTCAGGACAGTCTTCTAACTAAGAAAAAAAAAAAGGAGGATGGATATGACCAGTGTTCTATTTTAAAGTGTATTATATTAACATTTCATCAGCATTTACAGAAATACGAACCTCACAACAGTACTGGACTTACTCAGCTTCACCAAACAGGGAATCATTGCTCACTTGCTCTAATGCAGAAGCACGGAAACACACAGGCACATTCTCCTTCTTATTCTGTTTCAGCAGAAACGTGCTTTCTACGTGGAGTTTAAAAACTGCAAGTGGCTGCAGTGGAGAGTAGCAGCCAGTCTGTATAAATGGCTTATTCTGAGGAATTTCTGAAAGAAAAAGCACTCAGTAGGTGCATTGTAATTAGTTGCTCTTTCTAGTTACCTCTTGACAAATGATGCATGCAGGTCTGGATGAGTGCCCAACTCTTGACCCATGCCACCACTACACACTTTAGTACTTCAAGCAGAAACCCCTAGCCTCAGCATTCTTTTCATTTTGCTTTTTCCAGAAATGTGGCTCTAGTAGTGCACAACATGAGAATCAGCCATGATTAACAAAGTGGGAATTCTTTCAGAAGTGCTTCATATAGCTACGTCCTAAATATATCTGAGGGGAGCTTCCTGCCTTCGATTCCTTACAAATATGTAGCATGTTTCAGGACTCCATTAAAGGACAGAAGTACATAGAAATACACAGGCCAAACATTATTCTCACAACATTTAATGATACACTTTGGCAACATTTGTAAGCCTTTCAAACAGAAAATATTCATGCGATCATTACTTTAATACATTGAGAAAAGCAACTTTTGACACAAAAAACACCCATAAAAATAAACATTTTTTTTGGATAGCACTTTACTGCCCCCTTTTGCACTCTAACATTAGAACAGGTTTCAACATGAACATATGTCTGAGAAAGACTGTGAAGATATGGAGTAAAACGACAGGGCATCACGTTTAGTCACCAGTACGCTCTCAGGCACTGCTCTGGGGACATCTTCCACTTGCCTAAACTGCAAACAAATGAAACATCTAGCTTTGACTGTCCTTAATCTTCCATGGAAGAGATCAGTAATGCATGCTTTAAATTACTGTCTTCCACTGTAATCTGCATGTATATGGGCAACTGGAAAAGAAGGGGATATTGCTCATTAACACTAGTTGTCTCTGTAGCATAATTTTCTAAAGCAAATATCATCTGCAACTTGAATTTTGAATTTGGTTTATTCATCTGGATGACAAAGGGCTTTCCAGTTTGAGGCCATTCATGTGTTAGCAACGCCTGAACTGAAAGGATGGGTGTATCCTTCAGAAGAAAACTTTGCAAACTGGCAGGCAAGAATATTTTCATGAAAGGTGAAGACAAGAAGCCTAGACATTCAAATACCCTACAAGCCTACAGGCATAAACCAGTTCTGCAACTCCACGCTGCAATTACAGTCAGTACGGAATCGATGTATGTCTGTGTCCACACAGATCTGCAAAAGGTAATAAATCTATGGTCTAGTGGCCAGTTATTTACAAAATACTAATTCATTATGACAGAGCCAGAGGGGGACCCATCCTGTCCCAACCCTCAGCTTCCATTTGACAAAGTCCATGTGCTGCTGTGTACACTTATATTTAAACTTAATCCATTTTCCTCTGTCATCCTACAATTACAGTACAAGTCACAATAATATTAAATTTCACTGCCTACAGCATTGCACAATTGAACCATTACTGTAATGAAAACTGACTCCCTTTGATATTAACACTGGTGTTTTCTCTCATTTGCTAGCCATGAAATACAGGAAGAGACCAATGTTGTTTTAATTAAAGAATTGTTGTTCAAAATATGCTACTGGGAATATTAAAGTAGTTCTTTGCTCTCGCGGCAAAGATAATCAGGTATTTCTATGGTTTGAATATTGGGAAAAAAATAAAAAAGAAAGTAAAATAAAAAAATCTGGGCCATGAATTCAGCGTAACACAAAACCAGTGCTCTACTTGACTTGTGCTCACACAGGCAGGGTGTGCCAAACCCAAGAGAGATGGCGCTTTATTGAAAAAACGCAGAGCAGTAGTTAGCATGGAACACAAAGTCAAACTAAACCATGTGTGTTTCTTCCACAAGTCACTAAAGTCTTAGCTTTAGAAAGCTAACAGTGAGCAGCTGGCATTTGCCAAAGAACTACTTTCCAAAAAGTGCAAACCAGATTGTTCTATTGCTGTGCTATTCTGTGCTCTTCTCCACCATTCCTGTTAGAAAAACAAATGTCTTATGTCGGCCACAATGTAAGACTGCCAACCAAAGTTTGCAGTCTTCCTTCTCTTAACTACAGTTTGCTCACACCTGTACAGTCTTGTTTCAGGACATGCTCCAAGCAAAGTCTATAAAAGAGGGCGGGGACTGTCTTTTAGTTGATGAGACATTAATGATCAGTGATTATATCTCAAATTCAAAGAAAAAAATCTCAGCTGCTTGGCAGTCTTTAGAAAATATATTATTGCATACCATTTGCCTGCATAAGTAAACACTGGAAGTAGAAGTTGTTAACTCACTACTTTCAGGAAAAGTTATGCAAAATCAATAAGAGCCTTGTATAAAAGTTTGTGTAACAAATCTCTTTTGGCAAACCATTGTTACATCAAGGAGAAAATGACCTTGAGCAAAAACCCAGTGGGAGCTCTGCAATCAGTCTGCACTTGTTTCTTGCATTAAACCCCAGATTCAGCCACTCACAAGCATGAAGATCCTACGTTCTTATATTGTGTACCAACTTCTCCAAAGTTTGACTGATTTGCAGAAGCAGCATTAACTGGGTGGCCGCAGTCACCTTCAAGGCAGTAGCAATATCTGACCTACCAAGAACCAGCTTTTGGCCCACTGCATGTCTGAGCTTCTCAAATGAAGTTACACTGACACTGGATTAGTTAAAAAAATTTTATAAACACCCAGAAGGGCATTACACACGACTGACATCCCTGCCCCATAAGGAAGAATCCATCAGAGGGGTTCAGCAGAAACCTGGGGACAACAGGAGATACAGACACTCAGTTCTAACTCATTCCCCTGCTCCCACAAGACATTGACACTTCATTCATCCTCTACCACCAGGGGGGCTAAGCCTGTGCACCCCTTGCACATCGGGTTCTCTCTCAAGGGAAAGCAGGGGCTCTTGGGAACATCCTCAGTGATCAATTATCAGTGGAAACATGCTGCTGGCAATACACCAAATGGTGAGCAAAAGAAAGCACAGAAAACTCAGTTCCAGCAGAGCTATCAGGGCAGTCAGACTCCAGAGGCACAGCTGATGTACCCGCTCCCAGCTGGCACAAGGGATCACCGCTGGTACTGACTACCGGTAAGCTACACATTTTCTTTCCAAGTGCAGACAGGGCTGTAGCTTCTGACATAATTTTCTGATATTTAAAAAAGAGCAGTGACGCTTCAGAGAGATCTGTATTTGTCCAAGCCCAAAAAACCTCTTCACTCTGGCCTTGATTCAAGACAGCCCATGCTCAAATTCATCTCGCTTCAGCAAAAATACTCAGCATTCAGCACATGCTTGACATGAATTTTTCTGAATAAGAACAGTTTCCCAAGTCAGGCCCTAGGAGCACAACGCCGCCCTGCTTGCCTTAGTGTCACACACAGATCCACAAAATAAAAAAAACCTACAATAAGCTAAAAATTTAAAAAGAATTGTCTTTTGGTTTTCTTCAAAAAGTGCCTAAAAACTGTCTGACAGAAAGTACAATGATTACCATTTAAAATTGTCTTTTAAAATACTTTTCACACAGACTAGTAATCTTGTATGCCAGTGTGACTTTCCCTGTTCACCTAATCCATATAGCTCAGAAATACCCTGGAAAAAGGAACTGTCCAAAAACCTGAAGGTCAAGTGTTCTGCTTCTGAACTAAACTTAAATTAATTAAACATGAAGATAGCAACTGAAGTGTGGACAGATAATGCTATGGGACTGCAAATCCCCAAAAGGAGTCAAGATGTTCCCAACTCCAAATTTATACTTTTATCCAGTCAGGTATAGAAACCAACTGCTGCTCAGGCAGTAGGTAAGCAGATGGCAAGCACCAAGCGAAAATGAAACTGTGAAACGATGCACCACTCGAAGAGTCAGAAGAAGCGCAGTTATGTGTGCTTCTACCAGTGCTCACTGCACAGGTTCCTTAAACAAACTGCTTCAAACTTGCAGAACATCAAAAGCCAGATGGGTCTTCCTGAATGAATCCACAGGCAAGGAGCCAGGATTCCCGTTTGCTGCAGAAATAGGCCTGGACTTGATTTGAGTCTTCTTAGCTTTGACAGGCTGAAGTCTGGCAGAACTCCCAATCCAAAATAAAATAGCATTCAAGTGAGACTGAGCTTTAACTAACAATAATAATAATAATAATAATAAAATTTCAAATCACTCTTTTTAGCTTTAAAATGCACTTCCCTTTACAGTGCAGCATTCACCTTTCCCACCACTGTTCTCTAGCTTGGGTATCTAAGTAAATGCACAATTTAAAAAAAAAAAAAGCTAACAGAGAGAAGCAATTTGCAGCATCACAGATTTTTGAGCCTAACATTATCATTCCACCATCTAACCTATCCTCCTGCGTAAGACAAGCCAAATAACTTCTCATTTTCCACTGACACATGTAAAACTTGACTATGCTTTAAAGTGTACACAGCTCTGATCCTACTAAATAAAGTTTCGTAAATCTTATTTTAGCCATCAACCATGAGACATTTAAAAAGAACATTATAGGTAGGAAACCCATCTTATGTATATGCCATACACCAGGAATGATTCACCTAGCAACATAATCCTCTACCAGCCTTTATCTTTTTTGGCTTGGAACTTATGTTTAAAACCAGAAGAAAGCATAGACTATTACATCAAAGTTTAAATCAGCTGCACTATAATTATCATGCTGATACCGCAATAAACACTGGGTGTTGGCTGGCCAGGATTGCCAAAAAAGATAGAGGTCCTGCCCTTATTTGCTGTCTCTGACAATGTATATAATCACATCAAAGCAAAGTTCTGTGCATCACAGTTAACAGAAAAAAAAAATCTGGATGTTCCCTTTCCTAGACTAAAATGATAGATTTTGTTCATTATAAGAAAATTTAACTTTTGCCTATAATGAAAAAACAATTATAATGCAAGGCCCTTGAAGGCTTGCAAGACTTGTAGTACTCATTTGAAATCACAGGAGGTATTTTCATGGAGTTGAATAGGAGCTAGACAGAAGCTCTGAACATGTTTATCTACTTGAAATTACAAATACAAAATACAAAATGAGATTTTCGTACTTGAAATTTAAAATTATCTAGGACAGAAATGGTAACAAAAAAAACCCCAGATAATTCAAAATTACACTGAAGACCCTTCAAGTTTAGGGAATTTCTGTGTGTATGCTTATCGTTTCGGGTCTTAAGATCTATCTGAGGGCAGAGGAGCATTACAAAACTGTTTTTTGTTCTGCCATTTTGTTTTCATACTAAGCTTTCAGAAACATACAGAGCTCAATGTACTTGTTTTCTCAAAGCCTCTGCACTGTTCTGTGTGAGGGGTTTTTTTTCCCATCTAGGGAACAGGAGTGCAAATTGCAAAACCTCTCTGTTTTAAAGACATCTTCGAGTCTACGTCACTGAAAACTCCTTCAGGAGAGGGGAACCTGGAGGGGAAGGACTCAGTGTGTGCGCTGGGAGAGGTGGGGTGCGCTGCCCAAGATGCTCTCCCATAGAGGATTCCCCACTTCTCGCTGCCAAACCTGTCGGGCCTTATCTGGTACATTTCTGAAATGTGACATGACAGGCAGGTTCGAAAGCTAAACGCTGGATAATGGTGGGCAAACAAAGGACATCGGTTTTTGCATTATTTCTTTAATTACTTTAACCCTCGTTCGAACAGAAAGCATAAGGCCAGAGTAATTCAGCTTCTCTCTTTGTCATTTGCCTGCCATAAATATGCACCAGTCTGCATTTGAAAAGCTGAAGGAGGCCGCAAGCTTGCTGGACATTTATCATGCTCTGTTCCCTGTTAACAAGCAAATACTTTAGTTGAATGGCCCATTAGCAATCATTGTCAAATGCAGAATGCAAGGTGCTTGGATGTGACCGGCCTGTAAATTAGATGAGGGTGCCCCTGAGCTTTGGAGAATTTCAGCAAATGAATTGGATCTTTTGATATAGATTTGTGAAGGTTAAGTTGCAAGACAGGAAACCTATCTGAGCACTTCAGGCCCCCTGTATTCTGCCAATCTGTCTGGCTCCCTATATGCACTTGTTTATTTTTCATTTGTTAAATCACATCAGCATCAGTAGTTAGACAGTTCGGGGGCTGGAGTTCCCTTTTCAGTCAGATTTATGAAGATTTCCAGCATACCATCGGGTAGGACAAGAATGACAAATTCAAGCATGTAATTAACATCTTTATATAAAAAAAGAAAAAAATCCCAAATCAAAACAAAAAAACCCCAACCCACTTTAAAAGTGTCCGAGCCACTGCCAAACAAACAGCATGAATTCCATTTTGCCGAGCTCATCCCAGGCTCACTCCCACTAAAGAAAGACACAACTGTTATTGTAGGCTTCGGTGTTTTTTCCTCTTGTGTCTAGACTGTGCCTAACAAATGCTGAGTGCTTTCTTTCCCCCCTTTGCAGACAAATGAGAAGGCAATAAAGTAGGTATTTTTCATTTGAATCGTACCCCTGATTTGCAATGTAATGCTGACTTTAAGTTGAGGGTGTTCAGGGTTGTCAGCTGGGTAGAAAAGCAGGTATTAACTATTTAGAAGGCTCTTTAAAAGAAAAGGCAAGAAAAAACAAATCCAAGTAGCTGCACTAGGAGAGGTATTTTACTACCTTTACAGCTGCAGATTGATTAAAAGAAATGACAAAACATGGCTAAATTGTCTGCAGGCTGAACTCAAGGGGCCGACAGCAAACTCATCCGAGTGACTGTAAGTTGGGGGGGGGGGAGAGGCAGATGTTTATCTCATTCATTTCTAGATTTCAGCCTGCTTTTCGAAAATAAACACCACCTAGAGACTGAGCCAGATCCCTTTGGTTATATGCAGCCTGACTGGTAAATAGGAATGGATGCTGTTTTGTTTGTGGTTGTTTTGTTTAGTGTTTTTTTCTTTTACATTTTTGCAGGACGGGAAACACAAGAGATGCTCTGAAGTATCACCTGGCCAAGGCGCAGACAATGTAGCATGTTTATCTTTGCTGCTCCCATGGAGGGTGAGATGGAGACCACAGACTGAAACAAAGCTGAAATCAAAAGGTCTTTGTTTTCTTTCCAGATAACCCCGATCCTACCTATCCCCTCTGCTGTCTATGCCTTGCCAGCATGCTACTGCCCAAAGCCCTAATAGATTAAGGCAACAAACCCCAAGCGCAGCCAATTCTTCAGAAAGGCTGCTGCTAGGGCAGGAGTTAAAAAGGAAAATCTTCCACACCTCACAATTGCAGCCATCTCAAGTTTTAATCGGCCCCCATCTCGGCAAAAAGCAGTAAATGAAATCTATCTTTACCATATTATACACCACCAATGAGCAAGAACTGAGCAGCTTTTCTTCACCGCTTCAACCACCCCAAGCCACAAGTAGGCCTTTCATACTTCCTAATCCCGGCCCCCAAGTTTTGTGCAGTTCTCACATAATACCTTACAGCCCGGAGCAAGGCCCTTAGTTTATAACACCCCTTTCAGAGACGTGTCATTTCTAACATCAAGCTAATCTATATGTTGCCATGGCATCACCCTTTATCTGCCTTTACATCTTATGAACTGCATGGATTTACCACATTATTTTTATCTGAAAGACAGAAAATGGTGGTTTTATTGCCATACAATCAGATTACTGCTGCTAGTTTCTCTATGCCTTTTTACCATACTTCAATCAAAAGGGATCAGTTTCTTTATACTCTGCCCTTGATTTACATTACATCTGTAAAGACCTAGTCTGGGTTGTAATCCCCTTATTAACTATGACCAGGGTTGATTTGCCTAAAAATAAAAGCAAATTGTGTCAGACCTTTTCACTTTGTTTTTGATTCGGAACTACAAAATGGATTACTAAAGAAATCTTCAGAGTTCACACGGCTGGTATAGTACTGAATTTAAAATGAGAATTAAACAAGTTAAACATGGGAGCTGTGTCAACGGTTTACATTTTCCATCATGGGAGAAAGGCTGAACTGCATTTGTCTTTGTGTTCTCTGGCTTTAAAGAGACAATGAAGCCACAGGAGTTTTTTCCAAGCTCTTCTAACACTGTCCATTTGCCATCCTCCCTTCCTCTGCTTTTTCATGCAACTCCCCCATAAACTCTTCTCCCTCGCTGCTCCCTCCCTACCCTCCCAAAAAAACCTCCCCTCCCCCAAGACAACAGTGTGCTGGTTAAAAGTCTATATTCAGTGGCACTGAGTATTTTAATCAAAATATTTCAAGCAGTTTAACATTCCTATGTAAGTTTCCACAACGCCTCACAAAGAATGAGCTCATAAGCAAATCCATGTAGATGTATGATAAATGACCAGAAAAACAGGTTTCTTTATGTCAGCAGCCAAGGCAGACAGACATTAGGCAAACATGAATAACATTTTAATCACTATTTTTTCTCAGAAGAACACTTTCTTCTCATTTGCAACAAGCACTTTCAAGTACTGCAGGTTTACACTGACACATGAAGACCAAATCCTAAAAAAAAACACAAAAAAAGTCTCCAAAACAGGCCTGCCTGTGGCTGCTGTTAAGGGCTGAAAGGCCTGTCTTTGCCAGCGTGCCACAGCAGTCACCTCAGCTCCTCTGTTGCTGACTTCCCATGACGGGAACCTTGGCCGAATTTGAGATGATCCAATGTCGCACCTCGAGCAACGTGATCTCCTCACAATAAAACAGCGAAGAGGAAAAAAAAGGGGAAAAAAGGGGGGGGGTGAGGGAGGCATTCTTTTGTGTGGGAAGAGGGAGAACTTAAGTGATTTTAGCATGACTTTTAGTCACTGCCTCTCCAAAAGCAATTACTTCATTAAACAAAGTGAAATAACGTAGCGCAGCTTACAGATAACATGCTTTAAGATAATTACTATAAATAATATAGCAATTATACTGCACATATAAAAGGCTGGAGAAAATAATGCGCTAAAGAAATCAGCCTTCAGTTCATTCTGAATTAATTTTGCTAATTCACTTGTGCTTCAGAGACCTGGCTACAAATGCCAGAGATATCAAATGAACTGGAAGCCACCGCTCGTTCCTTCTCTTAGCATGCCAAGTGTCAATAGCTATGTTTTGGGTACAATTTAGGAGCATGTGTTTAAATCATTTTAACCTTCCACTCCTGTTTCTTCAGCTTGAAGCTGTAATTGCTGAGGTTAGAAAGTGCGGTCCCACAGCACAGGAGTCCCAAATAAATTCTTGTCTAGCTGTGAGGCTCCCAAACATGTTGTGAGATATCGTTTTAGCAAGCTCTTTGTGCTCTGGCTGGCTAGCCCGGTCCTGTGAAACAACGGCTGTCCATTACCTACAGTTTATCATCCTGACAAAATGTGAGGAATGTGGATGTGAAAGCACTAACAATTCCACCCCTGGTGCTTTCTCCTTTTTTCCTCTCTGTATTAAAACCGACAAGATTAACCCAAATGCAAACTGCAGAGCATAGTTCAAGGGGCTATTCAATCCGTAGTGAATGTGCATTTGTTTACCTACAAAAATAAGAATTTCAGATACAATGAAAAGCAGACTAGTCTATATGCTACTGAATAGAACATTTAACAGGGTCATCAATTGTAGTTTATTTTATCAGTTTCTGACATGTTAGCATTCATTCAGAGGCGGGCTGTGAAACATCCCATATATAACTGGTTATCAGAGGGAGAGAAAAACAGCTATATAACCTAACTTAATCAGTGTCAAAGGCACCACTTGTGAGGATAACCCTCCACATGTCCTAAGAAGAACCGCCCTGCTCGCCGGCCTATAGCGCGCAGGGAATAATGACACTTAAGACATAAGCGATGCTTTTTTGAATGACATTCCTCTACTACTTCACAAAAGGGCACCCCACAACACTACATGCGGCCCTGTATCAAAGGCGGTGCTGAGCCCTTGTGAGGTGAAACTGAGGTAACCCGTGCTATCTGCATACAATGGCAGACAAACAATGGCAGAAACAATACACGCATAAAGTCCCCCATTAAAAAGTGGTAACAGGAGTTAAAGCTACAGAGTATTTTTTCCTCAGTGTTTTCAGGAACAGGAGATCTAAAGTTCTTCAGATGATAGGTCTGTAAAGTCTACCATCTGCAACAATGATGTTTAACCTCCCAAGCAATAAAGTCACAGGTATAATTATTTTATGGAGGTCACTTCAACCTCATGATTTGGTCGAGGCAATAAAACAGATCTCTAAAAAGGAGGGGGGAACAAGGGAGGGAGCTCTGTGTTCAAATAGCTACTGCATGCTCTCCCTCCCAGCCACCTGCTAGAAATTATAACCTCTAGACTTCAGTGCAAAACCAATTCAGTTTATACATTCACCTTAACATAAAATTTATTATTTCATACTATATATTAACCTGACTAACAACTTCTGCCAGCATTTAATTGCCTACCTGTTCAGCAGATTTATGTGTTGAGACTTTCAATAGAGTTAAATGCACTGCTTCCCTGAATAAATTAAACAGTACCAAAGATAGTTATTATTTCAAACCTAGAAAGGAGCTTTATTATTATACCATGCCAAGATCTATTCAGCAGCTTTACTTCTCAAGCTAACATTCAGCTTGAATCCAGAGTGAGGACAATCTCATCTAAGGAGAAATTATTCAGTATCCTTCAGGCAAACAACTGTGAGAAGAATTAGTAAGAAATTCTGCTCTGAGAAGTGGAGCTGCCTTACCGGCAGCAATATCAGGAATGCATTTGTAAGCCTCCTCAAACTCCAGGCCTTCAAGTGGCCTATAAATCACTAGCCCCAGCAATTGAAAAGACTAATTTTAATAGTGTACTTCTTCACTGTGGTGATTAAGCCTCAATGAATCACTCAAGAAAATTCAATTACATCAGCAACACAACCTATTTTTAAGCGTGCATTTAAGTTGAGAAAGTAATTAGATATTATCATTAGATCTACCATTAACAACATTCAAACCTTTTTTGTAATCAAACAGTTTAGAATTAACTAAATGGAAACACAAATCGTGTTTGATAAAGGAAGCATATCCCCAGGCTCTGTAAGATCGGTTGAATTCAGCTGCTCGGACACCTTCGTTTCACTGCTGGCTAATAAAAGCGATCAAGGTAAGTTAAAAAAAGCAAAAGCAGGTTGGAGCTGCCAGAGGAGAGCTCAGAGCAGCCGGCTCTTCTGCTTTGGAACAGTGACCTCTGTAGGCATAAACCCAGCGAGGGCTAGGATGCAAAAGCCTTCCCCTTCCTCCAAGGCCGAGCCAAGGCTGTTTTCCACCAGCACAGCAGGCCCACTCCTGCCATGCAACCCCGGCTCGCAGCCTTTGCCTTTTGAGAGCCTAAAGAGCCTTATAAAGCCCGCTTTATCCTCTGATGTGATGCCGTGCCTTTCTTAAGTCAAAGAAAGGCTTTTAACTATGTAGCATCATGCAAGTGCTGAGCCAGTGACTGGAGCTAAAATTTACTTTAAACAGGCTTCCCACCTGGTGCATATAGAAAATGAGCATTTGTCAATTAATGTTACAAATAAAAACACCGAATTGAGTAGTCCATGGCTTTCTTGTCAGGTGATTTTTAAGAAATATCAGAAAACTACTCGGTAAAGAAGTCTTACAGAAATATAGCAAGTATTCACATTATTAAAAAAAAATACATGCAGAAATCTGTAGCGATTTTTTTCCTTCAGTGAAAACAACAGGAGATAACGATGCCTGTAAGGCAAGGCTACTTGATAAACTTGAGATGCTACTTCCAATTCAAACTTTGAAATCTTCACCAAACTCCTGGAGATCCTGCCACCTACGCAGAATTAATCCTTGATCCAGGAAATACTCCATTCATTCTTGTCTCATCACCACATAACACTTCCTCTACAAAGTCTCCTGGGAAAACAAGATGTGTACTCATTGGACTTAACGGGAAATTCTAAATTCAATTAACACAGTGCATATGGTTTAATTTTAAATACCTATAACTAAAGATAGAGCATGCATTTAAAGAAATTATTTTAACCCATTTCTGATTTTGCATCACTGGTTTAAAACTCCCTAAATGCATTACAGACTATTTCTTCTTACTGCAATTTCTGTTTTCTAAACTAGTGGCTTTAATCACAAAAGTTCAAAAGATCTCACAACTGTATATAGCCAGTTTCCACATTGTATGTCAAAAAATCAAGGGGAAAAAGAGCAACAGAATTAGCTTTTCATCACTGCCTCAGACCTCTTTTTAGAAGGACGGCCCACTTTCCAGAAGTTCCCCTTTCCAGCAGCAATAATTTTGTAAGTTTAAGTAAAAAGAATTTTTTTAAAGCATGTGCTTTTATTTTAAGAGTGTGCTTTAACAGTGAAGTCCTGGGAACGCATGTACATTTTAGCCTGGGTTTGTTAATGAAGAATGACACTAAATGGTTGTGTGATGGGTAATGCTTAGTTCATTACTCACTGACATGTGCCTTGATACCATCAACTCCACAACCAAATTTAGCCCTGATATAAGCAGATGTAACTTCGCTGGAGTCAATGGGATGAGTTTGCATCTGCAGACGGAGAAGTTGAAGAGTATCACCCTTTCCTGGCAGCCCAGGGCAGTCAGCCCGGCTCCTCCGGCCTCCGCCGCTGCTCCAGCCCGGGCGAGCCCGGACCCCGCCCGCAGGTCTCAGCCTGCTACCGCCGCCCCACTCTCCATCCCGCTCCCGGTCCGCCACCCCCTCCCGTCCCGGCCAGCCCCCCTTCCCAGGACCCTCCCGCCGGGGACAAGGGGCTACGGGGCGCTCCGCCGTCACACGGCATCCCCATCCTGGGGAGGGCCGGATCTTGCCGCCAGCCCTGGCCAGAGTCCCCTGCAGCCGCCGCTCACCGCTGCTGCACCCACCGCGTCCCCGCGACTCCCGGTAGCCACGGCCGGTCTGCGGCACCGTCCCGTCCCTCCCCCGCACACGGCCGCGGAGGACAGCGCCGGCCCCCGGGGACACGGTGGACGGGAGCGGGATGGAAACTTACTTGGGGTTGGAGGAATTCCAATATATGGGGTCTAAAACGATGGACCGCGCCAGTGCAGTTCTGCATAAAACCATCACGGCTCCCCAGCAGTACTTCCAGGCGGAGGCATCTCGCCTCCGCGCTGCCATGGTCGCAGGCGGCACCGAGTCCCTCCCCAGAGCCTCGCCAACTCCGCCGTGCGCCTTCCCCCGCACCTGAGCAGCAACAGCAGGGTCGGTGCCCAGTATCCCAACAGCTGGGGCGATTAATAGGGAATAATAATAATAAAGTTAAAAAAAAAATCACAAGCTAAGAGTCGACGATGTAGTTGGCGAGAGCTGCAAGCAGATCTACTGAGTCATGTATGCCACTCGCACGTAGGAATAATATCTCCTGCGAGGTAAGATCCAAGCTACCTCCGAAGTAACAGCAATAACAAAAAAAACCGCAAACGCCTCAGTTCTTCCTCTTACAGGGGGTCTCCCGGCTGCCTTGGAAGATGCCACTCAAACTGCCAACTCCCATTTGAATCCAGAGCGCCATACGCGTTCACAGTGTCTTAAGGCTCGCGTGAAAAGGAGTAGGGAAAAAAAATCAGGGTAAAATAAACGGTGGTAGGAGAAATATAGGGGTGAGGGAAAAGGACACAAATTCGGCGGGAGGCTCCTCTTGCTTGTCTCTCACTGCTCCCCGCAGTTTGCAATCCGCAGGACACTAGCCCGGGCTGTTTCGGGGAGCTCGGAAATACCCGCGAGTCAATAAATCCACTCCGAGTCAGCTCCTCCGGTCCCAGGGAGGCGCATCCGCAGGGCTCCGGCTTCCCCGGGGAGCACTGCTGTCCTTGTCGCCGGCAAAGACCACGGAGCGTAGCAAGGAAAGAGGGACGGATAACAGCAAATAAAAAAAAAAAAATGGGCGGCGGGGGGATCGCAGCGCCAAATCGTCCCTCTCCCCCGTTGCGCGATCTGCAGTGCGCGCCGCGGCGGCCGACAGACTGAGGACGAGGATGGCCGGGCGCGGAACTTGCGCCGCCACGCAGCCCCGCCGCGGAGGAGAAGGCAGGGAGCGAGGGGAGAGGAGCGGCGCCAGCCACGGCCGTTCCCACCGCGGCGCCTCCAACCCGCGATGTCGCCGCTCCGCTCCGCTGCTGCTGCTGCTGCCACCCGTGCCGCCGCGGCGAGTTCCCGGCGCAGGAGCGCGGCCGGCGGCAGCGCGCCGCCGTAGCCATATAAGCGCGGCCCCGCCGCCCCGCCGCCGTCGCTCATAGGGCCGCCGCCGGGCCGCCGCGCTGGTTGGGCGCCGCGCCTGTCACTTACCGCCGCGGCGGCGGGCGGGGCCGCGCCGGGCCCGGCCAAGCGGGGCCGCCAGGTAACACCCCCTGTCCTCGCCACGCCGCGCGTCGGGCGACCGGCGTGAGCGGGGAGCCCACTCGCTGTTAGTCACGCCGGGGTGGTGCGGGGAGCACGGCGGGCCCGCTCGGGGCGAAACCTGGAGGGGGGAGGGAAGAAATTAAATAAGCATTAAAAACCAGCCTTTGCTAAAACTCTTTCCCCAGTGCAGTGCGGTTTACAGAGCGGGGAGCAGCTGTAGGGCCAGGGAGTACCGGGCTCCCCCGCACCCCGCCCGCCGGTGCGGGCGCAGCGCCCCTGGGGAGCGCGGCTGCCGGCGCTGCCCGGGCAGGCACCGGGCCGTGTCCCCCTTGGCGCGGAGCTCCCCCCGCAACTTTCTGCGGGTTCCCTGCCGGGCAGGAGGGTACGGGGTGCTCCCACCCTCGGTCCCCACTGGCCCTTCTGGCTTCTGGAGTTTTCGAAGTTTGTGTGGTTCCGCGACAACTAAATAAAGAGTCGGACACGCGGAGCCCCTCAAAGGGATGCGGAGCGGCGGACAAAGCGGGGCTCTGAGGCCGGGTGGGGGTTCCCTCGCCTTTCCCTGACGATTGCTCAGCACTTCTTTTCTCCCTTCCAGAGTTCGGTGGGGAAGGGTTCGGACCCAGTTCTTCGAGTATCCCAACGGCACGACACCTGACCCTTTTATTTCGTTCTATCATTAATTTCTGGCCAGAGCGAGTTACCTGCGGACAGCGCGGAGGATGCTTCCCCCGCGGCCCCGCAGGTGCCCCGGGGGGCGCGGAGGGCGCCGGTGGGCCGCGGCAGCCCCCGAGGGCGCTCCCTACGCCGCGCTCGGAGCCCGACGCGCCACGGCTCCCGCGGCTCTTCCACGGGACCAGAGCTCCCACTAGCGGCCAGCCGCTGCCCTCCGCGGGGGGAGCGGTGCCCCCGGCTGAGCCCCTCCGCTGCTCCCCCGCGTCCTGCCGGCCCGACGCCTACCCCGTTCCCCCGCACAAGACCCCGTGTAAGGCGAACCGGGGCGGGGGGCGGCGGCAGCGGGCTGGGGAGGCAGCACACGCGAGGGGTCCGCAACAAGGGCTGTACCTCGGCTATGCACGGGTTGTGTAATGTCATAGTCGCTCCTGTGAAACTAAGGGGGTTACCGAATTTCTTCCAGCAGGGATTTCTTGCCAAAATAGTATCTGCAGAAAGGATTAAAAATTAAATCGCAGGAAATTACGACGTTGTTTCTGTCATTATCTTACCTTTTAGTCGAGGCACGCAAAGAACATATTACCAAAGACCCTAATAAAGAGCCAATTTCGCATAATTTTATTCCCGAAAAAATACAGGCATTCACTCAAAAAATCGTCTTCGTGGTGGTGCTTGTCCGGCTTTTAGACGAACGCTAAGAAGCTCTTATAGCAAAACAACTGGCACCGTAATTTCTTTCGCGGATCAGTTTTGGAAACCAGTGTTCTCTTTCTACCTCTTTTAACTAAACCAGTGTTTCAGCCTGGCAGAGCCCGCTCCTCTCGCTCGCAACACAGGGGAAAGAAATTTGAGGCACGCTCGAAGCCCCATAGATTTTGTGTGGTGTTCGGTAGTCCTCTAACGAAATCTAGCACTTAAGGAAACAAGGAAATAAGTTTGCTTTTCACACAAAACATCGAATACGTTTTCAGTAAACTGCTTAATTAAATTTAATTTGCAGTGAGGAAGGAATTGCAGATCCGACAACGCAATTTGGTGGAAAAGGATCTGATTCCCGGGACGGAAACTTAGCACTCAAGTGGGAGACAGAGCTTAGGTATCTATGCACTTCAAGGGGCATCAAAGGAAAACTTCGCTAGTGAGGGAAGGAAAGTACTTAATTATTAAACTTTTAAAACAAATGTGTGGTGTGTTACCGGTCGTGAGACAATGTAAACATAGAGCCCGATAAATGCTTCCAGCAACAGAGACGTGTAAAATAGGTCTAGCTCAATTTTGTGATACTGCTGCTTCTGTTTGTTTAGATGCAAAAGGTTAGGAGCGGTGTTTTGTAAAAACTGTGAGTAAACTGTGACCTCTGACTTTGCGTATCCTTGCTTTAAGTAAACCAGAGGAAATGAAGAGCCTTGGTATTGTCTGAAAATATCCTCCAGTATCTAAATATATCACACGACGCCTATTGTCCAGCAGCTAATAATTTTGCGCAAATACAGCGGTTTTACTCTACCGTCCAGCATCCTACCGGTGCACACTGTAAGTGTATAAAAAATTGCGTTAATAAAATCACTTTTGAGTGAGAACCAAGAGAAAAACGACACTTTATCTCCGAGATAACCTAAGCATCAAAGATTAAGACATCCAAAGAAATGGGGGCTCGGTAGCTACTCCGTCCAGGTCACCCTTTTTGGCAGAGGGACCGGTATCTGCGGCTGGGGTCGGGCCGGGGGGCCCTTTCAGCGCCGCGGAGGTACTTACGAGTGCGAGCAGGACCGGGCCGGACCAGGAGGCGGGGGGCGGGCAGGAGCGGGAGGCGCTCGAAGGGGCCGCAGCGGAGCGAAGCCCCCGGGCAGCCGCGCTGCGACCGCGCTCCCCGCCCGGTCCCCGCAACCTGCGCCCGCTGCATCGGCCTTCAACATTCCCGTCTCGCCTCCGAGAAGCAGCAGGGATCTCCTCGGACACGGGGGAAACGTGAAACGTTGGGGACAGGGGTTTCAAAGCCAAAAAGATGACAAATGTTCGGAAGTTAGAAATCAGCTTCGGCCGCGTCTTCTCTGAGGGCTATTTCAGAAGGAGGTTCCGGCAGACATTTCGGGTTTCGCAGGGAACGCGGTTTCCTGACATACGAACTCGCAGGGGACAGGCTGCTGGGGGAAATCCTGCCGCGGCCGTAGGAGCGGCACCGCGGTTCCCCGGCGCCTGGGCGGTCCGGCTCGGCGTGAGAGGATGGACACACAAATGGACAGACGGAGGGATGGATGAGTGCTGCCAGCGAGCAGGTGAGACCTATCCCTTTCCTTCACTGAAAAACTGGGACTCTGCCGTTTGCATCGCTTAAATTTTCTGTACCTCAGCCAGGCTTAAAACAAAAATTCGGGTTTATCGCTGAATAACCTTTTTCACCTTCTTTTAGACAGTGATGTGAGCAATACTTACATAGACATTTGCTCTGGTCCTACGAAATTCATAACAAAAGGCAGCTAATCTGAATGGGATCAGGATTGGGCCCACAATCCCTGATTCTCTTTTAAACATCAGTCTAAACATGGACAACGAGAATATATGGGACATAAATTTATTAAGTGGAAAAGCTCACCATCATTAATCATTACTTAAAAATGTACCAATTTTAAAAGTCAAAAATATATAACTCAATGAATACAATTACTGCTAAATTTATTAAAGAGAAAAGATCACAATTGATGCTTGCTGACTTAAATGGATTCTTTATCATTTGTCCAAAGGACAAGTGTGCCGGATACTTGAAACAGCTCTTAATATATATCATTCACACCACAACAATGCATTTTCTGCATTTACGGTAGAGTAAATACGTATCTAGATGTTAATTTGCCTTCTCCAGGTCTATTTTATAACTGCAATTTTGGTTAACCATAGCTTCTTAGAAAATGAGCTTGGCTCCTCCTAAGTACAACTGTAGAATTCAAGCAGCCTTATAAAAATCAGAAAATAAGTTTGTACACCCTAACCATGCATTTTAATTGTTTGACTTATTTTTATACCAATTCTCAGTACCACTCTGCAAAACCAAAAATATTTACATTCTTATGTGGTCTGTGATATGAGTGATAGAAAAAGGGCCTGGCATTAAGTTTCTACGTGCCCATCCGTTTATTATAAAAGGGAGTTCCATGTCCTGTTGAGCAGAGCTGATGCTGAATCAGCATAACCCTTGATTCTAAGTGTCAGTCCAGTGAGAATGATCGGAAGCATGAGGTTGTTCAGTACAGAATCAAGAAGCTCAGCACTCTTCTGCTGGCTAATAAAAGGGTGGGATGGGGAGATGAAAATAACCCTGAAATGCATGTTTGGTGGCACCAGGATGAGAATGAAATACAGATACATGAAAGTCATGGTTCAACTCCAGCCAGACCAGCCTGTCAGTCCGAAACCATACCAAACCAGGCACTTCGACCATATCCTCCTGCCTTGGAATGAGCCTTGAGGCACACTGGCAGATCACAGTTCTCTTCTGAAATCAACCCCCTCTGTAACACAGCCTGGAACGTGTTTATTAACTTGAATTTTGCCTGCACTTGCACCAAGACCCTGCAATGACAGAGCTAAGATCCCAAATGCTCTGAAAATGTTTAATGAGATACTGTACACAGTTTAAAGTGAATAACCAACACCTCCATATTTGGTGTACGTCCGAAAAATGGCACACTTTAATGGCATCACGAAGAGGGTATTACCAGCTTCAGGTCAGCAAGGGAAATAGAGAGCGTAAGGTGTATGAGATAGCACAAAGCTAAAGAGAAAAGGAGAAACATCACTGGTAAATCCTTTAAGACAAGATAGGACTGGATGAACTATTGATACTTTAGTGAGATTATACGTAGGTATGCTGTTGCTTGGCAGTTTAGATATCTCACCAACCTGTCTCTGCTTTGCTAAGCGTCAAGGATTCCATCTCTCCATTCAATACATTTCACAGCAGTCAGCTTTCCACTTGTACTTGGGAAAAGCAATGATAAACGAACATCGGAATTAGCAAATTGCCAAAGTAAGAGCACATGTTTAGCATGCTGCTCTAAGTCCTTCCATGCTCCTGCCTTTGCAGACAGATGCACTGTTCAGTATTAAAATAATTATCCGGGACATTTACGAACAGGGGTTGGGGAAATTAAGGTCTCTTCTGTTATCATATAAGGGAAATGAATACTGCTCCAGGTAGGCGGCAACAGAAACACCTACTGGTTACTGTGAGTGAGTCAATAACACACAAAACCCCCAAACAAACTAAAAATTGCTTAATCAAAATTTGAAGTTGAAACTTCGAACTGTAATGAAATAAAAATAAACACCCAACACATTCACTAACAGCAGTTTTTCTAGGTAGGTTCAATATCCTCTTGAAGATGCATGCAGGGAGCTCACAGTTTAAACACCACATAAATGTCAGCCTAAACAGGCATGAAGTTCTCTGGGAATATAAGAACATACCAAGTTCTCACCATCAAATGTCAATTTACCCCCCTCCCAAACTGAGCACACCTCTATTTTCCTAGAAATCAGTATCCCTGAAGTCCCGCAATAATTTTAAAAAGAAAGAAAACCACAGCGCAATGAAAATGTAACATTTGCCCATGCTGGACCTACAAAGAACCATCTCAACAATAGAGAACACTTTAGGACAGCAGAGATTCCACTAGCTGAACTTCTATCCCAGAGGAAAAAAGAAAAAAACAAAAAAAAAACCAAACAAAAAACCAAAACAAAAAAAAACCAAAGCAAAACACTCAAACCAAAAACCTAACTGCTTTTCCACTTCTGAGGACAGGGGAAAGAGAAACAGGTAGTGAAATGGGGAAAGGCAGAACGGGCAATCTCATTTGGAATGAGCATTTTGTCCAAGATAGCCCTAGAGGTGTGACTGAAAAAAACCTTGTAACATCTAAGTCTACACAATGCTATATGGGGAGAACAAAAGTTGCTATTTAGCAGCAAATTATGTGATGCAGAACAAAATGCTTGATACCACAGCTGCACATGATTACTTAGCTTCTTGCTTTTAGAAGAGGAAATGAAACTGCATAGGTCTGTTTTGAGCATTGACTTTTAATAGCTTGTTTCTCATAAGGGAACAGGGGATGTTTTCTGTTTTAGAAATACAGGTATCAGTTGATCTTTAAATACAGCCTGCTCCTGCCAACAGGTCATGTACATGATTTATTTGGCTTCAGCTTTTGTTTTTATGCATTAAGCAACTTTCAACCTTCTTTTGTAATACAATATATAGGCAAATTTAAGTACAATAATAGTGTAGGTATTTTACCGTCTTCACATTTTCTTGACATGCTGGACAAAGTTATACACATCAGTCTGCACCCCAAGCCCCAGTTTCATACAAAGCATGTTGAATACTGCTTTCAGTGGCACACTCAACTTGCTCCCACATTTAATTTGCCAAATCTACAGAAACAGACCCTTTGGGAATATCAGGAATTCCGACTTTGTCCAGTGACATTCAAATGCTCAGGCAACTATTGGTAACTTTCATTTTATGGTTACTACAGATGTTGCACACTGACAGGAAAGTTTTAGAACTGGACAAGCTATAGTAATCTAGGTTTTGGTAGAAGAATTATATACAAAAAGGGGATTTATATATATAGTTTTCAATCTGTTGTTTCATTTTTCAAAATAAAACCTGTATATATAAATGGATAATATTCAAGAACTGTATATGAGTAACAGTTGCTTTCTGGCTAAAACAATATATTTAGACAGAGTCTCACTTGCTATTTGTCACTTCAAGTATACTAGCCAGTCCAGTCCTTTGGGAGAAAAAAACTTCCATTTTTAAATCCTTGAGGATGCATCAGATTCATTATATGGTAATGACCTTAACTTATACAATATACTATATTATGAGGTGAACCGAAGGGGATTAGATATCGAAGTACCGCTCTGGGTGCAGTAAACCGAACAGCCGTTTAAACATGATACTACAGCTGAAATAAGTCTCTGTCAGAATAAAAACCAACATTCATAAAAACAGCAGCAGCCATCGAAAACATTCACAACTGCAGGGATTTTTTTACTGTGTGTAATTTTGCATTATAAGTAGGAGAAGCCACAATAGTTTAAAGCAAAATTTAAAAAAATACCACTATAGTCTTGAATTTAATAATGTGAATTGTCACTCTCATAGCTGTTTATAGAAGTGTACTAAAAAAATTTACTTAAACATATGAATTTAAGACTTTCACTTTATTCAGCAAATTGGTTTATTTACACAATGGGGAACGCTGGTTGAATGCTGTCAATGTAATAAAAACAAATCTAACAGAGACAATACTGCTCTCTATGTATTCATAGCAGAAATGACAAACTATTTCCTTACCTGTATCAGGAACATCAAGCGCAACAACGGGACAGTATCATAGGACACTGATTTAACAATAAACCGCAGAGGTCCAGTAATACTATGGCAATTTACTCATGTATTTACTGACTTCAAAAAAAAAACATTAAAAGTCAGCAATACCCAGTATAAAGTTCTGTCAATTATCAGAGCCAAACTCTGACTAGTAGGTCAGTAAAACCTTATTAGATCATCCACAATTCATGAAGTGACATGACTTGCTTCAGATCACCAATACAGAAACACAACTGATGAAAACAGATTACTCTCTAAAAGGCAATGATGATCTGATAAGGGTTTAACTTAATGGAAGTTTTAAAAAAAATAAGAATTGCAGAGCACAGCCCCTATTAGAACAAGCTAACTTTCCAACTTTCAAAAAAGACAAAAAAAAAATTGAGAGAAAAAAAAAACCAAAAACACTTCAACATGAAGCTACCATACAAAGTTTTTTTTGTTTGTTTGTTTTTTTCCGTTTGTTTCTTTTTTTTCTTTTAGGAGTTCAGAGTTGAAATTTAATCCTGGCTTTTTAGGGAGAAGGACAGTTTTGGCCTAGACTTTCCTTTGCCCAGGATAATTTTTTGCTCTTCCTTTTGCTGACGTTGTCTCTCTTGTTCTAGTTTCATCCTCTCCTCATGAATCTTTCTTTGTTCTTCAACAATTTTCAATTGTTCTTCAGCCTATGTAAGAAAATGATAAAATTTAGGCCAGCATATTTTGTAGTTGTAAAAGCAATTTACAAGTCCGTATTAACTTCCAAACAGGTCCAATCCTGCATAGGTATGTAAGCAGTTCTGCCTGAGCTAGATGCCACAGTTGGTTTAGTGAAACTCTTTATAAAATGGTTATTTGAACTGAGTTTAGAAGAAAAACGGAGAACTTTCTACAGCTAATGTATTGAAATCTTGAGTGCTTACATCCCATATTTTTCAGCATTGCTGTGCAAACAATACTTTATGTTTAATTAAGGAAGACAGTACATATCTAAAGATATTCCCTGATGTGTAAGATGCAGGCACAATGAAGTAACACACCGATAAGCAGAGGTCTCCCTGCTCCAAAACCCCTCTAAAAACTCCTACTAATCCAAACCCATCTTTACTTGATTTGTAACTAGTCCGTCCTTACACTGACTGATGGTTCTTACAGCTCACCCAGTGGTCTTCTAAAGGTGCTTATTTTGTTCACTACATCAGTTTATACTTTAAATTTTCTTTATGTCCTGTTTCGACCATACAAGGTTGAGCAAAGGGTAAAACAGAAAGAGATCTAAAGCAGGTGCAGTTCAAGCAAAGAGTTTTAAGAAGCCTCCTTTTTACATGAAAAAGGTATAATTATGTGGGCAATTGATAACTGATTGAAACTGATAATTGAAACTGATAGAATTCAATCAAGACTTAGAAGATGCTTAGTTTGGCTTATCATCAAATGATTAGAATCAGCTAAATCATATTAAATATTTTCATGTGGCAGGCACCTGATTACATGGGCTTGAAGACCAACATATGCTAGACATTTCCAACTTAGACATCTTAAGCTTATGCTGAAAGTCCCTTTCAGCACTTCAACATCAACATTATACTAGAGTCAAATCCAGTTTGTACTTGTCCTGCTCAACGAAACAGAATTAGTCATTTGAAGCTGAACATGTCTCCAAACTTACTTCAACCCTCCCCATGAGCTGTCGTTAAAATGGACTTTTTAAATTCAGAAGGCAGCAATTTCCCTCCAAGTTAACTGCATCCAAACTACAGTGTTACTGCTAACGATTCTGGTCTTTTATGCTCAGGGGAAGGAGAGCAATGCTATTGATGCAACCAGCAATAGGCAAGTTAAACTCTAGGAAGGGTCAATTTGTTCAACTGTGTTGCAAATCTAGCAGAGACACCTGTATTTCCCTACAAAATGGTTATCTACATCTTCACATACCAGTTTAGCTTGTGCTTCTGCAATTTTTCGATTATTCTCTTCCAGTATTCGCTCTAGTTCCTCACGCTTTGCACGCTCTTCTTCCTAAAGGGGAGGACAGGGCAAGATGTTAGTAAAGTAAAATATTCATTTCTGCATGTTCACTAATCTTTCTCAGAATTCTTCTGGGAACTGACTTAAAGTGGCAGCTTTACAGCCACCTATTTTGTCTCACAATGGTAAACTGTGCAGCCACTAAAACTGGTTTCTACTACTCAATTTAAATCATCCCGCCCAGTCCAAACAGCAACCAACTAAACCCTCCCTAATCACAGAATCCTGACAATTTATTACTAGAATTTTAATATCACACAAATCAACAAGGACAACTACAAAAACTGGATAGTATTTACCAAATTAAAAAGTAATATAGAAAATATAAATAAAGTGAATAGTTTGTCTCACCAATTAAGTATACCTACGTATTCTTTACCTATACTCCTTTAATCAGCATTAAAAGTTGAATATTTACTGTCTTGTCCAGTGTCCTGCAGAGTGTGCTCCTCGGCTGCCATACGCGCCAGCTTCCTCTTTAAAATGATTTGTACTGTTAGCTTGGCAATACCTGCATCAGCAGCTCAACCATTTATAAAGAAACAACATACAAGGAAGGCTGAGCTGAGGAATGCAGATGTTTATGGTAAGAAGGAACAAAAATATGTAAATCATTCCTAAGGCAAACAATTAATAAGAAAAATACATTTACTGTTAGTGAAAAATACAAATGGTAATCCATACTTCATGGAGCTATGGCCTTCTTTCATGGGGAGAATGGACTTAACATTCAGTATTTTGACAATTTTAAGACAGCTGAAACTGTCATTTGCAGTATGAACTTGGAATTCAGGAGTCCAGGGAAGGCAAGATCAGGAAATAAAGCCTTGTAATTGTTGTTTTCTTGGTGAATTTTATGGAACTCTGTTATGCAACTCAAATATGAAGACTGCGTGAAAGTTTTTGAGGTGTTTCAGTTCACATAATATATATCCGAATTATTTTAATATTTGGAGGATTTAAAGTTAGCCAGAGGTTTGTGTCTGTGTAAGAAAAAAAAGTTAATACGAACAAAGCAAGCATATGAAAACTTCTTACTATGACTAGTAACGAGCTACTAGCTAGCACACTTCACTCCAGGCATGGAGGTTTATTATGTGTTACAAAGAACTGATGAGACTTCTCCACATGATATTGACAATAGCAAAAATACTTTTTAAAAAGAGTCATCCATCTGATCAAATGAAAACCTCTATATATGAAGAATTTTCTGACTATGAACATGTAAATTCAATGTAAACTGTTTCATATCAAAGTCTGAATTTGCAAAAAAAGTATAATTTAATATTTTTAGTATTTATTGTAACTCAGCATTCCATTTTTTTCATTTAATTAAATGATATTATGTAACTGACAAGTCACACTTAGTATGAAGGGGAAAGCTGCATTGCTACTGTCTCTCCTTCTGTAAGCCAATCAAAATATTAATTTAAAATAAACTGTGTAGGAGGCATAGAGTGAAAAAAGCATTCAACACTTGTGACTATTTAGCACAGATTTCCTTTACAGTTTGAAGTTTGTTTTGAAACTTTTGGATCCTGGAATGATTGGTGCAGGCAGGCATCAAAGCCTTTAGTAGCAAATTACTGTCTCACAGAAAGACATTTTCAGCTTCTGCTCCAGCTGCTGATTAAAAAGACAAAGCAAAACAAAAAAATCCAAAAACCCAAAAACCCAAGTCACATGTTCATCTTGACTTCAGACAAGGGCAACCTGCTCTTTTATAACTTCTAGGGAGAAAAAAAGGAGTTGTTAGTAGTTATTAAGAATGGGTAAAATGATTTGGAAGAGATCCTTCATGAAGACGTGAATGGGCTTATGCTCGAAGTCCCAGAATTAGTCCAATGTATGCTCAAGGAAAATGTTCATTTTAAAATGAAGAGTAAGAAACCTATTTGTTAAAGACAGGTACTGCAGATCACTGCTGGACCCTGCTTTTTGCCTGACTGAAGGCAAAAGCCTCTTACAGTCTAGGTAAACAAAATGAAACAAATGAAGGATACATAATTACAAGTTTTTCAATACCCTTCCCCAAAAATGAAAGGACTGCTGATAAATCCTGCAGCCATGGCAAAAGTTTCAAACAATTCTGAAATATGTAGGTCAGTTCCATTAAAAATCAAGTATCCTTGTTCAGGTTTTAGGAGAATAACTGTTTAAATATCAGTGAGCTCCTCTGAATAGGCTAGAAATTAAGTTTCGCAGCAATGCAAGTTTATATGAGAAGGGAATTAGATTTGCTGTA
Source organism: Pseudotriccus pelzelni (assembly GCA_035584735.1). Lineage (NCBI taxonomy): Eukaryota > Metazoa > Chordata > Aves > Passeriformes > Tyrannidae > Pseudotriccus > Pseudotriccus pelzelni. Next base: position 79,795,705 of record JAWMRA010000001.1, read on the forward strand.
TTCCATCTCTTTCTGAACCGAACAGGAGGCACAAACCAACACTGAAAGTTTTGCCATGGACTGTCTCTACTTTCCAAACGACCGAGCGTTACCTCTCTGGCTTTTTGTGCTGCAAGTTCAGCTTGTCGCTGTCGCTCGAGTTCTTCGAGCAACTGTTTTTCCATGATGCGCTTAGCCTCCTCCACCCTGCGGAGAACCTCTCGCTCAATCTCATCCTTTCTTTTCTCCAACTCTTCTTCTACACGTTTAGCCACAAGTTCTTCCACTCTTCGAGCAGTTTCTTCCTCTATGAGTTTCTCTTCAATTTCTTGTTGACGACTACAAAACGCAAACATGAGGATGACCTTTTTAATCCATAAAGAATGTTTGCACTGAAACAAACTCCTTCAATATCCAGCATCAGCCACGCTACTGGATAACTTTTGAAAAGCTTTATATCTTATACACAAATTATATATATAAAGAATATTTTCACCTACATTTAAAGAAAGTGAATGTTCAAGCAGTGTTCCTACTACAGGGAATCTATTCAGCCCATACCATACTTGGCATCTCTATATATACTAACAGACTAAGATTAAGAATGTCTAATCATAATACTTCTTCATCATAATTAGGGGAGAAAAAGGGAAAAAGCCCAAATCAACAAACAACACCCCCCCCAAACACAAAACAATAACCACAATCCCATCCCCCCCCTCCAAAAAATCCAAATCCCACCCAACTTTGACCATCCTCCAGGAGTTCAAATGGTCTCAATTTTCAGCCACGTGTAGCAACAAAATCCTGTAAAATCTTCCCTAAAGTTACCACCTCAGAGGTATCAAACTCATCACTAGTAACTTAAAATAGAAGACAGAAGCAATGAAATTTGTGATTTGAATATTTTAACTAGAATTCCAGTGGTTTACCTGTGATCTAGTTATCCGATCATCTACCTATCAAATTTTGAGTACCTCAGCTCTCCCTAAGTTTTTTCATTGCAGCACTCTGTTCCTACTGTAATTATCCAAAATAAATTGTACCAATACCAAGCACTAAATAAATTCTTGTGAACTACAGCTTTCCATGTTCTGAGTTTTGGAAATATTGTTAAATGTCTTGTCTTTATTTTTGTTTAGCAGCAGTATTATCACTTAGCAGTATTATCACTTAGCCTTAGTATTATCACTTAGCTTCGACTAGCTCTCCTTTAAGTTTTCATTAAGGATATAAAGAGTTTAGCTAAATTTGCAGTCTAATTAACAATTGGGGGGGGGCGGGAGAAATTCCAGGTAGTAATCACTAGTACAACACAGCAATTACATATCCAAAGATGAACCGTGAATACTGTATAGCTGTATTTCACACAGTGCCATTTATCTGGAATTGTTATGGGCTTTGGGGAGAAAACTGTTGCTTTTAAACTTCACATTGAACTTTCATTTTAAGTAGTCTGTGAAGTACAGAACAATCTTATAAAACTTATCTTCTGGATTGTCAGCGACAAAAATCCGCGATTTAGAATAACAACTACAGTTGCAATATCTTCATATCCTGTCATTTTTATAATGCTTGCATTTTTCTATCTCAGTTGGAAAACCTTTCCTAATATATCTCATCTGGAAAACAACTAATTAAAAAAAAAATAGTTACAGGATTTACCAACCAACTTTTACATTTCCCAAGATACAATTTGCAAAGATGAAATAGGAGATGATGAAGTATGGACTATTGATCTAGACAGACATGGGAAGTACAAAGCTGAAAGGCTCCCAAATCCCTCTTTTCACATGTCATCTTTTCAGAAGTGCACTCAAGTAAGTTAACTTCAGTAAAAAGTTTTGGAACCCTCAACTCAGTCATTCGGCCTGAAAAAACAAATTTTACTCTTACATTCCTCATGAGACAGCCATCTTACCTGGGGGCACATTAGGCCACTATTCACTTTTCCAAAATGGACACAAAATACCTTGAGGTGATTTTTGCAGAAAAAAACAGACGACAAAAGGCAAACAAAAAACCTAGACCACTATCACCATCCAGAAAAATGCAACACCCCCATTCTGATACAGTAGTATCTCTGCCAAGCCACAACCCTTTTTGGACAATTTTAAAAACATCCTTTATATACTGAATATCCTTTTAAATGGTTTTATTTCCTCTTATGAGGTTTTATTCAGCAATGAGTACTCTCACCATCCTGTATCAACACTGCTTAGCATACCTAAGAGGCTGTTCTAGAGAAAGAAATTGTCAGAAAGTTCATATTCTTGTGGTTTATTCAACTACTGTAGCTTTATGTTTACCATTGGGAAACCCAGAACAAAAGTTAACTAATTGAATAAAATAGGGCATAGTTACAAAATTACCTATGACATTCATGTCTGAAATAAATTTTCAAGTATCCTCAGCAATGGATGATGTGCTCACTGTGCCTGCAAATGTTTCATTCTTCTCATCCCAACAAATTCCATTTAAACTTAACTAAACCAATCAAATGTATTTTTTAACACTTATAGGCAATAATAATATTACAATTCCTTTGACCTCATGAAGGAAATTAAATTACAAACACAGATACAAATCTCAATGATTTATTCTGTAGTTCATACCAACTATTTGTTTTTAACCACATGAACTCAGAGTATTTCATATAGAGGTATAACTTTATCATCCTGGCCTACTGATGACTCCAGATAAGTCATTAAAGTAAAACAGTATTTTTAGTATGATCCATTTACTTCTTAAAGACTAATTTTATGAAATCTGCAGAAAAGAAACCATTTACATGTCAGCAAATTTCTGAGGGGAAAAAAAGTCATACTTGCAAGGACTTTATAGAAAATGAGCATTATAGGAAAGAACAGAAGTTAAGCTATGTATTAAGATTTGAATAGACATGAGAAGAAGAAAGTCACTTTCAATATATGAACCGTCCACTAGTTTATTCAGTCAGCAAGAAAGTACTTCTATTCTTCACTAATTTGAGTCTACCCTAACATATGTATCACAATTTACAGATGACTTACTCAAATACCATACTTTTCTATGGTATTAGGTTTTATTGCTTTTTCGTTTTAAAATTTAAAGTGTATTAAGTAAGAAGTATGAAAAATGAAGAAGTATGAAAATTTCATAGCCAATTTTTTCAACACTGATTCTCCCTCAAAAGTCTACTGTTCTGTATCAAATATTGCTCAAATGTCATATTCTTCCTATACAGACTTCATGAGCATTTTAAAATTTCAAAACTAACTTAAATAGAAAATTTACTTACATATGAACTAAACCAGCTCCAAAACACTAAAATAAACTATTCGCTATATTCTCAAATTGTTACGCACGTTCCAATTCATCATTTAAGATGTGGATGGAATATTTTTCTTAATTTAGGTACTGAATAAAATTATAAACCACAAAATTAGAATCAGTATCTCAAAAACCTTTCAAACCCTTCAATTTTCACCCGTGTTTGCGTGACTGTGGACGTTTTTGACAACACTGCTGTCAAAACCTAAAGTTAGCAAAGGAGATTATCAACGAACAAAACCGAAAGTGATAACTCGGGCTTACCCAGCCTTCTGAATGTCAACTAGTATTTCATGAGAATGACAGTGCTGAAATAAATTCAAAGTTCCACCTGAGATTTAACAGGAGTGTTTGACTCCACTCATACAATAAAGTGCTATTTCTAGACTAGGTGATCCAATGAGCAAGGGTAGTATTCAAAGAAGAATCACCTGATACAACTGTTCAAACCAGTCTCCTCTCTGCTGCATAAAGGTCTGTTTCATAACTTATTAGGTTGCTAAACATCAGTGCGTACCCAGTGTTTATTAAAACAGAATCTATCTCTGCAAACTCAACAAACAGCCACACTCCCCACAACGTAAACTGAAAATGGACAAGGCTTCAAACAAAACAAGTCACCGGTTGTCACTGTCCCATTTGCCAAGAAAATAATCCCCCAGTGTTAATATAATAGCTTCACAATGCTTCTTGAAACCCTCAGCCGAACAACTCCAGATGCCTCCGCTCGCCGCACAAGAAGCCCCACGCCAGGGCGGGGAGGGGCGGGCGGTGCAGCACAAAGCCTCGGGCGCCGCGGCCTCGCCGCACTGGGAAGTTTGGGAGCAGCGCCGAAGGACGGGAAGCGGCAGCGCCGGCCCTGGGGAGGCGGCGTGCGGGGGGCTCGCCCCCGAGTGGGCGGCTCCCAACGCACCTGAGGGAGCCGGGCTTTGGGAAAGGCGCGGATGGCGGGAAAACCGGCTCTCGTTAGGCCTCAGCGAAGGCCCGAACTCCCGTACCCCAGCGGCAGGCGGCCCTCCCGCAGGAGGAAGGCGCGGAGAGAAAGGCAGCACCAGGGCACAGAGAACCCCACTTCTGCCCCCATCCCTCACCGCCCCCCTCGCCCCCAGCCCAGGCCCGGGGCTCACATTTTCCGCTGCCGCTCGAACTCCGCTTTTTTCTCCTCCTCCTCCCGCTTCTGCTTCTCGTCCAGGCTGCTGCGCTTGCTCACCGTGCGCCCGAAGATGTCGATGCGGTCGGGGGGGGAGGAGGCGCGGTCGCGGTCCCGCTCCCGGTCGCGGCGGGAGGAAGGGGCCGTGTTGGAGCGCGAGCGGGAGCGGGACTCCCGGCGCCGGTTCCGCTTGCTCTCCCGGGACTTGGAGCGCTTACGCGCCCGCTCCTTTTCCCGCGAGCGAGACCGCGATCGGCTCCGGTTCTTCTTGTTGTGCTTGGAGCTCTTGGTGTGCTTGGAGCGGGACGAGCTCCGGCTGCGAGACCGACCCATCCCGGCGGAGAGGAGAGGCCGCGCCGACGACCGCTCGACCACCCCCGCCCCCTTCGCTAGCGGCGCCCGGGAGAGGTGCGAGGAGGCTCTGCACGCATCAGCACCTCCCGAGCAAGCCCCTCGTCCTGTCCCTCCCCAACGCTTTGCGCTGCAAGGAGAGGGAACGGGCCCCGGGAGCAGGAGCAAGTCCGGACGCAGCCAAGATGGCGGCTCTGGCTCAGCAGCGACTCTCCTCTCCCGCCCCACAATGCACCGCTCCTCGAGCGAGCCGCTCCCCCCCTTCCGCCGCCTCCGGAGCCGCGGCGGAGGGGCCCGAGAGCACTCGGCAATGTTCGGCAGCCAATGGGAAGCGCCGCTCGAAGGGGGCGCCCCGGCCGGCCGGTCCCCTGGGCAACGTGTGTGGGCAACGTGCGGGCAGAGCGGCCGAACGCCGAGGGGGGGCATTGACATATTTTCCTTTAGATTATTTTCTTTTTTTTTCTTTTTTTTTCTTTTTTTTTGATCTAGTTTTGTTTTGGTGGTTTTTTGTTGTTTTTGCTTTTACATAAGGGACACAAGGAATCTATCAGGAAGTTATGAAAAAACAGTTAGGCCTCCCCACTTCCCCCCACCCCCGACAATTGTGACAATTATTTTTTCTGATCCCTCTGTTGAATCACTATGGCGACCCACCCACTAAGCAGAAGGAAGCACCGAAGATTCGTAAATCCTCATTTGGTCGAAAGCGACGACAAAACTCAGAGGGCCCGCAAACAAAGTTTTAGTAGTAAATCACACAATGTGGAATTTGTTGTGTTAGTCCCTACACCTACTACGTAAGCATACGGCAGTGCGTTTTGGATAAAGGGGTAGGGTGAAAGGGAAGAGAGGAATTAAAGAGGAAAATATGAGTTAAAGAAAGATAGAAAGAAAAAAGGAAAAGAAAGGGAAAAGAGAGAACCAGTCCTGGTCCCAGCGTTGATCCAGCTGAGGCAGTGTCAATCCAGCGTCAATCCAGCTGTGCGGTCCAGCTGATGAGATGTTCGGGGTCCTGAGGGTCTCTTTCCATGTAGCTAATGTCCACTGTGGTGCACTGAACGTCTATTTTGGCTTTATTTAATGTGTATTTACATGCAGACGTTATTGTCCATTGTTAACAACAGGCAGTAGGCAAAAGAAGCACTTCAGGTCATGCAGAGAGTATAAATTAGTGGTTCTGTAGGAATCTCTATAGGATGTTTTCATCACAGTTCTGCCATGTAAGTTTTAAACTTTTCTGCTATAACAATATTTAGAATTGGTGTTATTCTTGGTTTCAGTAAACTGGTGCAATCTACAGATAGTTAACCTCACTTTTTACTTTAGGCAGAAATTTTAACTCCTTGGTATCTTTCATAACTGGTGCCTTTTTTTTTTAATAGGTAAATATTTTTACTAAATTGAAATACAGTTTGCAAAACATTCCTTAAGTCACTGGACTAAATCTAATCTCACTTAAAGGTCTTTTCTTCTAATTAATTTGATTGACTTGCCTTATTTTTCTCAAAGGAAGACTTTCTTATTTTTGAAATTCAGACTTGATCTAATGAGCACCAAAAATAAATAAAATGGAAATATCTTTCTGATAGATCACTTTGCAAGTAACAGCAGTGTAATGGATAGGGTGAAACCAGCATGACAGGAATTCCAGAGTCACAGACTCTGGCCACACTTGTTTGTCCCTAGCCTTGGGAAGCTCATGCAACAGGTAACTAAGGAAGTTGATAATCAGACCTTTTAGACCCTGACTGGGTAGGTGAGTTTCTAACTGGCATGATTCCTGTAGCAACTTGGCTACAACTGTGTACTGAAGCTTTTAAATTCATATGGTGCAACAGGTTCTGATTAAAAAATGTGTCATAAATTTTTTATTACTACGTTACATATTGGATGTACCAAACCTGACCTGGAATATAGCAGAGGGAAGGGCAGTACTACTTATTTTGCAGTCATAAGTATAAATGAGTTTTTTAAATATTTACCATAAACTGAGTTTTCTCCTTGGTAAATCACTATAACAGAACCTGTATTTAGCAGCTTGGTTGCCTGAAGAAATACCAATTTCATCTGCAGAATTTTATTCCTATTTAGTTACACTGACTCATCACCACTATAAAATGCAATATGCAATATTTTATGAGAACAATTCATTATGGTGGATTGTGTAGAATTAAGAAATTATATAGTATGTTATCATGGAATAATTTTCTCCAATTCATTATTGTATTGCTCCATCACATTTTGTTTAAGCTCCCAAAATAATAAGAGCACAAGATTTTTAGTACTTGTCCTAGGTTAAGGTCATTAGTCCACTCACTTTGTTATTTATGAGTACTAAATTCTGGTACTTCTGGAAAAAGCTCATTTTCTTCTTAAAAAATACATTTCTGAGAGCTGAAAAATTAGTATAAGAGCATTTCCATCTATGATTTCTTTTTTACTTTGAAGTTTGGTAGTTATTTGATTGGGGTATTTTTCTTAATTCTATAATCATATATTTCCCAATTTAATAGTAGTAAAATGTTAATATTTTGTTTGGTTTTTTTTTTTCCCCTCAGGTGTAATTGCAATTGATATGGAATTACAGTACCAAAAGGAAGTTTTTAGTAAATACGAAATTTAAAAACCTTGGTAATTACATAATTTCATTTCTTGTTTTCAGTTAATTAAAAAAGATGATAATTTCCCTTATTAGTTTCACCTTAAAGTTTTAAGTATTTAAGCTCATGCAATTTTTTTCTGAATTAAATAATACTACAAATTTTGAGTTTTTAATGCCATGGGTGTAGGTTTTTTCACAGTTTGCTAGCTATCCAGAATTTCCACTCTTATAGTTTTGCATTTTTTTTCCATTTTAATGTATCTCAGTATATTAAAATGCATAATTTGCTTCTTAAAACAGTTACCTTAGAGTTGGAAAATACCTTATTTGACAGCCAAATGGTGCCATAATTATAGCACCTCACCCTTCTTTGCCTTGGCTATTGTCATCACATGAAATCTCTCAACCCGTAGGCATTTAGGGGTAGCTCCACGGCGATACTGTGTTCTTATAATCTCTAGATCGTACCTGCTCTTGCTTACACCACCACTTCTGTCATTAGCTGGGTCAAGAGGAATCTTGAGAGATTAAAGGTGGATTATTTTGGGTTATGTTAGTGTGGCACAGCTGGATGTAAGATCTTTGTAATGTGCCTAAAATGGAAGAACTCTGGAGGGTAAGCAGGGGAAGAAAGCAAGAGCGTAATAGGATAAGGTGTTTGGTATATAGTATGCTGTCATTTGGTGTAGTCTGTCTCACAGTAGTAAGAGGGCAGAGTAGCACAGAAGAGCTAGGTTGTTGTAAGGGAAAAAAGTGGTTTGAATGTGTATTGGTTCTTTCAAAGCAGGTAAACTTAGCCAGAGTTTATTAAAAGATCAGAAAATTGATACAGGTAGTTTTTTTGTGGATTTGCTTGGTTTTTTTTTTTAATTTATTTTAAATATGAGTCAATGCTGCAATTCATGTCACAGAAGCTGTACAGATGTAGAATTTGTATCAGTCACTTTTTCACTTAATTTTGTTATACGTAATGCCAAAGTTGGTTTTTATGCATTTTCTGTCAGGTGCTTTGTTTCTCTTTGAACAACACCATGGAGTTCTGAGCTGCTAAGCTGCAGAGGTAGGGAGCTGAACCATCCAGGAGACTAGCGGAACAATTGTGAGAAAGATATGGCAGGAGCCTGGAACAGCTGACAGAAAGGGAAATATCTTTTCTAAGACTTAAGAGAATAAGTTATTAAAACTGCTGCTGCAAAGGACTGTTGAAAAGGGGGAAAAAAGTTTAATTGAAAGAGTGGAGAGGAAACCCTGTAAAATGAGAAATTAAATAAGTGAAAAGGCTTTTCACATTGTACCTATACAGAAAGGCTGAGTAGATTGTATACATAAGTTTAGTTATTAGCTAAAATAACTCTTTTCCTCTTTTCTGTATGTTCAGTTGACAGTCATGTACTTGGAAATGAGAAGTACTGCACAGATTGCTATTGAAAGTATTTTGTAATTTGGATATGCAAAAAACCACAACTTGAGTTGTCAGGACCAGTGTTTGGATATATGGTAATTAAATTAATTTAAAACAATATCTATTTTCTTTTCCATGTGAACTTATTTATAGAAAATAAATAAAATGGCCAAATCATGAACAATGTGGTAATTTAAATATTACATTAATTATCAGTGTCAGAGGACATTTTATGATTTTTGTTTTATGTAAACCCACTAACCACTTTTTTAATGTTTGGATTACTTTCTTCTTTCTATATAGAAAAAGGAAAAGGAATGTTCATTCCCTTGCCTTGGTCACCTTGTCTCATCTGTTTAGGTCCTAAACAAAAGCTTTTGAATGCTATTAGAAGTGATGAATAAAAGTTTTGACCACAGTTTGAGACACTGATCTGCAAACTGTAATGATTCATAGTGAATCATTGTGCCTTTTTCTCACAGTATTTTTTTTTCAAAATCATTGATACTATATGAAATATGCAGATTTAAGATCTCATATAAGTATTTATGTATGGACCCATGACTTGTTTCATCTAAGACCGACAGTAATAAAAGTCCAACCAATCCTTCTCAGCAGCTGCATAGTCATTGAGCTACTTTAACTCTGTAAGCGTATTCTTATTTATCTGAAGGACTTCATAGCAATTGTAATGTTGATATGTGTAATTAGGGACTGAAGCCAATCAGAAATGAGCTGAGGTGTCATCTAAGCCTCATGATGGACTGATCCAATGTGGATACTTGGATAGTTCCTTAAAAAAAAAGAACAAAACAAACCAGAGTAGCAATGAACACTGTTATTCAAAACCAGGTTGCTCATGATTCAGTGATTAGCATAGTGGTTAGACTAGTTGGGCAAGTAGGAAAATGGGATTCAGGTGTGTCCTCATTCATATCAACGTCTCTTCCTTCCCATGACCATATGTTAATCACCAGGCCAGTGTCTAGGCTGGAGGAGGGTGAGAAGCGAGCTAAGAGCAAAGTCCACCTCTCTGTCCTCACGGATTTCACAAAAGAGGAAATAAATGTTCAGAGGCAGGAGGCAACATGGTTGTAACCTAATGTCTGTAGTACTCTGGATGTGGGGAGCAAGTTGCTCTGGATTAAAGTTTATTCAAAGGACTAGTTTTGAATTTTGTTACATAATCATGAGAAAAGAGACAGGGCGAATCTTGAAAGCTAGAGCACAAAACTTGGCAGGTGCTATAACTGCTTGGGTGTTGCATAACATACCCCCTCCCACGGCAGCTGTATTTCAAAAGGGGTGAGTAGAGTTCTGTTCTTCAAAGGCTACTTTAGGCACTGCCTCAGGAGAGGGCTCCCAGTTTTTGGCTCCTGAACAGATGAAGATGCCACCTTTGTAGTGCTGACTCAGACACCTTGTCTTTAACAGGGCGACAGCCACACCTCCCTGTACAGAATTTCCTCTTGGCTTGGTGACTCCTAGTTAGCATGTCTATTTTATGAATTCCTAAGTCTTGCTTAATTTTGAAAAAAGAAAGCTATTTGATTTAAATACTGCTGTGGACATTTTATATCCAGAACATTTTGCATATTTTATTTGTAACTAGAATTTTTCCAGTTTTTCCCCCCTATTTCTTTATACACACTAATATCTCTAGCAGTACCACTTTTTCTGTATGAAAATGACTGGGAGTGATTACCTTTTTTTTTTTTAAGTCATCCAGAAGCAACTTATTTATGATAAAAACAAGGTTCCAGGTATGGGAAAACCATCCTACCCACACTTAAGAATTAAATTAAGGCTGCCACAATTTATGGGAATTAACCCTGAAGCATTTTTGAATGTTAACAGCTATTTTGTTAAAATTTTATCAAAAAAAGGTCAGCTGAAACCTTTTTCTTTTTTTCTTACCACCATGCAAATTGATGAACTTTAAAATTAAAACTTGTACATATTAATGGGCAGAAAATAGCTGTTATGTTTTGTTAAAAAGTGTAAGATGAACTTTAAAATTAAAACTTGTACATATTAATGGGCAGAAAATAGCTGTTATGTTTTGTTAAAAAGTGTAAGACAAATATTCCGTCTACATGAGCAAGCCAGTTTAGCAGGAAGTCTGCTGCGCACCAAATTCTGCCTCTTGTATTCACAAAAGTAACACTTCATTTTGCAAACTCATTAATTAATTAATTTCCTTGACTTGTTACGTTAAAGGTTGAAGGAATAAAGCTTTTGGGCGTGATGCAATTTTATTGTACAGTTTCATTTTAACAGAAGCTTTTAAACTTTTTTGTTTTTGAGAAAATCTCACTAAAATGGCAGAAGCTCAGAGCCTGTATTTGTAGACGTCTTTCTTACTGATCTGAAAAGAAATAAAAATACTAGATAGAAAACAGACATTTTGAAGTCCGTCATTCTGGGAATTTTCATTAGAGTGTTTGTTAGCATCTCTTCACTCTTTTTGGAAGACAAAAAATGTTTGGCATGTGTTGTTTGCTTCTATTAATGTTCTTTATGTCTTTTACTCCTTAATTATATCAGTAGTATTTGTCTGCAGATGGTTTGATAATTTTTAATCTGCAATGATAGCAATTCTGCAGGTCAAACTGATTTGTATTATCATGAGTGATCTGGGTGACTTGTCACAGCTGATGATCTGCCACAGAGCTGTAACCATAACCATGACTTCAGCAGTACTAGAACAGGGCTGCCTTGATGAATCTTGGTAAAGTTGTTTTCAGGTTTCTATCACAGATGCTAATTGTGGCTTTGCAAATTCTTGGGATATAATCTCTGTAATGTGGGAAACAAATGGAAGGGAATACATCAACCTTTCTTCTTTAGCTCTTATTTGTAGTATTAGCAACTTTTGAATGGATGAAACATATACTTCGATTGTTTAAATCATCACAGTGCATAGTGTGGTGGTATATTCATGCTTGGAGAGTTCTCTGTATTTTGCTTTGTGTCCTGTTTTTGGAAGCAGCTAAGGGAAGAAGAAAGAATTCCCCATACTATGTTAAAACATTTGAAGAAAAACTGAATAAATCTACAATAACATTTCAACAAGGAATAAAGACTTACGTTTTTGCTGCTGAAGCAAATCTCTCAAATAGCCATTTGATTGCATCTGGAGTGGTCTCAAAATGTGTAACCTGGATTATTTTTGGATAAGACTAAGTCTGAAATAAAAATGGAAATATAGTAAATTCTGTTTGAATGTAAACAGTTCTTTTACTGTCAGGGTGACCCAGCACTGGCACAGGTTGTCCAGAGAGGTTTTAGAGTCTTCATATTTGGAGACATTCTGGGCAACCAGCTCTAGGTGGCCCTGCTTGAGCAGGGCAGATCGGAGAAGATGACCCCCAGAGGTCCCTTTCAGCCTGAACCATTCTGTGTTTCTGTGAAATCGAATGATGTGTTCTAGAACTCTGTCTGCTATTAGGCTTTAGTCTGCAGGACTAGGCCACAGCTAATGGAAAGTAAAGCTCTTGCCAAATGCAGGTCACGTGGACATCTAGTTCTCAGCAGCCACTGTCTTAGTTCACAGACTTTCTATTGCAAAGTGCTACTTGCCAATGCAGTAGCATCACGCAGAGCTGAGTTAGAAAGCCCTTTGGTATGGGTTTCTTTGCTCAAGAGCACATAGATACAGCAGAAAGTGCATGCCAGAAGTTGTTACAGTTAGTTTGTATATTGGATCTGTACAGACATAAACCCTTAAGACATTTTTTTGCAGGTTACAAGACTGTGGTATTTGGCTGCCAGCATCTGATAGGCACCAAGCCAATCTAAATGTGTATAACATTGGAATATCTAGCTAATCTGAATTTGTAGACTTTCCTGCTGGTTGCTTGATGACTTAGCACACCCTAGACTCTCTTCATTTAGCTCCATGTTGGACAATTATGTATGCTTTAAGGCTGGCCAAAGGTAAGTGGAAGAAATGAGTAGGGGAAGATAATACTGAGGTTGAATGGCGCAGAAGGCATGGGAAGAGATGAAAGTATTGCACTAGATGGTGGGGGAGGATGTGTATAGCTTAGGTTGGTATGATGAAGGTTCATCTGCACACAGTTCTGGAGCTCCTGCTGTGTATATTAGGTAATGGAATAATGCACTGACATGCTCTGACTGCTCAAAACAGGACTTCCAGGGCAAAATGCCATCCATACTTACTCATCGTGCTGGATAGCATTGTCTGCAATTTTTCTTAGGCTGTTTCTACAGTTATTCAGTCTTGGTGGTGCAGAGAGACCTGGAATTCTCTAAGAAGCTGTTCTTCAAGAAAAGGTGACTTTGCTGCATCTGTATAAAAGTGCTACTGCAAAGAACAAGTGTGAAAAAAAGTCTGAAGCTTCCCTCAGGCTTGAAGCCAAGAGCAGGCTTGCAGCTGATTGTGAGACATCTGTCATCAGCAGGAGCTGCCAGCAGTGGAGCTGGGGGCTACGAATGAGAATGACAGAAGTACATGATGACCTAGTGAAAGAAAAGGATTTTCTAGGACAAAGGGTAGTAGTTCATGACAAGAAGGCAAAATAACCTATGTATATGAAAGAACATGATCAGGTGTGTGGTGGGGGGAGGGGGAAAGCGGTGAGAAGAAGTAACTAAAGCACAGAAAGCCACAACAAGAAATAGGCTGTGAGTGAGCAGTATTGGGTACAGAAAATAAAATGCATGCACTGGTGAAAAAGGAAAGAGCATGGTGGGAAAACAAATAGGAAATTAAGAGCAAAAGAGCCAAGAAATGAAGGATGCAAAATCCAAGAAAACACTTACTGCATTAAGGAAAAAAAAAAACCTCAAAAATGTATGTGTACTATATACATATATATACACTACTTTTCTATGTGGTCTGTTGCTAATGTTGCCAGAATGAATGTCAAACACTTTAAATGGAATGGTGTTTGAGACGAATTCTCTTCAGCTGTACGTCTCCTAGGCAAATGTGTGAGAACTGCTGATCTGTTCATCTTGTTCAGATCACATGAATGTGAACACAGCAGAGATTTGACTTGGTGTCCCTCTCTACAAATATAGAGGGGAAAAAAATGGAAAATGGAAAGAGAAGCCTTGCCTGGGAAGAAAGGGAGGATCCTATTATTAACAAGAGTCATGCAACATCCTTTCTGGAGGCGTGTTGAAATTTCCCATGGGAGGAAGAAGAATGAACAAAGGTCGGTATTACTAATAAAAGAAAAATAGTTGGCAGCCAAGGAAACAATAATTATTTGATCACAGTGTCCTGAAAAGCTAGCAACAGAAACAATACTATGTTAAAAGCAACAGACTGAATGCATCTCATTTGCAACCAACCCTACCTGTTGTTACACAAAGATGTGTTTGCCTTACTGCTCTGAGAGCAGTGCTCTGCCATGAAAATAAATATGCCCTGGCTTTTCCCCTTTGCTGCTTTACTTCTTATGACCACAGTGTTCCCAAAGGTTTATTATGTTTTACTTCTCAACACTATTGTGAAAGGAGTAACTATTATCTCTGCTTCACAAATGAGGAACAGAGCCTGCAGGTGAGCTGTGTTTACAGCTGCACAACTTATGGCAGGCAAGGGACTTTCCAAATCACAGGCCAGTAGCTTTCTTTCCTTATTTTCTGTGGTGGCAGAATCAGTAATGGAATATTAGTACTGGGAGGGCAAGTATAATGGTTTTTCTTGAACAGCCAAGTTTACCTGACAGGAAATAAATGAACAAAGTTTGTTATTGAAAAGAAAATTTTAAAAAATCCCCAAACTTCAGCGATTTCAAGAGGAGATCTGTATAGTCTTGAAAAATACATTAATAATTAAATATTTATGTTTGTATTGAAGTAGGACCCTATTTTAAATTAATACAATTTCATTTAAAGTTCAGACCGGCAAAGCCTGTTGAGGCCAAATTGTAACAGGCATTGTTATTTATTAATGGAGAGGTGTGTGGTGAGCTTGACAAAAGAAGACTGTACAGTGCTCTGGTCATGTTTCCAGCCTGCCTGATGGTGTGACCACAGACCTAACTCTGCCCTCAGTCAGATGTAACCTCTCTGAATGGCACCATCTAGTTTAGCTTTGTCACAGTGTTCAAAGAGTTGTTGTGCATTCTCAGTGATCTTATCTTTCCTATCAGCATATAGTGAGCTGTGGGAAGGTTTGTTCCTAGGTCACTGGGGGCTACACAGAAAACGCTGTGCTATGGCAAGTGTCACTTTCTCAAGTCTGAGTGCATGCTGGAAGTGACAGACGCAGTACTCTGGAAAGAGTTCAAGCTGATGCTGTTGGGAAGGGTGAAGTTGTGTAACATATGCTCAGTCCTCTGGGCTATAGAGTGGATGGCTATTGGATGTTCCCAACACACCAATTACTACTCTTCTATGGGGACTGAAGATGAAAAGCACGCTGCTTTTCGTGAAGACAAAGCCTTGTGGCTAGAACTTTCCTGATTATTTTTTATTTGTTTGTTTCAGTGATGTCCATTTCTTATGTTACTACTCACATTAGGATATCTTCAAGAGCTTCAGGGTCATCTTTGCTTTTTTTAACTGTGTCTGAGTTTTTCTTCTATCTCCTTTGTTTCTATGTTGAGGATCTCTGCCTGCTAAATGGGATCAGTCTTTTAGGACTGTTAGTTCCTGTTAGAGCAGTTACCTTGGAGAACAGAAGAGAAAGAAAAACATCACTTTGAATTGTCAGGACTTTTTGTTATAAAGTCATTATAAAACTGAATAGTGGTTACAAGCATAGTCATCTTTTAGAACTTAGTTGCTTCATAGGAGCAAAACATAATACGCAAATTGCTCTTTCTAATGATACTTTATGATGATGATAGTGATGTCTGTTGCTTTTTAGGTATTTTAATGTTAAATGTATTTGTTTTATTGAAAGAAGAACCTGAAGCTAAGCTGATAGCTGAAGACTGATAGTAATTCAGTGGTCATTGTGCTGGGACCCTTGCATATGGCTGTGTATGAAACTGATTGTTCTTCATTTTGTAGTGTTAATTTATGATAGGAATTGATGCTATAAATGAAGGTAACTGTTCTTACTTCTGACATGGTTCTGCAAAATTAGATACCAGCAATATTTTCCAAAGAGGTAGTAAATTTATCTTTCATTAAACATTTGTGTGCAGCTACTTAAAAATGTCAACATTCTGAATTAAAATGAAAGCAATCAGTTCAAATATGTTATTTTAAATGATGATTTGAAAAACAGCATGTAGAAGTGCATATTCCTGAAATATTTTCTTTTCCTTTTCAGTAACAAGTAATATTCTTATAAGAAATAAAACAGCCACATTTTAGTTTCCTCTCTTGGTTTTCCTCTGTGAAAAAGGATGATAATAATGCTTCTCAGTCTCCTTGGAATTCTTTGAGATACTTGAAAGGAAAATGCAAGAAAATAATTCAAATATTTTATAATAGTACTATATACAGTTTATTTTCCTTTGACCATAGAGTATGCTTGAAAATCTGTTTTCTTCTTGTCTGTTTCAAGATGGGATAAAGAGTTTTTTCCTCCATAACTAGATACTTTGGTTAACACTTTTGAATTGGAAAAAACATTTTAAGAGCTCTGAATAAACTGAGGGAAGTTGGCAAAATGATTTGCACTCGTGCTTGTGGATATTGGACAGTAGCCTTAACTACGTGCATTAAAGATGAATGCCAACATGATTGTATAAATACTACATTAGCATGTGCTTCTAAAACCAGCCTGAAAGACGTTCTTGGATTGCTCTGCTCTAGAATGACTATAATGGGAATAGGCTAAACACGCGTATGTACCTGTGTGCTCGGACACGAGCGCTTTGCACACAGTGGGGCTGCTGGCACAGCCGGTGGATGCTCCCAGTGCCAGGAGATGGCACCCAAGAGCACATCCCCCACTCCCGCAGGTCTGGAGAGAGGTTGGTGCGACTGACTCCTGCCAGAAGTTCTTTGCATGGTGTTCTTAGTGAAGCTGCTCCTGTGCTATGCCTGCTGCTGAAAAGGGGCCTAGGGAACTCGCATTTCAGAATTGTCACCCTGTGAATGTGAATTTTGCATTTTTTTTTTCCACTGAAGGTCACCAGTTTCTTTCGAGTTCTCAACACTTGTTTTGCTTTTGCGCATTTTTTCAAATTGTATATTAAATGAATGTGTCCATTAGAATATATAAAAGGCTGCAATGAGAAGAATCGGAATGGTACAATTAGAGGAACCCTACTTCCCATTTTGAACAAAAGCAGTGTTGACAAAAATCTACAGGAGTTGGTCAAGCTTTGTTGAAAAACATTCCATTTCCTGTTTTATGGGCACTACACTAAATGCAGTCCCTTGCCTTTGGTGGAACTAAGCACACTGTTTGTCAGTCCCAATGGAAGCAGAATTGAGCCTAAAGTTCCCTTTTATAAGAAAGCAAATAAGTAAGAACAATCCTTATTGACTAGTCTGACGCCTATTATTACTGGTTTATCAGAGCCTCCACCCATTCTATGTGGATAATGGACTCACTCAGTCCTTAACATAATTATTAGTCTAGACTGGAGACACGTCAGGTTAATAGTTCCACAGAGAAGGGTTTTCCCCTTTAAAACCAGGTGGTAGCTTGAATCATGGTACTAAATCTGGAACATGCTCCTAAAGACTCTGATTTGGTCTCGTTGGCAAAGATTACTATACTGGGAACCACTCCCAGAAAAGGCAAAAACGTGAATCACAAGCTGTTTGATTCTCTGTTGAAAGAACCTAATGAAAAAGTCTTAAGAGCATCATAGGCTAAAGGTATTTTACATTTACGATGAGTTTCATTTCATATTTGGCCCTGGCCTACTGCTGTACAGAAACTACTGTACCCAAATATCTGACTAATTTCTGGAAGTGATGGACAGTACTTTTTGCTAAACTGTAATGTAAACCATGCTTGATTTGATTACATTGCTATTTACCCAGCTTGTGTTGGATAGATAATCTGAAACGCCTTTGATTTGCCCTGAAAAGAAGAAATTAACTTTGCAATTATATTTTGGCATTGGCAACATCTCCAAAGAATGGTCTCATAACAAATAATAATAATAAAAAAGTAAAGAGTGTAATTCCTGCTTCACTAGCATTTCTTATAATACATCTTCACTCATGACTTACAATAATTCCTACTTCAAAACTATTCTGGGAAGTCAGGAAATTTGCAAGATAGGAGTTTCTATGCTTATATCTGTACTGATCTAGAAAGCTGGGGAAGGTGGTCACTCATTTTTGGTTACGGAAGCAGAGTTTATTAAAGAAAGCTTCATTTTTTTTACAGACTGTCTGAGAGCATTTATGTGTCTAGCTAGCACGGCTGAAGTAAATAGTTGATCAGCATTTCCATTATGAACCTTCACTTTCATTATTTTGTAATAGTAGGAATCCCTACTTTTATTTTTTTTCCCAAGTGGAAACCTGGCATGTATATTCTCAGTCCAATTAGTTTTGTCTATTTTGAGACAAATCAGTTTGTCCATTTTTAAGTTTTATGGGAGATCATAAATATTTCTATAGCTTCAGATGCCTTATTACATTCCTGTAGTGGTGCAGGAATTAGTTAAAAAAGAATTCTGCATTACAAAGTTTTCGATATATACTGTTGACTTGTGATTTTTGGTGGGGGTTTTTGTATTTTTCTATCTTAATTAGAAAGTAACACATGGTACTATGCACCATGTCTTATTTAACATAAGAAGATGTATTTGCATATTATTGACTGCTTGGCACCATCCTGCCAGTGATCTGTAACCAAATAGCTATTTTAAGTGTTAAGAGTCTGAGAATAAATTTTCAATTAGGTCTATACTAGGAAATGCCTTTGAAGATAGTCCAAGTTCAGGTATGGCATTGCAGTGTTATCTTAGACCTTTTTCTAAGCTAAAATCTAGGACATTTTTTTCCCTCTCCTTGATTCACCTATCTGGCATCCCTTCTCATTGTCCACCAAAATTAAACTTGCCCAATTAAGATAAATTAAAGACTATTAACCCACACCTTTGTGAGGGAAAAAAAAAATTGAGTTTAGCTCAACTGGACCAATGTTTGGACCAACTAAAACCAGTCTAGAATAATTTTCTGAATCTAAATAAACTCTTTCTTGTAATGGACGGTAGTAGAATGGAATAGAAATTAGTTTTAATATCTCTAAATTTCTTTCAACATTTATTTTGAGAGAAATAGAGTATGCTTTTAAGGGTGCTGTCACTGAACAGTGGTGAAAGATTAGATCCTCATAAATAAAAACCCCACCGTAATTCAGTGTACTTGAGTATGCCAGCTTCTACTTGCTGGTAGTTAGATACAAAATATTTTAAGAAATTAACAAGGTAAAAAAAATCCTAAAACTTAGATTCTATATATAAAATTGCCAAATGAAATGGATTATCATCCTACTTGCTGGCCACAGTTCTTTATACGATAAAACCCCGTAAGCAATACCTCCAGAGTATTAATGTTAGAGCAGAACAACCAGAAATTTAACAAGTCACAGAAATAAGTATTTGTCCATACACTAGAATCCACAATTCTCTGAAAAGCTGATTAACTTCCTTGATGAAGAAATAACTTCATCACTGGATTAAAGTAGTTTTTAATTTATAGAAACAAAGTGTATTTGTAATGCCAAGTAAGTCTGTAGATGCAACATCCTATTTAAAGTCTGTAGACGTTTTCCTGATCAGAGTATTTCTTTGCCTATCCAATTTCTGTGCTTCATTTTAATAATGTGTCGTAGTGGTAGCAGCAATGGCAATGAAAGTAATAATGGAACTTAATAGGAATACGTCTCACTTCACAAAAACATAGGAAAGCAAGTGTATTCAGTGAACAAACACAGCCCGATACTCTGTTTTATACCACATGTTTTAAATACACAATGAATTCTTGTGAAATTGGGAAACTTCAACAAAGGATGGGTCTCAAAAAGAGAGGTGACGTGGTTGGTTGTGTGCTTGTCTTTATAGTTGCTCTAAATAGGCTCTACAGGTACAAAGACCTATGACAACAGCATCTTAAATGCCCCTACTGAGCAGATTCTTGTAGAAACCGAAGTGTGCCAGCAATCCATGGTGATCCTGCTGTGGTCTAATTTCAGGAAAACACTTACAGTAAGTTTAATGATGACTCCAGCATTACTATTTAAGATGCTGGATTTACCTGTTCCAATCACATTATTGCTATTATCATCCTCATCATTACTAAGGGTACGAAATCAGGCCTCAGGCTGAGTAATCATGTACAGTTCCAGGGAAGATGATGCAGATGAATGTCTGTGACTGTGAGCATCAATGTTTCCTCTCATGCTCCTCCAACCATCTCTTTTTTTTCTTGTATTTGTAATTAGGTTAGGCTACCACAGTAGAAAATGAAGCCAACTATCTTGGGTTTAGGAAAGGCAGAGGCTGTTTTCACTAATTCAGACCCAAAGAATATATTTTGTGTAGCAGCAGAAGGGTAAACTACTCATCCAAAATCTTAGAACTCCATCCTTTGTAAGGTTTAGTAAAATTTTCTTTTAAGTGAAATATTTGGGTTTGTAGTACATTGTCTCAGTAGCATCATTAAGCAGAATTTAAGACCTAAATGAACATCATTTAAGCAGGACCTCTTGTGGCTCAGTGATAACTGTGTTCCTGAACCCTCCGTTGGCCATTGCAGCCTTTCTGCAAGTGAAAGAGTGAGAGAATCCTCACTGTGATTGACATCAAGAAGAGATCAGCTCCCTGGGACAGTGGCTGTGGGTGAGTCACTGTCATCTGTCCCTGCTGGACTGCAAATATATATAATAATAGAGCTCTGCAAGGAGAAACTTTCTGGCAGTGTGCTATTTGTGTCAAGCCACAGGGATTTTGGATTTTCTTGGCTAATCTTACAATAGTATTCTGAACTGGCAAACCCTGGTGGAAGAAGAATTATTCCAGTGAAGCAACACCCTCTTTTATGTAATGCTTTCCTTTATTAACAAGCATAACATAAAGAATGTAGCTTAAAAAAAAAAAAGTCTGTATTAGAGTCATGCTGACTTGTGGAATCATGTAAACATGGGAACACATGAAACATGAGACTGTGGGCAACTTCATTAAGCAGAAGTTGGCAGTCATATCAAATTAGTGTTTGTGTTTTCTGAGGCTGCCATTTCAGAGACATTTATTGCTATATGATAACCTGCACAGGAAATGAAACCTTTCTGTGGCTTGGCTGTTATAGCTACTGTTGGACCATCTGTGAAAAGATGATGAAGTGTTTTTCCTGAAATAATTTTGGTTTTGTAATAATACGAAACTACAGTGATTTCATAGCCTCGCTTTAGAGTCAAAGATTAATTAATTGGTTTTGTTTTATTGGGATATATTTTAATGCTTGTATCCTACATGACTAATATATTAGAGCAAGAGGGCACAGTCTTAAGCTATGCCAGGGGAGGTTTAGCTTAGACATTAGGGAGAAATTCTTTACAGAGAGAGACCAGACATTGGAATGGGCTGCCCGGGGAGGTGGTGGATTCACCATACCTGGAGGTGTTTAAGAAGAGACTGGATGTGGCACTTAGTGCTATGGTCTAGTTGAAAAGACAGTGTTAGGTCAGAGGTTGGATTTGAAGATCTCAGAAGTCTTTTCCATCCTAGTTGATTCTGTGATTAAAATAGAACTAAAATTATCCTTTAGAATTCAAATATTTCTAAACATTTTTGTTTGTTTGGTTGGTTTTTTTTTATTTGTTTGTTTGGTCGATTTTTTAATATTAGTTAATTGATGCATAGCTTAGAACATTTAACTGTTACTTTATTCAGAGATGGAGACCTGCTGAAGTCCTATCTTAGGAAATGTGTGGCTGTGTAAGTGGAAAGCTTTATTCCTAGCAGCTGCCTGTCTTTCTTTTGCCCATGATGGCTATGTGGGGGTTTTGTGTCTACACAGCTGCCTTGAGCAACATCTTAAGCTGAGGTTTGAATCCCTTCACGAATGTATAGAAATCAGGGACCAGTTTAAGAAGCGCAGATTTAAAAAAATAAGAAATATTGCCTCTGTGTTTTTTTGTTGTTTGGGGTTGTTTTTTCTTTGCTTTTGTTTGCTTTGTTTTCTGCTGAATGCAGGAGTTTATTTTTTTAATGTTTCTTAGAAGTTTCATGGGATAGAAACTTCAAAATTTAATCTGAGGGGTTCAGTATCATCACAAACACTGGGGGCTAAGTTTTTAAGAAAAATATATTAAATATCCCATGAATCATGATGAAATTGTGATAAGTGTCCATACTGATAGGCAGAGACAGCTTTTTGATTAACCAGGTAACTGTGACCTGTTATTTTTTTGTTCATTGCTACCATTCTTACAGTTGGCAAGTGAAATAAAGTCAAATAATGTCATGTATCTGTAAAAAAAGAAATTAAAAAAATGGGTCAAGTGGCTATTGTTTGTATAGTTTTCCTTTCTTTACTAAGAAGTAAAAGTGGCTTTCACCAAGAAATATTTAGTATTTGGGAGGGGATAGAAGACCGGAAGGGTCTTTTCCTCTTTTACAGCTCTTTATGTAAAGTACGAAGAGAGCATTTGGTAGTGGTCATGCTACACTAATTTTTGTTTATTTCTGGAGACAGAGGCAAAATTGCTAATTTTTTTAATACTGCTATGGTTGTCTTTCTTGCTCTGCTAACCTTTAAATCTTTATTCCCTTATGGTACTGTATGTAGAACATGAAATTCATGACTTAATATGCTTTCATATTCTCCTTTTTGCCACTGAACTCAGAAACAAATAAAATTAATGATTTCTACCATTTAATATTTAATTTACTTGTAGAAATTACATTGGCAGAATTTTGCAGAGGGTTTCTCTCCTTCCAGTGTTGAAATTTGCTGTTCCCCGAATGAAAATAAATTTGTTTTCCTTGATCTGTTTGCAGAAAACAAGTAAGGAAAGGGATGTTAAACATGAACACACATACACAACTTCCACTCTTAATAATTAACTTTAAGACAGGAGTGTGTGGACTGCTGTACATGGTAATGGATTAAATTGAGAATTTGGGTGTGAAATGTAAATAATTTCTTCCCATTAGGTGTTTGTACAGAATCTCTACAGCACTGTAAACAAGTGAAAAGAAAGGGAAAAAAAAGGAGCTTTTAAAATAATGACAGCCTGATTTTGTAGAGCGTAATTCAACTCAAAGAATTTTAAAAATAAAATTTACAATTGCAAGGAATACACATCACAGCTGAGAAGCTACATTAATATGGTTTCAACCCACTTTTCCACTCTTATTGAATTGAAATAAAGAAATTGGTCTGGTAAAGCCAATTCTTTAGGAGAAAGCTGCAGAATAAGGAGCTGCATGACCACAATCTCAACGCTGTTGTGGTGCAGTAGACTGGCAGTATCGGAAGCATTTCATACCACCACAGATCTTGTGCAGTGAGGACCTGCTTGAGATCCAGTAGGTCATATTTAGAACACCTTTGCAATTGGCCTTTTGTAGGAAGATGTTTGGTCTTGATCATTTAAAGTACTGGCATTGCTTCATTGGTGACAGCAGTCCTGCTGGTTCACAGTGTGTGCAGCGATGCAAGATTGAAGTAAAGAATGCCTTTTCCAGCTGAAGCTGGGAAATGTCAATCTGGCCAAGCTGCTGTGGAAGCTGCTCTGAGCATAGTAGTAAAATGGAGGCCAGCACTGATTCTTTTTTTTTGGGTGAGGATGTTATGGGAGAGTCACCAGTGTTTAGGAAATCAGTCTGAAAACATGTTCCAGTGTTACCATGGGATGGCCTGGTGGTCTATGCTGTGTTGTTCTGAATAGGAAGGAAGAGTGCTACTAATGCCTTGCCTTCTCTGCAGCACAGAAATGAAATCAAATGTATGTATTTATTTGCTTTTCTGCTCTGCTTGTTTGTGTCCAGTATGTGCTGTTGTCCAAGCTGTAGCATAGTCTGGTGCTACCTGATGTATATTAGGTAGAAGCCCTCTTGGATTTCCACCCCCTCTCCCCCTCCACTACTATATTTTCACTGTGCATTTCAAACAGTGATGAACAATAGCTCTGATTACTCCACACAGGCTGTGTTCCTTCAGAATGTATTATCTCAACAGGGACTCAAGTGAAAAGCAAGCTGTTTCCTTGTTTTCTAGCAATAAGTCAATGGACTCTTAAGAGGACAAGCTTTGCCACAGATGCAATTCTTAGGCTGTGAGCAAGCAGAAGATAAAAGAGATCAAAAGCTTCAAATTCTGGTGAGGGGAAAAAAGCTGCTGTTAGCAAGGGGCCAAAAGCTATAGCAACACAACCATTCTCTAAGAACTGAAAACTTAAAAGGAACTTTAAAAATGTGTATCAAACGAAGTCTAGTGTATGTTCTCTGTAGACAAAGGAGTATAGGCAGGCTCACCACGTTCTATCTCTCAGTGAAACGTAAACAAAACTCTCGTTTGATTGGTCTCTTTTGTATTCTCCTGGTTACATAGAAGACAGTGGGGGAAGGAACAGCTTAGGACCTGGAAGGACTGTGCTCAGCAAAACTCTTTTTATTGTTCAGGGAGCTGAGTTTTAACTGCTGGATTGAATTAGTATATAAAATATAGCTTTGCAACAACTTATGTTTTATTAGAGAATTATATTTCATTTAATCACAGTTCTCTTTTTAAGGGTTCAAAACTTCCGCTGACCTAAACAACAACTGAATTTGAGGGAGACCACTAAATTATCCCTGGCACTAAAGCACTTTTCAGGCTGTCATTTGAAGTATCTCATATTTCTTTCTTGCTATACATAAAAACATTTGCTGCAGAGGACTTTGAGGTTTGTTACATTAGCAAACACATTAAGTTCTGAAGATGAAATCTATCCTCTTAAAAACTTAAAAGTAATTATGTAATTAATTTACATTTAGATATGTAATCATATATGATTTGTGAGTCCTTATAGTCTTCTGTGTGTTTTGTACAAAAGCAGGTTGCTGTTACATATGACCAGGAGATGCAATTCTCATCATTGGAATATATGCTGGATTTCAGAGATATCACTTCACCCACTTTTCTTGCAGGGCTCATTAGGAATAAAATCTTTTAGTGCAATTGACAACACCGGAGAATTACATGGTATGATATTTTGTTCTCCCAAATTTTAGTTGTAGTCTTGTATTCTTGAGAAGAAGTGTTACCAAGCCATCTGCTGTTCTGTACAAGTAAATGGGGAAACCACTGTGCTTCTGAGGTCCTAAATTTGGAGGGAAAACTCTTTTCAATTAACTGCCTTTTCCCATTGAGGGAAAATGCTTTCCAATTAGTTGCAGAGTTTACGCAATGATTGGTGGAAAGAGATTCAGTCTCCATGATCAATATGTGAGAATATTATCAGAGGTTTCACAAGAACTTTTGCTTGCTGTGCAAAGAGTGGAGAGACAGAGAGCTGTAAAATATTATGAATCTAAACCTGTTATGCTTTGCTTCTTTTATCCATGTCAACTGGATTTGGTGATGCTGCAATTTTTTGCATCCTTTTCCTAACATGAAGTATTTTATAGTGATGCATTTTCTGAAACACTTGTGAAGCCTATGCATGTTTAGATATGCAAGAGTCTGAGCGAAACTTGGTAACTAGATGTAAAAGTTGTTTTTCACCTTCATGTATACATATGTCTACCTAAAACAGCTCACATTTTTATATGAGACTGAGTATTGCTTTATGAGATCACAAAATATTTTGTTGGTCAAAAGTTCAGTGTTAATAGAATGATGGAATGAGAATGACAAATCCCTAAATATTTATCTGTTTTGATTTTTGTTTGTTTATTTCATTTCATTCAAATGGCACCGGACAAAACAGTATGCTGCTTGAGGTCCTTTTTTGTTATTTCAGATGTGGCATTCTTCATGTTGTACTACTATAATCCTGAATGATTCCTTAAGCCTTCGGAAACATAGCCAGACCTTTTATAAATCCTTAACAAAGACTATTACATCTCCATCAGGGAAAGTGATCTTTTTTTCCTGCTCTGATACCTGTATGCCTTCTATAGCAGTAATCCTTTAATTTAATAAAGATAAAAATGCAATAGCTTGGTTAAGTAATACAGGACACAAAACAGCATTCCTGGTTTATCTGTCTGTTTAGCCTTATTGATCTAATTACAGATTAATTATCCACATGACTGCACTGGTCTTCTATAAAGTATGTAGATTCATTTAAATCTGCATTCCTCTAAAACCTTTGCAGAAAAAAAATGCTCATGAATCAAATGTCTCACTGGCGTTCACGGTCCAGAAATTCTTAAGTTCATTAATTACCTTGGCTCATCATCCCATGTGGAGCAATTTCATTATGGTGATCAGCAAACAGTGCTCTGTATTAATCCTGCATTAGCCAAATGAACTAACTTGGGAATTGAGTCTTAGGCTTTCCGACCTATATCTTAGGCTTCAGAGTGTGTAATATGCAAGACTGAGATGTTGAACTTGCAATGTCCTTTAAGTTTCACATTACTTTAACATCATCAAGATATAAATATACAGCGTGGAGCCTTCCTTACCTAGCAGTACAGGAGAAGGTCTGCTTTACTTTAATCGGCCTAATATTTGTTTCAGTCTCTCTTGTATGGATTTTGGGGTGTGGTACTGAACATGATTAGTTGGAGCAGCCCAAAACAGAGCAGGGACTGAAAAAACAGTTAAGCAGCAGAGATGGTCAAGTCTCATGCCTGGGCTCCCTCCTTAGCTTGCCTTTTTAATAGCACTATACCTCCATCCCTTGAAATGTTTACAATATGATGAATATCTTTCTTGAAGGTTTCTTACTGTCGAAGTTAGGAATTTGCGAAAAGATAGCTGTTAAGAAACTTTATTAATTTAAGCATGAAATCAGTCTAAGTAAATGGTGTGACTTGTCTCACCTTTAATGTGTGTGAGCAAAGCATTCTCAATAATAAAGATACTTTATATCTCTCTCTGAAAGATTAAAAATCCCCAACTGGTCCTCTCTGTTTCATATAGCTATAGAATTAGTGTTTTGCCTGTGGGGTTATAAAATTGCATATGATTATCCTTGACTTCTGTACACTTTTCCTGCTGGGCTGTACTACCTTCTAGATGCATTCAATTTAAACTTAACTGTTGTGGGGGTATGGACTGCAGCTAAAGAAACAGGAATATTTGTCCTCTGTTTCCTCCAGGAGTTAAATACTGCAGATGTTCTTCCTCTTCATGCTTTTTGTTCAAGTCTTCAATTCACTACTGTTTTCATCAGCTGTGTGGTTTGCTAACCTATTCTATGTCTTATCTTTAATGTCCAAAGGCATTGTTTAACTTTTAGTACAGTTCCTGGGTTGTTACAATACTACCGTTTGTATTTGTCAGGCTGGAGAGTTTCATATCTGTGACTTAAATCGTGTAATGACTTATACATGCCTTTTATACAGTGGAAATTCTTGCAGTTTCAGTGGGAACAGTCACAGGGTACTAATTTTATGGAGTGACAAAATGTTGGTAGAAGTTTGCCAATAAGCAGCATTTTTCATAATGAGGCAATGTATTTCACAAGAGCTGTAGCTTCAAATGCTACAGGGACTTCTACCCTACTGTGTTTTTTTCCCTTTGTCTGCAGTTGTATGTTTTTAACCCAATATATGAGCATACCTCTGATTGGCTATTGTTTTTGAAACACTGCAGTGGGTTTCTGATGAGATAGGCAGGGAGTAAGCCTAACCACATGGAGAAGACTGTAGCTACGCCACATGCTGACTTGAGAAGGGCCAGGGCCAAGCCCCTGAACTTTGGTGGCTCGTTGAAATGCTGCTCTCTTCCTTCCCTTTGCCATTTATGAACTGCACATTCTCTAAAATTCTTACCATCTTGTGCTGTGCACCGAGTGAGTAGCCAGGGTATGCGTAAGTGGACAATGTAATTGTTGCCAAGAAAACTGGAAGTCCCAATCTTTTCTCTGTATTCTTTTGTACCCCTGCTCCGATTTCTAGCCATATGTTTCCACCCATTCCTCTGTGTCAGCTTTTGCAGTAAGACAAATTTGTCTTACTAGTCTGGCAGGAAGCTAGTCAGGTTTTCTTCTGCTGTATTTTTCTGCCAGATTAGTAAAATGCATTGGCTTGCCAAAGGATCTGATGACAGCTTACTTTCCATACTGACAACTGTCTGAGAAAAGAGCTCTGACAAACTACATGCCATCTCTGAAGCAAGATTCCCCACAGCCCAGCTTCTCCTAAGAGCCTCTGAGCTCCGTTTTGGGGAACACATGCTGGGTATAAGTAGAGGCCAAACACAAGTCTGCAGTTTTGAGAGTGCCATTTTCCCACTGGCATTTCCCTTGTGGGCAGTTGTATAATCAGAAAAAGAGGTCTCATTCACCTTGATTTGAAGGTCAGCCCAAAGGGCCACATGTTGTGTCTTTAGTGCTGTTCTGTGCTGCTTAGAGCCAAGGACTGTAGGTGCTGCCACATCTTTAATTTAGAGAATACCTTTGGAGTGTCTTTAAAGAAGACCAACGTTTTTGTAACGTTGGCTGCTTCTTCTGGAGTCTGTTATAGTGCAAAACAACACAGGCCTGACTCTGTGTGGGCCTGATTTTAGAGTAGGGGTTGCTTGGAGGAAAAGGCTGTCCTGTCTACTGCTACATGTTTTCAGTATGACTAAGGGCATCGAGGATATAGTTTGAGGGCTGGCAGTGAATGCCTTTTCTTCAGCGATGACAAGAATAAGGAGGGCAATGTATTTGCTACAGAAAAAAATAACAAACACAATAGGATTTCTCAACTGTTATTACATTGAAGAAAGTAATGTATCATTTTGTATTTGTCTTCTAATAGAAACTCCTAGGGAAGTGGGATTGTCCATCATTAACTCAGTTTTCTGACCCGAACATTCATGAATATGGTCCTATCCCTTATTCCCTCCAGACTAAAGAGTTATGTTTCTGCATACTGCTGTGATCTATTCATACTGATCTAGAGTAGGGTCTTCACTAGGTGTGGGACACCTAGTGTTCTCAAACCCATACATGAGAAAGGCACACCATCTTCTTCAAGCTGTCTTTAGACAAGATGAATTTGCAAGTGGGAGAAGACTGATCCTGTAGGATGTCTTCTTGCTGCCCACTCCCATGGTGGCAGCTGAACAAATACGCTTTTGAGCAAGGAACCCAGATCGTGGCCGAAGTTTCCTCCTTTTGTTGAGTAGTGCTGGCAGTTGCTGATATGAGTCAGGAAGGGAATTTTGTCTAGGCCATGGGCATGCCAGGTTGCTGGCACGCAGATGCAGGAGAGGGAATGGGACCAACCTGAGAAAATCTTGCGGGTTCAGAGGTAGAGGATAAGTACTGTCCCTCAGGGTGTGCTGACCTAGATGTGCTCTTTCCACAGTGGTCTGAAGACTCTCCAAGAGCCAGAAGTGAAATAGTCTACTCCATTATAGTGCCATAACAGAAACCTTATTCAGGAATAAATCTGCCATGGAAATGGCCAAAGGGAATGAACAGTACATTCCTGAAAGAGAAATTTTCTGCCTTTGAAGGAAATTATTTCTTAGAAACTTTCATATGAGAAGTTTTGTAATACTCCACAGACAATGTGGGTTGAGTGAAGGTTGCCCAGTTGAGAAGTTTCAGGCAATCAGATTCCAGAGTTTCAGAATATTTTCCCTGGCAGGTCACCAAACTGACAGCCCAAGTTTGATTCCTGGGAAATGAGTCTTTTAACAGAAAAACTTACTTTGCCTTTAGTGAGGGGAAGAAACTTTCCTAAATGCAGTATTCCGGTGACTTAGTCTGGGTGAAATCAAACCCGTTTAGAATAAAACTAATAGGGTTTTCATTTGAATATCATGTCATAAGTATCTTAAAACTTCAGAGAAACACCTTGCCTCACATCTTATTTGTAACTCAAAAAGGCCACCAATTCTAATCAGAGCAAGGTTGCCGTTTTTGTAATATTCGGTGACATCAGGTTTTGGAACAGAACTAACATATCCAGAAAAAAAAAAAAGATTTATTGTTTTACAGCAATACTGCCTTTTTATTTTCTTTTGTTAATTTATCAGCAAAGTTCCCATTGTTGTTTTACTGATGATAAATTACACTTTTTTTATGGAGTGCAGAGTCATAGTAATTTCCTTGTTCCAATTTCATTAACTTCCTGGTAGTATTGTCTGGGGCAACCAGATGCTGATGTGTAATCCAACTGTTTCCCTAGTATGTGGGAAGCAGTAAACTTTTTGTTTATCTCATAAACAGTTCTGGCTATATATCTTTGGTTGTTTCTTTCCCATGGTTGGATTAAGACTGGCCTATACTGTATTCTTATTGGCACCACTTAGTGCCTAGAAACAGGGACAAAAACATCCCAGACCTATGTCATTAGTCTGGTTCACAGAAGTTGAGTGACTTTGTTTTGTTTTTAAATCTGTCTGGGTTATGTTATTTTTACATATAATGTATACATGAACAGTCTTTGGAAAGCTGGAACTTTACAGTTAATCATAAAATTAAATGTAATTTTATAAAACCTTACCTAAAATCTTTTGCAAAAGGTTAATCTTAACATCTAAAACCAATGAAAAAATAATAAACAATATAGAAGAGAGACATTTTCTCAGTCCTCACAAAACATAGCAATTGCAAAGCCCAAAATAACAAGATTTTTGAGTGAATGTTATAAGAAATAGTCAATCTGGATCTATTACAAATATTTACTGCTCTAAAAGTGATTTTGCTAAGTATTAACCTGAATTTGAGAACATATCTGGATTTTGTATAAAATCTGTAACATACTGTTGAAGATTAATGCTTTTGCTTTTGAACATCTCTGTCAAAAAGTTTCATAAATATTTTTGGGCTAGTCTCAAAAGGGTTTGAAGTCCTGAGTTACCATTTTTGTTAGAATAGCCAGTAATATCAGGACCACAATTAATCACCTATGAATCATATTGGTAAATTCCTTGGAAATTTTGGGATGAAATATCTTTATTTTCCTTAAGAGTAGTTCAAAATATAGCAGAATCTGGCACTCTGTCCAAATTATTCTGTCAGAGTTGGATATTTTAAGAAACAGCAAATGTGAGTAACTATAAGCAACTATTGCAGTAAGATGTGCTTTTATTTCTTAAGTGTTGAAAGGGTTACTTGAAAAGAGAGCAGCAGGAGGAAAAAATCAGTGTATGCTGTTTTGAAATGTCTTTGCTTTATGTACTTTGAGATAGGCTTTATGAAAACCACGCTCCTAAAAGTTTGAGAGTGTTACTTACATCTAGATGTGCTTGAGCGTTCTTGACCTGATAAATTGAAATTTTAAATTTTATTTTTTTTAATTTTTACACTTGCTAATAATGATTTTTGGAACCTAGATCAGAACAATTTGAATTTAAACACCTGAATTATATTTGCAGGGCTGGCATTATCTTACTGTGTAACTGTGGAGTGCCCCTTTGCTTTATTTTAACTGGCTCAGAAATAGCTACTCCTATA
Organism: Pseudotriccus pelzelni; assembly: GCA_035584735.1. Lineage (NCBI taxonomy): Eukaryota > Metazoa > Chordata > Aves > Passeriformes > Tyrannidae > Pseudotriccus > Pseudotriccus pelzelni. The sequence goes on from JAWMRA010000001.1 coordinate 79,826,963, forward strand.
CATGACCAGATTGAGATTGGCGTTCAGGCTGATTTTTGCAGAGTGTGGCACATTTATAGCATTTCTTTTAGATGCAGTAAGATTGTGAAGTTGGCTGCAACTATATATAACTATGTATGCCTGTAATATAACTACTTGCAGATCTAAGTCCTCTACTGAGGCTTAGGCACTGAAGCTCTCCCCTTTTTGGGTGCCCTGATTTGTGGTGGGCCAGAATTGGACACCTAATATTCCTATACAATGTGCAGGGAGATTCAGGTGCCCTAGAAAGATAACTGTGCTTATGCAGTAAGGTTTCCATCACTGGTGATGAGGAAAAGGAGCAGGAGGGAAGAGGGAGAACCTTCATCTGCATCAAGGGCCACTTTTGAAAATGTAAGTGGACTCTGGTGCTTGGTAATTCTTCTCAGTTTAGTTGTTTAAACGTAGCCATTGAGAGCCTGCATGTCTTTGCAAGGGGCTTTCAGAGCTATGAATTGGAAAACACTAAGTACAGTGATATATTTAAAAACCTTTATTCTCTGTTGCCTGTTTCTGGGCTGTTGGTAAGCACCTCCAATATGAAAGTGCTCTTTTGTACCCAGGCCTTTGCATTGGCCTATATTTTGCTTTAGGTGCCTGCATTCTTGGCCCTCACTCTTAGTTTTGTCTACGAAGTACAGTAAATTGTATTATAGAAATACTGGTTTTGGTTTCTCCAAAAGGTAAGTTAGTCTGACTGGAGTATGTCCATAACACAATTATACTTTGTCTGCTAATTTGAATAGTTCATTTAGAATTAGCTGTCTTTAAGTGCAACTGAGCCATAAACTCTATTCTGCTCTATCAAGAAATTTGGAGATTGGAAGCAACTGCAGTTCTATCAAGGCAACTAGAGCAATGCCAAAATGGCTATTATTATGCAAGGTCAAAATTTATGCTTGCAAAGTATTTATTACTTTAGTTCGTAAACTGTCTGCCAGAATGGGCATAGCCAGTGAAAGTTTTTACTATGGTTTCTTTTTGTTTCAACAGTGAATAATAACCAAAGACACTGGATTTAAGCTTTTAATATGCCTTGCCTTGAATTTTTAATTTAAAACATCTATTTATAGGTAAAAAAGGCATTTGTGTCTCATAAAAGTGGTAGTCATGAAAACCAGTTATATGAAATGATGTTTCTATTCGGTTGCAGCTATTTTTATCAGTATTATTTATACACTTATTTTCAGTGCATTTGGTAAAAAAAATGTAAAGGGCTGTTTTAAAAGAAGCAACTGGACATGACACTCAGTGTTATGGTTTAGTTGTCCAAGTGGTGTTAGGTCAAAGTTTGGAATCAATCTTGGAGATCTTTTCCAACTTTAATGATTCTATGACAAGTAACTGCAATAGGTATGAAAATATTTTAATTGTGATAGTAACCGTTTTATTGGAAGAAAAATGAACATTACTTGTATTAAAAATAGTTACCAATTAGATGCAGATCTTTCAATTTTACTGCTAGGAGGTAAAATTAGAAGACTGACGTACTGCAGTTTCTAACCTGTTGATATTTTTCCACAAATTTGATTAACATGGACTAAGTGAGACCTTTTTCTTCTAATCAGATCCACATTGCAGGTATTTTTAAAATTTCTAATGGTGGGAGAGCTAATTTTGTCATCTAATTTTTATAATTTTAAATAATAAATTATATTATGAAAATAATAACTAAAAATAGAAAACAAATATTTATTAAATATATAAATTATATAATACAGGTTTTAATTAAAATATTCCTAGAGCTACTGTTTAACAGTTCAGTCCTGTAGGAATTTATTTAAAAATGCATAGTCTTCATTTAAAGGTGCTCCACAAAATGCACCCGATTAAAGCAAATCTGAGTGTTTTCAAAATGCTTGTATGTAAAGAGCCTCCTGCCTATAGAAGATTGTCACGCTGACTGTAAAAAATTACGGTTTTGACAAAAAGAACCAGTTCAGTGCATGGAGTAAATGAGACATCTCCTAGTTATATTTTTCACCAAATGCCAAAGTAGGACATAATTCGGGCCTGTGAGTTTGGAAAGATTTATACAATCTCTCTCTTTTTTTCAATATTATTATGTTCTTGAACACATGGAGCTGTATGCCTCTGCCTCTTCTGATATGGTGGTGGAGCATCTCTTCCAATGCTTTTGATGAGCACAGAGGGAAATAAGGTGGTTGGACCCTCGCCCTTGTGAGGGAACAAAGTGTGGGGGATCTGAAAGGGAAGGTACAGACAATACTGCATTGATTGCATAGATCTCCTGAAAGTTTTAAATGCACACAATACAAGGGCTTTTTTTTTTTTTTTTCTGTTCACTGGTCATACCAGAGTAGAATAAAAAAAACCCTAACATTACCTGGCATTTCCCTGTTGGTTTTTATTTATTTTGTTTTAAATTTACATAAAAAGCTGTTTTGCAAACAAAAGGGGTTCTGATTAGAAGGTCATAATGGAACTGAGCAAAGCAACTCAGAAAATGCCACTCACTGAAAAGCAGTATTGTTAATTGCCTCTCCCACTATAAAATTCTGCTGTCTGAGGAAAGCTGGAATAGCTACCAGTAGTGGTGTTTTAATCTGTCTTCAAGCAGTTGGTGCCAGTAAGGGTAGAAGACAGCCAGCAGTATGTTTTTTGTTTTTAGACTTTCTTTTCTGACACCAGCTGGCACTGAAGCACTTGATGTGTTTAACAGGCAGGAAGGATAGCTATGAAATGGTTTAAAATAAGTTTGAGGAGTACTGAAATCTGTGTAAAAACTAAACATATGAAAGATGTTTCTATATTTGATAGGAACTGTAGATGAAAAGCTGAGCATTTGTGACTGTTTAGAGGTTGAACATCCTGAATTTTGAGAGTCTGAATCCCTGGCCAGATTTAACTGCAATCTGGAACAAAAATCTCTAGAAAATGTGCAGTTGAGATGTCCAGAATTAACCCTTGGCAAAGCAAGTGCGGTTATATTTTTCATTGGTTTGGAGAAATGGTTATGACTTTTGGTTGTACCTTGCTTGTTTTTTGTTAATCCTTGTTCACTGCCCGCATACAAATAAGAGGTTTATTAATAACATTTGTGGATAAGATTTGTTCTTGCTTTGTTATGACGTCTTCAAATGCTGTAGAGAGTCTGCACAATTACACACAGAGAAGGACAGTGTTTTGGGACTTTGCTGGTGCTCTGCACTGCCTAGCCTTTTCATTTTGGAACATGAGTATGAGAAGGTAGTCCCATAAATCTAAATAAAGGTTGTCCCAAGTGGATGTTCAGTCTTGGATGTATTCTAGTCTGGCTTTTACATTCTGGCATTGAGGTTATTTGTGTCTCTAATACAGCTAGCTGCAAATTTTGACCCTTGTACATATGCTAGATCTCTCAGCTGCTGATATGAGGGAAAATTAAATTTTTCCTTTGTGTGGTTTTCATATGTACATTTGACTGCAAGTATGCAGGAGACTTACAAGATTGAGCTTGGAGATATTTTGTTTGGCAGTAGCACATAACATGCATATATAGAAACAGATTTACATTTGCGTCGAAATAAGACATGGCTATAGTTCATATCAGAGGTAGTTCCAGATTTCCGTCAAAACCAACAGATTCCCATCATATTTTTCTGAAAATCCCATCATCAAGTGTAGAGCTGTCTCTCCACTTTTGGGGCAAAAAAGCATTTTTCTTTTTCTTTAAATGTGAGCATAATAAATTTTTATGGAGTCTATCTCCATATTTAAGAGTATCACATGTAAAACTTGTCAGATAGACATGAAATATATAGAAATTTGATGGCTGGACTGAGAGAGCACTCCAACAGGTCTTGAGCAACACTGGCACCTTAACCGAAAAGATTAATGTGCAACTGATATTTTGTTTTGCAGTAGATGGAAGCAGTATATGCAACATCCTGATTTGTATAGGCAGCATTCATGAAAGAACATCAGCAGGTGGACAGGTAAGTAACTTTGTATTGTATATGGAGGGAAAGTTATTGGGTAGTGATGGGTAATCCTGTACTGTCAACTCATTATCAGGAGATTTGAAATGTTATACCACCTCTTATATTTCTCACAAAATTCAAAATAAGCAATCACAAACTGATGAATAGCTGAATAATTTTATGATTATGTAAAATAAACTATTTAAAAAGTTAATAAGGGCAATTAAGGTATTCAGTCATCAGCATTACTTTTCTAAAGGAAAAATAAAGTAATAAATGCGTTTCTAAAGTGCTTATGTTACTTGATTGTAATTTTTGGATTCTTCTTCTAAGTATGACCTGATTTAAGTTGCATTAAAGGCATTCAAACAAAGGCCATATTTAAGCAGTAAGTTATTCCCCCCCATTGTTTTCATCTATTATGTAATAGTAATATTTGGAACAAATAAGAAACTGCCATGCTCGCAGAGCTGTTGATATCACTGATTTTATGGGCTTGTAAGCATATGTGGTAAAAACCTGGTTAAGAATAAACTTCCCTTTTTTGGACTATTTACTGGTGAAAATGAATGATCTGAAAACTAACTGATACATAATGGAGTATTTTTTTTAGGCATTCTTACTTGAAGGTTTCTTTTTTTTCACGTTAAGCATTGAATGTTTTTCTGATATTGCTACGGAAACAGTTGTGATGTATGAGAGAGGGGAAGACCCAACCTTTCTAACATACACTGCATGTTTATTTGCAGTGCTTTATGAGACTGTGGTGATCTTAGTCCCCTTTGGCAATGTCACTATAGTGTCCTGTAAAAATCTATAACTGGTTGAGAAAGAAGAATATTGAAGACAGAATGTTTCTAGTGAGTTGAAACAATATCTTAATCAATGGAGAGAAAGCAAAAGAATATTATGGGCCTAAAAACATGAAAATAGGAAACTTGGCAAATGGTGTAAGACCTCTGTATGAAGTTTTAAGTAATGGCATTTGGCACTATGTATTTCAGAACTTCAGAAGAAACACTTACAAAAAGAGAAAATTACCACTTTTTGACAAGGAGGGAAATTTAGATTTGAATTAACAGCGCACTAAAGGAGAATAATAGGTGTGAATTGAAACTAATTGGTGTTTCAGATCATTGAGCTGCTTGTAAATAACTGTACGGTGAGAACTGTAGAAGTTAAGTCTCTCTTAAATGCCTAATTTACCACAGTTGTGTCCTGCAGAGGAAAGGAAAAAATGTTATGTCACTTACCGCTTTGCTTTCAACTGACTGATTTAAATGGACAGTCAGTCAAAAGATTTAGCTTCTGTGTGATAAAGTTCTCTTGATTAAGCTGATCCACTGGTCCAAGGAGGTGTGATGCCCTGAGGCATACAGCTGTGGGCATAAAGATGGGCATAAGTATAATCAAAGTTGTCCAGAAAACATTGTGTAAATCAAAACAAGCAGGTGGTTGGCACAACTGATGATCATTTTCAAGTGTATGATTAATGTGAGCGCAGAAGTCCTGTAGCTCAGTGTCTAAACTGGCTCACACTCTGTGGCCTGATTTAAGCACACACATATGTGAGTTAGAATATGACAAAGATACTAACAATTAGTTTTTCACTGGAGAAATATCCATTAAAAAGCATGGAAAAACCTCACTGTAGAAATATCTCTTAAAAAGCATGAAAGAACCTGAAAGAACTTCCCTTCTATTCCTTTGAAAAATGGCTGACAGATGATTAAACTCATGTAATATAAATCAGACAATTTGACATGTAAGATCCTTTGCTTTCCAACAAACTATTGAGTTCACTGGCTGCAATCCAACAGAGAAAACAAAATGTGCAGAATAAACACTGTCTATAGCAGGTGTAGGTAATGCCTTATTAAACATAAATGATGTTTTGTGTAGTGTAACCTGGGGACAATTTAGCAGACAATTTTGTACTTAGAAAAATCATGGTTTTATGCAGAAAAGGAGAACCACGGATAATGAATTGTCTACATCTGAAAATACCACACTAGATCTGAAACACATGTTCTACCACATTGTCTTATGATTTCAAAAGCAGAGGAAGGAAGAGAGATTATTAAATTTAATTTCACTCCCTCATATCACTTTAAAGCAGATGTTTAAAACTATCCCTTCTTCCCAGTGTTTATTCTTGCATATTTTAGTACCAGTGTTTTGTAAGTCAAGACCAAACATACAAACAGTGGCCCTTATTCAGAACGCAACTAAGAAAGAACTATTGTAATTTTATGCATGAAAGCCTCATTTTAACAGTAAAAGTAAGATAAAGTAAGATAATAAAGCAAAATGCACACAAAACACAACCACGCTGTGAGAAGCATGGTTGTAGGTGTGTACATGTATGTGGTGCAGGTGTGGCTGGCTGGCTCCAGGGGAAGCTGATTCCTGGGGTTTACCTTCCGCAATAGTTTTCTACCTTCAGTTCCACACAATCAAGTGCCAGCATTTCCAGAGAAATATGGGTTAACTGAGGTGTGAATTATACTTTTAAGAATCCAGGAGATGTCTGCTGTATTTTTTCAAGACCAAAGCCCACAGACTTATTTCTTGCGCAGTTTAGGTGGTTGTAAGGTGAGGGAAACCTACTAAAGTTTTCAGACTGCTGACATTTTGTGCAAATGAGTCAGTTGTATTCACATTCCTACAAAACAGGAAAGGCAAAAATTATGTCCATACTGAGGTAGGAGTATGGAGTCCAACAGCCTTAACTGGAGTACTAGAGCCTACATCACCACATCAGCAATAGATTATTGCAGTTCTGTGTTTCCAACTTTGAGATGAAAAAGAAGAGGAAACAAACTGGTTTCCAATGCAACATGTTTTACTGATTTCATCCAATTTCATAATTATCAGCAATACCATTTTTTCTTCCAAGTGATTTATAAATTTGTTCTCACAATTGTCACAACAGTCTGGATTTTACTCTCTGAGACTAAAAAGAAATCACTGAAGACAAGGAAACAAAGTCAGTCAAATACAAATCGAAGGGTTCATTTCCTCTGTGAAGTCAGACTCAAAATGGCATTAGATCACTTCTGGGCAGTCCTTGTTACCAGTATAGACCTAGTCATTAGGCATTTGTTCACTTGCTCATTTTCTCTGAAGCTGGTTTCTCTGGAATCTTATTGCCAGAGGAAAGGAAATTAAAAGAAAAGGAAAGGTTTCTATTGTTAATGCAGCTGGTTTTGTAAGTTTACTTCAGTTTCATTTGCACACTTTTCAGTTAACGTTTTCCTCTTCGTATATTGAGGTGGAAATGACTACAGAAAAGATGTTTTCCTACAGTTTAGTTTTCATCTCAGGTATGGCATGTGTAAGTATTATCCAGAAGTTTTCATTCAGGCAAGTGCAAAATAGCTGCTCTTCTGTTCTCTGTAACATCACAGAAAATATAAAGGGAGTGAATGAGACTATGGAGTCATGCTCAGCTCAAGCCTTTAGCTCTCATCAGAAGATCTCACAAAGGTGGCCTAGGTTACATTCTCCCTCACAGCTGGGGACACTTGAGCTGTAGTTCTCAGAGGCACAGATTTCCCCACTGCTGTGTCCTACAATAGCATGACTCTACAACTACCTGAAAGGAGGTTCTACTGTGGCGGGGACTGGTCTCTTCTACCATGCCTATAGTGAAAGGACCAGAGGAAATGGCCTTAAGCAGAGACAGAGGAGTTTCAGATTAGATATTAAAACCAAAATTTTCACTGCTAGAGTGGTCAGGCATTGGAATAGGTTGTCCAGGGAGGTGGTGGAGCCGTCACCCCTGGAGGTGCTTAAGAGGCATCTGGATCTGGATGATGTGGTTTGGTAGTTTAGGAGTCACTGTGATTGTATTGGGTTGACAGCTGGACTTGATGATCTTAAAGGGCTCTTCCAGCCTCCATGATTCTGTGTCTTCCTCGTCACCTGCTCCTGTTACAGCTGGCTGTCACAGCTGAGCATGTGGATGGGAGTGGGAGAAGAAACTCTTGGTAAGCATGGCTGGTAACAATGAACATGAAATGTGGTAATGGACCCCAAAGACCTTACCCCTTGGTAATAGATCAGCCTAATGCCCTTTGGTTAGTAAAGGCTCATGGAAATATAATGCAATGCATGATGATGATGATATTGAAAGTCTCAGAGTGCTTGTTACTTGGAGTGCTGTTTTGCTTCTGGGAGAAATGCTTTTTCCTCTGCTCTGTGTGTGGTGTGAATTAAGTCAGTGTGTGGAGTTCCAAACAAAACTAAGTACTTAAAAGCTTTTTTTCTTGGCAGATGCTTTCCAAAATGTGAAATATCTTCTGTGTGCGTATCCATGTAAATGCAATAGGACGTTTAGCAATCCAATTTCTATTTTGCTTTAATGCTCATTTAATAATCACAAAAGCTTTACTTTTTAAACATTTGCTTAAATTCAAATATTAAATGTTAGCAAGATTTTAATCTGAAAAAAAATTGTGAAAGCAGTTCTACTTTAATTTTCCTCCAACCTTGTGTTCACCTTGCACCTATCACATAAGGAAACCCAAAACGTTATTAGTAGCTATAATTTGTGAGAAGCTTATCTCTGAAGAACATTACATGAGCTCTAAAAATGTGACTTCCTATTTTGCACAGGACAAAGAGTTATTCACTGGGGCAACACATGGAAATGGCTATTAAATAGCAGTGTTTCAAAGTTTTATAAATCTACTGTAAAAGGTTCAAAGTGGCTAAAATTTTTAATGTTTAGAGGAGTTGTTCAGGATTTTAAAATGGAGGGTGCAATTTAAACGATGGCATGCTAATACAAATTAGTGGTTTTCAACCCTCCTTCCTGAAAAATGAGATATTCTTTTAAAATTCACTGAATTCTCCAGTACCTGCCACCTCTGAGACACTGTAGGTTATTGTCAAAAGATGACCGGAATACAGAGCCACTGAATATTTCATCTTAATGAAAATGTGTGCTGCAGAAGGTTTGAACTTTATATTGAGATTTGAATTGACTTTTGATAAAAGACATACTGGATTCTCTCCCCCCTCCCTTTTCTTTTTTTTTTTTTTTTTTTTGCACATTAACTTTGTGCCGGGACAGGGGTCAAAGCATTTAAATTCAGACTTTTCTCTACTTACTGCTAGTAAAATGGGGATTTCAAGGGATTTATTTATTTTTAATGTAATTTTTAAAAGTTGTCTGGATCAACTTTAATTAATATGTTTTTAAAGAGATGGATGGGATAAATGTCAAAGTGCTGCAAGTCAGTTTTTTAAGTGAAGTATGCCCTACTACACTGAAGTCAAAGGTAATTTTACCATCCCTAACACTTTGAATGTTTTTTGCTGTACTCAGCCGTGCATCCAGCAGTTTCCTACCCAACTACATGCATTTATTAGTCAGAGAATCAGCATTAAACAGTAACATAAGAGTCAAATGTCTATCACAGTCAGATGGGCTGTAGTTCAATACAGTTCATAATGTATTTCCTAATTTTCATGACTGACTACAGTACAAACCCAGGTATTTCCTGCATGTCCAGAACTGTTTTTTCTTTTCTTTATTTTTTAAAGGAGTTTCAGAAAAAAAATGTTCTTTAAGCTTAGCATGGGCAAGTCTCACCAAGTTCTCTTTCAAAAGCATTTTACAGTCGGAGTCCCATTTTCCAAAGTTGTTTCTCTATTTGAAGCAGTAATTAATTTTTGTGTGGTAGAAAAAAAAAAGTGAAGTTAATCTTTAGGGCTGTAGGTATGTTTCCTGATATATTTATTTCATCCTCACACCATTACTGTACACTTTCCACTGCTGAATTTAAGTCTTGCAAATATAAAAAGTACTATGCATACTTTTTTTTTTTAAAGCTTTACATTTTTTCAGAATGTCCTGATTAATATTACGACATACCAATAATAACTTATCACTCACATAGTTCTCCTTTTTGGAAGAATTCCCAGGAAAGTGGCCATGATTTCTATTTGCTCTTAAACACTGTTTTAAGGAATAAGACCCTGCATTTGCCCCAAATAAGATGGTTAATTATAAGTGTTCTAAAATATAACTATTATCAGGAATTCAGTGACTGATTTATAACTTAGTAGAATGGAAAATTTTACTGGTTTGTTGTATTATTGCAAGGTCAGAGTGTTGCTAATTGTTTCGTAACTCCTTGAGCTGGCTATCTGAGATCTTCTTGTAAGACTGTTTCTGTTTGAAACAAATAAATCAGTTCAGAGTTTAAAGAAATGGCAATCCAATCAATCTTACACTCCATCTCATATCTGCCTCTTTTCAGAAACTAGAATATGCTTTACTGCTACTTCCTTCGGTTACCCACATTGGTTTCACACCAGTGAAACAGAATGAGATGGTTGTCACTTTTTGTGCCTTAACTACAGAAATGGGAACCATCATGCAGTCACACTCAAGAATTCACAAGAGGAAAATGCATTCAATGGCTCAGAAGTTTGAGCCTTGTGAAACAGATAAAAATTGGGGCTTTAATACTACCTTAATTAAAGCAGATGTCTAAGTTTTTGCTGTTTGGAGTGCTACAGGATGGAGCAGAAAGAGGAAGTTTGGGACTGAAGGATGATGTGAAGGTCTTTGAGAGCTAAACAGGAAATCCCAATCATGGAATGAGAGGAGAAATGGGAAAAAGGAACCCAAACAAACACACTCAGAAAGCACAAAATGCTGTTTGCTTTGCAATACTTAACAGAATGAAGTGTAGAAGCTACAAATTTGCTTGATCAAGTCAGGAAAAAAGGAATGGAGAGGATGTCAGAACACATAAGCTTCAGCAGATCAGTGGATGTGCAGCTGCTGCAATTAAGCTCTTTAAAGGGCGTGTGTTAGGTTGTAAAAGTTTGAAGTCAAAAATGTTTATTTTGCACACTCATTCATTGTGCTGGGAGATGAACATGTATAGCACTGTACAAACAAGTGCATTTTCTCTGTTTGTCCCGACCACTGACATAAGTGCTGCGGGTGTTGAATTCCTTCACTGCTCAGGGTCTGTGGGAACAGGCAGTGAGGGTCCTGCCTGTTCTCTGAGCAGTAGAAACAGAGTATTTCTTGCTGTCACGAGCACAGGGACAGAGACTACTGAGTTTTTCTCCACTTGCCTTAAGAAAAGACATTTCTACCTCTTCTTGCTGTCTGTGCTATATACTACACCCAATTGCAGAGTAAATTATGGTGCTGTAATATGCATCATAGTCTATTAGTTGGGTAGACACATTATATTCAGATTGTCTTAATAACTTGACTCAACTCTGAAATTAACACAAAGCCTTAAAGAATGCATTTAAAGCATTACTGTATGGGTTATACTGTTCAAGTGTAAGCAGTAGAAAGGAGAGAGAGGAGGAGGGCAGCATCGAGAGCTTCACTAAATGAACAAATTCTGATCTTGCAGATATTCCTCAGATGTTTCATTACAACCACTGACAGTAGTCCCATTGCTTTTCTCAGGGTCATTTGTGAGTTTGAAAATACAGTAATGAAGCATAAAGTATCAGGATGAAAAATGGGAGAGTAAAAAATAGCAACCCTTCTTTCAGCCTTCTGACAAATACATATTTGCTGTTGGATATATTGAGCATAGCACAAAAGTGTCTCATGAGAACTTTGTGCAAGGAAATGCACCATGTCAGTCACTAAAGGAAAAAAAAGAAACATGTCATCACTCCAAGTGGTATTGATTAAAACAATAAGGATTTCCTGGTGCCAACAGTTGAAACAACTGTGTGAAAAGTAGTGAAGAGGTATTACCGTATTGTTGCGGCTTTCTCAGGAAAATTCCAAATAAACTGAAGGATTCCTGTCAATATTTGTATAAGGAAACATGCTGCTGCCTGATTCAGAGGCACTTCACACACATGCGCACGCACACATGCCCCACTGCATGTAAAATTCTTGAGAAACTTTATTACAGCCACACACACAAAAAAAGGACACAGAGTTTGGTGCACTCTTTCTCATGCTAATATTTACAACATCGATCTCTTATTGTTGGTATTTGATCTACATTTCTCCCAGCTCTGGTCAATGGAAGGCACAGCTGCTGAAACCCCATATTGTGCAGGCAGCATGCCTTTGTGCTCTGCAGCTGGGGAGTTCTCATGTCCACAATAGCCAATCTGAGCACACTAAATTAGGAAAGATTATTGTTTCATTTATTGACTACACAGGTTTAAAACAGCAAGTATATAGTTTGTTTCATGTTTTATTTGTTGAGGTCATTTTCACCAAAAGCTGGGCACATGGACACAACTATAGGGCAGCTGTACTTCCAGCCACCTTAGTAGGAAGAAAATTCCAAACATTATTGAAATGAAATTGGATGGTTGGTTGCTTTCATGTGGCACAGCCTCCCACCTGCCTTCTCCCAGCCATTCATTTGTGAAGACTTGCTGGAGCTTTTTTTTCATCCTTTTGCATCCAAGTTCATTCCCAATAAAGTGTTTATCCTACTGTACAGTTCATTTTAAGAGAAGCTGGTTTTAGAGTGGAAGGAAAGACAAGTGAGTTCAATTTTTGAGCTCAGTTCTCCAAATGTTCTTTCACTGAATGGTCTTTAGAAAAAGGAAGGCAGCAATTTTAGCTCGAAGTAAATATCGCTTCAGAGTAACAAAAAAAGAGAGGGGAGAAAAGGGAGAAAAATCTATTTAACGCTTTAGGATATAATGGTGTTCAAATAATATATTTTTCTGCCATTTATTCATTTGTGAAGGAACTCAGTGAATAGTAATAGCTGCTGTCAAAGATATTTATATTTAAGAGGGTCTTTATGTAAAATAATTTTTTTTTTACCAGGAGTGATTTTTCTCCAGGAGAAGTCTGCCATCTCCTAGCAACCGATATGGCTATCTTTTTTAACAGACACTGCAATAACAATGGGTGCCTAACCTTTATATGGAAGCATTTGCACATGTACAATCAGACCGCTTACAAATTCAAACTGAGCTGTTAAAGTGCTCCAAGGGAGACACTGGTTACAACTTTATCTACTATGCATCTCATCTATCCAGGATTTTAAAATGGCAGCCATTTTAGCTGTAGCTGAGTACCTCCAGAACTAAATCTGCAAATGATCCTCAACGTAACTTCCCTTTGTCTTCTCTCACCACAATGAGTAAACCAGATCCAGATCAGAAAGAAAATGAGGAACAATTACAAGTAAATAAAGTAAAACATTCCCTTAAAAGCTCTTCTATCAGTTAAGTGCAGCTAAACATTGAACTTCAATGACTCCACCCCAAACCTGTGGTTCAGTCCTCTGTTTAGTAAATTCGTAGGAAGCTATGACAAATCCCCAGGTATGATGACAGCTACCATTAAGCTTCAACATTCTTCCCAGTCTCAGTTTATCCTCCTCCATTCTTCTATCCAAAGTGATGCTTAAGATTCATAGCCCAAAAATACTTACTTTTTTTTCAATTTGTAGTTGACCCAAAATTTGATTGAAAACAAATGATCTTATATATACATTTTTTGGGTCAGATGGATTGAAAAATGGGGCTTAAAATGGAAGTCATCCACTGTGAAAGAGATTTTGTTTCCTTGTATTACTAACAAAATTATGAATTTTTTTTCCAGCTCAAGAATGGAATTTTTACAATCAATTTGCTTAGTATTCCCTTTGCTTTTTCTCTAATTTTTTTAGCCAACTGTGAATTCCTGTCTATATATTTTGATATTCTTTGTTTAGGGAGTGAGCATTTTTCAAATCAACCTTCTGGATTCTTCCTTTCAGTCAGAATAAAGAGATTCTCTTTCTCACTTTTGATGTCTGTCTGCAGGCTTCTACAAGCTGATTTAGTGTGGTCTCTGCTTTGCCACAGCATTTAATGTTTTCCATTACTGATGTTCTCTGCTTCATTTCCACTGATAAATAAGGCTATTGTGCTTGTTTAGCTACAACTTTGGGATCAAAATTTAGATGTTTGCCTATAACTTTATATATATGTATCTTTCATCATATATAAATAGCTCTCATCATAGAGGCTGGGTGCTAGGTCAGTGGAGTGCCTTGAGGATGTACCAACACACATGAGTTCTTACTTTCAAAGTGCATTTTAACTTCAGAAGTTTTTGCATAAATCCTTGATGGAAGATACGTGTCCCAGAAAAAGAAAGGAAAAAGAAAACTGCAAAATCTTGATGTCAGGGAAGGAAATAGTAGCCAGCATTCTTTGAGAGTCTGATGCATATCGTTTGAGTGCATAACCAAAAATTTTTAAATTAGTCCTACTAAGAGAATTCATTAATATTAGATGAACTTCATTCACTGTATGAGTTATAGAATAATACAACTTGTGAATAATTTGAAGTGGATAATTCACTTATAAAGTGAATTTGACGAATTTAGCCTCTTTTTCTGTTTATGAAATGCCAACCAGTGCTGACAGGCCTCTCTGTTTGGTAAGGACTTGAGATGTGAAAGAAAGCCCTGGGTAAAGGGGAGCAGTTACGACCTCCTGGGTAACAGCTCTCTGGTCTTGCTGGCATCCGTGTTGTATAATTTATTTTAGAAACTTTTCCAGTTTGATCTTAGAAGCAGTTAAGCTGCTATTTTACTCCTCTGGCAATTAGAAACTGTCTTCTAATTTTCCAGTCTAATCTTACCCAAGAATGCTTTGGTTTTTTGATCATTCTTGGATGAATGTTGGTTTCTCAGCTTTACTAGCTCTTTGTCTTCTCTAGTGTATATTTGTTTCTAAGCATCTGGTTTGTTAAATTAAACAAGACTTATTTAAATTTTCTTTTTATTCCCTGGACCAACCTAGGAAGTCTTTTTTCCATTTATTCAGATTTGTTACTTTTATCATTGTTTGACTTAATTCAACTGTTTTTTCTAACTTCAGAAACCAATCATGAACAATTGGTAATTACTTAATAATCAACAGTCACTCTCGATTTGTATCAAGTATTTTTTTTATTCATAATCCTCCTCTAAGTCTTTTTTTATTGTAGCTTACCTAAAAACTATTGATTTTTCAGTATTCAGTGGTCTGAATCCAACTCATAATAAAAGGATAGAAAATGTCCCATTGTTTTATCTGTTAAGATATATTATTTGCTGAATTACCAGATGAGTAAAAGGAGACAATTTCAAACCATTTACAGATTTTTTTTTTCTGGGTCAAACATGTCTTATGTGGGATTATTACTCTAGAAATCATCTCGGTTTATTATAAATTTATGATGGGTGATGAGTCAAAATATATATGGTCTACCTTCTGTGTCTAGCCTCTCTTATGTCTATTAAACCTTTGTTTCAATCCTTCTGCATGTTCTTGTTACCTGCTACAAAACTGCTAGGCAGCAATGGCTGGATGAATTATTCCTGACTGATTTCAGTAGTATTTTGGTTTTGCTCATAAAATTAACTTTTTTTGCCCTTTCATTTGCATGTGTAGCTACCCTATGATTAGCTGCTTCCTTTTCAGGCATCCAAAGTATCTCTGCTGGATTTCAAGTTGAGTGAGTGGAGAACCTGGCAACAAATGAGGAAAGAGCTGCAAAGAGGAAATGTGATTTCTAGTGGTGAGCTTATTGCTAGATCGCAGACCAAGGCATGGCTTACATTAGCATGTACAGAATCTTCCACAGAACAGGAGAAGATTGTGGTGCTGATCTGCAAACATATGAAGTAAAGACCTAATGAAGTGAAAAAATGAGGCAGAAAGCAGTTTTGTGTGGTTCTCTCGCTGTGCAACATTTCTTGGATCTCTGACTTGTTGCTGCTGTTGTCCTTGCTCTTTCTCTAGCTGTCTGCTATAGTTGCTTCCTGAACCGAGTTAGATTTTCTGTGTTTTATCAAAAGGCAAAGTGAGAAGATAATTAATTTTGTGTGTGTGTGTGTGTGATCCAACAAACAAGATACCAGTGATCAAGAAAGATTTTGATGAAGGTAAGATGCAATTTGAAGAAAATTATTTGGCCAGTAAATACCGAAGGTCAGACTCAGTAGGTGAGAGAATTATACCTTTTCCCTGCTGAAAGCAGAGCGAAGGCTAATCCTCCTTGCACGGCTGCGCTGGAGCGTCCCTCTGTCGCCGGGCGATGTACTGAGAGCTCCCCCTCCTGTTTCCTTCTACATCTAAGGGCCGGCAGGTCTCGCACCGCTAAACCACAAATTTCTGCTGTCTTTCATTTTTCTGCACCATGATATGGCAGCGCAGGAAACAGTTTTCAGTGCCAGGTAAGAAGGTTTCAACAAATGTAAGTTGTAAGCCTCACCTAACAGGGTAGGCAGGAGGGGTTGCTGCTCAAAACTTTCAGGTTTTATTCTTCAATCAGAGTTTTCCCATGTCTGACTTTGGGTTTATGGCATTAACTTTCCTTTTTCTGTTTTCTAACTGTTTGATGAGGATCAAAAAATTTCCTCCAGTAGGGAATTTCACACACACACACCCCCACCACAAAAACAATTTTATTTTTAAAGTTTTTCATTAATTTTCAGATGCAGAAAACCCCCAATCAACCAAAAAACCAAGCCAACCAAAAAAACCAAACAAAACCCCCCACAAAAACCCCAACCCAAACAGAAAACCGCAAACAAACAAGCAAGCAAACCAGATTTAAGACATTTCCCCAAGTCATAGTCAAAAAGGAGCACCATGGAATCCATGGAGGCATAATCAGAAATTATTGAGGAGGAGCAAGCTGTGACTATGAAGGCAAGCACACCAAAAGGGATAGAATCCATGCTGTTGTAAATTTTCAGTTGCTACCATGTCCACAATATAGAAACGGAACGGCATCTTTTGAGATGAAGGTGATGATAGAGAATGACACGTATTTTTTGGAAAAGTGCTCAATTCTGAAAAGAAAAGAAACAAATTAATCATATCCACAGGTACCTAAGATGGAGAGATGGTCTTTGCTGACTTTATTTAAAGAATGAACAGTAATATATTTCATGAGGCTTGATATTGATGTCATAGAGGCTCTTAATGCAGTACATGGAGGATGTGGATCATGCTGTGCATCCTTTGTAATGACTTGATTTCACTAGATACCTTGCAGCAAATGAGCAACTTTAAGGTCATTCAAAGGTTGCTAAAGCAGAAAAATTCTTAGCAATCGTATCTATAATTTTTCATTTCCTTCAAGCAAAAGAAGATAGAGAACAGAAGATTCTGGAAATAACCTGCTGGTAAAGTGACGTGATGAAAGAAACAGACACTCATTTTTGTGGAACATTTTTGTGTTCACTTTTGTGTGAGAAGTGAGGATTACACTGTTTGAATGTCAGTAGAAGGAAAAACAAGATTAAATATCTACAGACATATGTAACACTCACATTACTTGCAGTAAGAGAACATAAGAATTTACAAAAATTCAAAGTGCTTAATCCAATGGAGTTAGAAATTGCCTCTTTACCTTTTATTCGCAAAGATCCCCACTCTGCCTGCCTTTCTCTGCTCTCCTGCTCCTCTACATCCTTCCTCTAGGTTTGTTTTCTGAATCAAATCTCACAGTAAAGACATTTATCAAAAGAAAATGGAATTGAGGCAGGAGGAAGGAGGGCAGGAGACTGTGTCTACAGTCACAACATCTTCCTTCTGTATGTAAGGTACTGAAGAAAGTGAATAAGAATGAATTTCCAAGATACATAGCTAGGGTTAATGATGTGTTCTGCATTGTCTGTTGTTATATTATTCAAGCATCCTTGCAATCCTTTTTACCCTAATGAGGTTCTTCTGGAAAACTACTCAATTAGTTCCTCACTGAAAGTGAGATGACAACTTTTTTTTTGCATAATTTTTTTTTCAGTGAACTGCTGTGGAAGACAAGGAAATCTTGAAAAAGAGAATTCTTACTTGTGTCTTAGAATTTTAGACATATGCATATATTTTAAACAAACTTGTACGAACAAGAGTAAATCCCATTTGAGGGATGGCCTTCCCAAATCTTGTTTGCTTATATGCATTGATGCAGAGTGAGGAAATAGTCAAAAGGGGGTTATTATTTTTTTTTAGTTGGGGGGAGAGGGTGCTGTTTTTTTGTTGGTGGTGTGGGTTTTTTTGTTTTGTTTTGCTTAGTTTTTTTAGTTTCCAAACAGGCAGTGCTTTTTCTGTTCACCCTGCTGTACTGTCTTTCATAGCCTGGCAAGAGATCGAGGCAGCCCTTGCAAAGCTGTGGGAATGGGTGGATTGCAAAACAAAGGTTTGGTGACACAAGAGCTCAGCAGATCCTAGTCTGAGAGCTGCAAACGAGGTGCCTGCGAATGAGGACTGATGTCTGGAAGGAAGCAGGGCCTCAGGAAGGATACAATGAGGCTGGGGCTTGCAAAGCACTTTGTGTCTAGAGTTGTGATTTAATATATTTCATTGCTTTAAGTTTGTATTTTGGTTTTGTTTGCAGAAAGAAAGATTATGCTTTTTGTGCTTTAGAACTGATACTTCAGGCTTGCTAGTCCATGTGAGTTTCTGGCTGCTTCATTGCCGTGAAGTAAATAAGATCTGAAGACGTCAGTGCATCCCGGGTGCTGGGGCCTGTAAAGTCACAAATTCTTTAAGAGTGAAAGTTTTCCTTTAAAACCACACTATTTAAGTATAATTTCACTAGTGAATCACACAGAGAAAAGGTGTTCACATCCTCTGAATTGCCTGGCTATTTGGTATATTTCCCAGAGGAAGTGGTAGTACATACTACTCTCCTCTTACATAGTCCACCTTTTCCCTGCAATTCCAGCCTACCCACAGGCACTGCCAGCTCAGGCACAAAAAGGAGTGCGTCTGGAGCCCACTGCTGCAAGATTGCATAATCACTCATGTAATTTAGTCAGCGGGGACAGGAGAATGAGTCTCCTTCACTGCCATTGTGTGTAGCATACGCACAGGAATTATGGCAATATAACAGCAGCAGCTGCCAATGAAATACCTGCACTTGACTAGTCACTCAAATGGACAAAAAGGAGGATTTTTTCCTGCTTCTTCTTAATGTAAGCAATTCTGTATTTTATCTGCTGATTGCTATGTACAGGTTACAGATAACTTGGGGCAGAGAACTGAGAAGAAAGTATGAGACTGTGAAACAGAGGGAGAAATATGCTGGAGGGTAACTTTGGGAGGATGAGAAAGAGGAAAGGGAAAGAGTGAGATCATTACGCTGGAGATTAAAGAGCCATTCAACACCTCTTCCTACCAGCCAAGATTAGGATGGTAGAAGGAATGTTCTTACATAGTGTCTGATTCTTTTGGATACATAGTAATAATCTGTAATATTTGCTACAGACTAGGCAATAAATTTGTATGATTTTAAATGCCATAACACAGATGATGTAGCAGTGACACCACTTTTTAACTTTGGTGTTTTTCATTTAAGGTAGATAACTGGAAAAGTTGACCTTGGATATGTTGATCCTAACTCCTGGTTTCTGACTGCATGCTTATGGATATGAGTTCCAGTAGGATGGACCAGCCCCATCTGTGTTTCATGGGGTATGGTAGCAGTACATACTGACTTAATTTCCCTTAGCAAGACTGCCATTTATTTCCTAAAACCTTTAAAACTGTCATGTAGATTTGCATACATTTTTCCAATATATATTTTATATTTCATTTTTAGTCTTGCAATTAGTCACTCTAAAAGAGCGTTTAGTTTCTTTAGAAGCATCTCAGATCACTTTCAGCAATGTCAAACCTGTACAGATTAGCAGAGCAATCTCTGTGTATTACTTGAACTGAAACTCTTCATTTGGAGAGTAAGGAATGACAGTATTAAGGCTGTTCAGTTACTATGTGACTACTGTCTTTGGTTTTTTTTTTACTGTAACTATTTTTCTTGTCAGTTGCAGCTGTAAATCTCAGTGGACACATATGCTTTTGTAAAAATAAAAGCAACCCTTTAAAATCTCAAAATTAAGCATGTTAAATGGAAAATGTTAAGCACTTGTTATATTCCATTTTACTTTCCCAATACAATTCCCAGTGAAACAAACAACCAAAAAAAGAGCAGTTTACTAATACATTCCGTGGTATTTCTGTATTATGAGAACAATATACTCTTAAGTGCTCCATGCATCTGAAATTTGTCTGGATGTGGTCCATTTATTTTAATTTAGGTCTGTCAGCAGAAAAAAAGAAGTAATTAAACTTGTGACTAGCATGGAGAAACATTTTACATCCTAACACTGTAGCTTGATACCCAGTAGTTTCTTTATATTTCTTCCAGTTGTCAGATCAAAGTCTCTCAAGTACTATAACTCAGCCATGCTGTGATTAATTACTTCACACAATGAATTTGCAAATTATATTTCTGAAGTGATTTATGTACTTTTAAACTTCAATCACACACACCCTCTCCTCCCCCCCCCCCGTG
>JAWMRA010000001.1:79847231-79906904 GCA_035584735.1 Pseudotriccus pelzelni
CCCACCCAGCTTTTTTTGTTTTTTTTTTTTTTTTTTTTTTTTTTATTCGAGTCTTTTTTCACTAATTTAGTCAGTCCACACCTTGGTAAAATATTTTTGAAAAATAACTCTTGTTATTTTATGCTTAACAAATTGGTATAAACAGTGGCTTCCAGTAACAAATCAAACCTTACTTGAACATTGCAATTAAACAGACCTATCAGAAATCACACAAGTTACAGTCACACACCAGCACTCCTGGTCAGGTCTTCAGCCTCAGTGCTTTGTACAAATACATAAACTCTCCCTAAAAATTTGCAGCTGCAGGTTTTGTCTAGGCTGGTGTTTTGTTCAAGATAGGGCTGGAATAGCTGAGCTAAGGCAACCTTTAATACACATGTTCAAATCAAACATTTGGTTACTGTAGTTAGACATTTGTAAATAGTATTTGGGGAAGTAATAGCTTGCCTGTATCGGTGATGTGCTTGTCCAGGCAAAGTTTAATATTTACATTTGGAGTTTCTTTGTACAATCTCACGTGGCATACTGCTGTTCATGTTCAGTTCTTTTGCATTACATGATGATAACTAATCTCTCTTTTGTGGTATTGTGTTTGTAGATATATATATATCCATGCCTTCCCTATGACTTATCTGGCAAGATTCTGAAGGAATGGTATGAAGTTATTTCTCTCATTGCCACTGTATTATATCCTAAGTTTCAAATGTTTGAACAGGGCACCCATTCACAGCCTTTAGTTGTTATTTTAATCTAGTTGCTGCTTTGTTTTTCATTCAGGTATGAACCAAACAAAGGACATGTGGGTAGGGGTAAAGGAATAGAGTCCTCCTGATTGCGGATGTGTGATTGGGATACTGTCCCAAATGCTCTTGTTCCTTCTCATAGCTTCAATGTAATTGATTTGTTCATACATATAAGGAATGGCAGAGAGTGGAACAGGCTAAAGTCTTACAGGGTAGAAGTATTCATTGTGTCCCTGGCTTTCTTTTGAAGTATGTTAATAGCCCTCCATGAGACAAAACTCAGCTATTGTTTGGGGGGTAGTTCACTTTGAAGGCCCTTCACTATTTGAAAATATACAAGATTTCAATAAATTTGGTTATTTGATGTTCTGTTGAGATTTTCACTCTGAAAACCCAAATCATGGTCAGGACCTGCAATAACTTCCTTAGTGTATATAACTGCAGTGCTGGTGGACAGATCTCACAATAGTTTGAACTCTTTGAACTAGGAAAAAAAAACCCACAAAAAATACTGTGTTCTAGGGCTGAGGGGAGACACACAGAAAACATCATGCAGTGTGGATGAGGCCAGTCTCCTCAAGATGGGCACAACCAAATAATGTATGTGAAAGGAGCTGCAGCACCTGCTGAGAGGTGAACAATCATTCCCTGGGACAGATGCATTTAGCCATATAGATATAACACAGGCAGAACAAGCTGTCTGCCCAGAGTTGTGTCTCCAAAGACAGCTAGTAGTGGAGGCATGAGGTAATAGGTATGCATTTAATCGAGTTTGGAGTGATACTTCTCCCTGTATGCCTTCCCTGTTCTACTGTGCTTGTGCTTTCTACATTCAATTTTAAATAGACCTGTTACTTCTGGGTCTGATCTTGGACATTGGCACAGACAGGTCTATTTCTCCTTGTCAGAAAACATTTTTCAGATAAATTTTCCTGGTCCTTCTGAAACTTTGATATTCCAAAATTTTGTAGGAGTTTTAGAAGACTGAAACATTTTTAGGACTCAGTTTCCTATTATTTTGACATTTTTGCTACTGAAATGCTAATTTCACCTAAAAAAATAACTTGGACAACTCATAAGGAGGGTACTTATATAAGAATATCCTTTACAGACTGCTTAATTTGCTCACTTAAACATAAGGAGAGGAAAAGTAGTTTCTTTAGTTTAAGTGTTGCCATTGCCCTATTTAATGCTCTGTTCATAGTTCTTGTCAAACTTCATTTTAACAGTAATATGGGCTTAGCCTTTGTGCAGCTGCACAGCATCACTGTGAGATAGGGCACAGCATTTTTTAAAAGCAAACCCAGCTGACTCAGACTGAATGCCCATGGTCATAAAAAGCAACCTACGTGTGCAGTATGTTTTCCTCTAACTCTTCTGAAAGATGAAAAAAATACAGGCCACAAGATTTTTTCTATTGCTAGGTCCTAAATCAAGAAATAAGCATGGCAGCAAGCTAAGTATCAGCTTTACAAGAAATAATAGAGTCAGAGAAGGAATCCTTAAAAATAGGGTAGGTTGATTTTTACATAGGGGCCATTGCGAAAGTTCTTTATGAAAAGAAAATTAATGTCTCCATTAGTGGGTTGAGACTTGAGAAACCAATAGCCCTAGCATATAAATAAGGCATTTTAGAATGCTTATTATTAGGATATCAATGCCTCTTTTGTACTGAAACAGGAAATCCAAGTGTGACGTTCTTCAACCATGTAACAAGTATGTTGAAAGACTGCTATCATTATAGAATAAATCAGAATATAGAATACATTCCTGGAAAGACCTAATGTTTCTTAAAGTAGGATTGAATCATCTTGTGTTTGTTTTTCACTGTGTTTATATATATATATATCTGTAATGATCTTTGTAAATAATCTGGAAAATATGAAATGTCCTTCCTTACAAATAAAAATAAAATTGTCGAAAGTAATCATTTGTTTGCATCTTTTATTATATCTGTGTATGTGAATTCCTCTCTTGCTTGTTAAATATTATCAAATCTGGCTAAATGTTATTTTGTTTTCTCATCCTAGAACCCTGAATAGCCTGGAAGACATTTTGCACTGGTTTATAATTTAACACTTCATATAATTTTTGTTGTTAATAAATTAAATATTTTTTATAAATGAAGAAAAACCCCAAATCCCAAAACAAATAAAATATGCTAGCTGCAAAAATCTTCATATGCAATTCAGAGTGATTTTTCATCTAGAAAAAATTAAAAGAATAGTGGCAGAAAACAGCACTGATATGGCCTATCACATTAGAATAAGGAACTATGATTGCTTGTATCAACATTGAAACTGACATTAAGACCTGTATTCAAAGACTACTTTTGTCCACAGTTTTAACAATTACCATCCTTCTCCTGCAACAGAGGTGTTAGCTCAACTTTCACGTATTCAGATTTGTCTCATGACTATACCATGCCAGATGGAATGCCTGTGTAAACCTCTGAAGATTGATTTCTTGATGGTAAGAATGTATTTTGATAATTTTCAGCATGTAAAATTAAGCTGTTGATCTTCTCCAAACTGGAGCGTGTTAATCTCAAATTAGAGCTAGCCATCTTCAACATATGATAACAATGTGTTGAATTAATAGATGCTTATCCTCCTCAATAAAATTTTATTTCTTTCCATCAGAAAAGAGTCAGATGGGTTGCCTATTTGTCCTAGATTTATTTATTTACTTTTGTATTTATTTAAGATAAAACTAAATAATATTTGTTTGGAAACATCACCTAGCTGGCTTTTTTTTTTTTTTCAGTTTGACCTTTCACATTCTTTTGCTTCCACTGTATGTCCCTATCACTCCCATCCTTGGGGATTGCTACCTGATTATGTGTAGGATCAAGTCACTAGGCTGGAGAACTAAGACTAATTTCTTTATTTCAATAGCAACATCCAAACAAGAAGTGAATTCCACACTTCAACCAGCACAACTATCAAACCTGATACGTGTGGGAAGTCATCTGTTTTTACACACAAGGACTCTCAATAGGTTTAAATTGGCACAATGCTTCTAAATGAATCAGTGCTGATTTAGACAAGCTGAGAATTTGGCTGTTCTTATCTGTAAGAAGAAAACGTATTTAAAACTCAAAAATATGACCATACATATTTATGCCAAACATACATTTATATAATGAGTTTTCAAAATTCTGCAGAAAGGTTTGGTGGCTGCTTCCCCTGCTCCAGCCTTAAGTGCACTTGAATATCAGCAGAAAAAGTCTCAGGCCATGACGGAGGAAGCAACTTATTGGCAAAACAATTCTTCTCTGAAGCACCAGAGAAAATAACACTAGAACATCTGGTTTCTGTTTAGACCGGAAGCCCAGAAAAGTTGTCTTCCACTTCATCTTGTCATTTCGCATATGCAAGCATCTATTTTTGTCCAGTTTCCTAAAGAAGTGACGTTGCTGTCATCTTGTAGCCCGTCACTCTGTTCACTTTCATTTTTCTCTTCTTCATAATGTTGGAACCCACAGGCCACCTTGCAAATCAGGCAGAGAGGTAATACAGACTTCTCACATGGTTCTCGAAAATAGCAGCCAAGTAGGGAAACTGCTCAATGCCCTCAGTGAAAATAAGTGACAGGGCATGAACTCAGCCAAAGAAAGACCAGAGAACTTGGGACAAGTAAGTATATTATGAATGGCATATCTAGAGAGACGAAAAAGAAAAGCAAATCAAATAAAATTCTTCCTAGTCATCAGTTGTTCAAGAAACCTACACATGATGTTACTTACAGCTGATAGACTGGTTCCATGACATTTAATCAGGTACAAACATTAACTCAAATTTTGCCCATAGTTACAAGATATAATTTTCTTCTTCTGCGTGGATTACCCAGTATATAAAAAAGTATATAGAAACATTAATTTATTCTAATTTAGTTGAAACAGAAAAGAACTACATGATACGTATCTGTTGGAAAGTAGGCTTTTGGCGTTTGGAGGCTTGTGTTAGATCAGTTGGTAAATGTGGGTCAAAATTAGAGGGATTCTATCCAAGTGTTTACAATCATGCCTGTTTCAGGATCTCTTTTCTTTACATTTAGCAATTTAACTGTTTGTCCTTATTGAAATTGTTTCCTAGAGCATTTTCTCTGTGTTGTCTTTTAACATTTAACCCACAGCTTACAATGAATGGTATACATATTTATAATCTATTTCAAAGCATAGCAGCCCTGATTGAATTGTTGCCATCTTCAGTGTAAGCATATCCTTGCATACATGAGGGACATTAGGCCAAAACCCATTTTCCTTCTTTTTTTGCCAGGCACTACAGAGGACTTTGGACATGAACTGCATGATTAGAGTGAAACTTCGGGGATTCTGGGGAGAAAGTCAGAGTAACATTAGAATGGATCAAAATTATGTTTCTTGCTGCATTGTTAATCCTTTCCTAACTTGCAGATTTTTATTTTTATTTTTAATTAATACAGCTCACTTGAGCAAAGCTGTTCATATTTTCTAGCCCTACAGATTTTACTTATTTACCCTTTGGTCCAGCACTTTTTTGGCATGCTTGGGCAAAACTGAGACATTAATGCAAGAAGTCACCAACAGCTGGACCCAAAGGAGCAGAGAATCCCTTACCGTGGGCTAGCTCTCTTTCCTGATCTAGCCTGAGGTATGTAACCCTTCCATATGATCTGCTGCAGAATGAGGTTTGACTTCCATTTCCTCACTTACAGTAAGATTTCCTCTGTCTTTTTTAATAAAAACTTCAATTTCTGGGCAAATCTGTGGACGAGACACCTTTCTCTTTTCTCTCTATTTAAGTCGTGTTTCCCTGCACGTTACTTAGCATTTTTATGCACATAAACATTCCTTACCTTTCAGCCCCTGCCTTTTTGTTCCTTCCATGCATTGCTCTCTGTGTTGCTCTGCTATAACTGTTTATGAGGCAACGCAGTAGACTAGGACAAAGGAAAAATAACTTTTCTTTTGTGAGAGCTTTGCTTTTAGGTTGCTTGTTTTTTTTTTTTAACCTGAATGGTTCTCTGACCTGGCTCAATGTGCCCAGCTGAAGGGACAGACCAGGGGCAGCTTTATGGTGGGCAAGTAAAGAGACATTTAAGTTAACCTTACCTCTGAGTGGGATGTAGCTACAGTGTTAGAGGAGGACACTGAGCAATGTGTGCCTATACCTGTTGAATTTACTGAGAAATTCACAGTGAATTTTATCCTCTCCTGTGGTTGTCAGGAGACTTAATCTGGCCTTTATTGTACAAATGCCTCAGACTGGGAATATGTTTATACAGCACTGAGCAAACTGTGATTGCTCAGAAGATAATTGCAATTATTTTCTCCACTTTCTAACAATGTTTAAGCTCCTCCATGTTATCTATGTTGGTGTTCATGATTAAAATAAAATGGGAGTAATGAGTAAAATTTCTTATGTATGGATAATAAATACCTGCTTTGAAGAAAGGTCTTTATATTCAGATCCTCTCCCCAATGTAAAACACTCCCCATGGTATACTATTATGTTAAACCAATAAAGAGGAAAATGGTATTCCACACACATGTGAGCTAATAACAACTGGCATGCAGAACACAAACACCGCAGTGGGTCACACTAAGGCAGACTGGCAAGCTGCTGTGCTAGCTAAGTTTCCAAATGCCTGAAGATAATTGCCCCAGTATATCCATGCAAAACTTACAAAGGAAAAAATAAGATTATCCCAAGCATGAAACTAGCTGGAAAATTACTCAGCGGTGTTATTGAAAACTCATTTTACTTGCTGTGATATTTAGCTAATATGATTAGCAACATTAAGACGGAGGCTTCTGCTGTAGTTTGGAAATAGACCCCAACCTGCCTATCACAGTGGGAAATTTAGTTTGTTCAGTAACATATCAGCATTTCCTGCCTGCATGAAGTCTCTTAAACATCCACCTCTACTTTCTTATATCACTAGTGTCAATTCAATACTGATTCATGAGCAATATACAGTTCAGAACCTCCACACTCAGTGAGAACGGTAAGAGCAGTAAGAGAAGCATTATTTCAACAATTAATTGCATGAAGCAAAGGCAAAAATCTTTTTAAAAAATGGCTTACAATAGATTTGCATGCACAAAATATTATTTTCATGGTGAGCTCATTTTCAGAAGCTTTTGTATAGGTGAAGTCTATTCTATTTATATGGGCATATAAGAAATTGAAATAGGCTGATGCCTATTTTTAGTAAGATATAAACTCAGGTTTCCGTTTTCTTGAAACTGTTTCCTTACACTTCCATGTTCACTGACCATACCATCTTCCTGCCTAATTTAGTAATTACAGCTTCCTCTTCCTTACAAAGTCTATAATAATATCAATGTTTATGGTGAAACAATACCATGTAACTATAGCACCTGAGGCCTGTGGCTCTAATAAAGACCTCATTTGGTGAGGTCTTTAAAAAAAAGCACAGAACTAGAAATCAGTTTTCCCTTTTACAGTTTCTCAAGAGAGCGCACTGTAAGGCAGGAGACAACAGATAATACACACTTACGTGCAGACTGCAAGAGGACAATGTTATCAAATAACGCAGGTATAAAGATCAGACTATCTCTGACTGAGGCAGTGCCCACTTTAGTAGTTTAAATACTATAGCATCTACTAACTTGAAATCCAGGGGTTAAAACACCTTTTTGTAAAAATGTATTTGAAATCAGCTGTATAACAGGTGAAAACTTGTGAATTTAATTCATGGAATGCAGGAACTTTTCAAGAGTCTTGGTATGTTTGTAGGAAATCTAAGGAGCAATAGGTAATGGTTTAGTCAAGGCAACCAAAGAACTTGAATGGGAATGAAATACATTGGTTTCTTGTACCAAAGCTTGGAGACAATTATTCATCTTGGAATAGACGGATGAAACTACCTGGGGTCAGTAAATGGGTGTAATTCTGCCTAAGACTAACCAGTTGGGAGGCTAGGGATATGTATCAAATCCCACTTACTGGTTTTCTCACTTGCAGTTTCTAGAAATGCTCCTCTTCATCTGTGATCTGCTGCCCAGAACGCAAGCTCTGTCCACGAGACAGGAACTCATGGTATTTTAAAGAGGAGTGGCTCCTTTGGCACTATTGTTTTTAACAGAGCTTTAACACCTCCCTATGTGCTTGTGTATATATACACGCATAGAAGTAGACATTTGGTTCTAGGTACCATAATCCAGATCTTCTCATGCAAACCAAGGGACTCCCTGAGGTCATCATATCCCATCCCCTGCACAAAGCAGGTTCAGTTAGGTCAGATTGCTGGGAGGAGTAAATTTTTTTAGTATCTCTAAAGGTAATGATTACATAGCCTTTCTGGGCAACCTGGTCAGGTGTCTGACCATCTCCACGGTATATTTTCCTCTGTACATCTAAAGAGAATTTCCTATCTTCTAACGTGCCCATCATTTCTGATGCCATCAGTGCATGAGATTTTCAGTGCTCTTCCTCTTGCAAGAGCATGGCTGTTATCTCTGCATTTTTCCATTTGGCAGCTGCAGGGAGCAGTAAGATTTCCCTTCACCTTCTCCTCTCAAGTACCCAGTTCTTTTGGTCTCTCCTCATATGCCGTGTACTCATATTGCCAGCTCTCCTCTGGACTTGCTCCACACTTTCAGAGTCTTTCTTGCAGAGAGGTGGCAAAAACTGGAAAGTGCAAATGCAGCCTCACAAGTGCCA
The DNA here is from genome assembly GCA_035584735.1 of Pseudotriccus pelzelni. Lineage (NCBI taxonomy): Eukaryota > Metazoa > Chordata > Aves > Passeriformes > Tyrannidae > Pseudotriccus > Pseudotriccus pelzelni. The sequence continues at coordinate 79,855,648 of JAWMRA010000001.1, forward strand.
AATAAAGAGGAATTAACACTTTTGATCTGCTGACTACAATTGTGCAGAGTGGCACTGCTTCAGCAGCATTGATTTGAGACTACTCGTATTTTGAATGCTCTGAATCCTGGTATTTACAGCATTCTTCTGGGGAGATGATAGTTACGGGTTTGCATTGGGAGTCATCTGAATATCTTTTCTACATCTTGACTGACTGTTACAAGCATTAGGTTTTACCTTATAGTGAAGCAGCACACTTTGTGTGGGTCCTGATGCTGAGTGCAGATGCAAGGTATTCTCTGAGAATCCTTATAGGATCATGATGTCAAAATAGGTGGAGAAGCATCTGTTGTTTTTATTCTGATTTGGTTTAGGTAAGATAAAGGTATTTGTTGACTTAGTCCTGTGACAGTGGAGATACTTCTGTGGATTCTGGGCTAGCACAAAAGTCCATGGATTTACCAAAGGAGTTTAGGTAGCTCCAGGATTAGGCAGCAGCTGAAAAAGGCTGTTCAGGATAATACGTCTTTGTCATATATGCCTAAATTCTGCTTAAATCTAATGCTTGAGCTATCTCTGATTGCTTTCAACTTTCACTGCACTTGAGGATATCTCAAAAAACAGCTTGTACACAGGCAACACAAGCTTTCCTCCAAACAGGACTTGGATCTGAAGACTGACTCTACCAAATAGTCAATGCATGCACAGGGACAAGTAAGAAAAATAGAGTATTTGAGGCTTCCCAACATCTTAGGTCATTAGACAGCACCTTTCCAACTGCTTCTTGATGGTAAGCTCCCCATCTATTTTTGCAGTATATCTATAACCCCACTCTCAGCCTCTTTCTGACTGTGTCTCCTTTTTCCAGATGGATCAGCATTGCTTGTGCCCACTGAAGCAATGTGCTGTTGCCAACGAGTTGCAGGAGAAAAGAATGTGAGCTAGTCTCCAGCTTAATACCCTCTATTTTGCAATCCCCTTGCTTCAGAGCTGAGCTGGTCTGCTGCTGGCACAGGTAGAGCCCAAGGCACTGTTAAAAGTGATGGCAGTGGTGCTATGGGCACACGTCGCTGTGGCTGGGGAGCCTGCTAAGTCTTGGCAACCCGAACCACTCACGGAGCAGATGCTTAGAGGGGAAGTTGTGCCAAGGGCTCTGAACTAGCTTAGGCTGGCCACACTGCTCTGCCGTATAACAAGCAGTCAAATAACCTCTTCCAGAAGAGACCAGGATTTTACTGGTCCCACAATCTCCCTCTCAGTCAAGCTCTCTCACGAGTATGGTTGATCTCCCTTTTGAATAAACCAGAATTGACTTCAGTAATGCACTTTTAATTTACCTAAGACTTTATCAATGTCATCAGATGAATCTTCAAACAAATGCATGTTTTGGTATGAAATTGCATATGATTTAGTCCTTTATCTTTGCTCTAAGGAACAGTACTGACTAAACAGAAATACAGGAAAACAGTACATGAGACTCCAGTTGCTTATTTGTTGCATTTTTATGTTACCGTCTGGGAAGATTTGAAGGGTGGACCTACTCTTTTCCCTCTGCTTCAACTACAGGCAGGAAAGCGCTTCAGCGGTAAGTCACGTTTCTCTTGTTTACTCTCATCCAGACCATTCTGTTGCGTAATTCTTTTGTTTTCCACTGTTGTAATCTCTGATGCACATGGATCCCGGACAATGTAGATGACCCATGTGGGATGCATGAGGTTCTCTGTCAAGATATTGTTGTCCCTTGCTGGCTGGCATCCAGGTTTAGTACTAAGCAGAAAAAAAAAGAACAAAAAGAACAATGGAGATAAATTTAGATTCTGTTGGGAAAAAGAATCTAGCACACTGTCCATCCCAGCCCTTTGAAGCGACGCCCACAAAGCAGTTTCCTGACTTTCTCAGGGATTCCCAGATTTTCACGGTAACTTATGCAACCAAGCAGACACCACCTGACTAACATTTGGCTAACCCTTTGCAAACTCCTTCCAAATGCAAGCTAAGAAACAAAGCTTGGTGTCATAAGTTAGAGCCTGACTGTGTGCACTCTGAACACAACTGGAAACAGCTGGACTGTGGACATTACTACCAGAAGTACCAAGGCAAATCTGCTGCTCTAACTTCTCTGAAGGCCATTACCAGTTCTGCTCTCCAAGCAACCTAGGGCTGAATTTAATTTTCCTAGTATAAGCACCTGCACTAATACTGAAATTCCTACTACTAGGTCCTCTAAAATACTGTTAATCCCTGACTTTGCAGATCTATTAATTATTTTGACTAATAGCTTAGTTACATGACTGTCTTTCAAAGACCTCATTGAGGTATTACTAGCTAGACTGATCACTAATTTCCAGTCTATAATAGTGGTCTTTCTCTGTAGATGTGATGTTTAATTGTTTAAAAGCAGTAGGTGTGTGCCCTAAGCAAGTTTCTTTAGTCAGATTCGGAGGGCTGGGGGAGGCCTTGGCTTTTGCATTTTTCTTGAATGGCTGCTTTTTTTTGAGAGTTCTTTCCCTGTGTTTTGAAGATGATTTGAAGCTATTGATGAAATGTTTTTCTTTTGAAAGAAAAATTTGTGTAACATATGTTTTTGAGTAGTATATGGCCTTTCTGCATTTGGACATATAATATCAGCACCTTGAAAAATTGAATTGATTGTGTGCTTCTAAAAGTTAAACCCTATGTAATCTTATTTAAGTAAAGCTATACATAAAAATAGCAATAAGTGCCTTGACTTATTGGTAAAATATAAAAGAAGGGAAATTTTCACTTATCATTTAGATATTCAAGTCACTGCACTGAAGAGTAGTAGGGAATATTAAGACTACTTTGAGACCATGCCTGAACCATAACTATGAATATAATGAATTTAAATACTGGTAAACTACAGGTACTTTCCTTTTTTTTGTTAATTCCATAATTTTACAAAATGGGAGTGTAATTTGCATTTACACAGCAGTTCTTATCCAAAAGGATGCCATAACGATTTTCATCTGCTGACAGAGGTAGTCCAATGTGATGTCTACCAATGCAGTGGAAGACTTTTATTTCCACTATTTAAAGGTGAAAAATTTTGCTTTGGGTCATGTATTTTAAATTTTTGTCTCATTAGTTAAATTGCTTTGTGCTGAAATAATGGAATTTTTTAAAAGATCTTTCATTTTAAGATTATGTAATTGAAATATATAATTTTTTATTTCAAATTATATTTTGCTATACAATTTATTTTTAGGATTTTAAAAATGAAACCACTTTGTTTCATGTAAAAAAAAAATCCAGTTGAAAATTATTTTCTTTTTCTTTTCATTTTGTCACAAGTACACGAAAAATAAATTTTAAGTAGGTCACAAATTTTCTTTCTAATTTAACCAGAACCTAAGAAAAACCCCAAAAACTGCTCTCACCAGCCCAGTCATAATTTGTTTGTTAATAAATACCTTCTCTGTGGGCAAAACTTTGGGGTTAAATTTACACGATAAGATTTCAGTTTCTGTGTTTGAAGGCAGGTAGTTGTTTTCTATCTCTCTCATCCTGATGTCAAACCATATCACAAAAATTTTGTCCACTATTTAATGGACAGATATCAGGGTGAGAGTTAAAGTGAAGAGCTTGAATAGCATCACTTGGAAAATGAGTGAATAATTATCAGAAGGGTTTTAGCTGGAGTTCCAAGCTGGAAAGCTATTTCAGCACACATCAATCTTCAAGGATTTCAACAGTACCATGAGACTCACAAAGTCGTTTGATACATAATTTGGTGAAATTTGAAAGCTTTTCCTGTGCAGATGTTTTGGTTATCTGACTGTAATAACTCTTTGACCTTAACCTTGGTAAATAAGTATTGTATGTGTTTCTAATCAGTGTATGTGTATGTTGTTTTGATTCTATTTTTAACTACAATTCTGCCATTTAATACAAACCTATGCCTTTAAAAGTACCAAACTTTATTAATCCACTTAAAGGCTTAACTGTCTATAAAAATGTACTATGTAAATTGGACTTCTTCCCTTCTTCAGTCATCTCAGCCAAGCACACACAGCTTGGGGAAATTTATGCATTTTGACCATCTCTAAATTGTTAGAGGCCAAACCAATTTAAATAGCAATCAGTGACCAAGAGCACCCTTTGCTCTCTGAAGGTTTGTGTTTTTTTCCCCTAGTATTCTAATTATTTAATTCAAGCTTGTTACGTTCAGCTCTGCTGGATGCTCTGCAGTCTGAATTCATTTTGCCTTGTTTAATTTGCCTTTATCCTCTGCCATTAGATTGTTAGCTCTCAAGATGAGAACAGAGCACCAATTCAGCACTGCATAGTATGAGCAGAAACTGTTTCTTAAACTGTTGAAAAAGATAGGATGATCCTTTGAAATTGACTTCTGGGAGAGAGGTTTTTTGCCCAATTTAATTGCTTTCCAGACTGGGATCATTATCCTTAAGTTTTCTCACTTGGAAGACTGAACTCCTCCCATTTTATGAAGTGTTTAGAGATTTAAAAAAGCCCCAAACTAACATGTGAAGTTTCGCTATATGAATTTTTCACTGACCTCAGGGGAGTAAAAGTTTGTCTCTGAGATATGTGGAGTTCATGAGATATCCGGAGGTGATCACAGTGGAAATGGGAAGGAACTCACAACATATCTGAAGGTCATTTTCAGAAGTGGCATCTCAGAATGGGCTGGAGGGAAAAACATGTTATTCTCAAAATCTGTAAAAAACAGTTCACTGAAAGGCAGCATTTTCCCTAGGCTTTTAATAGTCTGCCACTTGAGAAATTGCACAGGTTTAAACCTTCCCCATAACGTTTATTCTGTTGGATTTAACTCTGGTGTCACTTTTATTGTCAATTATTACATCCCGTGTGCAAGATCTGGTCTTTGAAGTCATCACTGGGAAAGGGTAGAAAAATCTACTACTGGGCAGATTTTTTATGCCTGTGTCACTCAGATTTATGATATTATAGCTTCTTTATGCAAAAGATGCATCTTTTATGGCAAGGTAGCTCTTCTAATGTCTTCAAGTGTCCTGAACTCATTACAGCTTTTGACTTGTTCCAGCCTTCAGATTAAAATGGTTCAGGTTACATCATTTTAAACTGCACAAAGGGTCAATAGACTGCATCATTTCAATGAGGCCACAGTTCATTTGCTTTGGCTCAGGAAAGCCAGAGGATGAAATACATATTAATAGTCACAGTTTGAAAGAAGGATTGTGGCCTTGGTATTACAGTAAAGCGAAACATTTCATACATGATGCAGCAAAACAGTCACTGGAATTTTGCCAATTTGAAGGAAATGGAGAGGGAGAGAGAAGGAATAAAAAATATAATTAAAATTGCACATGGTACCTAATGCTTTTTAAAATCTTTTCATTATAGGGAGAAGCAATATTTGCTCTTTGCTTCATGGAGTTGAAATCAGTCCATTAAGAGGGTGGGAGAAAGGATTAATAGGTAAATTCAGCATGCTGACTCCTTTATGTAGTCAATGTGCTTCATCTCACCTAGGGGATGAGCTGCATTTACACTGACAGTGAGTGGACAAAGAGGAAGAGAGGTTAAATATGTGGTTAGGGGAACAAAGTTAATGAAGGCATATTAGAGGATTTTACAAAAAACATATATTACTGTTCATTTAATGTAGTCCTTGGGACAATTTCATCCCTGGTGTAATCTGATTAAGCTAATGAGATCATATTAGGGATGAATTTGGCTCTTGTATTTGAAATTTTAAAATGATGGTGGTATCATAATTGTCTTCTTTGCTTAGAATGAGAATGAGCTTTGGAAGCTTGATAAAAGAGTATTTTTAAAGATGATGGAGACCAGTGAGATAGAGATGACGCAGGATAGAATATTGAACTATTTCATTGCCATGAAATTGCTATGAAATATCAATATTCAAGGACTATTTCATTGTCCTTGTCCAAATCATTATTTAAAGTTTACCAGCTTTGCATTTCTGTATATGAGGGAACTGTTGTCATCTGGAATCCAGAATCCTAAAGATGTGAGGCACCTACTTCTCTAAATAGTGCTGAGGTTTACCGTTAAGCATGACAGGCACCGTCAAAGTCATCCTCAGCTGCATTGATCTGCTTTAATACCTTGTCAACATTTGAGTGTCTTAAAGTACACATCTTGGATGGTGTTTTAGATAGCCACTGTGACTGCTGACCATCCCACAGTAGGTTTCCTAGCTGAAACAAAAGCTTCCCAGTCTCCAAGATATGGCTACTTAAATGCACCATTCATCTACTTACGTGTTCTATGAATTTGATGCAAAAAATATACAAAGCATACTCTTCCTTTGTTGATTTCTGTTTTTTTGTCCTTGACAGTGGAATGCTCAACAGTAGCAAATTGTACCAAGTCCTTTCTTTTGTTGGCAGGACTTCAAACTGAACTTTGTGAGAGCTACAGCCATCAAGCTGCTGGAGTTTTATTTCATGTAATTAATGAGTCGCTGGAGCTGACACTTGCACTGGTATCTTGGATATGTGTCTTAAGCACTGGGAGACAGCAGCTCCTTCCATCCATGGTCTAATGAGCAAACCAAATTCCTCCAACTGGGAAAATGACATGGACCAGTAACATAATACTCAGTAGCAAACTGGTAAGGGTAATCTCTTATAAAGTGAGTTCAGATTACTGTCTCTGTGAAGTTACAAGACAGATTAGATTCAAACCTCTTAAAGCACAGGTGAATGAGCCAAGAAAGCATCTACTTGATGGCTTCTCTGTCTTTCTGTGGTTTTCCACTGATACGGAAAACTAGACATAAATGCCCTTAGAGTAAATTCATGCCTGACAATCTGTTTCACTGCAGAGAAACATTGTCCCTTGCTTCACATGGATCATGTCAGCGTGACAGGGGCATACACATTGACTCTGAATATTACTCTTTGTTAAAATTTGCACAGTCCTGCTTAGCTAGATTTTGACGTATCTGAGTATCCCCATGTTTGAGGGAGAAAAGAATATGGCTGCAGTGTAGCAATTCTCTAATTATCCCTGTTTGCCGGAACCAACAAGCAATCCAGAGATTTCTAGGTTATGCCAGCAAATCAAATCTGTTGTTGGGGTAAGCTCAGTAAGATTTCATATAAAATAAATTATACTTCTGTGAAATTTATCCCCAAATCTGCATAGCAATAATTCTTTAGTGTTTTTCAATTACTCTATATTACTCCTTTTTTTTCTCAGTACATGAAATCCCTGCAGGTTTTGGTGTTTTTTTTTTTTCATGGTATTTCCCCTTAAATATTTACAAGAATTTTCCAGCTGAGATCTAATGACATTATTTTCTCCCATTCTACCTTCTTGTTCTACTCCAACAGTCTTACAATGAACGTATTCTCAGAATGCAGACCCAGCTTCACTTTCCTTTTATTTCTTATGACAATCTTCAGAGTGCACAGGAGGTATTTATTTTTTTCCCAGACCTTATTTTTCATTCATCGTGACAATGACACAATGCTCAAGATCTTAAAAGTCTTGTGCAGTTTCATTTTTGCTATCAGTAACCATTCAGACACATTCTTTCCTCCTTCCTCTCTTTCTTGACTGAAGTGCTTTTGAATTTTTTCAATAAGATATGTAAAAATGTAATTATTTTGATTGTTTCACCTGCTATTATAATTATGTGATGTTCATTTCTGCTTCACTCTAATGTCTCTGCTATAGTAGTGAAGGAGGTTAGGTTATATTATTTATTTATATCTATATATATATCTATCTCTACCTAACTCTATCTCTAATTCTTCTGTTCAGCTGGATTTTTGTCTTGAGTGAAGCTGATTAAACTTGTAATTTCTATTATTTGGAAAATGCTGAGAATTGATTTTATTTTATTTGTAATGCCAAAACTGACTGAAATTTTTACCAAATAATTGAAGACTGATGGACATGTTCTACTGAGAGACCACTGAAATACTGTGATCTAATTCAGAGCTGTAATTTTTTTAAATGCAGTTCTGACACTATCAATATTTTCTATCAGATTTTTCAAAACAAAGCAGTCCCTGAACCAGGATATTTCATCATGTCTTTTTTTTCCTCTCTGTAAATAAAACAATATTTTTTAATGTAAGAACATAATTGTTGGAAGCCTCTTACTCTGCAGTGAAGCTGGTAAGGTCTTGTAAGGTGTAGAATTGAACTGAAATCAAAGAGGAGCTTAATCTGTTTAGGAGGGACCTTGGCCCCAGGGAAAATTGCAGGGCAAGAGCAAGGAAACATTGGTGCTTCTCTGGAGGCAGGAAGGCTCCTGCCTGGACCCAAGTGCTATCCCACCCACTATATCGGGTTTAAGGTACTTAAGTAAAACAAACAAACAGAAGAGGTAAAAGGGCATTCTTGGTGCTCAGATAGTGATGAGAAGAGGAAAAGCATGCTATGGCAAGCCTGAGGGAGATATATGGTTACCCAAATGGGGAGGTAAATAGGAAGCCTGAGTGTCTCTTGTAAATGTGTTTCTTCTTTTTTTGTTTTCTTCTTTTGACATGGGGGGGCTGGGGAGCTAAGAGTATGGGAAAATTTTATTTTGTGTTACTGAATTCAGCAGCATTTGTGGGCTTAATTTCTTACCACAATACATGGTTCATTTTAAATGCTTTAACATCTACAAGTGTAGATCTCTCAGTGTAGATGAATGAACACTGCCATCATTCCAAGCACATCACTTTTATATCTTCTTGTCAGAGGCTCACAGTTATTAACAACAGTGTTTAAAATTCACTTTCTTCTTTGAAGAAAGCCCTGACTATAAGACAGAACACATTACAAGTAATATGTATAGTGCAGCAGTGCTAAAACTGCTGTCAGCATCCCAACATGGCCATATGTCTGACATAAAGTACACAAAAGAAAGTGTTGAGGATTGGAGCACAGGCTAATGATAAGTAGGCCGGTTAAACAATAAGCCTCTCAAGTGAGCAATATACATTCTGTTCTGTTTTTCTTACTTTGCACTGCTTTAAATCAAAGTCCATGGGTCTGCTATTGCTGGGAGGTTGGACATGTTGTCTGCAAGTAAATAGGCCCTCTGCCAAGAAACTAGAGCTTACTCTTGGTAGAGGAAGAACATTGTTCACTAAAATAGTTTGTCTTTTGATGCCAAAGGAAATCAAATTGTAATCAAGGGCTGAGAACGGACTGAAGTCATAAAGGCTGGCTTGCCTCAGACTTTGGCAGCCTCACTTGTTCCCAGGCATATAAAATATAATTTACGTTTGCAGAGGGGAGAGGCTTTATCGCACTGGAAATTTGTTTTAAATAACACTTAAGTGAAACACTGTCAGAGGCAGGCAGGGATACAATTCTACTGTCATTTAGACTGCTGAAAATCCAGAATATGTTCATGGCCTTTACCAGATTTGTTCTGAACTCGCATCTGTGTAAATGAATATTTATGGTCGACGTTGATAAAACAATCACATTTCCTAGGTTCTGGTCACCCATGCTGAGTGGAAAGTTCATGATGAAAGGCTTACCTCAGTTACAGAAAATGTTTATATGTTTTTCTTCTCTTTTATCATGCGTGTGAAAATTCAGATTAACTATAAATAACAATAGTTGGACAAAAAGTAATGAACGCTGCATAGGACAGTTGAATCTATTTCACCCTTGATCTGTAATGTGTGGAGTGAAATAAATTCCAGTATAAAAAAGTTAAAGTTTAAAATACGGACTTTATGATTTCAGAAAGTAACTTTAGGAACACTTGAAAATAAAAGAAAAGTGAAATTTGGCTTTTGGAACAATAAAATTTGCACCATGGAATTACAGACTACTTTAAAAACAGCTTCTCCCAAGAAGCGATAATTTTACTTTTCAGCATCTTATTCATAAGTAGCCAGCTGAGGGAAAATGTTGTTTTAATTCTTTACACACTTTTGGACAAGATATTTTTCTTTCAACATAACACCATAATATAGCTTACACCTGAAACATATTTTACAAATTAGTACTGAGTCAAAGCAATGGAAACTGAAAAGTAAAAGGTCTTCTACAAAGATCTCATTTAAGTCCACATTCACTCCTTTTTTTTGCAGCTTTGTCACGTTGCATGTATCATTTGTCAGCACAATATTTTTAGTTATATGTATGTACCATGTAAAAGGAAACTTGACCCTAGGGAAACCATAAGATATAATTAAACCACCAAAGAAATGGTTGAGTAGCTGCCGTCTTTAAAATGTAGGGGGTTTTTGCTGTTTCAGTATTTCTGTTGGTAATACTATTGAAACAGTACACTTCCTCCTTAAAATGGCAATATTTAGATCATTCTGAACAGCTCACCTCTCTTCAAGCAACAGATGACTTTTAAAAAATTTTAAGGCTAATTCTGTTAAAAAACTGGGACAGATTTTAGACCTTGACACCCAATTTGAAGGTCTAACACTGTGTCTCAATGCAGCAGGACCAAAATAGGTAGCCATTTGTTTGACATGTTTCTTAAAACCCTGTCTCTGTCTGCACATGCATTTACCTAAGTTTTGATGATGCCCAACATCGAAATGACTAGCTTAATGCCCAGACTCTGTCATGTCAGAGTAATCTATTGCCTCATGACTAAGCTTTCTCTGGAGGCTCCTTTGAAACTGTGTGTTGTTCATGTCTTCTGTATGAGACATCTAATTTAATCTGACTTGGGGCAGTGGGCCTCAATAAGAGGCAAGGTGTCAAGGAGAGGTGACCTGCATTTCTCACCATTGCCTGAGACCTTGTGTGGGTCTAACCTAAGGCACTTAAAAATAGCTTGATGGAAATACAAACAAAACTATCTTTTCCTGAAGCTGGGACCCCCCCTTTTCCAGAAGGGAACTAAAATTTTAATGAATTATTTTCTTAAAAAAATTAGATTGTATTATTGATATTCAGTAATTTTAAGGCAAAATAGCAGTTCTTTCTTTAGTGAAGAAATGACAGTAAGTTACTGCTGAAGTTCTGAAAGTACCCTTACTTATTATATCAATGGCTATTCCAAGGGGAAGATGACAGGATAAACATTTTTTACATCACCGAACAAAAGTACCAGGACTATCAGTTGTAAGCCATGGCTGCCCTTTTTCCCAGCTGTCATAAACATTTGGAAGATACATGGTGAGGGCCAAGAAACTACAAAAGACAGAAGGGTGACTGAAGAGGTAAATGGTATGACACTTAGACATGAACTAAGCTTCCTGGCACTTTTGACAGCCGCTGGCGCTCATGGGAATTTGATGAATTGGTAGCTGATTTAAAATAGTCCATGTCAATGAACAATACCACACGATAGCGGAGTATTGGCTTTTGAGACAAATAAAAGCAGGACGCTGTTACAAAATACGATCAAGCTAGGAAGACATTCAAATGTAACGTGAGAGACCTCAGTACATGCGTTCTCTTAAGTGCACGTAGAGATTAAGGTGCTATGTGAGATTGCATCTGTGGTTCCTGTGAAGATCCACGGCTCAGATTCTCTCTGAAGTCATAGAGATGTTCTGAGACAGCCCTGTGCTCTCTGAAGAAGCCCACACAAAGAGTCTTTCACAAAATTTCTTCAGGATTCAAGCCTGTCTTCAATATTCCCTTTTCTAGCACAGCACCTTCCTGTATCACAGATTTCAAATGATTCAAATTTTCTGTTTCTTTTCCTTCCCTTTCAGTCAAACAATGTGATACAGTGTATTCAGATGTTAATAGGACCACTTGTGTATTTCTTGAAATGGGAACAAACAGACTGCTTTGAAAGTTTTTACTTTTATATATAGATAGGTGTATAGAGATATTTATACTTTTGTTATGTTTTCTGCCTTCCCTTTGTATTCTCTTGTAAACATGTCATGAACTTGATCCTTCATTTTTGAAAACAATAGGAGCTGGATGCTTACTTCAGGGGAAGCAAATGAAAGACTCATCTCTCTATTGTTGCAGTTTTGTTAAAAAAAAGTTGCGGCTTTCAAAAATATTCTTTGAAATGCTGCAAACAAAATAGGAGCAGAAGGACATATTTCAGGACATATTTCATATTTCAAACTTTACTTACTATCCCATCCACTTACAACCATGATGACACTAAGAAGCCAGCAGACAGATATAAAAACCACTCAGCCGAATGTGAAAACAAAAATGTGTAAGGTTCAAAGCTCTACTGCCATCTCACCATTACCTTGCCTGTAGTTGCTCACTGGTAAATCAACTGACAATATCCCATCCTGTGTTTGGGAACTGCATGGCTCACAGTGTTTCTGCAGCAGGAAATTGGCCCTACTACCACTGCACACACTGGGCAACCTACTTCTATTAGATTACACTCTTCTGTTGGACTTTTTTCTTCTCAGAAGACCCAAAGCCAGGCAGTTCAAAGCTGACAGTAGTTCAAATTGCTGTATGCTTTTTAGAGGAGATATAAAAATAAATGTGTGCCAGGATTTTGATTGAGATCGCAATGAAGCTAACTCATTTTGACAAAGAGATCCTCCCCTAAACTTATCTTACATGCAAAGAGTCAGTAATATGGGAAAAAGATGGCTGATGGGGTAGAATTGCTAGCCTGTCACCTTAACAAATGACTTTTGGAAATGCATTGCCTCCTCAAGAAAGAGATTATTCTTCATGAGGTTTAGTCTCGGACGATGTACAAAAGACAATTAAACAGAAAAGTACATAAACAATAATATTTTAAGATCTGCAATATTTATGTTAATTATTCTATATTTTTTAATCACTCATCATTCCTGAGTGAAGAAACTACTTTTCAGCAGTCAGGCAATCAGGTAACATAGGCTCTGTAGTCATGTCTCTAATTAAAACCATTTGGAATTCCTGTGCAGATATATATCTGTGTGGATGTGCACACATCTGTGTTGTGCCTAAAACTATACACCTCTGTAAATAAACACCAAGTATAATTTCTAATATTTTTGCTTAATTAAAATACCACGCAGACTAAACAACTTCTGCTACAGAAGCAAACGGTTTCTTTCCTTGTGTTTGTCGCAGTCCGAAATAAGTGAAATACAGCACCCTAAATAGGCTGCACTGCAAGTACCAGTTCATATAACCTATGGAAACCATAAGCAGGCAAATTTTGGATTTCATCTACTGAAAATCCAATGCCATGAAACACACAAAAAAAGAACAGCTCTGTCATTCTATGGCAAAGGAAGCAGTGATCTTGGTCACTGATGCAAATAACGGCATGATTTCAGCCAAAGTAAATTTAAACAAACAAACAACTCAAGTTCAAAACCCTCACTCCAGATCAGGTGCTTGCTCAAGAAATGTCAGAAACCATGTCAGACAAAGCATAAAAAATTCAGGAGACTAATTTTGGAATATGCTGTCAAAAGCAAATATGAAAGACTATTCAAAGGCAAACATATCTGTTCACTGTAATGCATTACAATACTGGCTATTCAATTTCTTGTTCAAGCTCAATGGCCCTACAACAAAAACCTAAACATTCAATACAGATTTCTTTGCCCACATACATACAAATAACTTTAAAGACACATATTGTATTCATCCAAGGATTTTCCCATTTATATTTTCATTCTCTATACACTACAGTTTAATTGTTAAACTCCTCAAATGTGATGAATCTGGATGATAAATAGAAGTTTGCAAAACAAGGGAAACTTTGTAAAAATTGTCCACTTTTCCAGTGACAGAAGATAAATAACAATATTTTAAACAACCTCTAGCAATAATCCCCGTGACACAAATATTAATGAACCATGAATGGTAGCAGTTTTAGGATACTCGAGTGAAACCATTGAGTAGTACCCACAAACACTTTTTGCCTTTCTCTATGATAATATAGACTTTTGAATCTTCTTACTGTGTAGAAAAGATTTATAGTTTGTCTTGTTCTTTGCAGTTCTAAAAGAAGACACAAGGCAAAACCAGCTCAAAATTAAAAAAAAAAAAAAGAATAGCATGTTTTCTCTACTTTTTCAAGGAAGGATGAATAACTGTTGTGTACCTAATATGCAGAGACATCTTAGTATAACAAGATACAGCTTAACTCCTAGAGTCCTTGTTATTTAATCCATTTAGTTCTGCCCAGGGATCACATGAATTTATGGAAACCCCCTGCTATCCTCTTTGTTGACTTCCAACCCTGCTGGGAGATCCCCATCTGCTGGGAAGCAAAAGTCTGTCTTGAACTTTACCTCATTTAACAGAGTGCCACATGTAAATCCAACTTCTTCATTTATTACTTTGACAGAGCAGATGGCAATGGGTTTTTAAAGGACTGTAATGTTGCTTAAAACCAGCTATATTTGTAGAAATAATAGTTTTAGCTGCTTGGATTCTAGTGCCTGATTTTTAAGAAGAGAGTCTGACACAGGCAATTAAATTTTTGAGCCATCAGTACTTAGTGATGCATCGTAATTTAGCTGTTTTCAGAAAATCATATTGTGACCAAATAATCATTCATTAAGACAGAAAATACTTTTTTAATGGAAATTTGAGGCTCCTGTTTGGTGGCTGATATGAGTGACTAGTTTTCTAATAGCCTTAATCACTGGAGTATTTCTTTACTTGTTCATTTAAGCCCATTAATGAAAACATATGATGTTAAGTCTAATATCTACTAACCCTTGATGACTGTTTTGACTTCCAGCATTGTCCTATAAATAACTGTGAATGACATGCACTGAAAATCAAAGAGTATTATTTCACTGTGATTAAAGAGAACAGGTTCACCCAAGACTTCCTTTTCATCCAGTAAGACCACAGAGAATTTCATTGTTAGCTTGAGTCAGATGTAATGTGCTTCAAAATGTCTTGTCCTTAAAAATCTTACCCTAAATGCATTATGCAGGTTTTAAAAATAACTTGAAAACTCAATGTCAGCCACTGGGTTTGCTTGTAGAAGGCACATAACGGGATAGGGAATATCAAGCACAATCCCAGTATCCTGGGCTTGAAGACTACAAATGCTATAAATTACTTGTCCTCAAGATCCAATCTAATGGTTTGTGTGTTTGTCTGTTTGTTTATAACTGGTGACATCTGAAAGATTTTTTAGCCCCGAAAAACTAAATAAACCTTACATAGCTAGTGCTTACTGTACTTTTCTAACTGAAAATATCAGCTAACTTTATGCTGCATAAAATTCAAAAAGCATGCATTTATCTGATACAGCTGGGTTCTTTGGCTATGTTCATCTTGGCCATGAACTTTCTAATCATATTATAAGTATTATGGCCAAAGGGCACTGGTTGGTTGTGTGACATTTGTGGTCTGTCATGCAATCATGTCGTCTTGTATGGCAGCTTCAGGGTGAGACCTCATATGAAGTAAGCAATCTGTGTTCTTGGCTCTAAATTAAATAAATACCTCTAATTTGCACTTTCTTAGTTTAAAGTCCGGTGTTTAAAGGTATTTCAGTCTTGAGCATGTGCTTGTGTCCTAATGTCAGGTACCACGATTCATAACAGGTTCTTGTTTTTCTGATAATAAATAACACGGTTTAGAAACAAGGATGTGTGTTCCCAAAGGGCTTTCATAATGAACTGCACAGGCCTCCTCTGCAACTATGCTGGTCAAACTTCTGTGATACAACACCCAGCTTTTATTGATCGTTTGGAGAACCTTATACTAGGAGGGATTTGTCTCTCAGTGTAATTTCCTTTAATAGGTACTATATTATATTTAAAATTTTAGTTCATATATTGGAATTTTCTTAAGCTTTAACATCATGCTGAATTCTCTTGATTTTAGTTGCAGATAATTTTTAAGATCCTTGAGATAAAGATTTAAAACTAAAGGTCGTGTCCTGCATGAAAAACCCCTGGAAGATAACCCTGCTGGCAGATTCTTTTGCAATAGCTTCCTGCAGTACAATATGCAGAAAAGTGATGCATCATAGTAAAAGCCAGAGAGCCTCTATCCTTATCTAATAAATCCCCTAAGTAAAATTTAAGGAAAATTGAAGTCAGGCATAGCTATTCCTACTTTGGCTATAACCTCAGGAATGCACCTCACTCTTTTCAAGCAGCTCCTATGAAAAGGGCAGCAGTGACCTTCTCTACCAATAAATGTGATAGGAAATCAGTGGATAATTAGTGGCTATGTATAATATATAATATATATGCCAGCTGAGAAGCTGGACTGCTGTGGGAGTCACTTTAGCTAGCATGCAGAGCTGAAGCTTGGGAAAATGAAGACATCCAAGTCCCACTGGTGCAGGCTACACTGGCATAGATGTATACATGTCTCTCACTGTGTAAGAGCTGTGACATAACTGTGTGTATAATATAACATAACTGTGGTGTGCTCGCAATGAAATAAAAATGTTTGTCCTTTCTTGCATTTGTGAACAGACAAACTGAACTTCAATTATTACTCAGTAGGGGAAAAAAATTGGTGAAATGAGGACTTAAACTGTGGTGTTTTTTTTCCCTACACTGTTTAGGATTATAATTGCCTCCTTCTTTGTAATTCATACTTAAAGGAAATGAAAACAAAAATGCAGCACATGTTCTTTACATAAAGAGAAAAACGTAATTGCTCATGAAAGTTAGCACTGAGTGGAATTTCAAGAAAAAAAAAGAGAAAAGAAAATCTCCAACGTGGTTGCACTAGGATTGGGAAAAAAAAAAAAAAGCAAACCATGTCGGTAAACCAGCCACTTCCTTTTCCAAATGGCTGTGCGTAGGCAGTTTATGGTATTTCGCTAATCTGACCTTTGTTTACCTACATGGTTGTATGTCAATAGAAGTCTAAACAAGCAAAGCAATCACTCTGTGTACAACTGGTTAAAATTCATGACTAGCAGGGAGCAGATTGCCACAGGAAAACCCCCAGCCTGTTCATCTACTGGTACCCTACCACCAGCAGAGCTCTTTTTATTGCAGCTTCTCGCTGTGGTTGCCTTCAATTCTTTTGCAAATCTTCCTCTACCCTCACAAATTTATAGCCCATTGATGCTTTTCTGTGGGTGGCTTGAAACATCTGGGTAACAATCCTGCAGTCTGTCCCCTGCATCTTTCCCTCGAACAATGGTGGGTGCAGGACTGCCATCAAACCCAAAGCAAAAATGGAGCTGGTTAACATGTATATTCATTGCCCACCCCCAATTAGGGGGTGGGGGAAGGTGGAGGAGCTCAGGGCTTTACTTTGTCAGTCTCAGAAAAGTAGTTCCCCGTGATTGTTACCACATTTCCTCCCCCTGGATGTCAGCCCCATTGCTACCAGCTGCCACTTCTCCTAGAGGTTTTGCAATAGGTTCAGTCTGAGATGGTTGAACTCAGACATCTCTGGACACTTGGTATGACAGAGCAAGAAACAACTCAAAAGGGCACACAAAATGAATTTATAAGAATTTTACGTTTGAATTAATTTAGTGAGTTTTAATAGAGAATACATTTTTTCCCCAGAGTTTTAAAAGCGTTAGATAGATGGGATAAAACTCCCTATCGAACTCTAAATTTAAACATTTTTATAAGAGATATCTGTATTTCATTTATCTGAAAAGCTATATCTTTTATTAGATATTTTTTTGCATTAAGATAACCAGGTGAGCGAAGAAAGAGTAGAAGGAACTTCTCTCCACTTTTTCCTAGATAGCACAATCATTCTAGAGATTTCTAGTTTCAACAAATATTCTTGGCAGGGGGGGTGGTGGTGTGTGTTTTTGTTCCTCTTATATGTGGATATCTGAAGGTGTTTAATGATAGACAAAGGAAGATATAGCATATTCTTCGTATTTATGTAATTTAGTCTGTAACAGTGTGTTGCTAAATGATACATGCTAAGTCAGAGTTACTTAACTATTTTTCCTACATTTCTTGAACCACATTGATGTTTAACTTTCTCAGTTTTGGACCAACCAAGTGCTGCATGTCATGTTCCTCCTTGCAAACTGTAAGGGCAGGAGGTACCTCAACTTACAGACAGCAAAATTTTGCTCCAGATCTAAATTAATGCTCTCATTTTAATGTCAGGATTAAGCACTTAAATTCCATAAATTTCTAAGATTGAAAGATGTCAAGCAGCTTGACATCAAAACTTGCTCATGCAGATGGGTTCTCTGGCACACCAAGTTCCCCAGCTTCCACTCTCCAACAAAACAAAAGAGGAACAACAAAAAGCAGCATCTCTCACTGTAACTTGATTGTATAATCCCTTGTTGAAATTTCTTACTGGTTTAGTAATGCATCTACACCGGGGTGACCTGCTTTGTGCTATTGTGCTGGGGCAATAGATCTGTAACCTCAAGTGACACGCTTCAGATCCACCCAAGTGGCAAAGCAACAGTAGGATGACATAGCAATCTGTTACTACCTGCAGAACAGTAAATATGTCAGGTGATGAGGTTGATTCACAGTTGGTACGGATGGGATGTGAACTTGTGAGAGAACATACAAATGTGCCTGACCCATTAAGCTATAACTGCTTTGCTTCAGTGTGTGCTAAAGAGCAATGATGGCTATTAGTCTATTTTTATAGAGAGGACTACTGGCAGGTGCTATAAGTCTCTCCAGAGAGCCTTGGTGCAAAAATGATTAACTGAGACAGGAGTTGGAGCACACATACAATTAGTGTGTGTCACTGCAGTGAAGATAGTGCATGTAATATTACTTGGAATGGGGAACTGTCTCAGTACGTGGTATCAAATACTTAGAGCAAATCATTAAGATCCATGCTACAGTGTGGGAAAATGCCTTGCTTTCAGAAAGAATAATCAGTTTTCAGTCATTCTCAGAATAGAAAAACTTGCTAAATTTAATGGGAAAATTGTTTGCCTGTCTCTAAAGAAAATATGCATACACAAATGTTAAGCCACGCATTACTTACTGGAGAGTAGGATAGGATTGAACAAAATGTAAGTCATATTTAAGAACAAGACAGAAATCCCAACTTTAAAAAATTATTTTTGTAGAGATGTGCTTTCACACTTCAATATTGTCATTATGTTGTTAAAAAACCCCAAAGCCAAACCTCAAACCATGACAGGCATTAAATTAGATTAACTATCAATTTTCATTCAAAACAGGTCTTGTAAAAAGCTGACTGGCAGTATATTTTTAATGCTGATCGATTAATAAAAAATAGTTTTCAAGGTGATTAATTTATTTAGTAGCAGCTATAAATTACACATGAATGGATCCATCTAATAAGAGAAAGCAAATGTGTATGTTTTAGTTTTGCATGGAAAGTCTTCTGTAAATTCCTGCAGGATACATATTTCATTGACTGGCATGTGTCTACACTTAAAACAAAGGGGAAAACAAAGGAAAAAGAATTCCCTGTGGCACATCCCCTGAGGACAGGGGAATTTCTTTCTTTTATCTATTGTGGGTGTAAACACTGCATCTCACCCCACTAAACTAAAACTTTTGCTCCTGAAATTAGAGATGCTTTGCACTTCTTGTCACATCCCAGCTTTCTGTGAAGAGAGGTCCTCTAAGGAGCTTCTGCTTATCTTGTTTTACTTTGAAAC
This sequence comes from Pseudotriccus pelzelni, assembly GCA_035584735.1. Lineage (NCBI taxonomy): Eukaryota > Metazoa > Chordata > Aves > Passeriformes > Tyrannidae > Pseudotriccus > Pseudotriccus pelzelni. The sequence goes on from JAWMRA010000001.1 coordinate 79,875,059, forward strand.
CTGTTCAAAGGAAAGAAGAAAGATCCCACTTAGCCTAGTTAGCCTGAGACTAGATCATTTGGTTTGCTTATGGAAAGGCTTCCCTTTAAAGATAAGAGCCCTTAGAATGTATCAGATAATTTGAGTTAAACTTTTGGGTCATAAGTCTTGCTGTGGCCTAAGTGTTTCCGTGACTGTCTGCTCTAGCATGTGAGCACATCACGGTTACTCAGTTTTGTCATTATAACACCCCAGTGAGATAAGAAAATGTCTTTATTTTGTGCTTGGGGAACTGAATCACAGGGTAGGTGAATAATCTCGCCTGAAGTCAAATGGAAAGCTCCCACAGAGCTTCCCCCTCTGTGGGTACTAAAACTAGGTATGGTGTCCCAGAGCAGTGCTGTCTCTGCAAAACCAACTTTTATCTTTATTTTTGTCAGCTGTGCCAAAAGTAGGTGCTTTTTTTTGAGAATCATGTCCAAGTCATGCACAGACCTGAATCAGCATCAGTGCTGATTAGTTATACAGCATTTTTAAGATACTATTCACATTATGCACAGGCACATTCTTGTAAGCTGTGAGTGCTGTGCATTCTTTAATAATAGGATACATATTAAGAACTTAGCCGTATGAAATTTTTTGTGGCTTTCAAGGCAAAATAAAAGAATACGTTCCTTTAAAGTTCAGACAAAAAATGATACAGTTTATCCAGATTTTTGAGATAAGAATATGTAATGATTTAGCATGATTCAGCTGATTCACCTAACTTACACTGCAATAATATGATGATTCTATTACTGAATTTACAGTGTTTTAGTACAGGCGTTCTGGGATCAAAGTGAAAGCATCTCCTCCAGTGAACAGGAACAGGATATGGAATGATGACCCTCTCTACACACACAAAAACAGTGATAATGCGATTCTGGACTAACCTTTTATACCTGCTTAGCAAGAGCTAGTGAAACCTAGGATCAAGTCTTCAGTGGTGTAGATTTGGGTGTTTTCAGTCTAAATAGGACTTGGACATAATCTATGGCAATCTATGAATTCAATTTAGAGAAGGTATCTGAAGCAAATTCTTTGTTTCCGTGCAGTTCTTTGTAGCCTGCAGCTACCAGTAACAAGGAAAAGGGGAATGACAGGATTTTACCTGAGTTAGGTGCCAGCAGAGCAACATCTACTGTGGAAGGCCCCGTCTGTGTGAGGGGAATGAGAATGTTCAGTCTGTGTTCTTTCCTTGGGTGCACCTGGGGAGGTTACCAATGTCTCTGTATGGACTGACTGCCACTACTGATGATGCCTGTCCTTGTCACACTGCTTCCACTATGGTAGAATACAGAAAGTGGTACCAAAAGGTGTCAAACCATTGGAGCAGAGGCTTAGAAGCAAAACAAAGCAGAGGTGTTTCTGTTTCTTCTGTTTGGGAAAGGATTTGAAATCCCCGTCATCAGAAATGGTTGAACCATTCGATAGGAGTAGCACAAGTGTTGTGATGCTGGCTGAAGGGTGCATAAGCTTCAAGGACATGTGTATATAAGTGTGTATTACAGATACATACATACCTATAGATGTGTTCAACTGTACTTTAATTTTTTTCTCTGTTAACTGTTCTACACTTAGAAAAACAAACATCAAATTCATAGATGATCTGCACTGCCTTTGGAGTCTCACTCAGGTTAAAAAAGATATTTAATAATAAGAATAAATTATTATTTAACAATAATAATAAAATAAGAGTTATTCAAGTGTAAGTGAAGTATCATAAACCAACTTCTCCCTTTTTTTTTTTTTTCTGTCACAAGCAAATTGTTCCCTCATGCTAGTAGACGTTCCAGTTTTTTAACATCCAATTTTTGGCAATCATTAGCTCCCAGACTGACAGTGACGAGCTTATTGTAAATTTTTGATTAATGAAAGATTGCTTTCCTAGGCTATTTGTCTAACATTAGGCAATGTTGTCTTGTTTCTATCCTTGTCTGACTGCCTGGAAAATTTATTGATTGTGAGATTTCAGTGTCTAGTGCATGTCTAATGGCTCCTAGGAATTTCTATAATCTTTCTGGTACAATTTGGATGACAGAAGCTGAGTTTCCTAGCGTGGTCCTGAGCATGGCTGTCGTGCTTTAATCCCATCTGGCAACTAAACACCACACAGCTGCTCATTCACTCCCCCTCAGTGGGATGGGGTGAGAAAACTTGTGGGCTGAGATAAATACAGTTTAATAATTTAAAATCAACAATGAAAATAATAAGGAAAAGGGTAAAACTAATAGAGAGAGATAAAAATAAAACCCAAGGAAGACAAGTGTATAATGAAATGAAAACAATTTTTCACCACCAACTTACACATCCCTAGTCAGACCCTTAACACTACCCCCGCCCTCCACCAAGCTTCCCACCCAGTTTTATTGCTGAGCACATTGTCATATGGTATGGAATACTGCTCTGGTCAGTTGGAGTCAGCTGCCACAGCTGTGTTCCCTCCCAACAGCTTGTGCACTCCCAGCCTGCTCACTGGTGGAATGATATGAGGAGTAGAAGAGGCCTCCATGCTGTGTAAGCATTGCTCAGCAATAACAAAAACATCCCTGTGTTATCAACTCTGTTTTCAGTACAAATCCGAAACATAGCCCCAAACCAGCTACTGTGAAGAAATTTAACCCTATCACAGCCAAAACCAGCACACTAAACTTTTAAACAATACAAATGCCCCACATGCAAAGCAGAGACTGTTGCCTCAATGAGCTTTAACTTTTGGTACTGCTATACTTTCCTCCACAGTCTCACCCAAATTCTTCAAAACCACAATAGGTTTTGGATAGTTTGGGATTGCATCATCTCATATAACACAGTACTTCCCAGGTAAATTAACTTACCCACTATAGACACTGAATACTTTTAACAGGTGCTACACAAGATTTTACAAAATCAAGTGCTTTGAGTATAACATCAAAATGCTACAGTAGTTCTGTGTGCCCTCAGGCCTCGGTTCTGAATTCCAGCATTTTTTCTCAAAAATGGTAATTTATTTACTGAATTAACTCTGCTCTGGCAGTGAGGAGCAATTTACAGTGATGGCAATGAATGCAGGGGATTCTTATAATCTCTAAACGTGAAACCTTTGTGTAAGCCTTCAAGTATGTAAAACTATACTTACTTATTTTTCCCTTCCACATTACAACTATCAAAATAGATACTAGACTATGTATTGTATATTGACATGATAAATAAGATCTGAAAATACAATTGAAATGCCATTTTTACACTAATTAAGATCTGATTTGGCAAATAAAGTAGAAAATACAATCTGTAGGTAAGACTCAGAATGATATCACTCTACAGAGATATATCTGAATTGATTTGTTTAACATATTTTTTGTCTACAAATTTTGCATATATATTTGAAGTTCTGGGAAGTTGGAAGGGAAGAGTTAGAAGGGAGTACAAAAACAGTATGACATGAGTATGACCCAGTACAAAAGCAAAATTACATGAGAATTCCTCCTGTGCAACCACTGGACACCAAAACCTCTCATGCAATAGTGATTTATTGTGGGAAAGAATAAGAAAGTTTGTGTGTATAAATCAGACTGTTAGCTGAGTTGTGGCTCAGCTTCAAAACCTTCACACTTCCTTCCCTCTACCCTTTACTTTATTCTACAACTTCTTTTCCCAGTGAAAGCTGCCTTTCTCCTTCATCTGTGCATTACCCATGGTCTGCCTTCTTGGGTACTTTAAAGACCTCTGATTATAGAATGGATTTTGACCTTTTGCTTAAAGTTCTGTGTAATTATCAATGTCTTGCTTGGGAATGTGATAGATCTCTGCTGTGCTGGACTGAGAAGTACTGAACTGCTTTCAGAGGGCAGCCTTCATTGACTTGAAACAACACAGGGTCATATGGTAGCATAGGCATTAAAAAAACTCCACAAAACAAAATAAACTTAAAAATGAAACAAAATAAATAACATAGCTTCATGTTGTGCCTGATATTTGCCTGTATTTGCCACTGCAGATGGACTTGACAGGATGCACAAGCAATAATCGTCAAAAAGATTTTTAAACTTTTCTTAAGTCAAATGACCAATGACTGCAAGAAAATTGCTCACTTGTTGGAGGGCAAAATCAGAATATTAAAGAGGGTAATACCACTATAAGCAAATATGATTTTTTTTCCCAAATACATCTTATTAGTCTTCAGTGGCTTTAAGGGTAATTTAGTGCTGGGGTTTTTGTTCGGGGGAGGAAGCAAGTTGAGAAAGACAGAAGGCCCTTTGAAGATGGGAGAGTGTTTTCTGTTTTTAACCAATGATTTTTAGCAAAACTAATGAATGTGAAAGCATGCAACCATGACAACAGTGCAGGAAGAAAAAGCCTCATTACCCACAAAATTACTGAAATTACTGTTCTCGTAGGTTTCTACTGCAGAGATGCTGTTTTCCCCAGAATGAGTTTCTGTTATTTGTCCAGATTGTGGAAATTTTATAACTTATCTTCACTTTTTTTCACCTGTCTAATAAATACTTACCCAAGCAGCTATGCCTGTCTTGAAACTCAAAGGTGTGATTGCAAGTTGTAGAAACCTACCTGTGACAAGTTGTTTAGTTGCTAAACCCGGGTTTTGGCATCATCTGCAAAACTCCCTCAGGATGCTGTGCCGGGGGGGAACTGTGCTGATGCTGGTTCACCATTATTAATCACCAGCCTAGCTTGGTGTAACGGTTTCAGGTAAGTGCATGAACTGCGACATCATCTTTCAGTTGCACTATAGGTATGTACTTTGCCACAAGTTCTGCCTGCTCACTAACCCTTTCCCATTAGTATACATGTGGAGCCCAGTGCTGAATGTAGTACTTATAAGAAATTCTATGAGAAGACATTTCAGAGAACAACTGGTTTTGCCTCTTTTTTTTTCCCCTTACCTCTTTGTCTTTCCTCTTCATCTCCACTCCCTCTCTATACTTCCATTCAGCTGCACTGCTGTTATCAGATGTTGGTATATCTTCATCCCATTCTAGTCTAATAATTCTCTGACTGCCTGTATGCTACATCTGTGAGCTGAATTAAGCATGTTATCTTGCAGGCCATAATTTAAGACCTTAAATAAAACTCTGTGTAATCGTGATCCCTGCAGTAAACCACTGTCCTGGTCTCTACAGGCTAACACATTGTCATTTAACATCAGACTTTATTTACTGTGCTTGCTTGCCCCTCATTTGTACCATAAGCATCCTATAGTTCAGGCACTAGCTGTCAGTAACGAGAGTTAAAACATTTAGTTCACTGCTGGTCAGCTCAGTACCTTAATGTCCTTCCTGTAAATGGTTGCCAGAAGAAAAGGTTAAGAGTTGCACAGTAATAAGGGCATAAGACACATAAGGACAACAATACAAGGGGGAGGAGAACAAAAGCAAGGACAACTGGGAGAGCTGAAATAGTAGAAGTTTGCTTGAGAGAATAACATCAGTGGCAATGACATCAAGAGGAAATAGGAAATAGTTCCGAGAAGAGGAAAATAGGTCATTAGAAGAAAAAGGCAGTGTTGGGCATAGAAGAAATCCAGCATCATGTTTAATTAAACTTGTATTACACATCTAATCAAGACACTTCTTCAGCGATTAAAAAGAAAATAGTTTGGATATCCGCATTTAACAGCTGACAATTTTGTTTTCAGTCAAAATTAACAAAAATCAAACAGAACAACCAAAAAACGGATACAGAAAATATCCTGTGTTACTTGTTTGCCTTGTAGATTCTGAAGTACAGAGGTCCAATAGATCTCAAACAGAAGAGCACCACTGTATTTTACTACAGGCCTGATCTGGGGATTGCTTAATATAGATAATCTAATACTGTGAACTGCATTAAAGATATCTTGGCATAGGCGTTTAAGGAGAAGTTTGTGTAATAACGTTTGTCTTTGTATTCTGCAATATTAAAGAAGAGACATATTTTATATTATTATGCTATAGTTCTCTCTTGAGATGTAAATCAACTGAAGTTTCAGTTCAAATAAATCTTCTCCAAAACCTCTAAGGACTTCTCTATTCCTCCCATGATCCTCCCAATTCAATTGCATTCTTGATTACCCTCCAAAATCTATTCATTTATGCTGATTGTTAAATATCCTTTCCCCATTTTCACTAACTACATCATTATCGGCCTTACTGCAGCAGGACCATTTATTCCGTCTTCTACTGTTTGGTCTTATTACCATCCCTCCTCTCCTCTGACCACTGAACTTCACCTTCTCCAATGACTCCACTGTCTTTTCTTCTGCCAAAAGCTTCTTCCCTGTTTACTTCTACCTGGTCTAATTTTGACTGGATTTTTCTAAACCTCTGGTAGGTATCAGGTGATGAATAGTGAACCCAAAGATTTCTTGTTAGCAGATCTTTAAAGGTTCCTGAGTCCTTCTAAAGTGTATTTTGTGGTGGTAAAAGGGCTTGGAAACAGTGAGAAAAGTTGAGGTATTTTAACATTTTTTTCTATACTGTTTTGATAGAATTTAAAATAAAAAATTTTAAGAGGAGAAAGGTCACAGGAAAATGAGATGAAATTTCTAAAGTAAAGAAGTGAAAGCAGAAGGGCTTTCATTTGCTTGACAGATTTGTATTATTTTTCTTTTATTTTTCCATCTTTTCTTTTTCCATATCCTCTCAGTTTTCCCACACATTCTTTTCCCTGCCATAGAATATCTGAACAAAGTGATGTATCATCATTTGGTAGGTTACGGGGTTGGGAATTCAGATCTTATCAGGTTGTAAGTACAATGAGCTACTCACAGAACCGAACAACACAGATTTTCTTACCACGCAGTTACGGCAAAGGCATTTGGGGACATCTCTGCAGGATGTGAAGATAACTTTCTCTTCCAAATACCTGTCTGAATTTTTAAGTATTCTTGAAAGTTTAAGTATGGTTTTGTTTAGGAATGAAAATATAGAACAGAACAGATTTTTTTTCTTCTTCCATTTCTCTGGTTTTGGACAGAAAACAGGGGAGCAACTGAATTTTTTCTGTTCATAGGGCAGTACAGAATCATGATGAACCCCTAAGCCAGCAGACTGTGCAACAGGCATGCCCAAGCAGGGTAGTTCTACCCTTCAGCTCTCAGGGATGGAGGGGGAGCTGGATTGTGCTGAAAGCATGAGAAGCAGTTGTGCCCACCTATAATAAGAATGGAAAAGAAAGAGCTTTTCTTAATCCTTTCACCTGAATAGGGACTGGCAGCAGCTTTATTTTATATTTTTAGACTCCTACCAGTGCATGAAAGTCCCTTTTCTCCTCCGTTCTGCTTAAATCAAGAAGCCAGGGAAAGGTCACCATTTTATGAACTGTACCACTCTGAGAGAGCAGGTTAAAAAAAAAAAAAAAGATCGAAAGCCAACAGGTGAAAGTAATGAAGATTTAAGTCCTCTCTTAATGTGGTAAGTTCTGTGGGTCAAGCTGGAGCAGCACCAAAATGGGCAGGCCTGGAAGCTCACATTTCCCTGGGATGTGACTAATGTCACTCTAAAACAACACACATGATCCTAAAGTATTAAAGAACTCATAAAAGAACACTCCTCTAAATATATGAATATTGTGTGAAGTGTGTGTTTGCCTTATAGGATGTTGTTTCTTAATCAGACTGCCTCAGTGTAGAATATCCTGGTGCTAATGCACGTCTCTCTTTTTCCATTTCGCAGTGAAACTTTACTAATATTAGTGAATTATCCTCTAGCATGTCCAGATCTATGGGACAATATTTTTATTCAGGTGTTGTTTTTTTTTTTCTTTTCCTGGAAATAATGGAAATCCTATCTGAATGCTCCTTATTTAAATCTATCTGAGGGTTGACACTATACAGCAATGTATTGCGCAATAAAAAAGTTTGTGACAGGAGCCTGTGGCACTTTTCTCTCTCTACATAAGTGTACATTATTTAATTGCCATGATATTTCTCAACAACTTGTAATTACCAGCCAGATTTGCTTCTGACCCATGCACTGATGTTCCAGATTTTCCTTTCAGTTACACTGGAGTTGTGTCTTTGAATTAAACGGAATTGGCAGTGTATGCATTAAATACAAACAGCAATCCTTCATGTTTGAACTAAAAAAAAAAGACCACAGGTTGGTGGGAATTTTGTGTATCAAGGAAATAAAAAAAAAAAAAAGAAAAAACAAACCCTGGCCTTGCTGTATAAAATTCCACTTCAAAAAAGAAAACCCAGAAAGTGAGTAGTTTGTTACAATCAAGCGGAAAGTCAACAGAGACTCTTGAACTTTTCCTGTTTTTGTTGTGTCTAATGTCCAGCAATTGGTTGAGCCTAATAGCCAGTTTCTCAGGCTTACATTAATACTTCAAAGAATTTGACAAAGCCACAACTGAAAAATGGTTTTTCCTTTTGAAAATATTGATGGCAAGTTTGATTAAAACCTTTTATTCCTCACAAACAACTTCTGCAGTTAAATAACCTTTTATTTTAGACGTGTTTAATTCGCTGAAGTCTCATCTCACCCGTTTGCTTAGTGAAACCACTGCTTTGCACAGAGTTGATAGGAAAGAGAGTCTGAGATGCTTAAGGGCAAGTAAACATCTGTAGCATTAAAATCTTTGCATCTACTTAACAACAAACTATTATTTTGAGCTGAACATTTACAAGATTTTTAAAGGAAGACATGATTCTTCTTGTCTATAACGTTTCTGTGGACCTACTGGAGCTGGAGATTGTTCTTACATAATGAACGTAAGATGATTCACTACTCAATAGCATAATGTCTTCTCTGGGGAAGACTGGGATTTTAGACCTGATTTTAGACTTAACTGCTGGCAGTTAAGTCTAGGCATCCCATGCTGATGCTCCAGAGCCCCTTAGTCCATTAATGTGTTAATGACATGTGATACACAGATTTAATACAGAACATAAGTATTTAAGTTCAGTTTTGTTCATGCAAATATTGCTCACAAAATGACTCCTCTAGAAGAACATTTATATTTCATCCCTAAAGTATCATGACAAAAAATCTTCATACTGAAATAGTATATAGCTGTTTTAATTCCAAGTGTTAATTCCATTTTATTTAACATCTTGTCAAGCTAATTCTTTGAGTAAGTTACAGAGTAAAGGAGAAATATAAAATCTAAATATGAAAATCCATGTAATAATAGAGCTGTCAGAGTGATTGGTTTATAGAAGCAAGCTGTCTTCCTGACTTTTCTAGACACACCATTCACTATGTTTAGAGTTTTCTTTCTCATTCTTGTGCCATTACATGATTTCTACAATGCTGAAGAAAAACTAGTTTTTCTGAAGGACAGACACTTTAAATCCCCATACCTTATAAAATGGACATAAATATATGTCGAGTGGCAAATAGCTTTAGGGTATTTAAATCTTGTTTGCTCCTTGAATTTAAATACATTCTAGTGATCTAGCACTCTGCTGACCTTTGGATAGAAAATACCTCTGTCTGGATACACCTTATTCCCAATATTGTGAACAATCACTTTGCTGTTTCTTAGAGTTTTGCTTTCACCATACTACTTTACTTTGATTTCCTCCTATTTTTCATCCTGACATACACACATACTAATATTTGTTAATATCCTTTCTAGAAACTGACTCCTGGTTACATTGCTTTTCAGGTAATAGCGAGGGGTAGGCAGGCATGTGACCATAAAAATACAATCTTTAATCTTAAGGACTTCCTGTTCAGGAAGGACTAAGTGCAGACCAAATGGCACCAAGCAAACAATGTGACCTGCACTGACTTTTAACGTGAATAAACAAGTCTGATTAAGAGTTATTCACTGCTAGATATTCTCAGCAATTCTGAAAGAAAAATAGTAGCTCTGCTCATACTAAACTTTCAGTTGTTTCCACTAGAATCAAATAAGCCGTATTCACTGGGGAATTGGAGTGCTGGATTTCCTCTTGGTTAAAGGAACAGAGTAATACCTTCCCACTCCCTAACACTTGCACCTCATGCTCTCTCTCTTTAACAGTTACAGACACACAAGTAGCAGCATGTTACTTTCAGCTTCTAATATTAGATTTACTCACAGAACCACAGTACTGCAGTAGCCATGTTTGGTAGACCCCCTTTTGGAAGCTCCTCCTCCATGAGTCACATTTGAAGAGTTGGATCTTTAAACTTAAAGCCAAATTTTTTTGATCTCTGAACTACACCACATATAATATTAAGCATTTGTTTGGAAATTGGCTCAAGTAATTTTCTATATTTTTTTAATTAATTTTGAAGTCCTAAACCTGAATAGTCTCTGGTAAATGCACAGTCTATATGTACTCTAATCTTAGTGGAAATAGATGAAGTTTCAGGAACTTAAATACAATCTATGATTTTACATTTAAAATGTTTTAAATGTTCTCAGGCTTACTAGATACTTTCAAATCTGATTAATATCTCAGGAAGGTGGAAGGGTGTTAGTAGAGAAAAAGATGAAAAGTGCTTAGCTTAGCTTTCAAAATTAGGTGCCCACCACTGTTACTTAAGCTTTGATTTTTTTTTCTCTTGGGTGTTTCATGTTAGGCAAAACCGGCTTCTTACAAAAATAGACTATCCTTGTTTTAGTGTTCCCTGATACATTGAAATTAGCTTTGTCTCAGTTTGGGAAAGCCAGGACTACACTAAGGCTGTGTGTTTTTTGTTTGTTTCTTTTTGTAGATATTGTTTGTTTGTTTGAAAACTTTCTCTCTTCCCTATAAATAGCTTGCTGTAAACAAGAGATAATTGTGATGTCTCTGATTTGGAAGCAGGTATTCACAGGGCAGAATAGATTTGTTCAAACTTAATGTGATATGCAGCAGTTTTAAGACTTTGAAATTAACTCAGTGGATGATTTTTTACTTCATGTAACCAGAAGAAACCTCTCCCATGCAAACCACTCTCATGATACTTTAGAGAAACAGGAAGAAATTTTCACAGCTCATTCATGCAACCAATGAAATGTGAAATAGGTTCCATGGTTTGGTGAGAATCCTGGATGTTCCCTCTATCTCTGGGTAAGGTAATCTTATTCCAAGGGCATTAGGGTAAAGAGATAAAGAGAGAGGAAAAAGTATTTATTAAGACCAATGTTTCTCTCTGAATAATAGAGGGAAAATGAAGGACTATAGATAGGAAAATGAAGGACCAATAGTCTATATTCTTATTTACATCCACAAAGTGTTACTGAACAGCTGTACTGTCAAACAAACAAACAGAAGGAAGAATAGTTTTGTTTCATCCAGACCATGAACAAGTAATCTGATGTAAAATCAGTGGACATGGTTATAGTACAGAAGATTATAACAGTTATCACCTTCCATATAGGACAGATTATCAGAAGACTATAAATCTTTATAGATTTATAAAATCTAGAGATTTTTGTTAGTGCTACTACAACATATAAGGTGCTAATGTGGAAAAATACGTCTCCTTGTCAGAATTTCATTGACTTAAATGAGGCAAGTGTGCAAATAAACTGTGCAATGCATAGAACAATCACAGGATAAAAGCTAATTAAAATTTAAAAATTGTTTCCTCTACCCCCACCCTTAGAGTCCATTTGATTGACACTTAATAGTTAAGCCAGTCCATTTGTTCCTTAAGAGTGAAGTTCCCACAGCAAAAAAACCCACAACACAATAGTCTGTGCTGGAGTCTTGTGGGCAAGTGCAGCAAGCATGGAGGAGTTCTGATGAGTCTATTGAAAAAGCAGCTGTTTCGGCCTTCACTTCTGACCTGGTAGTGCACTCTGGTTATAGCTGCGTTCAACACCCTTTCACTCCTTTCTCAGTGCCAGTCACCATTTAGTGGGACAGAAGCAAAATCTTTACACTGATTTTAAACTGCTTCAAGAAGCAGATGCAGCAATTACCTTTAAAAGCAGTAGCTAGATGGACCCTAGTGGTGGTCTGTTTTATTACTACTGTCTGTCCAGGGAGCACGTTTATTGCTAGCAATCAGTGTTAGATCTTCTATAGCAGTTGATAATTTTTGCTTCAGGCTTTTGTGTGTCCATATGGCCATGTGTGGAGAATGCAAAGATGTATTAGGTTTGCATGGCAAGGTTTTGGTAGTGGGGAGCTACAGGGGTGGCTGCTATGAGAAGGTGCCAGAAGCTTCCCCCATGTCTGATGGAGCCAATGCCAGCCAGCTCCAAGGCAGACCAAGCCTGAGCCCATCAGTGATGGTGGTAGGGCCTGGGAGTAGCAGATTTAACAAGGGCAAAAAAAATGGGCAAAAGCAACTGCAGCCAGAGAGAGGAGTGAGAATATGGGAGAGCAACAACTGTGCAGACACCAAGGTCAGTGAAGGAGAGGGAGGAGGTGCTCCAGGTGTTTGAGCAGAGGTCACCCTGCAGCCTGTGGTGAAGACCATGGCGAGGCAGGCTGTCCCTCTGTAGCCCATGGAGGTTCACAGGGAGCAGAGACTCACCTTGTGGAGTATGCCAGAGCAGGTGAAAGTCCAAAGGAAACTGTGACCCTGTGAAGCCTGTGATGGTGCAGACTCCTGGTAGAAGCTGTGGACCATGGAGAGAGAAGCCTGCACTGGAGCATGTTTGCTGGCAGGATTTGTGACCCCTCAGGGTGCCCATGCTGGAGCAGTCTGGTCCTGAAGGATTGTACCTTGTGGTCGGGACATGCACTGGAGAAGTTCATGAAGAACTGCAGCCCATGGGAAGGAGCCATGTTGGAGAACTTTGTAGAGAACTGTCATCCATGGGAGGGACCCCACTTTAGAGCATGGGAAGAGTGTGAAGAGTTCTCTCTCTGAGGAGGAAGGAATGACAGAGATAATGTGATGAAATGTCTGCAGCGCCCATTTCCTGTCCCCCTGTACATCTGGGGGAAAGCAGATGGAGAATCAGGAGTGAGGCTGAGTCCAGGAAGATGGTAGGGGTGGGAAGAAAGTGTTTCTAATATTTGGTTTTATATCCCATTACCCTACTATGACTTGATTAGTCATAAATTAAATCAATTACCCCAAGTTGAGTCTGTTTTGCCCATGACTACCTGATGAGTGCTCTCTCCCTGTCCTTATCTCGACCTATGAGACTTTAATTATATTTTCTCCTGTCCAGCTGAGGACGGGAGTGACCAAGTGACTTTGGTGGGCACCTGGGGTCCAGACAGGTTCAACACAGCACAGTCCTATTTTGTCTCCAAGGTGGGGCATTCATTATTGTTTGTATTTTGGAGCAACTGCTATGCATATCGAAGCCCTACTTCCCAGGAAGTGGCTGGATATCACTGCTGATATCACTGTCAGCCAGACTCAAACCACCACAAAAGAACAAATTTTGCTCCTGAATAATTAGTTCTTGTATTGTCTTTTAATTTTACATTATGATCCATTGTGTATATATACCACAAAATAAGAAGGCAATGTGATTAACCCGTAAATGATAGCCGAACTGAAGGAGCGCCTCAATCAAATACTACGTCTCTGGACTTAAAATTATTAATGTGGCAATTATAGAAGGTCTGTAGAACTGCTGACAGAGATGGCTTGGGTAATAATGTATAGTTACCAAAGTATGAAATGTTCCCAAAGAGTTACACTAAGGGTGGTGCAGACTTTTTCATTTGTTAAATTTGTATATACAACTGTTAGAGCTCAAAATGATAGGGTTAGAAAAGTAGGACAGGTATTAACAAGTGTACAACTTTTGCCCTTTAGCAATATAGCTATTATAGGCTTTTGAGCTGTCAAGTATTCACTGAAGATAGAGCACACTCATCTTAAGTGATGATTTCTTTTGAAAGACTTCAGAGACAAAAAATGGTCATGTTCATGATCCATAGTTTCTCAGATTGAAGCATTTTGACGATTAGTTTTTCAAAAGTCTATAAGTGACTAAGGACCAAAAGATTCTGGACTACTGATATTAAACACAGAATAAATTTGGTAGTAATTAGGATCCATGTAATTACATTATTTTAAGTGAGATTTGTCACTTATACAAAAGGCTGTGTGTGCCATACTATAATTAGCTCTGTCAATGCTCATTGATAAGAACTATGATATATTTTTTTTATTTTAATAGAAAAGTTTTAGAGGGCTTTATAGTATTTTATTATAAAAGACAATTGTTTTGTTTTGGGGTATTATGCAAGGTTTACCTGCTAAAATAATGTGAGTTCTGTGTTATTAATCTAATCTCAAATCTCTTTTTTATTCCTAAGAATTTCCAGAAACACAAAACCCAATCAAAGCTCAAACTATACTGTCTTTTTTGTTCTGTGACTGATATTACAAACTGCAACTCATAAAATACCTACTCCAAAGAACTGAATATTGTCCCAATTTTATTGTTTTCCTTATTTACTCTCAGCTGCAATCTAATATAAAGTGACCTATGCTGTAGAGGTGATCAGTAAAGAACAACTAGATGTAAATAATGACCTATGTATCAGTGTTGAAACAATAGTGACAAATGGTTATCTGTGGAAACATGTTACTATGACGATGTTCAGATTGATCATAGGTGTAGCATTATCTGGAGTTGCCTGTGACTGTGGAAGAGGTCTATCTATAAACAGAAAACTGTATTTTCCTTTTAGAAACTAGCAGTTTTGGGAATGAAGTTCTCAGAAAATAATTTACTTAGGAACAGCTGGGATCTCCTCAGTTATATACTGAATCTTTGTGTATATATACTACCCAAATTGAAGAGAACTTTACTCTTTCAGAAATGCTGCTCCTTGAATTGAAGTCTTCAGATCACCCCAGTCTGGTGAAACAGTGGCGTAATTAATTACCCAGAATGAGCTGTGAAGATTCAGAGGTTGCAAAGCTGTTGGGGGCAAAGAATCTTGTGCAGTATAATCTTCCATGCAGAGGTGTAACATGCACTTGTGACTGACTCAAAGTAACCTAACAAATAAACCACAGTTTTCAGATGTTAAAATACAGTAGTTGATTCTGTAATGTGGGGAAAGATAAATAATTTGTTACTGTCCACATATTGCACATATTTAAAGAGACTGATCCAGAGACACCAGTCTGTGCTTTCCCCTAGTGTTGTCCAAATCCCAAATAGGGTATAGGATTTTAGACCAATAATTGCTTTTTTGGACATCTTGGAATTATACTTGTCATAGAGATATTCAGTCCAGAGGAACAGGCTACTATGAAATAAAAAGTGGATAGAGGGGTCTCAGCAACAATAGATTCTATCTACTGCTCTAGTTTTATTGCTTAGTCAGTATTAAATCACCATTAAATTTGCAGCGCTAATATTTGTTGCAGTAGAGTCACTGAAAGAACATGTGAAGAGTGAGGGAAGATTATCTATGGCATTAATGGGTTGGCACTAAAGTGTTCTTTCGAGTTTCTGGTAGTTAGATTGCCAAAATTGCAAAACACCCAGTTTCCAAAATTTTGCATTTTTCAGGAGCTGATGCCAAGCAGTAAGCTTTCCCTAATTTATTTGGTTTGATGTGTAACTTATTGTATTTTGTAGTGAAAGACTGTACTTGGGCTCTGAATTTAAATAACTACTTGTGAAGGACAGGAGGATGTAAGTAGATACAAGCTTGTATTATAATTAATCATGAAATAAAGAAGTAATAATTATTGATAGCACCATAATTTTCAGTGTTTTTAAAATCACTATCCTGTTGTTTAGCTGGTAGATATAAGAGACAACTCATTTTTAAATTTTTTTTTTTATTTTTTAAATGAAGATATGTTTCTTTAACCAGCTAGAGATCTGGTCTGTGGGTTTTTTCTAAGTATTGCAATAATGTCTGTTGGCTCAAACAAGTGCCAGTTGTGTGAGAACAGCTTGAAACAATTGGTTATACAATGTTCCTGCCTTAAAAGTCTGTACATCTAGATAAGCAAGACAGTTTTAAAAAATACAAAAACCAGACGTGGATTTTTCACCCACTAGAGTACAGACTGTGGTTATGCTAAGAAAATGAAATTCCCATTATAAAAAGGTAATTTTGGAAGCTAGTAAATCAGAGGGTTTTTTGTTGAAGGTTGTTCTCCATAGCGTATTAATTTCTCTGTAAAATACTGCTCCTCTTCTTTCCTCTCAGAAATTACACTGGCAAGATGACTCTTTCCTCTCCTGTGGAGTTTGACTGACAGGCTGCTGCCAAGGAGGGAACATGATTTTCAAAGTCTGACCTGAGCAAAACCATTTCTTGTGCTTTCACTGGACTTTTGTTGCTTCAGCTGTTAAAGGAAAAACAAATCAACTGCTCCGTTCTTAATAACAGTATTATTGAGATCCACAAGCATAGCTGATACTTCTCTTCCAAACAGACCAAGGAACTCCATTTATTTGGTGATGCACTCTCCGTGAAGGGATTATGTTTCACTTTGTTTGTAGGACCTGAGAGCCCTTATTATTTTTGTTTGCAGAAACACTGTGGTGCACATGAAAGAGACACAGAGAAAAAAACCTTTTTTGGTGGGGGGAGAATGGCTGGCAGTTGATTGCCTCTCTTTTTTTTTTTTCCATTTGAAAAAGCTTCTTGGATGATTGATTTCTGATTTAGATTACCACATCCTCCCCGTTGTTCCCTGTTCTGTTTACTGAAATTTTCTATCTGCCTTGCTCAGCTGACATTCAGGATATTGATAAGGTTAAAGATAATGACTGAGTTGCTTTAGAGGCCAGGTAGAACTCTTAGAGTCTAGCTTATTTGGATGTAGTCTTTCCTTGCTGTCATCCAGTAAAGACAAATATTTGTTTAGGATAAAAAAAAAAAAAAAGAAAAAAAGAAAAAAAGAAAAACATAAAAAACCAAGAAAAAATTCACCCTCTCTCTTTCAGATTCCCTTTCCCTGTAGCTGTCATAAGTCCTTGTACAACAGTACTTACCATGGAAAGCAAATGTACCACTGGATGGGAAGAATATGGGGTTCTATGAGGCATCCCACATATGTGGCTGAAAACCCCCAAGACAGCCATCATGTTTGTCTCTGCAAGCAAATACACAGTTTCTGGGGGTCTCCGGTACATGACCTTGTCGGCTTCCAAATACTGTGTAAAATCCATGGGGAAGGGGTGAGAAAAGGCTTACAGGAGGTTTATGAGATCTGAGAGACCACAACAATTCTTCAAATTAGGTCCACTGTGCTTTCAGTGAGCCTGGTTTAGTTACTAAGCCTGAAAAATTGTCTTTTCTATATCTCTGTATGCCTCTACCATGATTTTTCATCCCATTTTGAAAGAAACTGAATGGAATATTTATGGTCTAATTCCTTTCTCTGCGCTGAAAACTTGAAAAATCTGAATTAGTGGCTCCATTTATTTGTGATTATCAGAAAACCATTATAATAAGGAGAATGTTTTTCACACTGGTAGTGCTGAAGTACAGTAGTTCAGCTCATCTTTCTTATACCTAGTTTAAATTGTAATTACTCTTCTCCTTTCCTTTGTTATTCCTTATTTCTCAGAGTGAGTCAGCTCTGGACAAACAGTTAATGACAGCTGAGCAGGATTTAGTGTAACTGGAGAACGACATGTGTAGCACAAGAAATTATAACCTTTGCACTGTTCCACCTCTGTGTCTGACATAAAGAGGGATTTACATTTTTATTGCATGCCAACAAGAGCTACAGTCTGCTGACAGCTGGGAAAGGCTAGGATGCTCCTGCATCCTGGTCCTATGTCCCATTCAAAGGCATCCCCTAGTTACATCCGGCTGTGGATACCTCCATGCATACTTCCATGCTTACTTTCTTTATGGTGTAAATTACCTCTACATGCAAAGCAATTTGCAAGCATGTTACAGATTTTCACTGTAAAGCAGATCCTTATAATTTGATAAGCAAAGGAGATACTAATTTTATCAGTTGTACTAGATCCCCCAGAAAAGTGAAGTGCTGAGTAAAATTTACAGTCTCTGCCACGTACCTCTAGTGACAAATAAACCCAGAAAGGAATACATTACATTTCACAGTTATAATTTGATTATTCTGCAATAATTTGATACAACCCCTAAACTACTCTGAAAAATAAAACCACCTTTAGTTTTTCGTGTATACCACTTCAATAATGGTGCAAAATGTAAGCCATTAAAATATTACTCAACTTACTAATACTCTGGGCCTGATATTTCATTTATTTACTGTGCTTTTTAATGGACATAGGTTTCATAGATTTTGATAGCTTTCTTCTGGATTTGCAGTGTGTAATATAGTATAGGGTCATGACTTTTACTGTGAAGAGTACATTTGCATTTAAAGGAAGTCTTTACAGACAGTTATTAAGCTAAAGGTTATAGAGGAAAAAATAAAGTGACTGTTGCTTAAGCTATAATAGGACCACAGCAAAGTGGAGGATGGAAGATATTTTTAGGTTCTGAACTGCTGGCTTTCTTCCTGTGTCATGATTCCTGCTGCTCAGACCTGATGTTTTAGACTATGTGACAAAGAGTTTTCTTTTTTTTTCCACTGCAATTTTTAGAGATTTTTTTGCAAGTTAAGGTCAATTTATTCCTGCAGTTATCAATTTTAAAACTAACCTGCAGAAAAGCAGTAAGATATGGCAGCATTATAACCGAGCTGAGATTTTGGAGGATTCTTATAAACGTGAGAAGGAGTAGTTGTTTTTGCTTTATAATTTTTTGAACCATAAATCCAAATGTGAAATGCCACCTCAGTTTGGAAAGACTGGAGGTAGTTCTGACATCTCCAAAAGATGAAGATGATAATAATAATAATATAAATAAATAAATAAACAAACTCATAGACGAAGTTTCTGCTTTTCAGATCAATTTCTGCAGTGTTGAATTTCCCTAGTAATATATTGAAAACTTCCAAATTCTAATTGACTTCTAATGGAATTGAAGGCATTTAAAGCTCTGTCATTTATACCCTTAAAGATCATTGTAGATCGATACTGATTCAGAACTACTAACATTATGTTCCAGTTCTTTATTCTTCATGGAAGCAAAAATATCAGGGAGACCTAGTGAAAATTGCATAGAAAAAAAAGTTTTAAAAATAATACATGAATTAAGGCATGTCTTTTATGTGAACGTTGTAACAAAAAAAATCAACTTTCTCAGTCAGACGCATCAATCTCCTCTTCAAAGCTGTGAAAACTGTCTTAGATCCTCTCATATCAACAGTATGAGGTTAATATACAACAGCTGAGAATCTCCCCTGAAAAAAAACCCCAACAATGCAAAATTAATTTTTCCACAGAACAATGTTTAATAGCCTATTGTTTAAAGACCAAACACATTCTTTGAACCATATTCTGACTTTGATTAGATAATATGCTGTGCAAAATAGCTTTCATATCGATAAAAATTTAAAAGAAGTCTTTCATTACTTGAACAGCAATGAATCCTGTTTTGAACTATCTCCTTTTTTCAAAACCAGTTGTGTTCAGACTTTATTTTTCAGACATAATTAACTTGATTTAGTTGATATACATCATACTGAAGAATCTAATATAATTAAAATTAAAGAAAACTAATTTCATTTTGAACTCTTTCATTATGAATATTTTGTCTTCTAAAGGTTCCAACTGATGCAGTTATCCATGGTTGTGTGTTCATGAAGTATTGATTATTTTTTACATTAAGCTTCGCTTCCATGGATTTAGTTTTGGATTTCTTTCATTAAACACTAGCACAAAGAAAGAATTCACAATGAATACACAAAATAAAAAGCAGAAAACCCTATAAATAATATCTATATTATAAAAAGTATCAAAATTTTCCACTGAAAAAAGAGACCAAAATTTCTCATGTACTCTGAGAACATATTTTGAATAAATAAATAATAGCTAGTTTGCAAGGAGTGTTGGAGATGACACTGCAAGGAATTGTTCTGCATTAGCTGCAGATGGATCTAGATCATGAATGTTCTGGTGACTCCATCCATGAAAGGATAAATGATACATTGCCTGCAATAGTTAAAAACTACTTTCCTGGCTGTCATCTATCTTCTCTAAGGTACTGTTAGACCAGTTGATTAAAGTCCTAGTGCAATTATATCTTCATATAGGGAATTCTATTTATTGCTAAGGTGTTGCTTGATAAATACTAACTTTAGATCCACTGAAACATTTATATGCATTATGCCCACAGACTTTGAGAACCACTGAACAGCTTTAAAGATGAGGTTAGTCTAAACAAAAACTTTTGTAAGGAAAACACTGCTATTATCCACAAAATATTTTATGACTAATTGTAGCATTTCTTAAAAAAAATTTTTTTTCTCTATGAAACACCTGTAATGAGGCATGGTTTTAGATATTATTTGTCTTAGATGGGAACTGAGAATATTTGAGTCTACTGCAGAGATTTGATCCTTTTGGGAAGAAAGCCTCATAACTTTTCACATTAGTATAAAAAAGACCCCAAACCCCACCCCCTATAGTTCTGGTTAAAGAGTAGGCTGCATTTTAGCAGAAAAATCAGTGGATAGTACTGGCACAGTGATGAAGCAGAAGAAAGGGGGGAATACAGAGGAGAATCCTCTCTTTATATGTCAAAGCCAGGCTGCAAAAAGAAAACAGTTCTCTTCCTTTCATGTAGCTAGCAGTTTGTAAATCAGTGAAACGGTGTTATGGCTATTGTATTTTCACCCTTTTTGCTGCAGTGTTTCTTCTTAGCAGCATTTGGGAAAACCCTTCTATAGGCTTCCTAAATTAGATGAAAGAAGGTAGTCTGACCCTGTGCACAGAGAATGTGATAGCTCAGTATAAACCAACAGCCAAGTAATGGATAAGACTTAGAAAAAGTATTGCCTATCAGTGCACTATCAGAGAAAAAGAAATGGATCAGAGGGACCACTGGTTTGATTCAGAAACTTCCAAAATACTTGCAGTACAACTCTGATGTAGTAATTTTGTAACATCTGCTCTGGTAAATTTACCTATTGATGGCAGGTCATAAAACTTGCACATGCTGGCAAATTACTTCTGTTATAAAAACTTTATATGAGGTTGATAACTATAATGAGTCACAACAAGTAACAAACTGTGTATCTAGAAAATACTTTCCAAGTATATATCTTATGGGAACTGCTGTATGGATGTCTGATTAGTATTTCTGTGGGGATAAGAGAACCTGCAAGTAGAGAGCAAAATCCTAAATGACAGAACTTGTGAGAGTTTGGTCAGTCAGGAACTTCGATAGAACTAGGTCACCTGGGACCTAATGGTGGGTGAACTTTACTGATAAAAAATAATTTAAAAGAATTGGACTATAATCATGTGTAGCAAAATAAGGAAATTTTATAGAGCTTTACAAAATCTAAGAGACTTCCCACAAAATCATGAAAAAAATTATCTTAAAAAAAATTTTAATTCCTAATGACTTTATCCTTATACTTTCCAGTCCAGCCTTTCAGGGGGGTGAAAATTACAAAGTCTCTGTTTAGGGGATCTTTTTGACTCACAGTGATCATACATTTCTATTTTTTTTTTTTTAATTTCTTTTTTTTTTTTTTTTATTAGTATGTCTGCCCAAAGGAGAAGCAGTAATCTGCCTGCGTTGTGACAACTGCACTCCAAACATTGCAATGGAAATTTGGTCACTGATTGTGTGCTCAGGGAAAGAAGAGTTCCTGTGCGATGGATCTGAATGAACAGCCTACCCCTCCCCAGCTGTATCTTTGATGAGAGGTAGTACATGCTGCAGAGTGTGCCTTTGCTGGCCAACACAGGAACAAATAAAACATGCAGCCACTTAGCTACCTACTCAACCAATTTAAACATCTTCTGGTGGAAATTATATGTTGAAAGAATTTTTGTTGAAAAAAACCTGTCAGTAGATGCATTTGATTCCCTTTTAAAAGAGTATGTAAAAGAAAACCACTCTTTGCCAAATGCAAGAAAAAAATTGACTTCTCTCTTGAAGGATTTATCTATTCATTTGATTGTCTCTTCTAAGTGAGCTGTAATTAGAGATAGTCCTCTTCTAACCCTTGTGCTAATGAGGCTTTGCTCAGTTCTATTAGTGACAGTGCATTGTATTTTAATAAGGATCCCCTGGCTTGGCAGGACAGGACCTGCAGATAAGGGGAAGGAGAGCAAAAGGAATTGTAAAGAAGTGGAATCAGCGGGGGGTCCCCTTCTTGGCACTGGGCTCTGCAGGAAGGCACTGGCTAACTTTGTCTTAGAACTGTCATTTGTATTAACTTATAACCCATCACCTTCCCTGGTAGGCTAGCTTAACTCAATGAAGCGGGATAGATCCTTGGCTTGGCCTCTCTATCCCCTATTCCAGCAAACTGAGTACAACACAAAAAGTTCACAGGGGAAGCATTTGGGGAGATGGTGTTAAGGATAGGGTCAAAAAGAGCTTTTAACTCATCTTAACATTACTGTTGTTTTCCATTTCAACTCTTATCTGCCCATCAATGCTTTAGGTTTGCTCATTCATCCATTGCTAAAAGAAAACCCCAACACACAAAAAACCCTCAAATGGAAATTATATGTGTTCTGAGATATGCAACATTTTGGTCTGTACCAGCACACTTGTTTGTGTGTTTTCTTTCTGTATGGTTGTTTTCCTGCCGATCGATTCCTTGTTGGATCAGAATTCTTTGGCTGCTATTCAGTAAAGTTACCAGGGAAAAGAGAATAAAACCTTTTGTGTCTTTTGTGTAACAGTATTACATCTCAACCAGAAAAACCCTTTCTAATGAAGCCCTTTTTACAGATACCAGAGCCTGTTAGAATGTGACAGATAAACCTCTCTCTGGATGGCAGAAGGATGGCATTATTTTTTTTGTTTAGTTCCTATCAATGACATCCCAGAAGACCTAAGCAAAATATACTTCATACAGTTAGTTTTTCTGAGCCTACCTTGGTATCTTTCAGATCTTCAGAGGCATGAGGCTTCTTCCTCAAATTCCAGAAGATTGTTTACACATCAGTGAAACAAATGCAGCACTTTACCATTTTCTCTGTTTGCCATCGACTTCTCCTTTTATGCATATCTGTAATGCCTTTACACTTTACAGAAAGTGTGGACCAATCAAGCCAAAGGCCACTCATGAAATACCAAGACTATTTAACCCTTTAAATACTGTAGTATGCTCAGTCAGTATCCTTTCTGGTAGGTCATACATTGCTGACCACCTTCCTGGAGAAGTTACTGTTTGGTGACAAGTTGAATAGACATGGCACCCCTTCAGCCCATTATTGATGTTACAATTAGTATTTATAGAGATATGAGAGATGAGTTTGTTTATGTTAGCTCAGACTCAAGTTCACATTCAGATAATTAATTAAAAGAAAGATGGTATTGAATTCTTCCCTTGCCCTGTGTGGACATGATGGGGAGCAGATCGACTCCAAGTAGCTTGAACTCCAAGTTAGTCTAGTAAGCTTTGTGAGTTCATCTACAGATTCAACGTGCTTTATCTGTCCTGGCATTGGTTGTGACACCACAGAAACTTACGCTCACTTCAGAAACTGTCTTTTTCATGTCCAGTTTATTTCCCTAGGCATGATTTCGGATAGCTGGGACAAAGCTTCCTGAATCGCCAAGTAACTGGGTGATCTTTCTAAGTATCATCTGGCTGCCATCATCAAAGGACATTACAAGACATGTGCCTTTACATCAGCAAGTGCGTTCTCTGTCCTATATTCTTTTTTTCCACAGCAGACTTTCAGGTAGTTCATGACCTTCACCATCTTTTAGTCCAACCCTCCACTGCTGTCCTAGTATCTTGTCCTTCCCTACCCTCCAGCATGGGTCTTCTAAGAGTAGTAGAAGCTTCAGGTTTGGTTGTCTGCGTGGGACATGAGAAAAGGTAGACAATCTTAGGCTAGAAGATCTCCAGAGCCACAAAATATGCCTTTTACTGTCAAATCATAACACAGTCAATGAATGTGCATATTCTGGGCCTTTTGAATTTTTTCTGTTGTCTGTAGCTGGCTCACACAGTCTTCCTTTCCTTCGACTTTACTAGTAATTTGATGAGCCAACTACCTCAAAGAGTCAGTACGTGTACCCTGAGTGAAAGACAAGCATGGTGAGCATCTTAGCTCCCTTAACAGAAGTGTTAGCATAGAACACTGACGTGAGCATTGTGCATAAAGTTCTCCTGTCCCTTCTGCCATCTCCCTAACTCTGGGGAGCTATTTAAATTTCTTGATATAGCTTAGTTTACTACCTTTGTGTTTAGAGATTATATCAATGTCAGTGTGTATGCCTGGTGTCTTGTTTACTGATGTGTTAAAAGCACAATTCAGTCAATTTATTTAGCTGTTGTAGAGAAAAGAAATGTAATTAATTATGAGAAACAGCACAGCCATGATCAGGCTTTAGTCCTCAACCTTTATTCTCTGTCCTTGTCCCAAAGAAGTGGAATCATGAGCTGAAGAGATGAAAACTGCCTGTAGCATTGGTGTAGGTGTACCACAAGAAGGGCTCTTTCTCTTCCTCTTATTGTGTTAGAGACACTCCCACCAGTGAGTGCGACAAGTTTAATTCAATGACGAATGGCATAAACTGTGTTTCTTTGTTAAGAGAAATGGTTTCTGACTTCCAGCAAGAGAAAATCTCCATCCACTTAGAGAGAAGCAAGACCGAGCTTGATATTTCTCTCATTACTTCTCAGCACCTACCTGAATGCTGTTTCTAATTATTAAACAACATTTCTCACAGTTTTTCAGTTGCTTAAAAGGTTGGTTTTGTATTGCAGAAGACAAGATCATGCCTTGTAACTACCAAATGTATTTTAACACTTGTGTATTCAAAAGAGATGCCAAAAGATAGAAGCGTTTACATATGTGACAGTTACTGCCCAAATTGGGAAGGATGTGTTACTCAAATATGTATAGGAAGTTCAAGAATAATCAACCATTTGCTCTTTTCAAGTCTTTTACACTTTTCAAGCTTTCTTACAAAGTCAGAGATTTCAATCTTTAGAACTCATGTCTTGTGAGTCCGTGAAATCTCTGTTCTTTATTCTTCTTAGCTATGTGCAGGCTAAAACCTAGTTTTGGAAAATAGTGTTCTAATTATTGTTTGGTTGCAAAAGCACAAAAATATGCTATACACAAATGTCTATTAACTTTTAGACTATTATCTCTTTAAGTTTTTTTTTTCTCAGTTGAAGTACCACAGCTGTAGTTTTATATTTCCATCTGTGTAAAGTTATACTAAAAGGTTACAACTTATCAAAATTTTAATTATTTGACATGATAAAAATATCATGTCACTATATTTCTTAGTTTGTTCCTAATCAGTGAGAACATATGTTAATTCTGATGATTCTTCATATACAACTGATTTTAAAGTACTAACATGTCTAATGACAAGATTGTGGGGGAATTTTATTATATATATTTTTAGCCTTAAGCTTTTATTTTGGGATTGTCTTCTCAGTAGCTAACATCTGCTGTAATCTAATGTGTTTGATACCACATTTTCATTTTGGAGAATCAATAAAACCTGAATCTGTTAAATGCATGATTAAAAAGTTATGAAATCTATCATTTTACTCTGTTTTCAGTTGTAGAAATAAATAAGACAACTATGATTATTTAGTGCAAGATTTGCCAAACAAACTGCAATGCCTTTGTCATCAAAGACTTCTTGCCCTTAGGTCAAAGTTGTGTGCTTTCTTAAGTATGTTTTTTTGTAACACTTGTTCTTTTTCAGAGAGAAAAAGGAAGGTAACAATGAAGATCTTTGAAAAATCATTTATCAGACTACAAGTCCCCTGGTGTGTTGAACAAGGAAGAAATCATGGAGGTAACTTCTGCCCCAATGGATCCCAGATCCAAAATCTTCTTTGTAAACAGAGCCTTTCATTTAGTACAACTGGATCATAAAGTGACAAGTTTTCCTCCAGAATTTAGCCTAAAGCCTCTTCTGGTCAGATTAACTCTGTTGTATTCAGCTGCAGACCTGGATTAACCCCTAAGAAACTCAGTATTGTTTCTCTTCATTGCATATATCCCCATGTCTCCTATTATCTCCTTTTTACATCAGACAAAGTGATACAAAGTTTAGTCCATTATAAGCTTTTTTTTTTTTTTAGTTTTGCCTATTTGTTAAGACTTCTTTGACAGTTGTTTCCCCTTTTAATGCAAACAGCCCATCCAAATAGAAAACCTTGTCAATAGAATTTGCAAACCTGAAACAGAAGACAGTAGAAGCATGCTTTTTGCAAGGACTAAGATGACAGTGCTAAATCTGTTGTCCCTTGTTATTGCCACTGTTGTGTGCAAATTGAAACCACATCCATGTACAAACTACACAGCTCTTGTGATAGACCTACTGATAGATTGTATTTTTCAGTGAAAGTGTGACTGTTGTGAAGTTTTCTCAGTGTAAAATATCTCATTATTTTTGAAAGCTTTTTTAAACTTGCTTTTAAAAACTGCTGTGTCTCTAATACAATTGACAGGGGAAACTAGACAAGAGCCCTGATTAAAGCAGTTTTGAAAGTGGATGCCAGAGTAAGCAAGGAAATGGCATTACCTATATCTCTACTTAACTACCTGCTTACTAGGAGAAACAGGCCTAGAAATAATGTAACATGGGTCACAATTTTGATTTGGATAATATAACTCTGTTTAATTGGCAATTATTTATGTAACAAATAACTTATTCCAATATTGCTATTATTATATGGTGAGATAACATATCAGCAAAACCAGAACTTTTTCAAAAATAAGCTAAGATCCAAGGAAGCTTCTCTGGCCTCATCACATGAGTTTTATTGAGGTGTCTACAAAGCAGTGTTCTCCATGGGATAGGGTTAGGGCTAAACAGAGATAATCCCATCAAGACTTTAAGATGTTTTCAGAAACTCAAACCAGGGCACAGTACAGCAGATTATCCCCTGGCCTTTCACCTCCAAGACAAGCAGACACAGTATTGAGAGATGAGGCATAGCTTTTAAGAGGTGTATGTAGAAGTTTCTAAATGAATCAGTGTTAGCTCTATTCCTGCAAATGTTTCCTGCAACCTTTGGATGGCACTGTTATACACCGGGCACAGAGGTGTTGTATTTCCAGACTTTCTGATATTCCTCACCTCCATAACTTTGGACAACTACTGGTACGAGAGGTTTGTTTCTTCTGATAATTTCAAAATGGCTTTGTTTAGCATTGTTTTACTTTTACAATAACTTTTTTTTATATTCTCATTTAAAAAAAAAAAGGAAAAATTAGAAACTATCTTACTGTTGTTTTCAGGGCTTTTTCTTTTTAGAGATGGAAATAAAATGTTTGGAAGCATAGGGAGGCTGTAATTTCCATTCTTCCAAATCTCTGTTTTCAACCAAAAATATTTTGTCAAAATGCTTTTAACTACTGGTAGTTTTTAGACTGAGTATATTAATAAACTTCAGAAAGAATATCTCTAGAGATCTAGCAAGGAGAGTGTATTTGGAAGATCAAAAAGCAAGATTGTTATGTGCCCTTTTTGTTTCAAGCTTGATATACTGTCATTGCTTTTTTCTACTATTTCTAAAGTACTTACAAAACCTCTGTAACTCAGTAAGTAGACGATGTAGATGTGTGAACATACAACTTATGTACAAAACACGTGGTAACAGGGAAACAAAATACATATTTTCTACCAGACTTGTGACTTCTGTCTTGATTACTACTCCACAGTAGTTCACTTTCTCAACCAGTTCTGTTCAGGGACATCAGAAAATGTCAGTGTTGTCAATGGGAGTTTAAACATGGAGAAGTCTAGCTGTGAAGCATATTTCTTCCTGAGCTCTGGAAAGATTATCTTTCTTGAATAGCAAGAGAAGATCCAGAAAACAAGGCAGTGACAAGTTGATGATGTTATCACTGACAGAGATGTGGAGAAGAAAAAGACAAAAGTTATGTCAGCAGGGAGAGGTAAAACTGTACAGGCTTTTGATAGTTCATTGTAACAGTGTTAAGTCTGATGTAGTGAGAAGAAAAACCAAGTAACACTTTCAAGGAGATGGGTGTGTTGCTTGGCTGATAAACTGATCTCAGTTTGCATGGATTCAATTGAGAAATACCTGTCTTAGGGACACCATAGTGCTGCAGACATCAGGGTGTGACATGATAGCAGCTTCAAGTACAAATGTCAGAGTGGAAGGAAGCATTATAGAGTTACTGAGGAAAAGGATGGGTTGGTGCTTCGGAGGCCAAATGTAATCCTTTCAGGTGTGATGTTCTCATAACGAAATGTGTGAAAATCCTCTCCTTCCTTGGAAGGATTTTTTTTTTTTTTGTTTGGCAACCAGCTCTCCTGTCTCTTTCATGTTATCTGCAAGGAAATTAAATAACCATGCAAATTTATGAAGCTGCCTCAAAGGAATGTCTCTATACTACAGCTTGTATCTCCATTCTGAAAATATGGTACTGCTGTAGTTCAGTTTTTTATAAGGGTTGTGAAAATGAGCTTGATAATAGAGATTTTCTGGATTGTGTTGATGCCAATATTAATGCACCCATCAAAAGTTAATATGCTAAAAATGAGCAAAAATACATTTATAAAAGAAACCCCACCCAAACATCAAAGGCTGCCAAACCCCACAGAAACTGCGCCTTAAGAAATTCCTTACCTTTGGATTACTAGAAATTGTTATGGAATATCAGGGTAAGGGTTGTATTATCCTAAACATAACCTTATCTACTGGTGGTCACTAGTGGAGATGGAGTACCTATGTCAGCTAATCTATTAATATGATTCGATTTTGAGGCTCTTATTTTCTTACTCAAAAACGCAGATTATATATGTTGTGATTCACACAACATTTGATTTATACAATGATTTGGTCACCTGAGGAAGTATATATTGATTGAGTTTATTTTCTGGTAGGGCTGTATTCTACAGTCTATTACTCCTGTTATTGACTTCTCTGTTTGTAAAATGTAAAATATGCAACTGTGAAATTAACACTGATAAATTTACTAGTCATTTAATAAATTAAATTTCCAATGCGTCCAGCACTCTTGACTTGATTTACTTTGATTTGTGCATAACCTGGAACATGTACAAGTTACATTGCTTTTCCATAACAAGGCTTTTCAAGATCTTAAGGTTCTGCAGAGACTTGTTTTGCAGGACCAGCAGCCAACGTGATCTTTGTTTGCAAGTAAAATTAAGTGCCTCGATTAAACATTTTGTTGGATTAGGGGCCAGAATGCACCCATTTAACTGGATCAGTCTTCCAGTTAGGAGATGTCTGAAACATTTAATTATTCCTGCACTTGTTATTGACGCCACAAATATTGATATTTCTCTGAATTTCAGTGTTCATCTGGAACAACATTCAAAAATGTTCCACAGGGCTAAAAAGACCATTTCTGGGCTAGAAATTTCCTATAACTAACTCAGTTACCTAAAAACTGAAGTCAAACACACGTGAGTTGGAGAAAAGGTATGAAAAAAGGTAGGAAATGTATGATCATACAGTGAATAATTGCTTCTGGAAGTTTCCTCTGAGACACTGAGATTACTGTGTTCCCACTGGAACATCTGCTGAAGGAGGTACAACGTTAACAAAATATTGAATGAAATCCTGTTTTAAACACATAACTTGTGAATGGCATTGAAAAGCCTCCGGAAAAGTGTGAAAGTCAGCTGTAATAGTTCCTTTAGTAAAAAGTCATGTAAAAGCGCCAATCATTTTTCTTGTTAATCTCATTATAATATAGAACATATTGCTGATATCAATGTAATTCCCAATGAAGGATATTTTATGACAGAAAGATTTCTGTTAATGATATTTAAAATTATAGTTTCCAGCTGATACTCCTTTAGATAGTTCAGAATTTGTCTATAAAATTGAAGTTTGTCCCCAGGTTGATTGCTTTTTTTCTCAGCTGTATTCTTATCTATGTGTAGCTTTCTTTGCCCTTTGTAAATTTGCTAATTGATTACATGTGAAAAGTAATAGAAACAATACACTTGATCTTATCAAGCATTCATCTTGCCTTTCACTCTACTCCTTCAGTAGAAAAGTGACTCCAGAATGAAAGGTACTCTTGTATTTATACCATCGTTAACTACACTCATAATCAGATGAAGAATAATATCTTTCAGGAACAAATGTAGATATTTCCAGCCAAGAAACAAATCAGTCTCATGATGGAAATACTGAAAAGCAGATTTCTGCTTGATGTCATAACTTAGTAGTTCGACAGATATTACCAGGGATTTGTTCTTTGCATACATCTGTCTTTCTGGATGCATTATATCCAGGCTGTAGACATTTATCTGTAGCATGCACTTCTGGTCATTTTAATAGTTACTCTTCTGTAGATTTACAATAAATATAAATAGCAGACCCTAAATAAACATGACAGGCATCTTATTCAATCCAGTGATAGACATTAAAGGGACAAAAATTTGACATCTCTCATCCAGTTGGTAACAGAAGAGAAATGCCACAGTCACTGAGAGAACAGTTTTCTAAAAAGTTTTACAAAAAGACTTGCTGCCTGTACCAACCTCTGGATTGCTATTTTGAACTACTTAAAGCTCATCTACACTGAAAGGAATCTCACAATAGATGAGAAAAGACTCACTATTTTGAGTTGTAGAAATGATTCACACAGAGGAGATCACTTTTAATTGCGAAAATTATACAGCAACATGTTCCTTTTCTTTAAATCAGTACAGAAGTGTACAGTCACATGAATATCAGAACATCGTACCATTATCCCATATTAGAGTGAAATGGGTCACATGCCTATGGGATTTTTAGAGATGTTCACTAATATACGTGTATCTACATATCTGCAGATAGGTGGTTCCGGAGAAAGAATGAGGAAATACCCATCTTTATATAAATCATATGGTGATAAGCACTATGCATTAGTAAAAATGTCTTATTGTAGACAGTACTATGAAGTGATAAAAGCTGATCTCTGATAACATAAGCAAACTGAGTTTTGATTTTACAACCATTTTTGAGAAGAAAATTGCTTTAATGGCAGCATGACATGCACAAGTTTTATACCACTATCAGTACTGAGAGTATCCTCTCAGTACAGTTTTATACTTCCACAGCCAAAATTTAAAAATCCATAGCATGGTTATAATGTGTATGTGTATACTCATCTATTAAGTTGCCCTCTCACCATTTTAGTGAGGAATTCTTTGGAGTATAAACCTGTTGGGTCTTGTACTTCCCTGTGAATCATTCAGAGCTAAGCCAGGATGTAAGGGGAATTTAGCCTTAAGGAAGTCAAACTTGTGGGACAGGGTAGCACTGGTTGTTGTTATCAGAGTAAAGATTTCTATACTACTACAGATTTTAGAAAGTGGAAGTAAGAAAACATTTGTAAAGGGAAATGTTTCTCAAGATGCATTTTGTATTATCAAATCTTTTACCTGGGGTACCAGTGCTGTGTTTTACCTTTCTCATTTTTCCCTTTGTTCAAGGAACAAAGCCTATGTACATGCCTGCTGAAAGGGAGTGCTAATACACCTTACATGCAGTCTACTTATCTTCATCTTCCCCAACCCTGCATTATTTTCATAACACACCTCAACAGATTACATTATTATGTAATTTTCTACTGGTCCATTCCTTTTGCTTTTGAAGCAATTTGGCTTAGGTGGAAGCCTAGCAATAAATTTTTCTTTATCCCCTTTATTTTATGACCGTTTCCTTGAGAGTAATTTATCATTGTATGTATATGTCTATGACAATATGCTACAGAGGCAGTAGTGTTGATGATTGCATAGAAGGGCAGGGGTGACTGGAAAAGTAAAGAAGTCACTCCACAAGGAGGGACTGAAAGAATTGAAAGGGAAAGGAAGCCGTTCAGAAAAAGCAAAAGAAGAAAATAAGGGGAATGGGGAATGAAAAACATGAGAACAAAAAAAACCCAGTCTGTCTCTGCCTGTTTCAGCTGGGCTCAGTATTACCCTGTATCTCATCAAAAGTTTCTCATGGCAGGTAGATGAGCAGAGACTTCTGTC
>JAWMRA010000001.1:79907004-80070263 GCA_035584735.1 Pseudotriccus pelzelni
ACGGTCAAGTTCACTAGTAAACTGTATGTCTAACTACCACATCTAAATGTTTTCTGAATTATTCCAGAGATGGTGCTCACTTCCAGCCACCTGGGTCCTTCCTGATTAGCCGGGACTACTGGCTCAGTGAGCACTTCCACTGGCTCCCTCAGTTCCCTTGAGTGGATCCCATCCAGCCCCATAGACTTGTGCATGTTTAACTGGAGCAGCAGGTCACTGTTTCCTCCTGGATTATGGGGGCTCTTGTCTCTCAATAGAACAAGAGCCAGCAACTAGAAGTCTTTTCCAGCTGCTTGTAGAGTGTTTATCTGCCTCTTCATCCTGCTTGGGTGGCCTATAACAAACTTCCACCAGGATATCTGCCTTGTCAGCCTGCCCTCTAATCCTTACCTCTAAGCATTCAACCTTAATCATAACCATCATTAAGCTCCAGGCAGTCAAAACACCTCCTAACACACAGGGCTACCCCAGTGCCTCTCCTTCCTTGCCTATCCCATCTGAAGAGTTTATAGCCACCCATTGGAACACTCCAGTCATATGAGGAGGAAGGGAAAGCGGCCTTACAACACCAACTCTTTCTTCCCAGCCACATCTACTGCAGTGGTGCCTGGGACATAGCACTGCTGCAACCCCTCCACAGCTCACACCCCCTCCTGTCCCAGAGATGATGGCATGGGGCCCATTATAAACCCTTTTGCATAATAAAGGAAACCAAGAACAACGTTCACATGGCATGTTTCCTATATTAAAAAAGAACAGTTATGTTTTTTTTTCCTTATGAAACCCCTGAAATATATTTAATTGAAAAGTATTACAACAGAATTGCGCTCAGAGGTAATAAAGCAAAGAAGTACCATTTCAGATGGTATTATGACATGCCTATGAGTTCCTTTTCTCTCTTTTCCTTTTGCATAATTTTTATATCAGATCATTAAGCATAGCTAAGCTGTATATTTTAATGTATGTGTTAGTGTACACAAGCCTGTGAGTTGTAAGATGTGGAAAAAGTATTTTCCTAATAGAACAAGTTGAAACAAATATCAAACTACCATATTTCTTCTCTCAAATTTTTCATCTATAGAGTGTAACTTTTCTCCATTTCAGAGACAGGCAGATGTGGGCTTACAGATTTCAGGAGCAAAAATATGAAAATATAGAAGTCCAGATGTCCTAAGCTTCTCGTACTGATTTATATGTTTGACCTCAGTGTTGCTTGTTTACTCTACAGGGAAATGTATAAGCTGACCATTTCTGGAAGGTCCACTTCAAAAGCAGAATGATAGGGTTATAAATCACCTGAAAATTTCAGGGAACAAACTAAAAAATAGATTGGGCTAGACCATTTATTCATAATTATATTTACAAACATTCTACACCTAGAAGATCGAAAATTAGCAAAAATAGTAAAGATTTATTAGTACCAATGGATAAATCCCCAGTATTTTCCCACTCACAAATCTAATTTTATTGTTTGTTTGCTGACTGGGATGAATTGCATACTAGATTAATGGTTTGACTCAATTATCTTAGAGGTCTTTTCCAAGCTTAAAAATGCTGTGACTCCATGATTCTGTTATAGATTGTTTTTTCCACCCAATAGACAATTTTAGGTAGAGTGAGATGTGTAGAAATTAGGGTAGCTGATGTCAGTACAGACAGTATTTCTGCCAGCACACCCTAAACCAGGTTTCTAGGGAGTACAATTTGCATCACTGAAAGAACACAGACTCAGCAAGAGGACAGCTGAGTCTGTGAAGCCCTTGAGGAGGTATGTATGTTTTTCTGGGCTCCTTACCAAGGTAATTACCTGATTAGGGCTTGCTGCTGTGGCTCACATCTCAAAACTGGGTATGCATGTGGAGAACTGAGACTCAGCACTCCTGCTCAGATACACTGCAGCAGGGTTGGGCAAACTGGGAAGTTTTGAGGCTATTTTCTTCATGAGTATGTAAATAAATTACTATTAGTGCTCCTACCGAACTGTAAATGCCCAGGTTAGTAACTTGATAATGCATATTTGCATTCTGCTTTTTCTGAGGGTGTATCTGTCTACTCTGCAACGAGCTGCTTAAATGTGGCAATATCAACAACCCTTATTACCAACAAATGCCCTTGTTAAAGGATTAGCTCCATCATTATGAATAGTGAGCATGGGGTGGGGGGGGGCGAAATTCTGTATTCTGTGTTTCCATATATAAAAACAGTGCACATAAAAACTTGCTTTCAAGGCCTGTCTGATTTTTGAAGCTGTTCACAAGCTGATCTTGTGAAGATTAGAAACACCATCTAATCTGAAGCAAAGGCCTCAGTTCTGACCTATGCTAAGAATTTTCCAAACTCATAAAAATTGCTAGGTGCTTATGCATGCCCCTGAGTCCAACGTGTTACTAAATTTGAACAATATAATGGCAGTTTAAGCACCTTCGCTTGGTCAATATATTTATATGTATTTTTCTCAGTTTATGTGCATTTACCAAAATACTCCTAGTTTGTCAGTGTATTTGACTTGCCATCACTTGAATTTACAGCCTTTTAAATGATCCTTCTTTGCCTTCTAAGATTCAGATTCTAATTTGTTACAGCCTAAACTGATTTGAATATTTTCTCAGCAGAAGTAGAAATAAAAGCAATACATTTCTATTAGGCTTTAATAATAGAACTATGAAAGTTTCTACATAATTTCTACGAAGTTCCCACAAAATATTTCTTCAAAAATATTATTGATAAAGAAATTCTTGGTTTCCCCAGCCTGCACTATATTCAGGTAGGTTTTCTATCTTCTTGGATAACTTATTTTGGAAATCAGTTTATCTTGCAGTTCTGTAACAGAAAAGAAGACCTCTCATAGGTATGTAAAGTGTAATGATTAGTAAAGGTCTCATCCCAAGTTATAGAAGAATCTGGCCTGCTTAAATGAGTTTCAGATTTCCAAGGTGAACTGTAAATGATTCACTAACTGAAGAGGTACACAGATTTACTTTAAGTACATACCTGAGGAAGGCACTGCAGTCCCTGTGTATTCCTACAGCATCAGCTGATTTATCCCAACACCAGTACTACTTCCAGTAATGGTATGTAATGCACAATTTTTTCTGGATTGTTTAATTTAGCCCTGATCGATTCCTTTCAGAGGAGAGGAAAAGAAACAGGAATTTACTTCAGGGAAACACAAGCATGGTATACACTTCCAAAAATACTGGGTGGCTTCATGCAAATCAATTATTATGGCTAAGAGATTTCATGCTTCCTAAAATCTCCTGTGCCTTGTTTTACACAGGATCCCTTATGTATCCTTTAATTGACGTTTCCAGAAAAAGTCTGCTTGATCTGTGGTTTTTGTCCTTTACTCCAGTTCACAGCTGGAAATACATTTGACCTCCTGTTCAGCACCACTTTTTGGCCATTTATTTCCAACCTGCAATGCTTTCCCTGTCCCTCATTTTTGCATTCTGGAAAGGAGAATTAGAAAGACAGTAGTGGAGAGACTGACACTGTGAAAACTTCTCTTTCAGTTCTCAAAGGAAGGCAGTCCATATAATATATTTCTGATGCTTCGGAAACAACACTCTTTAGCTAAGGCATCCCTCCCATTTTCTACAAGACTCTTAACCACTTATGCTTTTCTGTGCTGTCCTTAAATATCTCTGTCAACTGATAATAAGTAAAAAAAGGAATGTATGTTCCAGTTTCTCAAAAGGTTTAAGACAAGGAATGAATGGAGAAGCTGGGAGAAGAAGAAGAGGAAAATGGCAGAGAAAGGAATCTCCAGGGTTATTCTAGGTTACTACAGGGAAGTTCTATCTGAATATAAGGAAAAATTTCTTTGCTTTGTTGGTGACAGAGCATTGAAATAGGCTGCCCAGAGTGGCTGTGGAGTCTCTTTCTCTGGAGATATTCAAAACTGTCATGGGTTTGCTGAGGGACAATTTTTACCACACCCCCCCCACAATTGCTCTAAGGTGAGAGAAGGTTTATGCAGACAAAAGAGATCCGATTGGGGAGAAATAATATTAGGATTTATTACTAGCAAAATAAAAATTAAACAATTACATCTACAACAATCTAATTAGTCAAAAGCACTATGTATTTACAGAAATACTCCGTTTGTATCAGTCCCGGAAGAGAAGCAGTCTCTTTTTCACTTTCAGAGCTACATCTTCCACATGATTCTGCAGGATTTGAAAGTTCCTCTCTGTTATCTCTGGGACGACAACTCCGATTCGTTGCAGCTGGAACTGTTTCTTTCTCTATCTCTTTCTCTTCTATGTCGACCTCAGGGCTGGGCCTATTGTCTGCTGGGCTAAGGCCAAAGGCCGGGGGTTACACAGATCCTGTAAGGTCTTCCATGGACTACAAGAGGACACTTGCTTTTCCATGGATCTGCACTACAGGGTCACAGGGGATAATGGCTTTTGAGTCTACCCCTGTTTCCTGTGGGGTCCTTTCCCACAGGAATAGTCCTTGATAGACCTCTATGACATAGAATCATAGAATCATAGAATTAACTGGGTTGGAAGAGACCTCTGAGATCGTCAAGTCCAACCCTGGATCCCACCCCACTGTGATTACTAGATCATGGCACTCAGTGCCACATCCAGCTTCATCTTAAACACCTCCAGAGATGGAGAATCCACCACCTCTCTGAGCAGCCCATTCCAACGCCTGATCACCCTCTCTGTAAAGAATTTCTTTCTAATATCCAACCTAAACCTCCCCTGGCAGAGCTTGAGTCTGTGCTCTCTTGTCCTACTGTTGATTGCCTGGGAGAAGAGATCAACCCCATCTGGCTACAACCTCCTCTCAGGTAGCTGTAGAGGGTGATGAGGTCACCCCTGAGCCTTCTCTTCTCCAGGCTGAACAACCCCAGCTCCCTCAGCCTCTCCTCACAGGATTTGTGCTCAAGTCCCTTCACCAGCCTCGTTGCTCTTCTCTGGACCTGCTCCAGCACCTCAATGTCTTTCTTGTACTGAGGGGCCCAGAGCTGAACACAATACTGAAGGTGTGGCCTCATCAGTGTTGAGTACAGGGGAAGGGGTCACTTCCCTGCTCCTGCTGGCCACACTGTTCTTGATGCAGGCCAGGCATCTAGGTAGGGGGAAAAATGGTTGCTATTTTTTTGAGTGGATGAAAAGGAAATAGTTGTTCCACAGTGATGCAGTTGACAGGCACAGAACCTTAACTCCCATAACAGAGTTGAAGTGTTTGGATAATACTCTCACGCATTCTTGGGGATGGTCCTGTACAGAGCTGAGGGTTGGACTTGATGATCCTTGTAGGTCTCTTCCGACTCAACATATTGTGTGATTCTGTGATAACATACAAAATACAATAAAAATGTTTAGAAATAAATTGATTTAGTTCTACTGGAGTCAATAGATGTTTGCCTGCCTGTGTCAAATGTGAATATGGTTCACAATATTTTTCCTCAACATATAGGCTACAGATGTTTTACACATCCACAGTATGTTGTAATTATGCGAGTGGTCATGTCATCAGGGTATGAACCAACACTGCTCCTACACTGCACGTTTGTTCTTCCATAAGTCTGCATATTTAGATTTTCTCCATCATACTCTTTCACTGGAGGCAAGGTGCAGAAAGAGAGCCAGCCAGCCAGGTACCAAATCAAAATCATAGAATCACAGAACCATAGAATCACAGAACCATAGAATCACAGAATGCCTTGGGCTGTAAGGAACCTTAAGGATCACCTAGTTCCAACTCCCCTGCTGCGGGCAGGGACCCTGTGTTACTCAGGTTACTCAGAGGCCCATCCAGCCTGGTCTTGAACACCTCCAGGGATGGGAAGTCCACAATCTCTCTGGGAAACCTGTTCTAGTGCCTCACCACCTTCATAGCTGAGAATTTGTTTGTAATATCTAATCTCAGCTAACCAGCCTTAGCCATTCCTACTTGTCCTATCACTACATGCCCTTCTGAAAAGTCCCTCTACAGCCTACTTTAAACTCCCTTTAGGTGGGCTTACATAAAAGAACCAGTATAATGTGTTTTCACACCCTTGCTTACCTTGTGGAAAACTGTTCTTGTGAGACTGATACTTTTCTAGGCAATTCTTATCAAGCGCAAATAAATCAACCTCTCATTACGCAAGATATCTTGTTCTAGGCAAGTGCCTGTAAGTAGATATGAACATGCAGTACCAGTGAAGATATCTGAGTGTCAAGGAACTCCCTGTACTCAAAACAACTGTGTTTCTTCCAAATAAATAGTAGTGTAAACATAATTGCAAACTAGAGACTTTACTACAAAGTTACTATGACATTCTTAAGGAAAAGCACGATTTCTCTGTCACACTGTTTAGAGATCATTCAGTGACTGTTTCAATTCTGCCTGAATCAACAGATTATTTGCCCACAAACCAGAATTTTTTTGATATTTGAGGGGCTTTTTTTCTTTTTAATTTTTTCTTTTTTCATTTTTTCGCACCATGTTCAGCCTTCTGCTTCCAAAAGAGATATCAGTCCTCTCTCTGACCACAGCTACTTGCAACTGTTGGATATTTCATTGTCTTTAACTACAGAATCATGACATGGAGGTCATTGAGCAGAAATAATATCAGAGTATTGTGCTGAAAAAGAAAATACTTGGAAGATATCAAGTGAGATTGGGTATTTTAGTGTTGGCTCATGTCCATCAGCAGTTCTCCATTCATCAGTGAAATTTTAATCTGCTGTAAAGTTATAAATGAGTCTTAGGAAGATAAAAAACTATTTTTAGAAGTTTATCTCTTCTGAAAGAAAGATCAGGACATAGCAGGTCAAAAACATTGTAGCAGAGACTGGCCATAAAATGGAATATTGGTCAAAGGCCAAAATAATATTTGAAAGCAAAATATTTATATTATTTAGAGACGCCCGTGTTAAATATGGTAAAATTGAACTGTTTATAGAAGATGCTGGAGTCTCTCCAAACAGATTCTGGCTGCACCAATTCAGTGTTATGTTTTTCAGAGACAAGGAATTTTTTTTTTATAGGAGCCATAAATGAGGAAACAAAAAGGGAGCATAAAGGAAAATGTGCTTCTAGATGGTATCCAGATGACCGCATGGTTAAATGACTGGGGGTGAGTTTTGGAAATGTGGCCAACCAGCAGAAGGGCATCAAACCACACCACCATCCACATGCACTGCTCTGCAATTCTCCATACACTCTCCACACATTCCAGTTTCTTAGTACAGCAGCGTTTGAGCTGAAAATGTGGGATGGCAAGCTGTTTTGTAAGGAAGTCTGGTCATCTGTATGCTCCGAATGGTGGGGAGAAGCTCATTTCAAAAATGGCACTACTGCCCACACACAGCCTTCAAAATTCCTTCAAGATGGTGCCCCAACTCTTTGGTACAATTTGCACTGCAGGGGAAGGTGGTGTTAATATTATGCCAGTCTAAATTCTTCGATCCAGCTCACTGCCAGCTCAGACGAATGTCAAAGCACGTGCAGGAACGAGGAAGGGCAGTAGGAGGGAGCCACCCCTCTCTTCAGCAACAGCTGGCAAGGGCTAACACAGATGTACTGCTTATCTCCACCCTCAGATTCTCCACCAAGCACTGAATCCCTCTTCTGATCACACAAGTGAGCCTTTAAAGATTTCATGACTTGACTCCAGGTATCACCCATGGCTAAATCAGCAAGCAACACCTGTTCCTCTTAACGGGTTTTACTGCTGACTTCAAAATCCATCCAAACTTTTCATGTTCTAAGTTGACCTTTCATTTTCAGTACATTGCCTGTCATTTTCTTCTCTCTGCCACGCTGATTTCCAGGCTCATATGATCTAAAAGACTTCAATAAGTTAGTTTAGCAAGTCAATAACTTGCTATTACTCTTAATTTACTTTAAATTTCTTCCTGTTCCTCCTTGCAAGTCTAGTAGGGAAGGGAAAAATAGCTCAAACATGTGGCCTTAAATACTTCCCAGCTGAAAAAATACAGTTAACCAGCATGAGGCTAATGGACTGATGTACAAACTGATGATCCACACCAGTCCCCCTGCAGCCAAATAACATCCTCTGGCCTGTATACACAGCAGCTGATTTTACCGTGGATGTTCTAGTTTCTCTTTTTCCTGCATTTCCAATTTCTCAGTACAGAGCTCTAATGCTCCTTCAGACTCTCTTAGCCCATTAACTGAATGATGCAGCAGCAGGGTCCCTGGCCTGTAGAATCCTGGTTTTTTTTTTTTATTTCTCTGCAGCCAGTAGTCAGCAATTCATTATTTACCTTGCCCTTTGCTTAATGATGTTCTTCTCGGTGAACATCATTCAAAACAGACAATATAATGATTTAAACTACTGCTGTAGGTTGAGTAGGTTGTTCATTTTGTTGTTGTTATTCTTATTTAAACAGCCTTTCCTAGTAGAATATGTATGAAATTATATCTTTTGAAAGATCTTTAACTCAGAAAAATTGCTTAAAAATGAAAGTTATTAACCGGTATTATTTGTGCATACCAGTAATATGACACTGTCAAAGTTTTCCTTTGGTATTGTTTCCTCTTATATTTTTTACTTTTTTTTTTCTTTATTCTGTTTTCATCTTGGTTTTAGTATTTGAGGAATTTGGATAAGAAAAATTACATATAAAAGAGACAAGAATGTTGGAGTATTTTA
Organism: Pseudotriccus pelzelni; assembly: GCA_035584735.1. Taxonomy (NCBI): domain Eukaryota; kingdom Metazoa; phylum Chordata; class Aves; order Passeriformes; family Tyrannidae; genus Pseudotriccus; species Pseudotriccus pelzelni. Next base: position 79,915,631 of record JAWMRA010000001.1, read on the forward strand.
ACTTTCTTTTCTGACTTGTAAAGAGCAACTACTTCCTCGGACAATGGACAAACTATCAAGATGCAAGAGAACTCTCGGAAATTAACACAGAATTAAAATATGTGGGAAGTTACTGTAGAGATGGAGAAACACCCAGCTCTCTCCTACAATGCTGATCAACTTACAAGATTCCTTTGTAAATAAAGTACATAAGAATAAAGTTAGATATTTCTAATTTGAAACAAAAGTAAAAAAAGAGAATCAAAGAAAAAGTATGTTCTTTAAAGCACAATTCTCGAATGTCTTCAAATTAGAAATACCTCACCTGGTATCAGTGTCATTTAACCGATGTAGTAGCAACAGTAAAATTATTTCCTGAAGATATTTTGGACTAATACAAAATAAAAACTACCTAGCTATTTTAAAAGATACAGTTTAATTATGATGAACAAAAATCTTTCCATAATTTTTTTTAAATTAGTTTTTAAACAGAAGTGATTTGCAACTGGAGACGTACAACACCCTCTCGAATCTGCAAGGTAGTTCTAAAAAGTCTCTGAAATGGAGCTCAGAAAAGTAAACATTTCAGCAGCTGAAATTCTTAAGGATTTTGATACAGCAAAGGGTTGAAAACCATCACAAAGTGTTAGCAATACTAATTCCCACTTCTACCTATCAACAGGAGAAAATTTCTAGCCTCCATCCCAGATGAACTGTTCAGTTTCAAATCAGGGCTATGTTCTGAACCTTAATCAATGGAGAAGTGAAAGACTTAAGAGGAAGTAATTTGAACTCAGAACTGAGTTTTTCAAGGCTTTTTTTTTTTTTTAATTGATGACCTGGCTGTCAGAGTTTAAATGCTCGATAGCTGTGATATTTATAACCCAAGTGGTCATGATCAGAACTTTGTCGTTCAAACTTTCTTGGTATCAGCTGGCATATGATAACATGTTTGAAATACCACTCAGTAAATCACTGATAAAGTCAATGTAATTGCTGAGAGCTAACACACAGTGTAATTCTTTTCCCATTGAAGCGGATGGCAAGAGTACTATTGATGGCAGTGGTGCAGAACTGAATCTGCTAACCAGAAGAGTATTTTCCTCTTCCTGATTGCACAGAAAGAATCAATAATTTTCTAAAAACCCAGTCTTTAAATGAGCTTATACTTCTAAATGGTAGTATACTAAAAATTTCATAATTGAGGTTTTTTGGTAGATAATGCTGCTGTGACTGTTTCAATATGCTTTATTTGTGAGTCAGATGTTAATGTATTCATAAGTAGATGCACATATGAGTATAAGAGCTCTTCATACATCTCTGTTCCATCTGTTATTTCCTTTTGCCCAAAGTTTAACTACTCTGTGTTCAGTGCTAGCACTGTTATTAGTATTTAATCACTTTTTTGCCATATATTAATTAGATTATATCAATTAAGTAGTTTTATTCTGCCTTTTGGAGTTTAATTTTTAACTGGTCCTTTTCTCATATAAATACTAAATTGCCAAAATTAAAACTTTCCTTAAAAACACTTCCTTCCCCGCTTACCACCTACCACCCCACCCCAAATGTTTCAGTGGCAGGATTTCTCATGTTCTGGCAGATTGTCTGGCAGGGAGACACTGAGATGTGAGCGATTCAGAGTTATCTTTTTGTTCTATACAATTTGGAACAGAGTCTTAAAGGTGGGCCTCCCACACCCAGAAGGTGCTGAGATGCAGACTCAGGCTCTGGCTGTCCCAAATGTGTGATGAGTCTGTTTGTTGGGTGATCATCTATCCTACAGATTTATTTCTCTGTCTGATGTGTAATTACTTAAAATGCTGAGAAAGGTCTCAGTTGTATTTCACTGCTGGGCAAAATCCCAAGAGAGTTCAATGACACAGTACCAGTTTCCGTAATTACTGTGGCAGAGGTTAACTGAATGCTGCAGGTTTCTGCAATTATACTTCAGAACAACAATTTTCACCAATGCTTATCATGTTTGGGTCTCTTAATGAAATGTTTCTGTTAAAATTCATTTAAACTTGAATTTTACAATTCTGATTTATAGAAAATGTCTTAATAGTTGCAAGCTAGTTGTTTGAAAATTTCAAATGTTTTGGTGCATCTCAAGACTGATGTGTGTCTATTACACTCAGTCCAGAATATGTACTGACATTTTTGACAAATATGAAAACAAACTTCACTTGGTAAAAATTTTATAAGCTAAGAAGACAGTGCACAGATGAAGGATGGCGAGAGTAGAGGAATAACCAGCAAAAGAAGTATGGTTTGATTACACAAAAAATCTTGTCTTGTTTTGTCTATTCCATGACTGAGGTGTTTTTCACTTTGGTTTTTTTTCCTTCTAATTGTCTATCTGATCATCATATTTGCTTTCTAAATCAAATGAATGCAAAAAAGATTTTTTTTTCTCTTAAGAAAGGTGGCCACTGTAGGAGGGAATTATGGCAGCAAAAGTGGTGTTCATTGAAAATAAAGAACTTTTCCTTTACACTGTCATTGCAGTCAAAGGTTAGTGCAAACTGCTCTGCAGATAAACTATAGATATAATTTTGAGTTTTATTTTTCTCCTCTGAAGGCTATCCAGATAACATGCTTGTAGACTTGTACACAACAGGGTTATTACTACATTTGCCTGCTGCTTTTGAACTTCCATGTGGCATTTGACTCTTTTGACCATCAGCTATAATTGTACTCTTTTTTTTATTTTATAAAATTTATTGCTTTGATCTCTGATATCTTCAGTGTCATCTGAAGATGACATGAATATATCCTCAGGGATATATTCTGGGATCTATAGTATCTCTTTGTTACTTGTATGGTGGTTGGAATTACTCTGTGTTCTCAGTCCAAATAGCTGAGATGTGAGACAAATAGCTCTTGGCTGTGTTTATCACTCCTCGAAGACCTTGTTATAACATCTACAGTGCTGCCAGATTGTCCTTCTATTATCAAGGTTTACATGGTGCTAATTTTCTTAAGTGTAATGCTGAAAGGATGGTATGTAAGTGGAATAATTTCAGCTGGAAGTAGAGCCTCTTAGGAGTCTTTTCTCTTCCTTGTGTTTTAGCTTTTTCTAGGTTGCAGTCTCATGAGAGTGTCTCAACTTTGACTGATGTTCTGGGCAATTTTGGAAAAGACAATGTAGTCTAGGAGAAATAGACACCTGGTTTAAATTTCCAGTGGGATATACTTTTCATGCAGTGACAGAAAACGGAAACTGCTTAACTGGGACCATTTATTTCTGCACCCTCAGACTCGTCCCTTAGTGAAATAGTCCAGGATCCGAAGATCTGCCACTTCTAGGTGGTGCACTCAACTTTCTAACCTTTAAGGGTAACTGAATCTCAGAGAAACCTCAATACCCACTAAAACTCAGAACAAAGCATAGTTGGGGGGAAAAGGAAAGGAAGTATGCAATGTTGCCTCAGAACCCTTTCCTAAGCTAAATGCTAGCACAGAGAGAAAACTGAAGGCATTGGGAATTTTTTCACATCATCTGCTCAGACACCCTTGGGATAACGGGAGGCCTCTTTTCTTCAGATGGTGACTGGTAGGTAAGTTATGTTCAGCTTTACTCACAGGCAGTTGCTGAAATGGGAAACTGGGCTGTGCTTGATGCACTTCCCAGGATGTGAGAGAAGAGGTGAAACAGGTTGAACTCCTATTTGAGGAGCATCTTCATACCCATGGTGACTATTTACACTCTTTTGACCAAGTCTCTACCTGAATTCTGATTCCTCAACATGGCCTTTTTGTTCTGAAACCTGTGGCTCCCAAATAATTTGGATCAATAGAATTCTGCCAGTCTTCAACATATCACAGAACCTGGTGTGTACCATTTTGAATTGCCAGTGCTGTGCGTTTATTATTTAACAAGTTTCTGCAGATTAATTTCATGTCCTGCAAGAGAGCTTGGATCACAAAAGAGCAGTGCTGTAAGAGGAAAGAAGGTGGCTGAATTCTTTTGCACTTTTCCCTTACACGTGTACATACTGGCACTCATGCGTATACATATGCAATTGCTCACTCTTAACTTGTGCTGAAAAAAATGAAGCATGGATTTTCTTTAGCTTTGCTGCAAAAATGGGTTAACACTCCATTTTCACACAAGATTTTCTCTTTTCATCATGAAACTAAGAAGAGGTGGTAAATCTTTGCTTTAAATGTGGCTATGGGCAGTTTTGTTGCCTTCATACTGAATTTCTTCCTCCTGAGGGAGCAGAATAAAATATTTTTTTTTTTAAAAGAAAAACTGCTTAACATGTTAAACAGTTCAAGTGTCTGGAACAGCAGTGTTAGATGTTTTTTACAATTTTACAATGGTAAAATTAAAATTTGCTTTTAATTCATGTCTGAATGTAGACAGTAATAACAGATAGAGGGCAAACTAAAAAGCAAAACAGAAGATGTTCTCCTCTCTTATATACTCCAGCCAATAAAGGTGACTACTAAAAGTCACTATTTTTATTTATCTTTAAAAAAATGAAATTGTGGAATGTGCAAAGAAATAGCCAGTCTTAGTGAATACTGGTCCTGGAGTAGAGAGAGCTTTCTTCTATTCCTGTGTTGCTAACTTCTTTGATGTTATTTCTTTATGCCTCTGGGTTTGCTTGTTTTCTTTGTTTATTTAGAGCATATGAGATTCACAGCACAGACCTGTTCTGTTTTACTGTGTGTAGTTGTTCACACCTTACAAAAATGCAAATAAATAATTCCCATACTGCTTTGAGTTACACTTTCATGGTAAGTTTCTGGTGTTACTTTTCTTTCTTTCTTTTTTTTTTTTTCTTTTTTTTGAACAGGGAGATAGTAATTTTCACCCATGCTTTTAAAAGTCCAGGTGCTATATGGTTCTGGTTCATGACAAAGGCTTCCAGTTGATATACTAGTAGTAATAATAATATTAATAATAATTTTTTTTCTCTTGTTTCTATGGTTTCAGAATAAAACTAAACTCACAGAAAAGTAAGTAGTCAACTTGAGATCACTTTCATCCTTAATTTTAGGAAAATGCTTATGTTAAGCACTTTCATTGTATTTGTGCATGCTCCTGCATGTTGTGTTTAGAGCATAACATAACAATAGAAGAATGAGTTTTAAGCTACTAAATTATTTTTAGAAATAATACTATCTTAAAACCTGTGTTTCCCTCAATTTTGGAAGGGAAAGAAGAAAATACTTTAAAGAGAAATCTGCAAATGACTGAAAACTAGCCAGAAAAAGTGGGAAAAAAAGAGTTGAAGTCTGTAGGACATAGTCTGTGTTCTGAGCCAAAAGTATTACCAAGGATAAAACAAAAGGTAGACAAAAATCAGGCCCAGATATTCAAAGGAAAATTATTAGAGTGGAGATGACAGAGGGATACAGGCACTGAGGTAAAATTTTAATGGAGTTCCAGAGTGGCATTTTCCAGATTCTGTTTCTTTACTCTTAGTGAAAAAAGTTGAAGGAACATAAACAAGTGCAACTGTACTAGACTGTCACCAAATAAACCTGATTTTTCATTCAATCCACATTTTTCCTGACCTTTTACACAAGCAAATGGATTTTCAGATTTTACCCCAATAAATCCCGCCTAAGATATTTTTGCTTAAAGATTAAGATCAGGCAGAGTATGGGGGGAAGGCTGGGGTTGGAAAGGAAGGTGACCTGAGAAGCTATGAAGTACGTGCAGCGATCCTTGCAGTGCAAACATCATCTACAGTGCCAGGTGAGGTCACCTTGGAAAAGAAATACAGCACAGATTAGCCATGACACAGGCTGGGGATACTCTTTGATGGAGGGCTGGTAACAACTTCCTGTGGTTTCAAATATTCTGGGCATCACACATAAAAGAGATTAGCATTTAAAGATCGCCCTCTCCAACTCCCACAAATTCATGGTATTTTCTGGACCTTGTAAATCTGTAGTTACTCCTAGTCTATGCTGCCCTCTCCTGCCCAGACTCACAGTCGCAGAGGTTACCTTTGCATTTGCAGTCAGATGTTGTTTATACAGTACAGCGTTTTTTCATATATTTTAATATAGGAAGCATTTAGAGATGTATGAACTATTAAGATTAATGGTTAACATGAAGCTGGCATTCAGCTTGACATCTTGTCAAGGTAGTTGTTTGATTAGTAACGGGACTCTTCCATTATAGCAGTTTATTTATACATATGAACAAATGAAGGGGGTTCTATGCTAAAAGGAAGATTTCTCAGAAATATTTTATTACATTAATAACTTTAATATTCATAAGGTAAAAGTTAAGTGACATTTTTATTTATTCTGATGTTTAACTCCTTTGAAAGAGATGTTGGCACAGAACAGCTCTTTATTATACATTTGCTAGCATTTTGTCCAACCTACCTTTGATTGTGTTAACTGACAGCCTTTCTGTCATTTGTACCTTAGAAGTCAATGGATCTTTCTATAAGAACACTTTTCTGTATCTTGCAATTAATCTCATTATTTCTCTTGTTGCTAAGTGTCCTCTTTCTTTGTTTTTGAAATATTTAGGGGTTGCTATTGTCTTCTACCGCCTTAGCCAAGCTAGATATACTTAACTCTCTTATAAGTATTCCTTGCATGTTCTTGACTTGTTTTCCTGTTTCTTTTAGAGTACATGGCTGTGTCAGTGATGAGGTACCCAGATCTGAACACTGCACTCTGCAGCGACATGAACAGCTGAAGGCTGCCTCTTTTTGTGAAATTAAATTTAATGCACCCTCTTATACTATTTATTGCCTACAATTTTTTATAATTTCTAATTGAATTGACACAATGAGTATTCACCCTTCCAGTCACTACTTAAAATGACCATAGTGCTAAATAACTTCATACTGTTGAGTGTCTTCTCACAAAAAGCTATTCAACAACCTAGTCATTGTTATGTGGCATTGCTTTCTACATGTCAGTTACCCACTTTTCTTTAAACCAGGCAGTTCTCTTGTTTAGTATGAAAGAAATTAATTTTTCACTATATGCTGTAAGAGTTACAGCCTCAAGTAGAATCACCACAGAATCACAGAATATTCTGAGTTGGAAGGGACCCCCAAGAATCATCAAGTTCAACTCCAGGCCCTGCACAGGACCCCAAAAACACTATGTGTCTGAGTGTTGTCCAAACACTTCTTGAATTCTGTTAGGCTTGGTGCTGTGACTACTTCCCTGGGAGGCCTGCTCCAGTGCCCAACAGTCTCTGGTTGAAGAACCTTTTCCTAACACATAACCTAAACCTCCCCCAACATGGCTCCATGCCATTTTCTCAGGTCCTATCGCTGCTTACCAGAGAGAAGGTCAGCACCTGCCTCTCCATTTCCGTCATAATGAAGCTTCGTTGCCGTTCTTTAGACACTCTCTAATAACTTCATATCTTTCTTGTATTGTTGTGCCCAAAAAGGCACATAGGACTCCAGGTGAGGCCACACCAGTAGAGTAGAGCAGGAGAATCACATCCCTCAGCTAGCTGTACCTTTCTTGCATTCTCTTCAGCGGTTCATTTTGGGATACTAGAAAACAAGCAATTTTGTAACGTGCATATTCTGTTATTGCATCTAAACCTGTGCACTGTATTGCTTCTATGTCACGATCTTCCACTGATGTATGATTCACCTAAAACTAAGTGAAATAAATTAACTCAGCAATGATTAGAGTGTATTTTTAGATGCTTCTGCTGCTGCACTGTTTCACACTGCCCCCCCCCCCCAAGGTGTTGAAAGAGTAACTTTTCACTCTACACTGTTTACTTGTGACCCCTCAAAGATCTTCTCTGGGATTCTCTCAGATCTTTTGTTGGTGAAGAGCAGAAACCTCTAATGCAAGCTAAACCTTACTGCTTTATCCCACCTATGTATTGTTCCTCAGAGCTTGGCCCCACAAGGTCCTGAGCCTTCTGGAGACTGTCTGGAGAGGGACTTATTTTTGCCTTATATGGGACTGCTCTCCTGAACTGAAGTTGAACATTTTCTTAAGCTCTTTTGTAAAGCCTGGATATCACAAGGGGAGTAAATGAAAAGTATTTAATACTGGAGTTCCCTTAGGTTTGCAAGGTGTTTCAGTGTCCCCTCTGAATACTGCACACTCTTCACTCCGACTTCTTTCAGCTCTTGTTGCTCACTTCTCTGACGCTAAGACAGCCAGTGTGCACAAGATGAACAGTATTTAACCCTCAGAGTATTCCAGGTCTTCTTCACTGGACGACAGGCGCTTCCAGCAGTTTTTAGCTCATTTTTTGTTGCTGGTTTTTATAATTTTCCAGAAGGAGGGGGCACATTTCAGATGTAATCATTTATTGAGACCTGAGTAGCAGACATGGATAGATGACACCAGCATGGTTGCTAGCAGGTGGCCGTTTGTTCAGACTATGCTTGACTGTGTTCAGGGCCAAGCAAAGGAATCAGAATCTGGGGTATTGTGCAGTTTTCTAAATCACCTCTCCAGCACTGAAAACCCCAGCCAAAGTCCTTCAGTGGTGTTTATTTTTTACATTATTTAGTTAACAGAAAAGGAGCCTTTCAGTGCAGATAAAACTGCCCATTCTTTAAAAGCCAGTGCTTTTTTGTTATATTTATTCATTTATCAATGCTGTGAAAGTTTCATGTGCTCCAGCCATTGATTTCAGGAGCCAATGCTATTTTTCCTGTTTATTATAATTTATTGTCTCATTGTTGCTGGTAGTTTGCACTTAGCTGAGTTTCCCACACAATATACAGGAAACATCTCTATAGCATCAGGCTTCCTCAGATTGATTCCCACAGGGGCTGGGAGGGACAAACCGCTCCCGGGTGCTTTGTGATGTGGCTGCAGAGAGTCATGTTAAATCCACCATTTGGAGACTTCCTTCCTTGCACTGACGGTAGCACATGCGGTAGCCAAATCAGGTCTGCTCCCACCATGTGCTCTCCCCCACCACCTTTGGGAAAATTTTACCTTCATGTGAGCTTTCACAATTGTATTACTTTCTTTTCAAGCACTTAACACATTTGTTACCAGTCTCCAGTGAAAAAGTACATCTCCAAGGGTGTCTATTTGTATTAGAGTGAAGCTAATGAAATTATTCACTTAAGTAATTTTATTTCAATTTACCTTTCCTCACTGTTGATTAACTGATGATTTGCAAATGTTGACTGACGTATTAAGTTGTCTAGGTGGAGGTGCTGTGTGTAGTAAAGACGGCCAGTATACATATGTTCCTTTGAAAACATTCCTTAAATAATACCCTCAAGGGTCTCCTGGGAAAGCTGGGAAATTAAATGAACATTGTCTGTGTCTCCCTCATGAGCAATACTTCCCTATTAACAAACAATGAGTTCAAGGGTTTAGAATAGAGACAACTTTACTGGGAGTGAGGGAGCAGCTGAGGGAAAGTTCAATATGGAATTAACTTTACAAAGTCAGTGATTCATAAATCAATTCTATTAAACTATGTCATCACCCTTTCCTGCTGCCTTCCCTCTTTACTCCTTTCTCCTTTGTCACCCCCTCCACCTCACCTCCTCACCCTCCCGGATGTGCTGCACAATAGTCATGAGCCTACTCTCCTCCCTTGGTCCTGGTGGTTAGTCACTGCTTTACCTCAGCACACACTGCTCAGGTGGTTTTTGTTGGAGGTGGTTTTTTTGTAGGTTTTTTTTTTTAAAGTCAAAGTTGACTAAATCAGATTTTGCCTAGTTCCAGTTCTTGACCTTCCAAGGTCACACTGTGTTTGTCACTTACAAAGAATCAGATGTTGGGAAGCTGCTGTTGGTACCCTTGGCTGGAGCAACATCAGCTCTGCTGAACACGCTGCAGTTGTCTTGGTGCTCTTGTTGGTTTTCTGAGGTTTTGGCTAGAAGCACTTGCAAACATTGCACAAGCTGACATATAAGAAAATGTACTTAAACACAGGAAAACATTTTTACTGTGGGGTTGTTCGAACACTGGAACAGATTGCCCAGAGAGATTGTAGAGTCTCCATCCACGGAGATATTAAAAGTCTAACTGAAAATGGCCCTGAACAACTCTGAGCAGGTGTGTAGGACTCCACAATCTCTAAAAGTTGCTTCCCACTTCCACCATGCTGTGATTCTGTAAAAAGTACAATGTTTTCAGTTGTCATCCAAGACACCTGCAGTATCAGTTACAGAGCAACAAATACTATTTCATATGAATCACATATGCAGTAGTGGGTTCCTTTTAAAAGTGATTGCCAGAAGAATATATCTGGAAATATTTTGAGACCTTATATCCTTATGTGGGTAGCAGAAACTTTGGCAAAGTTCATGGTTAAATGCTATAAATTAAGAGGTTAAATTATAGTGTTCATGCCAGACTCATGACTGCTCAATACAAATTCTTTCTAAATGAAAGTTAACTGAGGTTTTTTTATTATTTGTTAATAATTCCCTGTTGCCAAAAACCAACAGAGCACAGCTTTCCATTTTCCCATTCCTGCTCCTATAGAAGTCAGACTATTGTTTTGTCTAATATGCATATGGCTCCCATGACAAGAACACCACTATACACAAGTCTCCCACAATAAAACCCCAGGTATTTAGTAGCTCCTGGTCAGTCTGAAGAAGAAACTGTTTTCTAAGTTCTCACTTCAAAGCACGACAAGGACTGGCTTCAGGCTGCCTCATGTGCTGGAATTAATTTTAACTGACCATAGCGAGATGTAAATTTAATTGGCCAATGCTCTTTCTAATATTTTCTTGTTTATTGGCATATATTTGTATGTGTGTTTTTAAACAAAACAAAACTGGTTAATTCTGTTTGTCTAGCAACCCTTAGGAGTGCTTGCATTCCTGTTCTGTCAGGAAATTTAGTGAAAATGGAGATCACATGAAGATTGCCATCTTAAGAAATAGAAAGCTGGGCGAGTTTTTCTCCTCCTGGAACCTTCTGCAGGTTTCCAAATATACTGACCAAGATGCTTGGTGCTCCATCACTGCTTTTTGTCTTGGCATCCAGTTTGCTCTTTTATTCACTGGCAATTACCTTCTGCTCAGAGGTGCAGCTAAGCACCTCTAAGAAAAGTGCCTTTTTTGCTGACTGTCTTCCTGTTTGTTCTTCTGCTCGTCTCTGTCACTTTGCTTCTTTCCTTTCTTCCTACTCTCTCTTTTAACTTATAATACCTCTTGTTTTAGGGAACTTATGCACATGTAAAGTGACTGTTTTTCTCTGACTCTTCCTTATCTTTTGTCTTGATTCAAAATTTGCATATTTGGATCCTTCTCCTTTTCAAGTGGAACCTTCTATAATTACCCGTCTGCGTTTAACATTATGGGACCGGCAGCAAGGTTATTAGCTATTACTAATCATAAGGGCAATCACTAGAAAGCCATCCCTATAAAATTTCTAAATGTCCTGAAAATGTAGAGAAAAGTTAGCATATTTGAAATCCAAAGCACTTTTTTCTCCTGTAAGTTCTGTGAAGTTCACAAATACTTTTCTGTACTTTACAAGGCTGAGGTGACTGGATGAAACTGCTCAGATGCCTGAGGCAACAGACTGAGTCGTCTGGAATGACAATAATTATTCAAATGATAATTATCCAAATGACCCAGATTTCTTCCTTGCTGTATCTTGACAAATTGCTAGGCAGTGGCATCTCTGCTGTTTGTGATTCTGTGGGCAGACATGTTTGGATGCTCATGTAGGTAAGCTGTATATAGCAATAATGACTATAAGGCATATCAGGAGTTAGGTGTCAAAATTACAGTGTCTTTAGTGTAGTTTTCAACATTATTAGTACTGTAACTGTGTCTTACTTTCTCTTTCTATTGTATTTCTTTGTCTTTATGTTACAAGTTCATCTTTGTATTATGCAAATTCAGAATATGCAGGCTATTTGCAACCAGCTGTTGCTAATTTACCTGAATTAATTTTATTTTGTCTGAGTGTTTGTCTTGAACCATGTGCAGGCCAGGATCATACCGATAGTTTGTTTAGCTTACTGCTGCAGGCTTACAGTTGAGGTGAGATAAAATATGATTTATACTGGAAACCTCCCCAGTGGCATCCCTTGCCTCCCCATTCTCTCCAACCGTGTTATGAGAAGCTTTGCATCTAAGCTGGCCTTTTATGGTGACTTCTGCTATTAGACTTCAAAAACAGCAGTACTATACCAAAGGAAATTATGACCGGTAGAACTCTTCTATCTATTTCTGGGCCTTAGTACATTCAGCCTTCCTTTATGTTCTGTGTTTTGAGAACCCTTCACTAGTAACCCTTTTGTTTTACTTGGTGTTTTTTTTTCTTTACCTGTTAGTTTGTTTTTCTAATAGACGACTTCTTATTGTTTCCTCTTTGCCATTTTACTGTGAATTCATCTTCCACTTTTGCTGCTACAGCTGTAGAAGTACATGTGGTCATAACCATGCTTCTGACTGTAAGAACAGTGGTGTACCTTGTGAGACTAGCCACCATGTCTCTGTTTTGTGTATTGATGATTTGTATTATTTCCACCTCTTACACTCATCTTTAACCCTTTAATGGAGAAGAAATAGACTTAAAGGATTGAAGAAAAAAACTGAAAAGAAGCAGTTGCTGTAGAAACAGAAATACAGCAAAGTGTGGCTGAAAAGTAAATATATAGGAAAATCTTAAGCAAAAGGATGAGCAGATTTGTGAAATATGAGGGACGTGCCATGACTCTTCTGACTTGGTAGTACTTGGCCTAGCAGTCTCTCTTCCATATGATCATAAATCAGATAGAGAAAGTCCATAACAGTCGTCTCGTGTGTTGTTTGGTTCTCTTCAGTATCTTTTTCTCTCCAGAACAATATAATAAAAGATAAAAGCCCTCTTCTGTCTCTGCAACAAACCTGATGCCATTAGAATGCACTGTTAAACACTAAAAGAAAGAAGCTCAGAAGGAAACAGTGAACTAGTATTTCTTTTAGTACATGGCAGAAGAACAGCTTAGGCTGATGTTTTCAAAAGTCCAAAGTTTTCAAGGGGAGCACATCTGTGACCTCCCAGCTTTCTGTGCTGGTAGAGTACCCCCTACAGAAAACATTCCAGGGCTTGTGGAACTCTGATGAGGAGCCAGTTTGCCCAAGGTATTGTCAGCACATTTTTATCCCAACTGTTGGACTTGGAATGAAGTGCTATGGGCATAAAGAGCACGTGCATCACTAGTTACTCAAGTCTGCAGCTCATACTGACTTTGATTCCCCACCTTTCTGGCTCTAAAACCTCCTAACCAGTTAAATAATATAAAGAATATGAAAAACTCTGAATGGTCTATACACTTTGAAAAGCTTTATTAGTTTGACCATAATATTATGATTGACATAGCTACACTCTTTTTATTTGAAACTGGACTGTATCCAACTGATTAGGAGAAGAAGAAGTAAGAACTACTAATTTATCTGTGTAAAACCCATTGACTACTAGGAGAGATTTCCCTAATTTGGATCCTTATGTTGTTCACCATTGTGTCTGCCAGCTGTCTCTGAAAATAATATAATAAAGGATTTAACCACTACAAAGATAAGGTGATAAATGAACACATGAGAAACTGCACATAAAGAGGAGGATATTTTTAATAGTATACAAATAAGAAAGAAATGTAGGACAAGAGGACATGGCCTCAAGTTGTGCCAGAGGAGGTTTAGTTTGGATATTGGGAAAAATTTCTTCATTAAAAGGATTATCAAGCATTGGATCTGGCTGACCAGGGAAGTGGTGGTGTCACCATCCCTAGGGACATTTAAAAGATGTATGGATGTGTGCTCAGGGACATGGTTTAGTGGTGGACTTGACAGAGCTGAATTAATGGCTGGACTCCTGATCTTACCCATTCAAGCTAAATGAGTCTGTGATTCAATGATTCTATGAAATCTAAGTTGAGGAAGCGGAAGGGTGCAGAGATTTTTGCAAGTGGCTGTTATACTGTGTTTCTGCAGAGCAGTGATCACTTGCAAGTAGTCTAACAGCATCAGAAGTTGACACTGGTGGTCGCTGCGAATTGAACCCTGAAATTTTACGGCATTGTCATTGTATAGAGTGTATCACACTAAACTAAAAGATAGAAACCCTGAAACACAATGTGAAATGAGTGGCAGTAATCTGAACTAAATGTTCAAAGTATTTCTATGCACAGCATTGCATTCATTTGGAAAATATATCATGTCTATAAGACAACATAACTCCCTCCTCACCAATAAAGCCTGGTTTAGCCTTAGGATCTTGGAAAAGATTAAAAAGAAAGACTTTTTTATCCCCAACAGATAACTTCCTAAAATAGAAGATCTCTCATAAGCACCAAACGGGAAATTGCTGTAATCACTAAATCTTACTGTAAAGTCCTCTGTGCACCACAAAATGCCAATATTTGTTTCAAAAATATTGTCATGTAACCTGTGATTGTGGACACCCACATATGATCGCCGTTTATTTCCTGTATAAAAACATGCTTCATATAAGTTAGCATATCCCTTATTGCAGGCAGAACTCTTCAATTTCAATATTCAAATGACAGTGGGGTTTTTACTTTTTTTTTTTTTTAAGTTGAAGTTTGCAAAAACTTTGTCCTGTATATACATGTTACTTTCCTCTTTCAGTGCAGTTAAGTGGAAGATAAACTGTGCTGGAACTTCTGAAGAGCAGGAATTTTCCAAAGAGCATGTGAAATCGAAATCAGTAATGACCTCAAGAAAAGGAACCTGCACATAGTAAGAAAAATGTCATTTTATGCTGGTATATCTGTCTTAAAACAGATGCTGCACAGATGCTGGTATTTGTTTCAGTGGAACAGGAGTCTTCTAAGATTTATGTTAAGAAGTAATTGTTAGGCTTAGTAGTTAATTGGGAAAACCGAAAACCTTCTTCTGTCCTTGAGTGCTTGATGTAGGTCAAATTAAGAAAAAGAAATGTACCTGTTTCTGTGAATGACATTTTGTAGTTCCTTAAGTCAGGCCATCAAAAGGACTAAATCAGAGCTATCATTGGGCACACCATGTTACCACTAGATTAGACAACACTCTTTGCCAGCAACCAGCCATGTACAAGTCAGTCTTCAGACACTGCCAGGGTAGGTAAGCATAGGGTTTGTGAAAGTGCAATTATATGATAGAAAAATGGGAATAATAAGGACCTTGGGGTTGAAAGACCAGCCTGTGAATCTCCAGCCTTGAGGTTGTTTTGAAGTGTTATGAGGAGGTGTTCAGCAAATTCCCTTTACAGTTAAGATCAATACAGGATTCCACCTCTAACTAACTAGTGACCCTACTTTCTTCAAGATAGCCAAGGCATTATTTTCCCACCAAAAATACAGGAGATGTGCTGAAAACTGAATGCTGTAGATGAAACATCACAGATACCTGTTGAAAATTTCTCTCCACAAGGAACAGATGGTTGTATGAGAGAATTTGTATTTGTGCCAGTAGAATCATTCCAAACACCCACATCGTGAAGGTCACTAAGTGCAGAATTAGCACAGACAGCAGCTTCAGTGTGATGGTTGCCAAGTCCTTGCTGCACCTGGCTGAAACCAAAACATAATCATCCTGGGGTGAGTCATGTTTGGTAACTGTGTCCTGAGTAAACCAACCAAATACATATCAAGCTGAAATAAAACATTATTAGTACATTAAATTACTTTTGAAAAGCAATTCAAAGTCACTGGATCAGTAGCACAAAAAGAGGATAAAGAGCCAAGGATTGGATTCCTGGAAGAAACTTACAAGCAGAACTACAATTTCTAAGTCTTAGGCTTCCTGCCAACAAGCAGAATCTCTTACATGAGGAGTAACAAGAAACAACTAACTTCTAGCAAGAATCACTAAACACTAGAAAACACTTGCTGAAAAGCACCAGAAAGAAAATACTACTCTGAAAATAGCAGTATAGTTGAAAGCAAATTTACAAAGAATTTAGGATTTTGTAAAAGGAAGAATTAAGGCTTATTATTAATTATAATTATTATTTCATTTAAATTATTAAAAATAATGTAATTGTGTCCTTTTAATGGACATAAGCTTCTCCAAATGTCACCTGCTTCACCCTGTCCAAGAGAAATGGCCAGTCTTTTATGTTTTGAGACAAAATGTCACAGTGCCTTGGAGTAGAGCAGAATTTCTTCGGTTTTTTTGGGTAGGGCAGGGTTTTATTTTGTGATAGCACTTTGTATATAGCCCTTTGTTAACAGTTTTCCAAAAGTGGTGTTTCTTCTGCCTTTTTTTTGTTTGTTTTTTATTCTTCAGTTTCATGTTGCCCCCATTTTGCAGATTTGTCTGCACTAGTATTGATTGTTTTTTCTTTGTCTTCACAAATAATGCTTACATGGCCTCACTTAATCAAATCCGTTTCTTATTTTCTGACACTAGACCATTAAAGTTCTGAGATTCTGTGTCGTCTGTTTCCTACCCATTTTGTTCTGATTCCAAAATAATTCCTTTGACCCTTCCCTGGAAGATGAAGTTTCTATCCTATTGTGGGGCTTTCTTCTTTTAATGTTCCTCCTGCCTAGCTCTGAAACCAACCCCTTCTAGCCTAGCCAGTTTTTCCAAGTGGGGCACTTTGTCTCAGATTTGGATTCAGTATTACTGCTACAAATTTCTCTGGCAACTTTCACTGATGCCATCATCTGCGAAGAAGGAAAACAAGTGTGAAGGACATTTATATCCAAAAAAGGTTTTGCTCTGGGCCTAATCTGCATGTGCATTCCAGCGAAAATATTTATATATGTGTTAAAAATAAGGTTGGCAGAGAATATACAAATTGCAGCTAAATAGTCTAGAGTTCTTTCCCCCCCTCACTTTCCCAAAAAACATTGCTATAAACCTCCTTTATATTTTAAATATCCCAAGAGAGAGTTGGCATATCACTTCCTAGCATCCCCAAAATGAGCTTTGTTCTGCTCAAATCATCATGAAATAGTCCGAAATCCTTATAGCAAATGAAATAATAAACAGTAGTCTTATATTCCAGGAATCTTCTTCTCCACTTAAATCATTACATTTAGTTACTGATGTAATTTAAATAAATGAAAACATATTCAGGGGATTCCAAAAGGTCCTGGTCTCCACAGAGGTACCAGCTAGTTGAAATTCTCTATTTCCTAGCATTGTATTGCCTGGACCATTTTGCTTAACTGTATCTCCAGTCTGCTGCTCTTATAACTTTAATTTCATTTTCTCCTCTCTCAAATTAAGTCCTGGTCCTGAAAGGTGCTCAGTACTTGTGGTGCAGTCACTTCTGTTTCCACTTCAAATCAATGGGAAAGGATGAAGCTCAGTCTTTTGGAATACTGATTCTCCCTGAAAGAGAACAGGAAAAGATTTGCAATATTGGTCTTTCAGATGATTGAATGTCAACCTCATCAAATTGAAGTTCAGACTTTCTTGACCTCTGGTTTATGTTGTTGACTTCATTTAACATTCCATCTTAAAAAAAAAAAAAAAAAAAAGAAAAGAAAAAGAAAAAGAAATGGAAAGGAGTAATTCAATGCTGCCTCCTTAGAGCTTCCTGGCAGCCTACTGGGAAATGTGAATATGTTTTGCTTTACTTAAGCTATCTCAAACAACTTTCTTTTGGTGACCTTTTTCTAGAAGAATCTAATCTTTGTTCAGTCTGCTATATTGCAAGTACTGGAATTCATGCCTATTTCTAACACAGACTTAAAGTGAGGAAATCCAGGAAGATATATCGTCATTGCTCCTGAAACCACATCTCTTTTCTTTGAGATTTGCCATGCTAGTAAGAGCTAGGCATGAGCAAGACAGAAGGTTAACATTTTCATTTTAAAGTTGAAATGAGAGGAATGTAACAATAATTAGGCCCAGTTTCAGGCACAGAGGAAACACAAAGAAGAAAGTAATACCACTGTTCCCATGATTAGAAAGAAGAATGTGTCACTGAGGACAGACAGGATGCACTGCACTAACTTGACCTCTCCAGAAGTGAAATAAGTAGGTTCCTCTCTGGCCAATGAATAGGAAATACACATCTTTGGAGGGCATATTTTAAATATTTTAAACACTTTTTCTGGACTACAGAGGGAACTTAGACAACTGACTTAGATTGGACACATAGGAAATCATTCAGGTGCCTAAATGTGTGGTGCCAGTTTTGATACTCAGGGGAATTTCCTCTGTGGCAGGTCTTTCAGAGATGCTGTATCAGTTCTCTCAGTTCAAGATGTTTTAGGCCACTATAAGGAACAACAATGTTATAAGGTAAGAAATGCTGCCTAAATAAGATGCCTAAAATTTCTGAGATTGTCCCTGCATCAGAGATATAAAACTGCAGGAGTGGACGAGGATGGATCAAGAAAGTGAGCTGTAATAAGGTAGAAAAGTAGAGACTTCCTATAGTACTTATCATCTAAGGAGACTCTGTAGTTTTGCACACACATTGGTCAGAAAGGCAATATGGAAGCTTATTTTCACTTGCTAGTATGAACTAGTCTGGCTTCAAAATTCAATATCCAAGTGGGACAACAAACTGGGAAAATGATGAATAAGGGAACAGGAAAACTGGAAGAAAACTAAGAAAAAAAGAAACCTTTCATGAATAATTAAACAAAATTAAAGGTAAATCCTACTGATGATTTATAGCTGAACAGCAGATCAAGAGACAGGCATGATTTGGGATGGAGGAAGGAGGTGGTCATTAAAAGTTATCACGTGCTTTAGAACTATGACAAGTTCTCAAATGAGGGAAATAATCATCTGCATTTGATAGTAAAAAGGCATTTGCTTGAAGAAGGAAGATTTTATGACCTTGTACTGGACTATTTAGCAGAAATTTAGTCAAAACTGATCTGACAATACCAAGAAAACACAAGCAAAATGATGGGACATTGAGGGATCTTTCAAAAGACTGTGAGAATGCAGACAGTACCGAATTGAACATATAAACAGGTTTGGTTTTATTTTACTGCTCTATCCTGAGAGCAAAGGCGAAAGTTGGACAACGAAATGCATCCACATCAGTGGAAGGACAACAAAAACAGCAGATGGCAAAGACATGTTTGAAGGAAGATTGGTAGAGAAGAGATTTCTGTAAGAAAAGTAATGACTGTTCAAGGCACTGTGTTAAACAGATAAGAAGTGAAAATTAGAGAAGAATCACTTTAAAAATTAAAATAATTGCCCTGAAACTGTGACAAACTGACTGCAAAACCCTAATGCAAAACTATGAAGGTTGGTTTTTTTTGGCAGGAAAGTATGGTTGTTTGGCTGACTTCAAAGACAGCTGTACTGGCAACAACTAAACTGTTTCTGGGTCAGTCACATGGGTGTTTGTAGCTCGTTTCAGCATGAATGTTCTCTCACTTCCCTGTTTCTCTCTGACAGGTTTTCCCCAGTGTGTGTTCTTTCATTCTGTTGGATATTAATAATAACACATTTAATGAAAACACTATGCAAATACTTTATGAAACCTCTGTAAATTATTTCTGTGGCTGAAATGAATAATTTGTAATGGATATACTGTGTAAAAATTATTTCTAGTTTTCAGAAGAAAACATTTGTTCTGTCAGTTCCATTCAGCTATAGACAATGTTTAGTGAAAGAAATGCACTGAAGGCATTTATTAATGTTATGGGACTTCCTTACTGTACTATATCAGCACACAACCACATGCCCAAAACTGCTCTGCCCAAAAGCGCTATGTAATCCTGAAATATGAATAACATTTCAGAAACACAGAGGATGGTAAAGGGAGGGTTTAATGGTTAGTGTGTTGCCCTCTGAAATGATTAATATAATGTTATAACATTAGCCTTGATTTATACAGAAGTCTATATAGCTTAATTATTCTGATTTTACACACCCAGGAGACAGAAAAAAATGTGGGGAAAGGGTTTGGAAAATGCCAGAAAATCCCTGTGTGTAATCCTCACCTGAGCAAGTAAGGAGTGAGGCAGAGCCACATCCTACAAATTCTAGGGGGCTCAAGGGCTACCATGTCTTTAGTTCATCCTTAATGCATTAGAAGCAATGGCCCTACCTCCCTACACTGGATCAGAGACCTTGTTTTGTGGTTAGAGGGCATGTGGAGATGATCAACTATGATTCCAGGAGGATTAGTAAGTGTGCAGCTATTTTTGTAATGCTATTTCTAATCAAATATATACTTGTTTACAAAAAAAAAATGAGGTTTGTGCAATTAGAGTGTCTGTCTTAACAACTTACTCTCCCTAGGAACTTTTGCACTTATTAGGTGGTTTTCACTGCATTTAACATAATGATAGACCAAGATTTGTGTGGGGTTTTGTTTCTTTGTTTGTTTGTTTTGGTTTTGGTGTGTTTTTTTTGTTTTGGTTTACTTTTTCGGTAAAACTAATTTTTGTGAGGATTTTGGAGCGATTGAGAAAGATAATTGCACATTTTGAAAAGGAAGTAGCAAAGGCTTTTATCATTGATGTAGTGCCAAGAAATATAAGGAGTAACGCGATGTCAGGAACGGATATATCTACTCTTCCTAAAACGATTCCTTCTGAGATTTTTGAAATTATGAAAATTAAGTCTTATCAATGCTTTTTTCCCTCAACTGACTGGGAAGTTTTCTGCCCAAGTATATGTGAAAGTTCAGATTTTTAAAAAAACCCTATTGCAAAGATCCATGTTTTCCTCATTTTGTAGTACAACATTGTACTGGGTTATGCTTTCTAAATTGAGAGTCCGTGTGTTAAGCTTCAATATTTATATTCATTTGTACAGTGTCTGTAAAAACCCTATTCTAATCATTATTTCAAACCCTGTCTTCTGCACCCAGACTTTTTGTCCGGCATGATTATAGGGTAGGGAACAATTTGTTTGAGAAGCTGAAAACTGAATAGAGTTTGGGTAAAGATATTTAGCTACAAATATTAATGACAAACATGCAGATCCATGGAAATCAAATCAACATGGAATTAAATTTCTACTTGTTGGCTTTTGAAGTTAAAATTATGAACTTTGTTTTCAGTTTCAGGGAGGAAAGAAACAGGAGTTTTGTTGTTTCATTGTTGGGTTTTTTTCTAAATAGAAATGTTGAAGTCTGGTTGAACAGACTTTAAACTGTTAGAAACTATCTAGTGCTCCATAAGATTTTATATTCAAACTAGTATTTAATGATTTGTAGTTTGTCAGTGTTGAAGAACATATTTTATGAACTCCAATACGTGGATTTTTATGTGACTTAGAGTATTGAATCATGTTGTGAGAACAATTGATAAAGCAACTTCGCATTTGGTTTCGCTGATCATGTTTCCTCACAAAAATTGCTGTCATAACAGGTAGACAATGCTTTATGAGGATAATTTTAGTTTTAAAATCATTATTTTTGTATTAGTAGCAGAGCTGTCATAGTCTATTGGCCTAAGAAAGACGATTAAGAAGAAGCAATGTATTTTATGAGATTAATAAATATGCTGGAAATCCTCAGTTCTTCACCCCTCAAAAACAATCCCAGAACCTCCCATTCACCAGCTCTTGATACCTAAACTCTTATTGTATTGATGCTATTTTTCATTCATGGCAAAATGGGTAATTCTAAACTCAAATCCAAAGTTTAGAATAATCATAAGTACTTCAGTAGTCATTCAGTGAACAAGTGTGTTTGGAACAACAGATATTTGACACAATTTGAACTGGAGGTGACCTGGCAGTGCCAATCTGCAGATAGTATTTAGTTATATGATTTAATGGCCTTCACATTTTTCTATCTAGGTGTCTGAGGCAGGTTTCCTCTTTCATACAAATCTTGTGGTAACCTTTGCTCCCCAATGGTTTAAATCACATTCTTAAGGGATTAAAATGTTATGACAAAAGAGGAATGTTTAGATATTCTGCTTTGCAGCTAAAAATTTGTCAGATTAGAAATTGTGTATTTTATAATCTCAAGATCAAAGAGCTTTCCATCAAAGCTTTATGTCTGCTATAATATTTTCCCAACCTTTGTTGAACCTGAATTGTTTTGGATTATCTCACATTGGGTTCACTGAGTATGCCTAGCCAAATGTGGGAAAAAGCTTCCTGCCAAACATTCTAAACATTTCACATATGTAGGGCAGAGGCGGTAAGCCACAGGTATTAGTTTACTGCAGTGGCGAAGCTTGCTTTAACAGTCTTTTTAACTCTACTTTTATACGAGATGCTTTTTGAGATCAGTATGACAGATAAAACCCCACAGGGCAACCGTTTATCTTCCATTAGGAATACCATTCACTTTCTTTAACCTAGTGACCTAAGCACTCCAGTAAAGAGTCTCTTTTATAGAGTTTTTACATCTCAATGGATTAAGTATCATTTCTCTGCTGAGGAGAAAAAAACCCACAATTCAATTTCTTTAGAAGAATGGTCAGAGCAGAACAGCTTTTGTCTTTATCCATCTTTAATTCCAGCAGTCATGATCCCCAAATACTCAAAAAACAGTGATCATTCAAAGTTCAAATTGTCAGTTAATTTAAAATCCACTCATTGAGCTTCTTTATTTCAGTTTCACTATATATTTGGCAAGGCAAATAAAATACCAAGAGGACAGAGGATAGAGGGTTTAGCTGTTCTCTGTGCTGTGCACTACCTTGATAGTCTTTAATGGTATTTGGCATAATTTTAGTCACAGTAATAATTTTTTTCCTGTTAATACCCATAATATTATTAAGATGTGCATATGCCTATATATAAAAAACCATAATCAAAGTAAGTCTGATAACTTACATAAAGAAATAATCAAAGAAATTGTTTAGACATTTCCAGGTTGGAATTGTTTTAGAATGCAGCACTAAGAGTGATGTGCATTCCCTATGTTCCAATCAGTACCTTTTGGAAAAGCCAGACAGGTTGACTTTTTAATGAATACAATGAAAATTAATATGCCCAAACATACAAAAATATTAAGTGTCTCCTTTGCATTTGTTCTGTTTAGTTTATAAAA
The DNA here is from genome assembly GCA_035584735.1 of Pseudotriccus pelzelni. Classification (NCBI taxonomy): domain Eukaryota; kingdom Metazoa; phylum Chordata; class Aves; order Passeriformes; family Tyrannidae; genus Pseudotriccus; species Pseudotriccus pelzelni. The sequence goes on from JAWMRA010000001.1 coordinate 79,938,455, forward strand.
ATGTAGCAATGGTTTTGACAAGCTGTTTGGTGCTCTCACCTCTGTTTGCTTTTAGGAAGACCTGTCTATTGTGAGAGTGCTCAGATGCTGTGCCACACCATAATTTAGACAGAGGCTCAGAAACAATTTATTTTTGGTGGCACTAGCTTGAAATAAACCATTTCCCCTACTTTTAAAATCTAGGGTATAAATTTTTGTCTCCTGATTTTTTTCTGCATTATTCTTGTCTAACTGCTTCACTGTTATAACTGGTTACTCTCTGTTCTCTGGCATGTCTTTATTTTATTTCCTTTTTATTATGATAAATAACCTATTTTCTTGATTGTTTTAGATACTGTGCATGTATCTGCAGGAGTTAGAAGTCATTTTAGATTCCCTATTCCATCTGCACTATTTTAGGTCCCGATCATTTCAATTGCAATGTGAAATGGCCCAGTTATTTCACTGGAGCTCTGCAAAGGAGGAGTAACTCACAAATTGTAACTTGAAGTGCATTCCTTTTTCTGCCCATGCTCAAATTCTTTCTCTTTAGTCAGAGAGTCTATAAAAAGCACTGGATGTATCCTATATAACAAAGATTTTATTTTTTAACTCTTTATTATTTAATAACATTTTTATGGGTGTACTTGAAACCCCTTATAGATATGACTACCTGTAGAGGAAGACTGGTGAAAGCATAGTACACACTTGTAATTTGTTTTTCAAGGGTTGTGCAGATATCATTTAAAAAGGACAGTATCAGTAACTTCAGCTATTCAAGCTGAAGGTAAACTTGTACTGTTTGTATTCTTTTTATAAAAACAATATGAAAAATACTGAGACAAAGGATTAGATTTTTTTTTGTTTTCATATTAGATGATAATTGAAAGATAGATTCACTATGTGTACACTGCTATCATATCAAATGTTAAAGAATTCTTTATCTTTTTTTCCCCTTTTTTCACCCAATACCACCTCCTTCTTCCTAGTCTACTGCTGTCTATACTCTTGACTTGTTTGTGCCTAGATTCACAATTTTAAAGATTAGGGTTTTTTTAATTCTAAGAGTGAAACTGTACTTTATCTCTGAATCTAAGTCTAGTACTTATAGACCATCAGTACTAAATATCAACCCCCTGTATCTCCTGTGCTTATGGAGTCAGGATGAGACATCCAGTCCTATAACAGCATCATCTTACTGTATGCATTCACTTACTGGGCCTAACACGTATGAGCTACAATGTTATCATTAACTAGCTAGTTTATTTTTAATTGCCAGAATCTTGTGATTTTTTTGATATATGACAAATCTCTTGATCATAGTATGGAAAACTATACTGCAAGGCTTTGCAAATACTTACTAATTAGGAGAAAAACTGACATTTGTCCAAGAAGGGCAAATTTTGCCAAAACAATCCAATTGCAATAAACACAGTCTTCCCATCTTTGTTTAACTACAGTAGTTCTAGACCCATTGCTCCTCGTGTTCAGTTTTCTTCATATGTGATTTCCACAAAATTAAAAGGTCAGTTTTCAGACTGAAGAAATTACATGAATTAATATTTTATGGGGATGCTAACATATTAATGGAATTGTGATCTGGTAGATCTTGAAGACTTAAGAAAAAAAAAGAATTTAGAGAAGAAAACACAACTTATGCCTGCTGGGATACTTCATCATTCTGTTTTAAAGGACTGAGAAATGATGACCCCATGGTCAAGGGATTTCTGAACTAGAATATTAAAGGTTTGTTAGAATTAGGTTTCAAACAGTGTTGGGTGTTTCATGCTTGAGTGACAAAAAGACAATTATTTCCCAGTGTCTTTACTGCCTCTGGGCATGATTAAATAATGGAATTGTATTCTCAGAAAGATGCGGTTTATTACTTTTAACAGCTTTTCAAGCTGAAGTCTTTATAAATAAAAAGAGCTATAATTTAAAAAAGATAAAAGCCATGTGCCATTTCATCCCCTTGAAACATGGAACAGAAAGAAACGTGTGCAGTATCTACAACCTTTAGCATGCAGCTTTCTTGAGGTGTGTATTCTTGAGGGAAAGAAAATGTGACGCTCCGATGGCCAGAGGCTCTGCTCATACTTGCTTTGTTGTTTTATGTTTCTCAGGGCAATGGATTATGCAAAAAAGATGAGTGAACTGATAGGGATTTGATGAATTTTGATAGTGACTCCACAGGTAGAGAATAAATTAGAAACACCCCAGCCCCCTTCCCTCTCTTCTATCCCCTCCCCTTCTCCCCACAATGTTCAGATACTTTATGTAGCTTTGCTGTTCCTGAATGTCTCCAAACCAGACTGCAGCATCTGCAAAGTCAGGCAGTCCCAGAGCACTAGCAGTATCCTGTGTCTGTACACCGCTCGTAGTCAGCTCATCGTCAGGTGTCCTTTCTGGCCACAGCAGTAAATCACAGTACTGGGCTCTGGTGTTTCAGCCCAGGGAAGGAGGGTTTGTGACCTTTCCTGTCTCCACAGAGGCGCTGTCAGGCTGGTTGGTCTCACACACAAGATTTGTTGTGTTGTAGGTATACTCAACCACAGCTGAGACCATCCACCAGAAATCAGCAGCTTTCATTTTCTTAAAACTGGAATTTCCATTTAACATTTCCAGTGAAGGTGGACTCTCATATGAAAAACTGGTATAAATAGAACTGCATTTAAAAAAAATTTTAATTTAATTTCTTTCAGTCAGAAATAAATACTCTGGAAACCATTGCTTAAAATAGTTTCAATAGTTTTAAGAAAAAAGCAGATTGCTACCAAAAGGGATTGGTCTGCCCTGCTCTGTGGCTGGTCATTAATGTTTGTCCCTATATCCTCTTTCATGGCAGATTTAGCCTGTGAGCCACCATTTAACGAAACCTGTTTGGAACAGTCTACTATTAGTAACTTTGCAGATGACATCAAGTTGGGGGGGAGTGTTGATCTGCTGGAGAGTAGGAGGGGACTGTAGAGAGACCTGGACAGGCTGGATAGATGGGCCAAATCCAACCATATAAGGTTCAACAGAACTACTGCCCGGTCCTGCACTTTGGCCACACCAACCCCGCGGAGCACTACAGGCTGGGGACAGAGTGGCTGGAGAGCAGCCAGGCAGAAAGGGACCTGGGAGTACTGACTGACATGAGCCAGCAGTGTGCCCAGGTGGAGAAGAAAGCCAATGATGTTCTGGCCTGTATCAGGAACAGCGTGGCCAGTAGGATCAGGGAAGTGATTGTCCCCCTGTACCTGGCACTGATGAGGCTGCATCTCAGTGCAGCCCAGTTCTGGGCCCCTTAATTAAGGAAGGATGTTGAGGTGTTGGAGTGTATACAGAGCAGGACAATGAGGCTGTCAAAGGGTCTGGAGCACAAGTCCTGTGAGGAGAGGCTGAGAGAGCTGGGGTTGTTTAGCCTGGAGGAGGCTCAGGGGAGACCTCCTACCTCTCTACAACTCCCTGAAAGGAGGTTGTAGCCAGGTGAGTGTCGGTCTCTTCTCCCTGGCAATTAGCAATAGGATAAGAAGGCATGATCTTTAGCTGCACCAGGGAAGGTTTAGGTTGGGCATTAGGAAGAAATTCTCTACAGAAAGACTGACTGGGCACTTGAATGGGTGCCCAGGGGGGTGGTGGAGCCACTGTCCCTGGAGGTGTTCAAGGAAAGACTAGATGTGGCACTTAGTTCATCAAGTCTAACATCACCCTTTTGAATAGACCATGGCACTCAGAGGTCTCTTCTAACCTAGTTGATTCTGTGATTCTGTGAGAATAAGCTTTCTGCTCTCCCCCTACCTCTTCAAGAGCAGTTTAGCTGGAACAGTTCCTTCTCTGAACTTTTGTGCATTTGCAGAAACTCTGGAGCTGGCAAAGGTAGAGGGGAAAACACAGCTGAGAAGAGGGAAGAGAGAGTCACATTCTTGGTGCTGGGATGGATTGGAGTATAATATAAGCAAAATTGAAATGAATGGTCTATTCTGTTGTTAGTCTGCACTAAGTTAGGGTAACCATGAGGTAGTATGGCTCCATTTGCATGTTATCTAAAAGATTCTGTATGGTTGTTATGTTCTTAGGATTTTGAATCTCTTTCAACAGGCCACAAAACCTTCTTCACAGACTACCAGTTTTCCTTTCTAGTAAGTGAGGTTAAGCTTTGTGACAGCAGCTTAAAAAGCAATACTTGTGTGTCCACTCTCCAACACATCATTATTCTGTGATATGTAACAAAGCTCCCCTCTTTTTTATCAGATTGCAGAATTGTCCCATTTGTACAACTGCTCAAAGTAAATAAATAATTGAGACAATACTAAGTGCAAATGCAATTGAAGCTATTCATTGTTTGGTCTCACATCAAGGAGAAAACATGTCAAAGGATTTGTCCAACCAGAGCAAGGTGCCAAAATCCCTAGATCTAGCCTTGGCATATGGTATCAAGCAGATGTACTGGATATGAAAAATCACAGCTGCCAGCTAGCTGATAGCTACCTAAGAATCAGTCAGTGCTAATTTGCTATTCTTATGCTAGATAAGATCTATGTGGTGTGTCTCTGGGTAACTAAAGCTCTATTTACATTAGGTTGATAAGAATGGATACCATACGGAGTGTCTTAGGAAAGATGTATCCATTTGTGACTGCAATACACATGACAGTTAATTATTTAAAATGAACTCTGCTATTACTGCATCAGAAAACCACATCTATAAGAGCAGGACTGAAGTGGCATCTTCTTCACGAGATCCTCTGAGACTTATGAAAAGGCAATTGTACTTGGAGTTTGAATCCTACTTTAATAAGGCCCAAAACTCTGCTGTGGAGTTCAAATGATCTTTAAAGTGAGGTAAGTTGGTCAGAGTAGCAGAACATTTTAATAAAATAGCAAATAGGGTCCATGGCAACTAGGTACAGTAGGAATATCCCTGGTCACATTTCCCTTAGTCATATTTTTCCTTCCTCACTTCACATTTCTCTTTTAATGAAATTGTTCAGGTGTTAGCAAGGGTGGAATTTTGTCCCATTTATTGTATTATAGAAAGCTTGAAGTCATACGAATAAAGGTTTCTTCCTTTGTGACCAAAATCCTTTTGTTTCTAGTACCTGCAAGTGAAATTAGCACTGCCTTGTCAGCCATAAAAAAAAATCCAAAAAACCCAAGCACAATAAACAACCCCCTCCCAAACCCACCAAAAAAGAGAAACAAATAAAAAAAAGAGAGAGCTATCCACCTCCAAATATACATATACTGCTTTGAGTCCAACAGGCCTGACATTTTCCTCAGTGCCTCCTATCTATTAATTTGCAACATTTCAGTTCTTCCCTTTCCTACATCTTCCACTTGCAAAAAAAGCAACATTTCCCAGATATCTTAGAAAAAGGAGATGAAGATAGTCTATCAGATTCAGTCTTCCTTTTAAAACCAGTGTTATCTCTGATGTGTACATTAATTAAATAAATGCATTTTTAATTGAAACACATGAAGCTTTCAAGTCAAACTGAGTTCATGTCCTCAGGCACCCTATTAATGGAATTTTGGAGTGACAGTGCATGCCAACCAGCTGGGTCAGGACCATGTTAATGCATCATCAAAGTTTTTTTCTGATGGCACAAGCCATTGCAAATTCATTCTGAAAGGGAAAATTCTATCTCTTCATAATTCCTAGAGAAATAACATCTCATGAGGTTTCAACAGATTCCACATGCAGCCAAGAAGATATTTGAATCAAGTTTGTCTGTTTTAAATGTTTTATTTTACAGACTGTCAAGTTTTGACAGCAGTTAATGATGCTCATCAAGAAGTTTTGTCCTCCCTTCCAGGACAGAGGAATCATTTATTGTTCTTTTACTCCAAAAGAACTATGCACAAGTGCATTGTCTATGTACAAAAATAAATAGTTTCTAGTTTCTGGGATTCATTGATGTTATTCTCAGAGGACCAAAGCATTTTCTTCCTTTATAAAAAGGAATAAGAAGAAAACATCACAAGTTAACCTGAATAGATAGACATCACAATGGGTTATCCTTATGCAAATACAAAGGACAGTCACCATCAGTAATGTCCATACCAAAAAAAAACCTCAACAAAACAAAAAAAGGCACAAAAGGGCGGCTAATTCCCTTGCACTGATGACTAATGAAGCTTTCTGAGTTATGCACATGCTCCAGCTGCACATCCTTTTTGTTCTGTATTGGCTGGGGTTGCTGGAGCCTGCTCTGTACCTTATATGTGTGAGGAGCTCCCTGGGGGACTTAGCTTTAATGCAGGCTGGTTTCCCAAGACTCATCTGCATTAGTAAACAAAAAAAGGCTAAAGAGTCTTAGCTAATCCAGAGGTAAACTGATGTAAGCTTATATATTTATGACCACATTCTTTCTTTCCTTCCTCAAACTAGAATGGCTTTACCCCTATGCTGTCTGTAGGAAACTCTGGGGTATGTTGTAATGCTGCATTTTCAGCTGCATTGTTTGAGAAAGTGTTCATTGATATGGGTTAAAATTGTATCAAGAACATATTTGCAGCTAAACATTACAAGTGATCCTTGATCAATGGGCAAACGCAGTACTTTATGAATAGTAACACAGACTAAGAGTGTAGCTTTCCCTGAAGGCATCACTGTACCAGAAGGATTCTCGAGGGACAAATTACCTACATACTACAAGATATGCAGACCTGAGCAAAAGCTCGGCAGCCTAAGTTCTCTTAAAGTATGGTCAGAAAAGGAAGTAAGATGCTGCTCTCATGTAAAGTCTATGCCATTTTGTTAAGGACAAAATTACCCCTAGGTAAAGGATAGCAGCTTCTAATGTTCTTCATCTGATTTTGTAAAGAAAAAAGAAATCTGGTCACTTCCTTTTCAGTGAGGTCTTTTTAAAAGGACACACCCTCAGCCTTACCTACTGAATCTAGTAACACATTTATTCACCAGATTAATAGAGAAGTGGTTTAACAACTTGATGCAAATCTCTAAATTTCCAGATTTCAGTGTTCACCTCATGCTATACCTCTGCGGCCTTCTGAACACTTAATATAAGAGGGACACAAGGCCTTTTGTACTGACTGTGAAAGGCACATTTGCTTGAGAACTGTGTATTACAGACCAAGTAGAATGTGTGCTTCTTAAATGTTGGCCATGTAGACAGAAAGAGAGTTGGGGTTTTTTTTTGTGAAAGGAAAGGTCAGTTTGGTTTGTGAAGGAGATTTGTTCCCAGGAACAGAAGATGGTTAACATCTAAGACAATGGATCTTTGTGGAGCAGTATGCAGGACGATCTCACCGCCTACTGCTACTACCATTGGTCTCTCTCTGCTTAGCTTGCTCGTCTCTCATTTTAGGCTTCTGTCTTCCTTTACAGAGGACCAAGAATTAGACTGAGTTCCAAAATGGTCTTTTCTGTCCTCAAAACCTTCCTCATACACTTTTTGTAATAATTGGTTAAGATACAATTACCTTTATTAATACTTGTGAATGTAAATTTTAGTTTCCTTGATGGACAATTGTTCAGGGAACCACAATGCATAAAATTTATAACACAGAGGCTCATAATAGAGCAGTAACACAGTTCAGATTAATCTAGTTCAGCAATATTGGCCTTTAGTGCACACTTAGGGAGAAGGAGAAAAAGAACAAGAGTGCGTGATACTTCTTTCTAATGCTTTCCTAGTCTTCAGTTATTTTCAGCTCAAGTATTTCCCCCAACATATGGGGTTTGTCTACTTAGTAACCTTCTGTGAACCTTTCTTTCCATTAGTTGTTTCATTTCCCCTGACCACATATATCTATTGAATTGACTACGTCCTATGGCAGCTTGTTACAAAGGTTATCGGCGTGTTACGTGAAGAACTACCTTTTTCTTTCCTCTTTGAATATAATTCTGCTGGTTGCTTTTCTTGCCAGCAACCACCTTTAGCACTAGAAGAGCAAGTAGTAATAAGTCTCTGGCCAACACTGTAGACATTTGTCTTATGATCTTAGACTATCTCTTTTCTGAGCTGAAATTTTGAGCCTATTAAGTCATCCATATAAATAGTCTTTGAACCTTTTTGACATGTATGTTTTCTGAGATTAGATGACTAGAGTACAAAATTGAAAGTCAGAGTGCATAGTAGATCTATATTCTAGAATAATATTTTCTGTTTTATTCTCTGTTTCTTTACCATTAATTCATAGTATTTGAATTTCTTTTTTCGTTGCCTCTGAATACTAAGTTGATGCTTTTATGAAACTACTTATCATGCCCTCAAGATCTTGTTTCTGCAGTGCGATGAACAGATTGTAGCTCTCCTTATATCTGAAGGCAGAGTTTTTTTCCTCTATTCATAATTCCATAGAATCATAGAATCTTAGGATGGTTTAGGTTGGAAGGGACCTTTAAAAGTCATATAGTTCCATCCCCCTGTCATGGGCAGGGGCACCTTTCACTAGCCTGAGTTGCTCAAAGCCCCATCCTACCTGGCCTTGAACACTTTCAGGGATGGCGCATTCAGAACATCTCTGGGTAACCTGTTCCAGTGCCTCACCACCCTCGCAGTAAAAACATTCTTTCTAATACCTACTCTAAACTTGACATCTTTCAGTTTTAAACATTACTTTTTGTGTTATCACTACAGGACTTGGTGAAAAACCTCTCTGAATCTTACTTATAAGCCTTATTTATATATTGAAAGGTCAAAATAAGGTCTCCCCAGAGCCTTTTCCTCTCCATGTTGCACAATCCCAACATTTTCATCTTTTCTGCACAGGAGAAATTTTTTCCTATTTGTATTCTTCTGACATTTTGTTATCCAGTTACTCAGCCCTATTATTCTGAAATTCCTCATACTTTGGCCTTGTTCTCACTATCTTGAATAAAGTAGTGTTATCAAGTTTTTTCATGGGAAACGTTGCTCAAATGGCTTGTCATAGTTAATATAATAAAAAAACTGTCTGATTTGAAAAATTTGCAAATAATAAAGAGGTAAATTTCATTAAAATTGATATCTACAAAATTAGGTAGTTCTAGTGAGTCATCCTAATAAAGTGAGCATAGTGATTTTTGATTTCTGGGAAAATAACAATAAATTATTATTCTAACCCCACTAGCAAAAATGTGAGGCTTTTGGAAGTGTGCAGAGAATCTTGCTTTCGACTTTAGTTCCGGCAACAAAGGAGGTTTATTTTTCTTTCTGTTAAAAAAATATTTGTTGTTAACACACACATTTGTGTCAAAGTGAGTTTTCCTAAATATAACTAGCAAAAAGAGATGTACTTTGTTCACAAAAAAAAGTGCTCCAATTGATTTGGTATATTTACTGTGCATTAGCCAACAATCACACATCTTGCATGGTATTAATATGTTTTGTATCGTACTCAACACGTATCAGTAAGAAATTTCAGAGAGCCCAGTCTTGTCAAGACCTAAACCTTACAGTAGTACATGATTTAAATGAAGCACTTGTACATGGAGAGAGTGGCTGCCTGGGATATTGCAGTTGTCATGGTTAAGCTCAGTCTCTGTGCCGCAAGCAGAGACCAGTCAGCTACAACCCCCTCCATCTTTCCAATGTCTCCTCTTTCTCCTCAACTGCCTTGACCTCATGCTTTGTATGACAGCTGTGGAAATTCAAATTCTCCTGCAAACCTTCTTTCTGCTGGCCAGCTGGCAGCATAGGCCAGGACCAGGAGTGCCAGAACCTTACAGCTGTATGTGTAGCGCTGCCTACCCATCTGTAGCATATGCCATATGCCAGTCCCCGAAGTAAGCTGAGGAGAAGATCCATCTGAAATGAAACTCTTTTATCAGAATTTGAAAGTATTCCTTCTCACTTTCTTGCCTTGATCTTTTCTACTAGTCATTTATTCTCTGCTCACTTCCTCCGTGCTCTAGGAATCGTATGCAGAGAATTAATTCAAGCTTGTGGCCCACTGCTGTATTTTTTTAGTGAGTATAAAAAATTCTGTGTGACCTTTTGAGTAGAAGGTGTGGCAAGTACCACTTGTCTTGAGTAAGTAATGTAAATGTAGGATTTACTGCTCCACGGGTTCAGACAAATCTGTTCAGGCAATTTACAGTTGATTTGATTTTCTTTCCCATGAGGTCAGCGCAGTGCTTACAAGTGGGTTATGAGGAACAAAAGGTTAATTCAAAGATATGGTCAGTTCTGTCTTACTAAAATAAGCGTGTCCATCAAACAACACATGCATTTTCTAGACTAAGTTATTTAAAACATTTGCTTCCTTAAGTAATGGTTTTCCCCTTAAAAAGCAAAAGCAGATATTTCTTCACTTCCCAGATTTCTGAACAGCTTAAAATAGAGGTGGCAAGAAACCAACATGCTTAGTAATGTGCAGTGGCACTCTGAAGGCAAACATGAACAATAAAAATATCCTTCTGCACTGTCAGAGCTGATCACATTTGACTGGAATGTGGATTTCGTTATATGTTAAAAGATGAAACATTCTGCCATTCCAAAAGTGCACTCCTCACCACAGGAGGAAGGAAACAGTATGCAGAGAGAATTCAGGGCAGATGCACTTTATTATTATATTTTTTTTAATTCTAGATAAAGTTGAAAAAAGAATTGTGACAGTAGAATAGAGGTCTTAGAGCTCTCTTACTCTGACCTACTCCATAGGAAAAAAGTCAAAGCTTCTGAGTTCAATGATATATTAAATTTTTATTGCTCATAGAACATTATTCTAAGTAGATCTTAACTTAATTTCCAAGAAAAAGTAGAATATTCTTTTTGTTTGTTCTACATTCACTTTCTGTCTTTTCTGAGTGTTACTTGCCTTAAAACAAAACTAAACCAAACATAATAGACCAAGAAGTCCAACAACCGTGTTCTTCTGGAATTCTTGACCTGCCTCTTCTCTTGGTTGTTCCCTGATGAGTGGATCTGGATGGTGAGCCATATGTTGAAGATTTCACCTGTAAATTTTAGGGCTGCTGAGAGTGCCTAACCTCAAGTTTCTAACTTAAAAGCTCAAAATACCTACTTGGGGTGTCTCATTCTGTCTTTTGGTTGTATAGAGAGCATGTGCTCCACTAATGAAAGTCTACCAGCTGCTCCTAAACTGCCTTCCCCAAATAAAAGTGTGAATCCCTTCCTTTTCCAATACTCCTATTTTCCTTTACTTACCCAGTAGTACAAACTGTCATGGAAAGCCAGAGTCGGGTGCTTTCTAGAGCAATAACAGTGTTGGTAGAGATTTTATTTCTCTTCCCCCCACCCCCTTCAAATATTTATATTGAATATACCAAATTTGTTTGCATAACTCTGAAAAGTTGCCATCTGGCAATCTGCTGTCTGGATTCATGGCAGAGTGTTTTGTTCCTGCCAATTTCAAGCCTTTGTTTTAAAATCTGTGCTGAAAACAACCCAATTCTCCTTCCCCTGAAGTCAGTGGCAGAACTCCCACTAGTTTCTGAGGGAGAAGGATCAAGCCCAGACAATAATGGAAGGTAATTTAAAAAAAAAATCCAAAGTATCATCAAAGGAATTGCACTCCTAATTCTATTTGTCGCTACTTTGAAAACATAATGGCAAGGTTTTGCATATATCAGTCAATAGCTCTAGGCAACGTGAAACCATCTGAATTAACTACTGTACTTTTTTTTTTAATAATAAATCCCCATGGGAAAATAAAGAGAAACATTTGAAACAGTGCATACAATACTGTGTTTTCTTTTCTGAAAGCTAAAAGAAGCTACTAAGTCATTCTATTATTCATCACTCAATAAATAGAGATTTTCTGGAGCAGGTTGAATTATAGGACATAAGATCATAGCCATACAGCTTAGGCTGAAATCCCATCAGATATCATAACTAAAAAGAAGGTGACTTGAGCCCCAGGGATAAAATAGGGTGTTTAAGAAACAAGTGGTGATTCACCATGCTCTAACTCCTACAGAAATCTTTCTATTTATTTTAGGGAGAGATGGATCACTGTTTCCTACTGTTTTCTTCAGTGCCAAATTTGAATTATGCCAAGTTTCTAGATCCCTATGGCTAGACACAAAGCTGAAGCCTGATGACCTCTGATCACAGAAATGTGCACATTGGTCCTTTCCCAGGGTGAAAGGCTGGCCTCTGTGTTCTGGCCCATTTCCAGGTGAATTCTACTCTGCATTCCTGGAATTGTCCTGTATTTTAGCCATGAATAAATATATATTTAATTTCCTATGTTTAAAACTGTTGCACAGTGTTACTGGTACAAAATGGCTGTGGTATTCTGCTCCGAGATAGCTATGTGTAACTGGGAAGGAAAGAGATACCTGCTGAAGTCCCTGGGCTTGTAGGTAGCTGTTATTATTATAAATGGTAGTGACCTTTCCTTCTCTCCTACAGACTGCCATTTTCAGCCTAACGCCAACATCACAACCCCCACCCTCCCATATAGATATTATCTGAAAAGTAAATTCAGAGCAGATGTCCAGAGTACTTGCTACCAGCAATCAAGATTAACAGAACATTAAGTTAAGCAGGACACAATCTACAAAGAAGAAACAGAACAAAAACACTGACTGAGATGAGAGGTGGGAAAGTCACCTGCCCCAAGCTGAGTGCAAGTCTTAAGGTATGGTTGGTACATAGTCTTTTTTTTTTTTAAACTCTCACCCTTGCTGTGCCTGCAGGACATCAGGCATTTTGGCATCACTATTATTTTAACTAATGGACTAGTTCTGCATTTAAGTGATGGAATGTGAGCCATATTGGCTCCCCATAGGGAAAAAGAAAACTCTATATGTGTTTATATGCCAGTTAAACATCTGGAATCACTGTGGATGAAGCAAAGAAAACTTCAGTGTGAGGCTGGGAGCTGGGTTCTTAAAAAGTGAAGATCTAAATATTTGAATTTTTGCTTTCAATTGTGTTTTCACTTTCATTCTCTCCCTTCTTACCACATATATAAAATTATTTGTTTCATTTTAAGTACACACAAAACTGATTCTATGCAGAAATGTAACAATCAGATCCTGCCATTTTATTCAGGTAGGTAGTATCATCCCCTTTTTTTGTCTGTCTTTGATGTAGGAAGCCATACACAGCATAGCTAATAGGCTGTAGCTGCACATTGTTTGTCCCAAACTTTCTGTGTGAAAGTGTGTAGCAAATGCAGGACATCACACCTGACTTCAGGCTGGTTTTTACATGTGAAATCCTTGTGGGTTTCCTCTGATTCTTGCAAACACAGTGATGTTTTTTCTCTGAAAGGAAATAAAAATATCTCAAACTGTCTTGGGGGTAGAAAAACCTAAAACAAAACTGTCAGATTTAATCCAGCCAAAGAAAAGGCAAACATCTGAGAACTACAAAGCTGAGATCTTAGTGCAAAGCTGGACGTATTTGGACATGGGTTTGTATTCTTTCCCATTTTTTCTCAGGATGTAAGGGCATCCTGAACTATAGGAATGGAAGTAATGTTACTGATACAAGATTTAAAAAAAGAGTTTTGTTCCCACTGCATGCTAGCTCTTACAGCAGCTTGGATGTAAGCTTTCATTTCCTGTGGCAATAGGAAATGTGTATGTTCTGTGGGGATCAACAAGCAGAATTATTCAAGGGAGACTGTGATTCAGTAGTTGCAGCAGGGAACTTTAAAAGGTCCTGGCCTGGTTTCAGCATCTTTCTGGGTCATTCTTTCACTCTGTGACCTTAGATGACTCATTTGACCTCAGTCAAACAGCTGCAAAGGCAGGTAAAGGAGCTCCACACTGCAGAGGAGGTACAGGATCTAAACGAAGACTCCCTGGGGAAACAACTACTGTATATTGAACTGACAGCATTTGAGATTTATGAATGTAAAAAGTGTTGAAAGGTAAATCACTTCTAGTATCTGATTGTGAAGCAATGGCCATATATTCTCCTTCATGGATCATATCAAAGTCCACAGTGACAGTATTAACTGTTGTGCCCTTCATGTGTATGGACTTAAGCTGCCTAAATGATGATGAGTTAGCTAACAAAGATAACAAGTATTTAAAGAAGATAAATTCTCTCCCAGCTGGACTCTAATGGTCAACAAATACACAGCCTGCAACATTTTAGTACAGCTTTGCTTAAGCCAGGCAATGTGACAGACCGTGCACTGTCAGACTCAGCAGGCCTCCTGTGCATTGCCAGACAGAAGGCAGAGTGAGCCAAGTGTGTCCTCCTACCTGGGAAGAGGCCATATCCACCAGAGGATGGGCTCAGGAGTGCCCTATGGAAAATCACACAGTGAAAGTCACTGCTAGCACGAATGAGCATGGCTATTTGGAAGTTATTGCTGCTGTGCACTCACTTTCTTCACCATGATTCACCCCCTCCCTCCCCCCATTATTTAGTCTTATTCATTAAAATATTTTGATATAGTTATAGCCAAATATTCAATAAATATTAATTCTTCATAAAAAGACATCTATTTTCAGCCCTTGGTGCTGCCTCATGTCCTATGAAGGACAACTGGCAATTGCTAAAATGAGATGTGAAATATTTAGGAATAATTTTAAATTTATCTGAATTGAGCCTTAAATTGGATGTTATGACAATCTTTATCTCAGCTGACTTGGTGTCTTGCGTATAAAATCACACTGATAGAGCTGGAAAGATCACCTCTGGTGAGATTTAACATTCAAAATGTATTTTGAAAATGTAACTTCATTACTGTATATTTAGTTCAGGCAAGCCTGCCAGAGTTCAAGAAGCGTTTGGATGGTACTCTCAGGCACATGATGTAACTCTTGGGGATGGTCCTGTACAGGGCCAGGAGTTGGACTCAATGATCCTTGTGGGTCCCTTCCAGCTCAGTATATTCTGTGACTCTGTGATACTGAGATCTTCATAAGGTTTGCCGTGATCTCTTTCCCCTTCCCCACTGCCTGCCCCGCTCTCTCATTTCTTCATTCCTCTCTTCCTTTTCCCTTTTCCTTCCCCTTTGTTTCTTCTTCCTCTTTCCTCTTCCTCTTTACCTTTCCCTCTCCAGCTCTGTTTTGTTTTTATCCTCTCATCCTCTCACCCCCTTCTAAAAGAATCCTACAAAAATAAACTTCAAATAGAAATTTGGATTTGGTTGATGAAAGTCCAAATACTGGAAAATCTACAGAGGTTTAATTTGTTCTAAGCTACCATTTAAAGGCACCGCTTAAAAAATTCTAGATATCTTTAAATGCGATTTCTGCACAGCTAGACTTTTTGTCAGATTTTAATTTAATGTATTTTTTGTCTCTTGTTGTTTATCTTACTTTTAAAATTATATCCATACACAGCATAAAATTCTTAGTGTTTTATGTGGGGGAAATCTTGAGTTAGCATATTTTTCTTTGTTAATTTAATGAATTAGTTTTCTTGTTTGTTCATTTTATGATTACTTCTTATAAAATTAAACCTTAAGTTGTTTTGTTTTTTTTTTGACAACAGAGGACAACCTGATTGATGGAATTTACCTTCTGTGAAATCAAACAATGGTTTAATCCTGGAGAGGAAGCCTGTGATATATTATTACACATCTTAACACAAACACCTTTTTATCATATGGTGAAAGATTTTCACAGTTCATGTACTGAATTTCCCAAAATGCGTAGGCATAAATTTCTCTAGAGGGGCTGTGTAAAAATACTGTAGAATTTGCAGAGCAATTTAGGAGTGTGGTTTGCTACATATGAATTTGCTGGAAGGGGTGAGTATGTGGACATTTGAAATTGGATTTGGGGGGCCATACATGCCTGCATGCATACACACACACACACACACACACAGAGACGCACACACACATAATTTGCTCAGATAACATGCATTTGCTCTATTTAGCATAAAAAAAATGCCTGTATTCCAGATACATTCTGGACTGAAGCAGTCAGAGTCAGCAGTCATTTTCAAAGCTAGGACAGGACAACAGTAGCGCACAGTACTAGACTCAGCCCCGTGTTAATTTTTGTTATTTGTCTGATTATGGTTACTGAGCATGGCTACAGTACAAACAGGTAGTTATAATAAAGTAACAGATCCACTGACAGTGATCTAGTTAAGCAAGACAAAACTTTTAGAGAGCCAAGAGTAACATATCTCTTCTGGAGTGTACTACTTCAACCAGGCATCACGAAATGCAGCTTCCGTGGGCCAGTGAAACAAAGAGATACAGAAAGTGTGCCCCCCATAACACAAGTCACAGAGTTCAAGCCTTTTGTGTAAACAGGACATCCAGAGAAAGAGATTAAAAATGCTCATCCATATTTTATTTTATAAGACCTAAAATTTTATTTTTTATTCTCTTCCCCCTCTCCCCCCCATTTTGTTTCTCCTGGAAGGAAGAAGGCATTCTGAAATATACTTTACTTCTCCAGTCATAATGGTTGACAATACTGTCTGAAATTAATTTGATTCTTGAAATGAGATAATATTGCTTCACATAATGGAATGTTTATAAAAATGTGTTTTAATATGACTAATTGTACTAATTTCTGTCATAATTAATGTGAACTCTTGCAATCTCATGTGGGAACAGAAGCTATTAGTAATGTGTATTGCCACTAAATATGGCAAACAAAAATAATTAATTGTAAAATGTTCAGTAAGGGTTATGATTTTGCTGTTTGGGGAAAAAGAAAATTTTGATGACATTTTTTCTGGACAAGAAAGGTCTTTTTAGTGAGGAAGCATATAAAACTGGCATAATGCATAAGTTAACATATATAAGGATAATGTATCAGATTAACTAACAAAGTTTTTAAAAAAGGACCCATTTTCAGATACCACCAATCAGAACTTATGAGGAAGGAGACCTAAAAAACATTTTGGGTTTATGGAAAGAATCACTTTCCTCTAAGACTGTTGCAATTTGTGTATCCGTAAGAACGTGATGGGGACAAGATGCACGCTGAAACTGCAGGAATTACTTACCTTCCTGTGGTGAAATTAACAAACAAAAGTAATTAAAACGTAAACCTTGCAAGATAGTCACCTGAGGACATAATTTTAAGCTTTTGGATGATTTTATTGGTTTAATAGTATTTCTCATATGACTAAAACTGAGCAGTGGAGGTAGGTTAAGTCATCCTTATTAAAATCACAGAATCATGGGATATGCTGAGTTGGAAGAGACCACAAGGATCATCAAGTTTGACTCTTGGACCTGCACAGGACCATCCCCAAGAGTCACATCCTGTGCCTGAGAGCATCATCCAAATGCTTCTTGAACTCTGACAGGCTTGGTGCTGCCATCACTTCCTTGGAGAGCCTGTTCCAGTGTCCAACCACCCTCTCAATGCAGAACCTTTTTCCTAATATCCAACCTAAACCTCCCCTGGCACAACTTCAGGCCATTCCCTCAGGTCCTGTCACTGGTGACCACAGAGAAGAGAGCAGTGTCTGCCTCTCCTCTTCCTCTCACTAGCAAGTTGTAGACTGTAGTGAGATCTCTTCTGCAGGTTGAACAAACCAAGTGAGTTCAGCGGCTCCTCATATGGCTTCCCCTCAATGTTTATTGATTTTTTTTTGTTAAAAACATTTTCTTTTGGTTTTTATTTATTATTGCTTGAGAAAGTAGCCTTGAGTAACTTCCAGCACATATGTAAAGAGAAATAGGAAGTTCCAAAGCTAAATCAAGTAAGTATTGCCTTATAAGTCGGAATGTTTCTATGATTTTTCATTAAGAATTTTGAGGGACAGAAGGTTTTGAAAAACATTGTAAAAGAATTTTTCTGAGGAAGAACCCAGGTAACAATCACACAGCTTGTTAGGTAGTAAACATCTAGGTCTACTGACAACAGCTGAGAATTAAGATTTTCTCCGTGCCCTAATTGTATTAGAATAAGGTTTATTGACTGAGTGAGAAGTTATACGCTAATACTAAGCAGAATTGGGCAAGATCCTTTCACTTCTCTTTGTCTCTAATTTTAAGCAAAGAAGTACTGGCATTTCTGAATTGCAAGGAGACTTAAGCAGTTTGTTATAGCTTGTGATTGTAGTTCAGTGCAATTTCCTGTACAGTTTTTGCAGTAGTTAGGGAGGGCAGTAGTTCATAGCAGGCCTTGGCTGAGCATAGCTGAAAGCACAAGTGTTTATGGGCAGCCTCTGTACATGAGAGGTGTCTGACTGAAAGGCACAGAACTGTATTTTTCTAGTTGCCCTGTGGAGACTAGTCCCATCCAGCATTTGCCTACAGAAGAGATTTTCAAATTGCTTCCTCAATGCTTGCATCCCTCGTGATATCTCATCTTGTCTCAACTCATCTCCTCTCCTTTCATCTGAGCTCATCTTACGCTTTTAAATGAGAAACTTGTTTTCCAACTCCTGCAGCTGATTAAAAAAAAACAAAAAGGAAAATATTGAAAATAAAACTGGTGTAATACTACTCACTGGCAAATATATATGTCTGAAGAAGAATCACATGCTTAAAATTTTATAAATTACTATGTGGAGTGTTAAAGGCACATCCTGTGGATACATTGTAAGGTATGTCCAGAATACCACTGTTCTCAGGATATCACTCCCATGCAAAAAGTGCCTTCAGCCTCATGGATATGCCATATCTGTGTCTCTAATGGGAACTACAGACAAAATTGCTCTCAGCTGCATTAAAAATAGTACCCAGGTATTTGTCTTGGTTTTTAATTTGCCTGTATGCAACAATACAATTTTGTAATAATTTATTTCCAAAATTAATAGTTAATTTTCTCTTTATGTTTATTGATATCACTTCTAACAAGAACAAACCTTCAGATTAGTCCCCATAATTCTCAGGAGGAATATTTATTTTAGATATTTCTTAATGAACAACATTAAAGACTGTTATACAATACCTGCAAAGACTTTGTGATGGAATGAGCCAGAGTAACAGAGTCAGAGGCTTGCTTTAGGGTTCCATTACTTACGTAGGTTGAAACTTAGAAGCTGCATTGAACCATCAGCCAACATTGGAAATTAAATATGTTAAAATTAGTTTTCTTTCTGAAAGCTGGGAGAGCTTCAGAAACATATTCTTTTGCATTTATCTTCATTGTTTTATTGCTTTCGGCTTCATCTATAAGCAGACATGACTTGGGAACCACATATGTGTGTATGCATACACATACAGACATGTATTTCTATATTTGTGTTGGTCATTGAACTATTTTGAATAAAAGGTATCTGTAAATAAAATGCCCTTGATAGTGACTCAGGAATTAGAATGGTCTGAAGTTTTGACCTGAGTTTCATTATTTTCCTGAAACATGTTCTTATGAAGATCATCAGAGCCATGACAGATCACTTCTCTTGTTATCCTAGTCAACAAACTGAAGAAGTCTGAGATTCCAGTAAGGGCATATTTCTGAAGTTCTAAATAATATTGTTGTACTGGTTAGTAATAATCTGTGCTTTTTTAGTACTCTTGTTCTGCGTCCGCTCTGGAACAAGAAATGTAAATTGCAGGTAGTATAAACCACAGCAAATCAATTCTCACTGTGTCTTGCAAAGTCAGTTAGGTTCTCTCCATTTTCTATATGTAGGGTATATGTTACTTTTCCATATTTTCTTAGTAAAGTTATTTCAATAATGTGATTTTGCTACTGAGTGTTTTAAAAAAAGAAAAGGGCCTCATATCCCCAGTGAACTCTCCAGATCTGTGAATTCCTATTCTTTATAATAGAATAGCTTTATGAAGTAGAAAAAAGCCTTTATAATTATATGAAAAGCTTTTAGGAAGGTACTTCGTAATTGTTAGTCGTTTTTAATAATAAAAAGATTTTGTTGACTTGCTATAAAGACATTTTGACATGAAAAATAATTTAGTGACAAAAATGTAATTTCGATTAAAATCAAGTTTTATCAGAGGTTGCAAGGGGCAATTTCCTGATTAAGCTGGGAACATTTTGTTTTTCAAAAGCTGCAAGCACACTGTTTAATTGACTCTTTGTTTAACTTTTTCTACTCCTTTCAAATATATTGTTCTCAGTGGAGAACAAGGAAAAAATGGCAGAATGTGAGATATGGTACTTACCAGCTAGGTCTCCAGCAAGTACTTTGCAGGCATTTTGAGGGCCTCATATTATAGTCTAAAACTCCTTACACTAAATATATTTTTTTTAAAATTTCTGAGACATAAAATTTTCTCATGTTGCATATTTTCATTAAATCAAAACCAAGTAGCAACTCACTTGTTCTCTGCTAGTTCCTAGGTTAGCACAGAAAGAAAAAGAACATCAAGTCACTAAAAAATTATATTTAAAGAAAAATAGATTCCTACTGATATCATTAAATCTGTAGAATTGTTTTTATAAGAGTACATACCTATGTCCTATCAATTTTCCAGAGAAAAACATGACGTGTTAGAATTTGTCTTGAGAAAACAACCAGCTTTTTAAACATTTTTTCAGCATAGCTGCTTATTCTAAATGTGTATATGATAATTTACCTGAGCTACTAGTTATCAACTTCTAAGGGAAAGTTTATCCTAAAATCAGTTAGAAAATTTGCATATATTGTGGGAAAGTAGAAAAAATTGTGATCTGAAAAGTGTATTTATCTAGGTACCTAAAGTTTGATGTAACTATTAATGGAAAATTATTTCACAGCCATAGGATTTGGTAGAGAGCTATTTTGAATAATTAATTAAATAGTCATTAGATTGGACAGAAGACCTGACTCCTTATCAGCCAAAAACTGCGTTTCAACAGCTGTTGTTTTATTTGCACTTCTAAAAAGATTTTCTGTTCTCAAACAAATTCAAGAATGGGAATATATATATAAATAATGCAAGTGTTCATGAACATATATTTTAAAATTGAATAAATATAAGGTGGATATAACTATTAATGGAAGCAAAGAATCAGGAAATATGTTATTCTGGGCCTAGATTTAAATTCATTGATTGTCCAGGTCACATTTCTGTGTATCTATACCTCACTTACACCTTCTGTAATATAGTTTTTATTTTTGTATTGTGAAATTCAGTCAGATCCACTTGGATATTGAATGATAATGTGGAAACCCTGAGCCTAGTATTGCGTAAAGACAGTGAAGGAAGTTTTAAGGCAAGCCACAAGTATTCAAAACTCTGTGAAACTGTAAGGCTGTATGTTTGTTTCATTTTTTAAAGTTATTCTGATTTTGTTTTACAATGAATACAAGTAATGAATGTAAAACACTCCTCAACCTCTATCTGGATACCCAGCAGTTAAATTTCTTTGCTGATGATGAAAATGGTTGTTGAGAGGCAGAACAAAAGTGGCATGGGTGCACAGCCTTTAATATTCTTGTAATAAGGCAGATCTAATCTTGTTGCTGATTACATTTTGAAGGGGTTTGCCCAAGAACACTAGAAACAGGAACTGGCTGGAAACTTCCTAATGAGACATTTCCTTAATCAGAATATCTATGAGTTGTGATGAGTAAAAGCCTTCCATTTGGACGTATTCTCCCATGAAGGGGAGAATTTATGTTGACAAGAGACACTAATTACAGTGTAACCAAGTGACCCAGGAGCTCTCTTGGGATGTTCACTCCCTACTTTGCTTCTGTTTGCAACACATTTCGTTGGAGAACAGTAACCATATCTCTTGGGCTATTCTAATCTCTCTCAAAAACATCCATTGCTGGTTTTTATAAATGATAGTAACTCAGACAAAACCCACCTGTTCAAGCTAGAGGTTTACATTGGAAGTGGGGACAGTAGGTAATTCTAGGTTTTAAATGAAGACCCCAATCACTGGTCCACTGATTTTTGTCGGGGAATATCTCTGGGAATATGTCTGCGTGCCATGGAAAACTAATACAAAAGTTAAATGCAAAATCAAATACTAAATTCATCATCAGCTCTAATAAGAACTTGCTTTTCAGTAGAAGTTTTGAAGCCTTTAAAGCACAAGGGAAACCAACATGATCAGCAGGAAACACTTAGCTTCTTGAAAGGTGTTTGATTTGCAGCTACACAGATTTCCAGCTGGAATGTCTCTGATAATAATTAATTTCCCCCTACAGCACTGTTTTCATTCCCTTGCTGGGAAGAACACTACAAAGCCTGGCTCTGCTATAGAATCTGGGAACAAAGACAAGACACTCCTACTTCTCACTGTCTCTTTCTCAAAACTAAGCTCAGGTGGAAATTTTACTCCCTGTGTACGGCTTTGATTAATGAGATGATATCAGGTTCAGGGCTAAATACACTGCAGTGTTCATAAAATGTTCGATTTACTGGAACTCTTGTTCTCTTGATGATTAATACGAGTGCAATGGGCTGCCATTCCCAATTGTTTTGTCACATCTTTGCTACAGAAACAGAGCTTGTGTTGGAACTGAGACTCTACCTTTAATTATTGAATTAATACAATTTCATGGTTGATATGCTTCTTTCTCACCTCTGGGCTTTATATTTACTGGTCTGCTGTGATCTTTTTCCCTATTGGTGCAAGTAAAAATTAATGTATTTGCTTGTTGCTCATGCATTACTTTGCATAACAATCCAAAATTAAATTTTACCCAAATAAACAGAGTCTTGCAATGAAACTTTCCCCTTCAGTTACTTACAAATTTAAAAATAAGCAAGATATCTTTCTTTTCATTCACAGGCATACATTTCTATTGCAGGATACCCATATCAAAACTATTTGTTATCTATTTCAGTTTTATGTTCGTTTCTTGAAAACTGTGTCCCAGATTACTGAGGCACAGGAAATGTGAACGTGGGCCCTGACTTGTCTCTGAACATCACTGTGCTATAACCTCTTCAACCAATGTAGCAACCACAGTTTAGATTGCAAAGCATTAAAATATTCAGAATGTTTAGATATCCAGAACATTTAATCCTTCATCTGGCAGAATTCCCCATCAGCTGCAGTAAAAGAAATTGCAGGGGAAAGGGTGGTTGTTCTTGTCTCTTTAAAATTATGGCCCCTCTTTTCAAAGCCCTCACAATTCGACAGGCTGAGTTAGCAGAGAGAAACTTATGCTAGATATGTGACAGCTTATCACTTCCTTGCAGCCTGTCACTTTTAAGCCAAATAACCTCCTATCATGGTGATAAACTTGTCTAAGAAGGCAATACATTGCATAAAAGGTATATTCACAGTTATGGAAAACTGAAAATGTGTGATTATAAAAGTGTACAAATTAGCCCTAAAAATAAAGCATTGAATCTAAACCTTCTTCCTCACTAGTGTTTCTTCCTTTGTTCTCATCTACATTCTTGTTCCCTATTGCACTGCGCTGTTATTTCATTCTCATAATTTCTGTCCCACTGAAATTGAGGAGCGATGATGTCATCAGCTGACCTGGAATAACATGCACATAGCATAGCAATTAACATATGGAGAAATGTTATTGAGTAACATAACGATATGGGAAAGTAGGATATGCTCCTTTCACTAACTGGTTATCTTCATATGTAAACATTTTTTAGCAAGGCCATAATAATCAAGTCTTTAACTATTCTTGTCTTCCATGAATCTATCCCCTGTAGATAGATTTTCCCCACCTGAAACTGTTCAGTATAGTATGATCCCATTCTGTTAGCAATTCCGGTGAAACCAAATACCTTTTTATCAAGAAAACTATTTAGTATGTAAATACCTTCACGTTCATCTGACACCTGAAGGAAAAAAAAGGGAAAGAGAGATTTATTATGGTAGTCTCTTATTTAAAAAATTAATTCCCTCACAGTCCTTTATTCTCCAGAATTCCAAATTCAATCAGATTACGTGGTGACTTTGAAAGCATTATGCTCATTTACTTACTACTGGAATTATTTTGCAGTTGGAAATGTTCAGGGTTAGATAGCCTCCTCCTCGTCATTTGCTCTGGGGAATATTTAGTTTCTTACAGAAGTTATCCTTCAGAGTTATATGACATTGAACTTCCTCCAGGAAGAGGGATTTCACATTTGAGTAACAGTTGCCAGGTTTACTGCGGTGTTTGTCTTGCACTTGTTGAGCTTAATACAAGGGAGACACACCACACTGTGTCAGTACAACTGAACTTTTAGTAGCCTTGTTGACGCAGGAAATCCACATTTTGTATATTCTTTCTTTCTGAGTACATATTGAAAGTACATTTTTATAAATGGATCCTATACAATAGGAAGTGTTTTCAAAGCCAACAAAGACCTTGGGAAAGTTAATGTTTTGCTATTATTAACTAATCAAGAAACTGTACTCCCTGCTCATTTTTCTATGCAAGGAGCCATAATTATTTTGTTATGGGGTAGCCTTTAATTTTTATGGTACATTACCTGATCATGAATTTAATGGAATTTCAATGGAAGATTGGGCAGAATCTTCAAGCATAGTATTTTAATATTTTTTTTATCTGTAAGTATTTATTAAACTTTCCAGTTTTTAGTTCTCTTATATCATAGCAAACCAATCATATTCTAAACATTTAGATTGATGGCAACTTCTATGGTAGAAGTTATAAAAGGCTATAATGTTAAACATCTCTATATCCACGTGATAACTGTTGCATTCCCAACACATAGATTTTTCTGGTAAATATTGAAAGAAACCCCATGCAAGTAAGAAATTAACCCAAGAAACTTCAAATCAAACTGGAAGAGGGTTGCAGGAAGGATAATGAAAAAAACCCCATCTTTTGGGACAAAAATATTACATCGATTTCCTTTATTTCAACTGAGAAAATTTCTCTCCTGTCCCAGTTCAACATTTTTAGTTGAGCAATTTTATGAAACTTTCTCAAACAGACCAAAGATTTTTTCAACTGCCTGCTAGTGTATTTTGCCTTTTGTTAGCCAAGCCTGGTAAACCATCCTATCAAATCATCATTTTAAAGTCCTGTGTATTTAATAGGAGGTTGTAAAATCTATCTACATACTGTCTGCATTAGGAAGAGCCAATAGGCTAAGGAAAGAGCTAATTAACCTCTATTTGGCATGTCTTCAATATTTAGTCCAGTTCTGGGACAAAAAAATACATCAGCAATCTGGACAGAGTCTGGTGAAGGAACAGTTACGGACAGTGTGGATGCCAAAGAACACAACGTACAAGAGAGACCAAAGTAACAGGGTTTGCTTAGCCTGGAGTATAGAAGTAAAACGAGACATAAAATTGGGTCTTCCATTCAGTAAAGGAGGATTACAAAGAAGAAGCCAGACTCTTTTCAGAGGCTCATACAGAAAAGACAAGATGTAAGTCACAAACTGTATCAAGCAAAACTCTGGTTACGCATAGCTGCTGTCCAGAGGCCACCTTCTTGAGATGAATCTCCAAAGAAAAGAATGCACCTTCTTTCTCAACTATGCCTTTGTAACTCTTTATTTTTTTTCTAACAGGAAAATGACTTTTGGCCTCACACTCCCCTATAGCAAACCTGGGCACAGATGCCTGCTCTAGCCTCCTCACTTTTTGTAGTTAAGCAACCTTACTTTTCCTCGTTAATATGGACAAAATCTTAAATTTGTCATTTTAAGGTGACTGAAAGCTCTTTATATTGCTCACCTGCAAACAACTCATCTCAAACTTTCAGTTCCTTTTACTTTTAGCATTCCGTAGTAATGACACATGACGCAGTAAAACTCCAGAGGTAACAAGAGGATAGAGTGCTCTGACCAAGCACGCCTGCTCTCAACCCCACTACATACAGATGCACATGCACATCCTTTGTAAGAATCTGTTGGCACATTTTCAGATCTCAAAACTGCATGACAGGGAATTACAGGAGAGGTGAAGTGAGAGAAAGGTGACATGAATGACCTCATCCATGTTTTGACCACCATAAACACGCCATTGTGACCTGCTGTTCACTGGTTCTCACAACCCCATTCTTTCTTTCACAATGATTTGTACAGGTAGTTTGCCTTATTTCTGCAAAAAAAAATCTAAATGAATAAGTTGTTGGTATATTTTCATAGCTATTTGGATGTTAATGTGGAATTGCAGTTACGTAACATAAACCCTTTTAAAATAGATTGAATAACAATAATAATCCTCAATAAGCTGGTAGGCTGACAGATCTATATCACTATAAGATATATTCCTATTTTCCTCAACATTTTGTTATTCATTAAAAATAATAATGGACAACCTGTGGTGTACTTTTAGGATTTTGCAATATGTTTCACTTTTTTTGTTGTTGCTTGTTTTGGTTTGGTTTTTTGGTGTGTTTTTGTTGTTGTTGTTGTTGTTGTTTGTTTGTTTTGTTTGTTTGTTGTTTGGTTTTTTTGGTGTGTGTGGTTTTGGTTTGTTTGTTTGTTTGTTTGCTTTGGTTTGGTTTGGTTTGGCTTGCTTTTTCTGGGGGGGGGGGTTGGTTTGTTGATTTGGGTTTTTTTGTTTGTTTGTGTTTTGGGTTTTTTAGTGTTTCTGGACCAGAATCTTGGGTTACTGGATGGTGAGTAGTGAAGGTTATTTTTTCTTTCTGAATTACTTTCAAAGATTTTCTACTTGATTTTACAAAACTGTGTTTGTATCACTATTATCTAAACCACTAAAAACGGGAAAGAATCAGTGCTAAAGATGATCCAGGAACTGATTTGGTTTGGTTACTTATGAAGTGCCAACACATCTGAATCCAAATGAATGAGCCTATAATTCAGTTCTCTTGCTCTCTAGATAAGCATCTATGGACCTTAAATCTTCCAGACACATGCAATCTTGTGTTCAGGCATACAGACAAAACTTTAGTTCAAATATCCTGTTGACTTAGCTTAGTCAAGATCCGGAAACTGTTTCTTTCCCTAAATCCCCTGATTCATTTGTCATGCTCTGAGCATGACCACAGGAGCAGGTTATTCACAGGATAAATTTCATGCTCCTTTTAACTTTTCCACAGCAGCACAGCACACTGACCCAACTGGTAGACGGCCTAGCTTCAGCTCCTTTTCAGTGTCAAAGAATTTTGACACAGCATTCCCTCTCTCATCAAAATCCTACTGACTCCCAGCAAAAAAACCCACTTAGATTGTCTACCTTTGAACTGATGTTGTGTCTACATGTCTACAGAAAATGTATGAAGTCTAATTCCAGCCTAGTTCTAAGGAAAATTGAGGATCTAATGGCATATTCTCCTCTGTGGGGTGCTTCCAAATTTCCTCCATTTGTGCTTTCATTTCAGATGGTCATGTGAACCAGTCACTTCGTATCTTCTTCAGAAGACATAAGGAGGCCTGCACACCTGGGACAAAATTCAAGCTTCCCATCTATTGACCTTGGAACCTAGAATATATTCCATCCCATACTTCTTAAAGAGCCCAGCTCTGTCACTGGTTCTAGCTTCTACCTTTGAGCCAGTAGGTCAGGTGACAGGTGGTAATGCAGGCTGAGGTTTCTCTGAATTCCTTCTTCCTTCATCTTTCCAACATTTGAAATTGAATTTCAGTGCCCGTCATGTACATGTTTTCTTGTATTTGAGATGTAACTTCATGCTGATGGCAGAAGCAAAAGATCAGTACCTTTTTCAAGGTTTCCATATGTTCTGTTGTTATAGATATCAGTTAGGTTTCTTTGAAAAGGGAATACCCACACAAAATCCACTTTTTTCTCCTTGTAATACTCTACATTACACTAGTTATTGCTGAAGATATTGGTGTCTGAATTGGATTGTTCTCCTCATTATCCCACATCTCAGCTTGGTAGTGCGAGGAATGCACAATGCTGTATTTATGACTTCACAGTCCTAACCACAGAAACAATCTGTAGTAGCACAAACTTCATGCTATGGCTTTACTGAAGATCTATCTGGTAAAGCAGAAAAGGACTGAAGAGAAAGGTTGCTATTGCAGCGGAAATAATTTGCTAAAGAGAAATAAATACCTGAAATCATAGTAAAAATCCATTCTAAACACTGAGAGATTATATGTCTTTTTTAATTACTTTGTATATCACTAAACCAGGGCTTA
Organism: Pseudotriccus pelzelni; assembly: GCA_035584735.1. Taxonomy (NCBI): domain Eukaryota; kingdom Metazoa; phylum Chordata; class Aves; order Passeriformes; family Tyrannidae; genus Pseudotriccus; species Pseudotriccus pelzelni. The sequence continues at coordinate 79,966,195 of JAWMRA010000001.1, forward strand.
TTTTAGCAGCATTTCAAGGCATTGACTGTTATGTCTTTCCATTTAATTAGGAAGAAGAAGGAAAGAAAAGGTTTATTGTGAGGTGGAGAAAAAGGTAATCCTTGTATAAGGCTCTGTCATCTGGCCAAACTCTCATCTTTATGTGCAGCTCATTAGGTTTAGAGCATGTAGTAATAGAACTACATCTGGTTCATCTGCCCTGGAAGGAAGGAGAAATCAAGCTACAAAGATGAAGGAGAAAAGCGAGGTAGTTGGCTAACCAGAGGTACAATTTTGTATTTTGCAACTATTGGCAGGGAGCACAAGGAACGTCCACCAGAAAGACTGGATGAAGTTATCTCTTGGTGCCCACTCCTGACTGTAAAGAGAGAGGTTGAGTTCCTCTGGAGCCGTAACTATAACTTTCCATCTGGAAAAAAAACCCTCTGATGGGAACGGGAATATTTACACTGCTCTGAACGGAGCTTGAACTAAGATTTGCTGACTGTAGGAGTCACTACATGCTGCGCTGCTGAATTCTTCAACACTCGCATTACATTTTGTTTGATCTTTACTCAAATTTCCCCATACACTGTCTGAAGAAGTTACCCTCAAATCTAGTCCAAAGTTAGCAGCTGCAGTGTCTGGCTTCCTGTGTTGCAATACAGTGGGTTGCAGTTGTCTGTACATGACTGCAGCCAGACTTCAGTAATCCATAAAGGCAATCGCCAAAGCAGGAAATTCTTTCTCTGCTTCCTCCTGCCAGAAGAGTTGGATGTGACAAAAAGCTGGGATGGAAATGCTTTTTACAGTTCCTTCTCTTCTCCCCTTTCCTCTTCCCCCAACCTCTATCCTGCAGAAAAGGTTTCCCTTCTTTCCCAAGGGCATCCATGGGCATTGGGAGAGGCAGTCACTGAGAAATGTGACAGCAGGATGATGTTGCCAAGTCATGAATAGGCAGGGCATGTCTCCCTCCTCCCCTTTTACAAGTTGGCAGGGCCAAGAGTTCACTTTGTCTTTGAGGAGATCCTGAGAAAGAGGAGGTAACTGCCAAGGAAGAATCAACTTGGTATGGGTGGAAGAATCTTAAGAAGAGCATGTTCATAAACTGTGCTGCATTAGTATAGAGATTTTCAGAAAATATTCTTAATGTATAAAGTATTTTTGTCTCAAATTCCTTCATCCATACCCAAAATTACAAACTTTGAAGTTTCCCAAGATTTAGACACCTATAAGAAGAGCTTGTATTTGACCAAGATTTATTTTAAAGATAATTGACTTTTAAATCTTTGTGCAGACATGATGTTCTGGGGAAGACTTCATCAGAAAGCTACAGCTATGCATAACCCTCTGACCATTGAGACCTATCAGAATATTTCAAACTAAAATAGAAGGAGATTCACATAACACTGAACAGTCCATGTTTGAATCACTATTAGTAGGTTACCTAACCGTTCATAACTCTGTTGATTCCAACTTGATGACATCCTTGATTACTGTCATGCTGCAAAGGCTGCCTGTATCCTACATGCTTTTGATTATGAGCACCATACAAATTAGCACCAAGTAGGGAGCAAGCAGTTATTGCTGCCAGAAACTGATCTCAGGCACTGAAGGAAAACAAACCATTATTTTCCCCTTGAAGCAGTGCTTCTTCCTTTTGCCTTCATATGGTTTCTATACTGTGTTTATTCGTTGTGTAAATACAAGTCTAATAAGTGCTACATAAACTATATTATACTTGCTAAACCTTAAACCATGTTAAAATATCCTTGAAGTACTGCATCACAGGCTGAAAGATACTTCTCCAACAACTCTCATTATTCATGGATCACTGATATGATAGACCCTAATAGCTTCCTCAAAGACATTACAATGTGCTATATAAATGCAAGCCCTTAATCCATGGATCATTGGCATGATAAAATGCAACACTCATTCAAAACCCTTGCAGTCTATCAAGTGAATGCACACTATTAGAAATCTTTAATTTGTGGATTATTGCCACAACTGATCATGACACTTCCTTTGGGGCTGCTATGGTCTATCCCATTAACATATTAACGTGAGCATTAATCAGTAGATTATTGATAAAAGTATTTTCATCTGTTTTGTCAAATATATTATATTTAAAGTGTCAGAGATGGTAAAAACATTAATGAAAAAAAACTATTGCACTTCTATGTATAAGAGTAATGAATTTTTTTAAACATACTTTCTCATACAGTTCCTCTATTAAAATTCCTAAAGTTATCAACATGGACACTAGGGATTTGTAGTCTTAAGATTAACCTTTTAATGTTTACCTATTAGAAAAGTTCTTATTGGTGTCCAGTGGCATTCGGCTATTTCTGGCCTGCAAGTAATAAAATGGCTAAATCTCACCTCATAAACCCCTATAGCTTACATTCTTGCCTATTCCTGATAGTATTGCAGTGATAGGTGGTTGAGGTGGGAAACTGATGGACTAAAGACTGGCTTGGAGTACCACACCTCTCAGGCTGCTTGATAACGAAAGGATTCAATCCAAGTCTCCTAGGTTGCTGGAACACTGCTGCAGTGACCTGGCTGCTTACGACCCTGTGAAAACTTGCCTTTCTCAGCAAATCAACATTTCTCAACAAAAGAAAAAGGCTGTTTTGCTAGAAAATTTCTCATTACCTGTATTCTCTCTCTCTCGGTTCTCTCTGACCATGGTTTGGATAGGCTCCTGAAAACGTCCAACTCATTTCAATAAGGCATACATCCAGTACTGCTGCAGTGACTGCAGAATCTCAGGTCTCATTAAAAGATTTTCTTTTTTAGCCTTAGTGGTTGCTAAGAAAAACTTGGAATGTGAACTGAATGCAGCAGCTTTACTTACAGCTGCTTGGAGACACAAAAGAGGAGCAGCAGATGGTGAAGCAGCAGCAGTTGCTAGAGCAAAAAGCCAACAAGAAAGCCACTTGCCCCCACATCTGCAGAAACAGGCATGATTCTCATTTTTTGGGGACTGCTAGAGGTGTGAAAGGCCGGTTCAGAGGAGAAATGTGCCTGCGGAATGGAGGTGGGAAGTGAGAAGAGATGGTTGTGGCAATAACAGCAGTGAATAAGATCAGGAGGAAAGTTTACTCACCCTTCCCTTCCTCATCACCTGTCTTGGAGACTCAGATATTTTCTGCTATCTGCCAGGGTATGTTTGTTATCTGAGAAGTTTTTTCTAGCCTAGAACTGCTGATCTTGTTTTTTTAAGAGATAACTTCCACTGTAGCTAAGACTTCTGATTTTGTAAAGCCTGCATCCTTTCACAGTGAAGGATTGCCACATAAACTCTGTAACAGCATATTTAAGATATGTGAATTCCCTCGGCCCCTTTTTTAGCCTTCTATGAATAAAAAGATGGTAAAATCAATTTAAAACAGATAGGTATAATAAATAAAGGCAGAGGAGGGGTATGCGTGCAGTGGAAAGTATCTCAGCTGAGAGCATATATGCTTTTTTAGCTAAAAGAGTGTATTTTTAGAAATCATGACAGCCACTCAGTGGTACAGCAGTAGGTAGTTTAGGCTCCAGGCCTGACTTATGTTAAAATGATCACAATCTGATGGAGATAACCTCAGTAAGTTATTATAATTGCCTTCCCTCTGTGCTTTTAGAAAAGAACATCCTAAAGTTCCATTGATTTTAGGAAATGTAAACAAATTATTGTAACTAATGTGCTACTATTTGCCTTGCAGCAGGGCTCAGCTTAACTCCATAAAAAGACTTTCCAGGATGCACTTTCTCATTAGAATTACTCTAAAGGCAAGTATGTAGTGAGAGGTTCCTCACTGCAGGGTGCTGCCCTCTCAGATGTACTTATTTCAGTGTTTGTGTATCTGTGCTCTAAAGCAGACCAGTGAGATGACCTTCAGTGTACACAGCAGTTGTTTTTCCAACCCTGCTGTTTTCACTGGTTGCATTTATAGAACACACCGTGTGGTGCTGTGTAGGAAGGTACTGTGCAGTGGGAGGTGAGCTGGCCTGTGCAAGGATGAGACAAGGACTCTAAAACGGTTTTCATAGAATCATAGAATAGTTGGGTTGGAAGGTACTGTAAAGATCCTCTAGTTCCAACCCCTCTGCTGTGGGCGGGGACATCTTCCACTCGTCTCATCCAACCTGGCCTTGAACACTTACAGAGATGGGATATTCACAGCTTCTCTGGGCAACTTTTTCCATTGTCTCACCACACTCATAGTGAAGAATTTTGCCTTATAGCTAATCCAAATGTATCCTTTTTCAGTTTGAAGCTGTTAATCCTTGTCCTATTGCTACATGTCTTTGCGAAAACTCCCTCTCCAGCTCTCTTGTAGGCTCCTTTTAGGTACTAGGTCTGCCTGAGGCCTTTTCGTCTCCAGGCTGAACAACCCCAACTTTCAAAGCTTGTAGAGGACAGGTGCTTCAGCACTCTGATCTTTGTGGCCACCTCTGGACTTGTTCTAAAGGTCCGTGTCCTTCTTATGTTTGGGATCCCAGATCTGGATGCAGGTGAGGTCTTACAAGAGCAGAGTAGGGGATAGAATCACTTCCCTCAACATGAAGGTCACACTGGCTTTTGATGCAGCCCAGTATATGATTGGCTTTCCTGGCTTGACAAGTCATGCTGAGTTTCTCATCAACCCACACTCCCAAGTCCTTCTCCACAGGGCTCTTTTCAATCCATTCTCCACCCAGCCTGTATTTCTGCTTGGGACTGACCTTGCACTTGGCCTTGTTGAACTTCATGAGGTTCACATGAGCCCACCTCTCAAGGTCCCTGTGGATGACATCTCTTCCCTCCAGTGTGTCATCTGCATCACATGGACTAGTGTAATCTGAAAATCTGTTGAGGGTGCACTCGATCCCACTGTCCGTGTCACTGACAAAGATGTTAAACCGTGCCAGTCCCAGTACTGACCCCTGTGATGAATGCCACCCATCACTGGTCTCCACTGGTTTTGTAGAGAGACAGCTCATAACTGTCATAATGAAGATTATATTTGTATTAGTGGTATTAGAATAAAGCCGTTCAGCTATATTGTGCTGTATATTCTTCAAACATATTTGTGCTGTATGTATCTCTGAACAGAGATGACTAAAAATGGTCTACTGATTTTTTTCAGAAATAAAAACAATTATGGAAATAATGCAAAAAGACTGTATTTGTTTTCCTTCTTCCAGTGGTCTTTAGAACATTTCTGTGAATGAAAAATTTAATAAAAATAAATATTTTAAAACAGCCTGGAATTCCTGTTTAAATTATAACAGTGCTGCTGGCTGTTATGACATTAACTGCTCTCATGAAGTTGCTTAATGATATCTTGTTAGTGATGGAAGATAATGAGATGATAAGGGCAAAATTCATTGACCTTTCAAAGCTTTTGATTCACTAAATGACACTGTTAGATAAGCTAATTAAATTTTGCTTTTTCTGCTGGAATGATGGCTTGGTTCTGATCTTATTTGATTAAGAGGGAAAATCAGTGGCTGTTTCGGGCTATCATTCTGATTTATTACTGTTACTATTGAAAGGTGCCTTAGGGCTCAAGAACTGATTTACTTCTTTTTATTTAGTCCTAAATTGTCTCTACGATATTTGTGATAAGACTTAAATTCACTTACATAGTATTTGATAATACTATTTTGTAAAACAGTTCTGTAATATCTCTGCCTTAATATGCTTGCTTCCAAAATCACTATAATAAAAGCATTTGGAAAGACAAACTTGAGATAATGATAAAAGACTAACCTCATCTCAGTTTCCCAGGAGACTTGTCAAGGGGGAGGAGATACTCAGCAAACAGTAAGGCTGTAATAAATTATCAGAGAATAACGGGATTAGTCAGAATACTTTACTCATGGCATGCATATACAAATGCTCCAAGATAAAAGCATTCAGGCCCCCAATTCCGCAAAACTCCTAGTCGTTCACTTACTTCTTGCCATTTGAGAAATTGAAATTTGGTGTTCTTTATCCTCTCATTGGGAATCCAATTGGGTTTGATGAGAATTCTCATGCTCTAACTCAGCACATATTTCTGAATCAGACTCATAGTTCACAAGAAGAAGAATAAATGATGTATATTACTAACACTACTGAAGATAACAGTGGAAAACATAAGTCTGCATGCACAGGTGCATGTGCAATATAAAACCTTCTTGATTTGGTGACAGTTTACAACCTTATGATAAATATTAGTTAGCTGGCTTGTATATCACTATTTTTAGTCGGGATATTTTCTGAAGTACAATATCTCAGTCTGTATAAAATATTTTACAAAATTAAAGATATTATACCCCTTCATCTAGATTCATGTCTCAGAATTTTAATCTCACTAAAAACTGATGCTAGGGCTCACAGTCTATTTTTCTTGAAATTACATTGACAGTTATTATTACTGCATCTTGTGTTAATTTGTATCCGTTAAGTTTAAATATATTTTTTTTTCCCCCGCTACTGGCACTGGGATGCTGCCAGGGTGACTGAGCTCTAGCTATTCAGGCAATTTCAAAGAGATTGGTTCTATATTAGGATTCTTCTAGTCCTTTGGAACTTCCTGAACTTATTATTAAAAATGGCGCCCCATAAACCAGCAGTTTTCTGGAAGCCCCAGTGAAACCCAGTTCATGTGAGAAGTTCCAGTTCTTCGAGACTTTCTGCTGAAATTAGGGCTCAGAGCCTGGAAGTTTTGCAATGGATTTGCAAAACCTCCAGACAGCCACAGGCACCACAATTCTGTTTGTCTGACTCTCCAGCAGACTGCAGGAGTCTACCTTGCTCACCCCATCTGGAGCTGGGAACAATTCAACATCAGCTAAGGTGCTGTGCAGTCTGTAAAGAACACTACAGGACCCTGTAGGTACCTTTCAGATGAGATCTCTAAAAATAAAAGTTTACTTGCAAGGTTGCTAAACAACAGAAAGCTACCAAAATCCACAGGAGCCATAAAAATATATGAGAGGGATATAAACAGTGAAGGACTTATGGGTACACGTAAGACATTGTAGCATTTTGCAGTAAATAGCTGACTTCTGTAGCAAAGACAGGAAAGAGTGATTCATACTCAAGATCAGAGAAGACAAGCTGATGCAGAAAGACTGTGTGTTGTGGAGGAAAGCAAAGTGGAGGCTCCTGTTTCTTTCCAGAAGTCAGGATTCCCCATCCTCACAGTGTTTCAGATTTACAGGAGAAAAGAGACAGATGAGTGAGCAAGCAGATTTTATTATTTTGATTTTCCTATCTGCCAGATTCCAAGTAAATAGAAGATGGGTTTTGATATTCGAAAAGAGAAAATAATGAAAAGGTGAGGAAGACTACTAGCAAGTAGGGTTGCACAAGTGAGAGCAAACTCAGAGTTGAAATAATTGTGCTGAGGACTTGGGGCTCTTGTGGTACATATTTAAGAAGTTTTGTTACTTTGGACTAGCCCAGTTGTGCCCACAGATTGACCAGACAAAGGCTGTCAAGTGAGCTCCTGGAGTATCACCTCTGGTTCAGTTTTATCCGGTACAAATACTGTTTCACATACCCTAATATTGCCCCACAGTACAAACTGAGGCAAGACATGTGAGGATGACTTGGAAATTTTCTTTGAAAACCTGATTCATATCAAAAGAGCAACATACCCAAAACATTTAGAATGCTTAAAGTGGGGAATGCTGAAGTGTTTTTCAGGTCCAGTGTCTTGAAATACATGGTGAATTTTGACATGGATCCCTCCCCCTGACTAGTGACGGTCACCAAGAAAAGAAATTCAGATTTCCTAGCAATATTGTCTAAAATAAAACCTATTTTGCTATTTGACTTGTGAAACATCACCAGTGATTTTGGATGATTTGGATTGTGCTCTACATGCTGCAATTAAGTATAGAGATTACTACAGGTGCCACCTTTCAGATCGGGCAAGGGATACTTAAGGTCTAAAGAATTTTCTAATTTGCTTTTGGAAGCTCAAACATGTAAGTACAGTCCTTCTAAACATTCTTTCAGAACCTATAACAATGCGTTACAATCAGAGTTAAAATAAATAATGAGGCTCTGATTTCTTGACATCTATGATAGTGTGCAGAACATCGTTATGAAGCTACTTAGAAAGGTTAAGATGATTTTTTTCAAAGTCAGGTAGGGCAAAATGTTACCATTATTCCAGTGAATTTAGCTGATATATGCTTGTTATTTTCTGGTTCCTTATAGGAAAACACAGTTATGACTGTATTATTGAACTAGGTAGGGCTGGTTGACATTTGCAGGCTCTGGTATTTTACTGTCTGTATACTTAAGTTTTTAAAATGAGTCTTGTGGCTCATGCCAATAGGCATTCTCCAAAACAAATCTCCAACAAAAGTTTTGAGTTATCATAAGACAGAGGCCTAATGTGCTATTAGGCACATTCCTGGTGTGGGGACCCTGTTTTGGACAGCAAGTAATCTAATAGCATGGATGCAGCTGGTCTGTTCCACTTGGCCACATCGTGAGACTGGAGCCCTGCGTACACTCAATATACTAGTTTAGGCATAGCCATATGGACAGAGGTTTGGAGAACACTTCAGACTAAATCGAATGTATTTTCTAGATGACGTACAGGACCTTGAAACAGATTCAGTGTATCACTCTCACAAGATGCCATGGTGCTTATTATAATGTGGCGTTATGAAGTACAGTGTCCAAAACAGATCTGGGGGCAGCTAGAGAGCTGTCTGTCCCTCTTTCATGTCTCCAAGAGTGTGAACGCTGCACCGTGCAGTGCTAAATGGCATGGCTACTGAAATATACTATTGAGCTGCTCAGACAAAAAATGTTACAAGCCTACAGGGTAAAGGAAATATTACTTTACAGTTCAACCAAACAACAGGTTGGATCACTTAAACATAGAACACTAGTTTTGAAGAATTTGAACAAATTAATGTATAATGCTGCAAACTATCTATGCCCAGAATTCCTACTGGCTTCCCACAGAGACCAGTATGTGGCAGATTTATAGAAATAGTTAGTAGACAGTTTGATTGTTCAATAAGCAAAACTGTATAAGGCACATTTTTTTATGTAAAGTCATGTCTGCTTTATTCTCCAAACTTTTCCTGTTTCCAATTTCATATCCCAGTCATGTAGAACAGTGTGGTGTAACCCAAAAAGGAGACGAGGTAAAATGAAAAAGGGCAGCATACACTGCAGCATGTGAAATGCAGTCTGACAGTGGTGCTGAATGCTAATGAATAATTATTTGGTTTCACCCCAATCAGTCTTGATCAGATAATTAATTCAGGGGCTGACCATATGACCTGATCTTCTGAAGGCAATTGCTGCATAATATCTTTTTTTCGGTGTGTGAACAGGTGGTTGGCGGAATGCATTTATTTTAAACAAAATAAATTCCATTTATACAATTTTTTCAAACCTTTAACATAATAATCTGTACTTACAGAAATCCATGATTGTGGATTTTGGACCTAAACAGCCTTTTTTTCAAGACCACTGCCCTTTTATAGGTCTCTTGTAGTAGTTATTAAGTACAGTAAAATTACCAAATAGTTGCTTAGAACCTCCAGGTTATCTCAAATTCCCACCACTAAGTATGTATTTATTAACTAAAATGCTATTCAAGCAGAAATTTACAAATTCACCTTGGTTAACTCTCAAAAAGTAGATTCTTCCTACAAATGGAGAAGTAAATGAGTAATGAACTGTGTATTACTTTAAGAATTAAATTTTTGCTCTTCTGTTTTTCACTTTTGCTTTGAAATTTTGTTTAAATTCCTGTGAGACAATGATGGATAAGTGTTACTTGGGACAGAAGACAGATTTTGTTTCCCTTGCATATGTACCTAAATATTCTCACTCCATGAATTTTTCTCAAATGTGGAATAAAAGCAAATGTAGTCTCTGAGGAAAGCCCATTCCTTCTCTAATGAAATCACACAAATACACTACATAAGGATCTGAGTGCCCTGAAGAGACAAAAATAGTATGTAGTGTTACTTGAAAAAGTTGATATTTAAAGTCTAACATCCTGGATTCTAGTTCAAGGTATCAAGAAGGTCAAGATACCACTTCATCCTGCTTCTCACATAGCTACAGATTCAGGAGGTAAGTCAGAAAAAGAGATTTTGTTGAGCACCCTTGATGTGAATAAATAAATAAATACTTATATGGAATTTAGGTTGTGAATCTTGTTGCTGTGATGCCTTGAATTTAAGGCAGGAGGAGTGGAGGGTGTGTACTATGAGCCAGAAAATATATTTGAGAAGTGAAGGAATAAGAAAAAGTTTGATGCAGGACCTTTAGTGCAATTGCAGAAAACAGCATCAGAAGGTTTGTAGCAATTTTAGTTAGATCAACGATGGCCCCATTTATGAGTGAAACAGATCTCTTCAGAGGGAGAACTGACTATAAATCAATAAGACACGTTGGGAAGTGTGTTAGGAGAAGAGGGAAATGAGAGATTTCATGCTCCAACTTGGAGCATCACCACTTGTGATGGATTCCTGAATATGAGTATTCAGGAATCTACTGCATTAAAAATCTAAGGAAAACTGGAAAGGAAACAAAAAGGAAGAAACATTGGAATGTTTAGTCAACATGGGTGAGCGGTCATCATCATGAAAGACTCTCCAGCTGCAGAGCAGCATCCCATGTGCAGGACAACTTGAAAAAATGGAAGACATCTCTGGTAATGGAAGGTTAACTGACAAGACTTTGAGTCACATGGGACACATAAAAACTTCCTTCCTATTCTGATGTAGGCTTCTATACAGTGTTTAATTTTCTGACAGGCAAGAATTAAGATGCAGAGGAATCAGTAGACAATATGGAATCCTTTTTTGTATTCAAGGGATCTTTTATTTTGGCTTATGTAATCTCGTGTGTATTATGGGACTTCAGAAGCTGGTTTATATACAACATACATAAATTTCTCTAATGCATCAATTCAAATGTCCTTTCAAATCAATATCCTGTCTCAAATAGTTTTCACTTTTTTATGCTGACGGAAAAAAGTAAGAACAGGTGTGGAGTGATTCTTTTCCCCTGAAAACCTCACAGTTTCCTGGAACTTGCTGAGGCAGATTGCATTTCGTTCACTGTGTTTAATATCAACTGATGGGCTTAAAGTCCATAGCTTTTCCTAATCCTCTCTTTAAATCTACTTACAATTTCTTTGGCTGCTGTTAACAAAGGTTATATTTCTTTTTGAGACACTGGGTTACTGATATAAGAAACAAAACTGCATACCTCTATAAACTGTGGAACCTTGAAAAGGAGGTATCTGTGCTCGAGTTTCACACCTTAGGGAGCAAGTTGTTCTCTTTTTACTAACCATTTATCAAGAGTTGGATTGGGTGATTACTTTTTTTTTAAATAAAGATTTTAATTGTTTAGCTGTTGTGACCAACAGACCAACATGTGACTAAAATTTATATGATGACATTTATTTAGGAAAAAAAAAAAAGATGATTTTGTGAGGCATTGCAATCTCAGAATGAATTTCTTCCACATTTTTGGGTGAATCAGGCATTTGATTATGTGTTGTTATGTGCTGTTAACCTAGGGAGCTTGTCAACAATTTTTTCAGTGAAGAAAACCTGTTACAGGAGACAGGATTTTGGGCTGGCATAGTTTGAATTTTTTTTCTCTGTAAGTTTGCTAGAAAAGTCCAAGATATTTTCAGAATATGAAAGAGTTCACAAGTGTTGCAAAAGCACATGGACAAAATGAGAGTTGACAAACTAAAATCTGCTGGGTTTTTTTCTGTCTTCTTTTGCAGGACACAAACAAGTATCTGTTATTACATCCTAAGATCCTGGTTGTTAGAGAGACAAACATCTGGTAAAGTGTGGAACTCATGGACATACTCATTCTAAGAAAAGTGGTTGTAGGAGAAAGCTAGAGTCAGCTAGATTTGTAAAGACTATATATAGTAGAAGAACCTACTTTAATGTATTAAGGAATTGAAAATACAAGAGGATACTTACAGGTGATTTATGAGGGGCTCAGAATACTGGAAGAACAGAGAAAGAAACTGCTGATGTTCAGTAAGGTTCAAGAGTATGTCAGTAAACTCTTTCAAGGACAGCTGTTCCCTTTTTACTGCAGAGACATTTTTCAATAACTATTTCAAGTTTTCTCATTTTAGTGGTTAAAGGTGGAATGGATGAACCCTGCAGATGGCAGAAGGGACAGTGTTAAAACATTTGGTACCACTTGTTTTTCTGTACCACAAAGAAAATTGTTACTTACCTTGACAACTATTTTTCAGATGTTCAGAAGCAATGAATGTAATTTATAAAACATCTACTGACCATATAGAGAAAGGATTTAGAAATGTCCAGCACCCTTCCTCCGTTTACTTGACAGAGAGTAAAGAACAATGGTTCATTTTCTGAAGTCATTAAGAAACACCAAGGGCTTCCCAGTCACTTCTGATGGAGGTGGATTGAGACAGCTTTTCAGGATATATCTGTGTTGGCCTGTATTCTGACTCCTGTAATTATTATTTTAAAGGTTTTATTTGACAAATAAAAGCACATAGGCTGAAGTGTAAACTGTTTGGCTCAGAAAACTGTAGTTAAGCTAGAATCAATGCATATATGTCTCTATATGTGTTTCATCTTGGAGTATCCCTTCAAAGGTATTTAATAAATGGAAAGGACTGCACATGGCTGTGCAATAAGCATTTGATTTTCCTTCGTTACGTATGGCATTGCTCATCAGCTGGGTTGGGGTATGAAATTTGTTGATTCATTAGTATAATTCTCTCTGGCATGAAAAAGTTCACCCTGCTAATGAAGCCTTTGCAAAACCACATACCAACACCTATTGTTGCCAAAGCTAATTAACAGTATTGCAAAATGAGGAAGTAAGGGAGGAGAAGGAGAAGAAGTTAGAATTCTTTTCTGGCAGTACAATGGGGTTAGAAGTATTTCCATAGGTCACAGATAGATGATTGATATCAAACTGTACTAAACTGCTGTCAACAAAGTGTCTCAGAAGCTAGAAGTTTAAACTGAGCAGCCTTACTTGCTGGTTGAAACTATTTATCAATTTCTCACTGACCACTGTTCTCATATGCCCATAATTTAGTTTCTTCATCCTTTCCTTGCACCCCTTTGGTTCTGTTGATGCCGAAGAAACAACACGTCTCTACAAGAAAAACACTGAAGTGCTGGAGTGTGTCTAAAGAGGGGCAATGAAGTTGGTGAAGGACCTGGGGCAGAAGCCTAATGAGAAGCAGCTGAGTGAACTGGGATTGTTTAGCCTGGAGAAAAGGAAGCTCAGTGAGGACCTTATTGTTCTCTACAATTACCTGAAATGAGGTTGTAGCCAGGAGGGAGTCTCTTCTCTCTGGTAAAGAGTGACAAGTCAAGAGGAAACAGCCTCGAGTTATACCAGGGGAGGTTTAGATCAGATATTAGAAAAAAATTCTTCACAGAAAGGGTTGCCAAGCATTGGAATAGACTGCCGAGGGAAGTGGTGGAATCCCTGGAAGTGTTTAAACCATATGTGGATATGGCACCTGAGAACATGGTTTAGTAGGGAACATGGTGGTGGCACTGCATTGATGGTTGGATTTGATGGTCTTACAGATATATTCCAACCTTAACAATTCTGTGACCCCACGATTCTATGATTCTATGCTTCAGAAATTTTGTAGGTGATGGCAATGGAAAACCCTTTCAGTGGACTCTTTCCAGTGCCTAATGAAAGTCATGTATTACTGCTAGAATGAGAATTAAATATGATATATAATAACCAAACAGCTCTGAATAACAAAGGACAAATTATAAGTAGAATCACATACAAATGAGGAATTAAACACTGAGAAGTGTTCTATGTAGAGTGACTTCATCCAGACATTACAAGGCATGGGATACGACTGATGGTGGTAAATTTCAGTGGTGGGACATAAACGAACGTGGGCTTCTGCATATCAGTTTTGTGTAGCTAATCTTCAGGACATTTGTACCTTCTCTCCAACCAGAAGCAAAAGTCAGAGTTCAGAGTACTGGAGAGGGCTTGGAAGGGTTGTGGGTTTGCTGCTGGAGGATTTATGGCCAGCTCATGCAGTCACTTGGACACAATGAAAAATATGTGATGAATAGCAGATTCAGTCTATAATTAGTAGTTTCAGGCCCAGGCCAAATTGTTTAGTTTAGAGAGAGAGTCTATGGAAATGTTGTCACTGAAAAGTGATTTTAGTAATTGTAGATTTCAAGTCATGGAATCATAGAATCATAAAATGGTTTGGGATTGGAAGGAACCCTAAAGATAGGTTCAATCACCTGCTCCCATCATAGGCAGGGACAACTGCCACTAGACCATATTGTTCAAAGCCCCATCCAACCTGGTCTTGAACACTTCCAGGGATGGGGACATCCACAACTTCTCTGGGCAGCCTGTTCCAGTGTCTCACCACCCTCACAGTAAAGAATTTCATCTTAGTATTTAATCTAAACCTATCTTCTTTCATTTTGAAGCAATTCCCTCTTGTCTTATGACTATATGCCCTTGTAAAAAGTCCTGCTCCAGCTCTCTTGTAGGCTCCCTTCAGGTAGTGAAAGGGGGCCAAAGGTAACCCAAGAGCCTTCTCTTCTCCTCAAGAGAAGGTCCTTGAGGAGCTGCTTCAGTTTACCTCTTGTCCTGCCATAAGATATTACTGAGAAGAGTCTGGCTCTAGCCCCTTCATTCCCTCACATCAGGTGACTGTGTTATTCCTAATTCTCTCAGTTCCTGACTCCCAGAAAAGCTCAAGCTTGCTTTACAAAGAGCAGCTCTACTGCATTAAGATGCAAACAGACTTGGAAGAAACATAACTTGGTCTGAGTGGTGCTGTACTAATAATTCTTGTTAGACATGAACCAATTTGCACTGCTAACATCCATTGTTCTGCTGATACAATACACAGATAATCCATCCTTAGATAACTCAGACACATTCATATTTAATCATTAGCAAGAAATGTGGCTATTGGCTGAGAGTTTTGTTTTAATTGTCATTTATCTTTAGTGTGTTGTATATCACAATAAATGTAAGCCCAGAAGCTAGTGTTGAATCATTTTGATCCATTGCATTAGGTAGCATAAAAATATGACATGCTGAAATGACAAACTATCACATCTTTGTTGAAGATATGAAGTGCTTAGAATTACTTTTCATTCAGAAAGAACATATCATTTTAGAAGAGGACTTGTGGAACAGAAATAGCATGATGGAGGATAATACAAGCAACTTTCAAGGTCATAGACTGTCAAAGCCAACAAATTCAAACACAGTCTCTAGAAGCAGAAGTTTTTAAAGTATAAATATTACAGCTTGTTCTCAGAATCTGCGTTATGTAACTATAATCTTAGGAAAATTATCTTTTCAGTCTAAATGCATAATTTCTGTCTTTTCAATCATTTTTCACTATATGCTGTTTCAAAATGTTCAAAGAAAGCAAACTCCATTTTAATGAATGGACTACCTGAGAAGAAAACCCATTTTTCACTCTGTTAATCTATGATTTTTCAAAGACAAGCCAAAACTTTTTTCAAACTCCTTTTCTCCAAGTTTGCCCAAAATTTCATTTTTAATGACATTTCAATTAAGAGTGTGAAAATGTATGGTTTTCATTGCACTTTGCCTTTTGTTATACACATACATAATAATAAAGAGATCTATTTTATCTGAAATGGCTAATAATGACATGAAAATTAGTAGAAAAAGTTCACAATGCCTTCTGTAAAAAACAAGGGACATAAATTTCAATGTAATTATTTTCTTACCAACAGCGAGCTAAAGTTACTTTCCTCGTACAGAGTATCTCTACAAGCATTCCCATTTAAACTAATGGCTCATACCACATCCTTCAACACACAAGATTTCCACTTGTTTTTAAAAAATGACCATGCCTGCATAACTTGCCATCCAAGACATTCAAAGCTAAGGAAATTATATACATAGATCTGTGAAGAGACTATTGGGAATAAGGTGGAGGGAAGGATAAATTGAAGAATGAATCCACCTAATTCACAAAATCACAGAATGGTTACATTTGGAAGGGGCAATCATTGGGGGCATCTGCTCAAGCAGAGTCATCCTGTATATGTGCAGAGTGTGTCTGTGTAGTCCTATTCTTTCATTGTCAGTATCTGGGCAATCAGCTCCGGTGCACGGTCACTCACACAGCAAAGAATTCTTTCTTCATGTTCTGGTGGAACTTCCTGCGCATCAGTTCCTGCCTGTTGCCTCTTGTCCTATTGCTCAGTATCATTGAGAAGAGCTTGAAACATTCTCCAGCTCTTCTGAAGTTGAGTTGATGTGTTTTACACTGTCTGTGTAAACTGTAGCATATTGAAAAGTAGGGGAAAAAAGGTTAACAAATTTTTTAACAAGTATTTGGCACTTTTCAAGGGCTTTCCCTCCATTTAAGAACACTAATAGGTCCTGACAATGTTTTGAAATTTCAAAATCCTTTCCGAATTAGATTTCACCAAGAACACATTAGGGCTATGCTGTAAAGAGTAACCTAAAGCTGGCAGAGATTAGTTAGAGAGTTCAGGTGAAGAAAAATGCCAGATAGTTTTTTTACAGCAAGGTCTCAGTGGCTGAATTAATTAACTGAATTACTTAACTGAATTAATTTCACCAGGATTGGATTAGCCCTCAACATGCCTGAATAACAATACAAAATTTACCTATTTTTGGGAGACCTTTTCACAACAAAACCAAGTTCACAGAGCACAAGAAAAAAAAGCTAAGATGTTAGAACAGAAAAGATGAGAAGACCCCTGTATATTTATGATTCCAAATTATAATTAAATGCTTGGCATCTGAATGATATTTTGCTAAACAGAAATTGACAAAAAATAGGCAATTAATATGCAATATGAACTGAAGAAAGTTAGACATCGTACTCAGATATTTGTTTTACTTGAGAATGCATCTGGATGTTTTTTTAATAAAGAACTCTAGCATCTATTTTTCAGAGTTTGTTTCCTTTCTACCCCTCAGGGATGTTACCTTTCATTAAAGAATAAAATCTCTGCCAGATTCTTATAACAACATATGAAAGAGTAATGTCTCTGTGATAGTTTACTTGCCAAAAGAGTAACAGAGAAAAAAAGACAAACCAGAAAAACAAAACACAGGCTGCTAATCAAAGTTTTAGAATTCACCTTCAAGGTGACTATGCCAGAGTAACTTTAAGGTCACAGTGAATGAAACAACTGATGGATTAGAAGTAATAATGCAGACAATTTTTAGTTTCAAATATCAGAATAACTCAAAATGTCCACACTTTAATTACTTTTGTCAAAACGTGTATTTTAGGAGCAATCACTTAACACCACTATTGTGAAATGTCATATGAAATTGAAAACTCAAATACCTTTTTTTAAATTATATAACACTATTACATTTTTGAGTGCTGTACTTCCAAGGTGGTCACTGAAAATTTATGTTTACTGTTCCTTAGAACAATTTAACTTTGCTTTGGTTTATTAAACATTTATCTTCAACTGAGGAAACAGATGATGAAAATGATGATGAAAATTAGGTGGACTAAAAAATTAAGGAAAATAGAGTGAAAAGGTGATTAAAATCTCATTAGTACTGCAATGCATAGTCTGGTCTAAAACTATTCTTTTTCAAATATACATTTTGTAGTTTGTGTAATATATTAACATAGCTTAACTAAATAGAGTTGGATTGCATAGTTATCAAGAAGATGGGCTTAGATCTGGTGGTAAAGTATTTATCTGTTTGGAAAAATGAAGGATAACTGGGGAGAAAGAGATATGAGAAAGTAACAAGGTATCTTTTGCACAAAGCACAGTTTTAAATTATTTCATGGAATAGGAATCATCAATATTAGTCTGCCTTAGTCATATAGACTCTGTCATCAACAGAGGAAGAGTCATCTCCAGGTGAAACATTTACCCCATCCATGCCTAAGATGAGTCTATGCTGGGAAGTAATTTCTCTCTCTACTGGCAAAAGGAGCTTCGATTACCAACTTGGACCAGCTTACATTTGGCAGACAGAAATGATGTAACTGATAGCCTGGACCACACATCGACATAATTACCTCAGCAGAAATATTTTGAAGATTTTAAAGGCTCAGAAAATAAAAGAAAATAAAATTATTAAAAAAAGGACACATTGTGATGATTTTATTTATTGACTGAAAGTGATAAAAGAAGAAACACTCAAGCTATGACTCAGTGACATGATTACAGAATTGTAGGGAAGTTTGTGTTCTAAATCAATCACAGTATCAACCAGGAAGAAGAATATTTATGATAGTCTGACATTTCATACAACTCACTGTCTAGCTGATAGTGTTGAAAGGTGCACCAGAACTTGATGATCATAAAATGAAAAAAATGTCATCTAAGAAAATAAAAAAAGTCATATTTAAAAATAAAAAAATTAAATAAATAAAAATAAAAATAATTAAAATTAATTAAAGAAATAAATGTCATATAAGAAAAATATTAAGACAAAATTAAAACATAAATTTAGCAAGTATCGGGAAAAAAATTTGAAAAACTGCAATCTGAGTTACAACAGGAGGCTATACGCAATTATCTGAGTTAGTGGTTGTACAGATGTATAAACTTCCCTTTGGCCCTTCTGCACAGTTTATGTCATCAGTTCCGCGTGCACAGTGTTTTCCTCTGAAACAGTCTCCAAAATATATATGGTAATGAATTAGTGTCTCAGACTAAGAATTAAAAATGTGTATTTGCTGTGTGCCAAATAAATCTTACTTTCACTGAGAGTAACATTTTTAGTATGAGAGCTCAAAATATTTAGAGCAAAGAGCATTAACAACTTAGTGAAAGCAGATCATGTACCAACAGGGTATCTGAAATTAGTCAAAGAAAATGAAGAGGCATTCTTAGGACATGATTTATGTAACGTGTTTTAAATATTTGTTTTTAAATGAGATGAATAATTATCTCAAAATAGCCTCTTTTTTTTGTCCATCCGTTGTAAAGAGGATCTGGAGGAGTATTTTAGAAGTATCTATCTTTGTTTTAGATGTATAAGGTGTAGAGAGATGAATCAGATCTTCAGTGACTCAGTCACCTAAAAATCTAACCAGGGGGATGTTTGAAAATAGAAAATAAACCTGTTCAGGTTCATGTGCCAACATTTCTGCCATGACATTATGTTGAGCTCTATGCAGTTCCCCAAGACTACAGTAACTTCCATACATAGCATATAGAAGGAAATAGTAGGTTTCCTCAGGGAAGAAGGGAGGGTTCATTCTTCATTTACAGTTTGAAGAATATTTACAAAACCACCTAAAGCCAGTCATAAATCTAAATAGAAACAAGAACACACGTACAAAGACGAGTTTTTCATAAAGAACGAAGAAGAGGAGAAAATGAGATACACCTCCTTACCTACTCCACACTCTTTCAATTTTCAGTAGTATATTTATACTCTATAAAAGGAAGAAAGTTAAACTCTCCTTGACATTATGCTGGTGCTGAGGCAATGCCTATGGATTTTAATCTGTTTCATTTTTGTTTTGTTTGTCACGTTAGTGTAAGTATAATACTAGATTATTGCTTTTTTAAAAAAGTTTCTGCACACTAATTATTCAGACGCACTGAAGTAAAATACAGCACTTATAACTGATATAGACTTTCTATGGATGATTAGTTTTCCCTGAGATTTTTTTGAGGAAATCAAGTACTCATTTGATGAGAAATAAAAAATTGTCACAGATCAAAAGCTAACTAAGAACTGGAAAACAAAGAGTGGGAATTAATTATTATTATTCGAGTGAAGGTTAGCATATCAGGACCTCTTAAACAGTACAGCAAAAGAATTTCAATGGTCCTCTAAAAATGTATCTCAAGCAGGTAACAAAATTACATGAATGCTTACTATCTGACTTGCCTAAGTGTACTAATAAAAAGAACTGAGAATAACACAGTTACTTCAGGAAAAATAAACAGAATTCTACTCACAAAAAGTTGTCCTTTAAAAATATAAGTTGTTTTGCTTTTTGAACTAAATTGATTCCAAAAACACCCCAACTCTTCCATAATATGGGAAGTTTTAAAAAAGAAAATCTGTATCCAAGTGCAGAGAACTATGTCTGCTTCTCACATTTCTTAAAGTGACAAACTGTTTCGGTATGAGCAAATCTTAAGATGGTTTACCAGGCAGACTGAGAAGATTAAAAAGTTAGTTAGTATAGTCTCACTGCCTTTGTACAACATTCATAAAGAAAGTTTCAGAAGCAATCTTGCTAAAGATTTGAGCTCTTTATAGAGATTTTCTAAGTAGTTAGTGTATTGTCCACTCTTTGGAGCAAGCCTGTATAGCTAGTCCACAAAAAAGTTGTCTGAACAGAAGATATATCCAGGAATTGGGTTGTGCTGCACTTTTGTCTGCTTTAGAGACTGTTCTCTCAAAGTGTAGTCAGTATTTTTCTTTCTTAATATTAAAATATAATTTTTGTATTTCTTAAATATATGTTTACATATTTTTATTATATTAGGCTGAATGTTTAAAAAAGTTATTGTTACTTTTTGCTGTCTGAGTTTTAATAAGCAACATTCAGAACTCACTCACTGCTATCTGTTATACTTTAATCCAAACAGCTGCTAATACTCAAAAATGAAAGAAACTGTGATCCTCCATTTGGGCATACGTTACAGCAGATAATTCTATATAAGGTTTGACAGATAATCTAATTAATGGTCATTTTAAAAAGTAATGTCCCTTCAAATAAATTGTATTGTAAACTTTCTGAAGATTTTTGATGATCAGAGAGAAGATATTATTTTAGATAGATTATCACAATCTGCAAGTTTCCTTCCTGGTGACTAAGGTATGGCATTTCCATTTGAGAAAGAAAAAAAGAGGGCACACAAGGTATATTTGATCATTTCAGTTATTGATTAACACCTCAAAGCCATCTTCATGCATATCAGTGGTAGATAAGAAGTGAAAGAACAAGAGCAAAAGAGGATAATAGCCAAACTGACCAACAGCCAGAGACAGTGAAGAAGCTGCTGCAGCCTGCAAAGAAAACCTGATGTGTATGCATAGTTATACACACATGCAGAGATACACGAATGCTTACAATTATCCTTAAAAAGAAACACTGCCAAGCATTGAAATAAAACTCTGGCTTATAAATACAAACCCCACACTGCTAATCCCTATGGTAATGAGATTTTTTTTTTAATGCTATTAGAGACTTTTTTTTTTAGTGTGGGATAGAATAATAGCATCTCTGACATTGAACTGATACTCTGAAGTAAGCCCATCCATTTTACTGAAAACATTTGCTCAAAATGAACTCCTTAAAATTCATATAAGTCCTTAAAGTTAAATAATCAGTACTACTAATACCACCTACTTAATATACTGTGTTTGGGGTAACATAATACGCTGTGTGTAGGATAGACTCTAACTGATCTATTCTGTCTTGACTAGACTTTTACTTCACACCATTTTTCAGACATTAAGAAAAGAACCTTACTCTTTTTGCTTACACTAAAATTTTCAAACGGTTTCAGAATATCTCTCTTCTGTTTTATAGATGCCAAAACTGCTTTCCTTCAAAAGTGCTAAACTATATCACTTTAAGACTAACAATCTCCAAGTCTTTAACCTTTCAGTTAAATTATTGTTTCTACTAGGTTTCACTTTAAAGTGAAGTTTTAGAAAATAAAAATTAAATGGAAGGAGTATGAAATTATGAATCAGTAATTTCCTCATATATAAATATATGAATGTATGCATGTGTACAAGTGTAAAGAGAAAAGAAATACTTTCTATGTGTCACCCTTGCAAAATGCAGTCTGGGAACTGAAAAGCAATCTACATTATTTTGCGTTGCTTTGTTTTTACTTCAGCACAGGACAAGATATCTGTTCATTGAACAGCTCCCATTATAGCACAGACATTTTTCCAGTGTAGAAGTTCCCTTTAAAGGTTATCTCAAAACACCTATCAACATCCAATAGGCAGTTGCCCAAGTGCAATTTTGTAATTGGAAATAATTTTCTTACACTCCTGAGCTGTCGTAACATTCTGTTAATTGATACTATATGTTAAAGCATCTGTAATGAAGAGTACTGTATTTCCATGCAGTAAACCGGATTCATTAGTGTGTTGTTAAACACTGTGGTTTTGAAGAATGGATAAGAAGCTGCAAGAACAAAGTACTTCCCAGTTCTCTGCTTCATTAAACAGTCTGAAGGACTTCTCCAAAGGGCACAGACTCGAATGTGTAGGTTATCTCAACTAAACCTCTGCACTGAAGAACCTACTTCATTGGGAGAGACCCCTCTGTGCCTGTATGTGAATGATAAAAAAGAACAAAAGATTCAGCTTATTCAAATAGAAGGCATTCATTGAATCCAGGCTCTGTATGGAAGCAGACTTTAGGATGCTTGAAGCACAACAGAACAGCAAGGAAATAATTTACTCTAGCGTTACCAAGTTGGGGAGTGAAAGCTCTTCTAAGTGAAGGAGGATTGCTTTGAAAACAGATGAATCAAGTTAATTAGTAGTGTATATATCACAGATCATGAAATAGGCCTTCAGGATTTAAAAGTATCAACCTAATGCTATGAAGATGCAGAATGCATTCTACATTTGCTTCGATTATATTTTTTAATGAAATGAAATTAAATAGGGATGTGATTGAATGACAGCATAATAACCTCTAAGAGCAAATCCATACACAGAAGTCTTTTACTTTAACAAGATATTATTACTAGGGCTTTCAAAAGGACACCAAGCTTTCTGCAAATAGCAAAAGCAAGAAAAGCAAAAATACACAATCTTTTTGAATAATAAGCTTGAAAAGTTCATCAGAAATGCATTCCAGCTAATAAAGCCCTGTGATCTCATCAGCACTGGGGGACAACAAACAACAAACATGAGTAAGTTTCAACAACAGATACAGACATTACGGATGTGAATAGCCTCTCCTCATCCTCTGAAGTATGTAATCCCAGGAAAGGAAAAACAGTAAAGTATGGATTTGTTAGAAACTGAAGTAAAGTAGAATTTTAAAATTTTCAGTTAATATAAGCAAATCTTAAGGATTTGTCTTCTACTCTTAATATATGTTTTGGTCACATGATTTTGCAATGGGTCTGATTTATAAACTCACATTTTATTAATAATATACCTTTCCTGATTTGCTGTGGAAAAGGGGTTTATGTCCATGTTTAAATGTGTGTGTTTATGTCCATGTTTAAGTGTGTGTGAGAGGGCTTTTTCTCCCTGGCCCAAAAGCTTTAAAAATCTGTTCTTTTCAATCAAATTTATATCCAGGATAGGGGTAATAGGATCTGGACTTACATAACTGCTACAAACAAATCTTCCCAACATTTAGCATTTTGGCAAGACTATTAATGTTTTGTTAATAAGAATATTCCTATCTGAACTGGTTGTTTATTTCAATGGAATTGTGTTTCCACTAGGGTGCACATTCACATCCAAAATCTCATATAATATACATATTACATTATGAATATAAGATACCCCTATTATTTGTAAAGGAATATAGACTATTCATACTACATGTGTAAATTTTGTTATAAAATACCTCTTTCCTGATATTGACCAGAAGTCATGAAGCCACTTACAAACATTTGTTGTACTAATACAACATTTTCTTCTGTTATTTTTATGGCAATAATCACTGAACAGCAAAAAACCCATAAGTATTAAGCATTGTCACATAAATTGTCACTATAAGTACATAAACAGAAAGATGCAAATAATTTAATGTGCAAATCTAGTGAACACCAAGACATTTTGGCCAAGAATAGATTGGACAATTATACATGCAAAAGGTTGTCTAAACAGACTTTGCCTATGGAGAGAAGTTTGGTGTTTCACAAAATTTCCCTTCTGATATATGATGTTTAGACTCACCACTGAACATTTCATCCAGCCCACAAACATGATTTATACTGTGCTGTTCATCTCCATTTGTTAGAATAATGCTTGCTATATCTCTAAGGTCTTTCACCTTCTGAATGATCTTTCACAGGTGAATGAGATGACTAATATAACTTACTGTGTCTAGAAAATAATGCTGTAATAAATTATAGACCTTGCAGCATGTTGGGTTAAAAAAAAAAAAAAAAAGATAAGGTTATAGATAAGCAAGTATAGGAATATTTGCCAGCAGAAGAAGAACTATAATGAAATAGAAACACCCTGCTTTTCACCCTGGTTTGAAACTGAATTGATCTAGGAAAAACTCCATGTTTGATCTGAAGGCTTGTGGATGTTGGCTATTAGATAAGTTGATTGAACTGAAATCTCCTATACATGTGTGTGTCTGTACACGTACTTTTTATGTGTATATGTATATGTGTGTGTATATATATATACACATATATATACAGAATCAGCTGTAATAAGCATATACATTTACATTTCTGCTAGGATTTAAGTATAAATGCTCATCCCTAAGAACAATTAATTTAGTTACAAGTTAGCCAATATGGTGCCCAAGCGGGGCCAGCAGAAGAATCCAGGAACTACAGGCCTGTCAGCCTGATCTCAGTGCTGGGCAAGGTCACGGAGCAGATAATTTTGAGTGCCATCATGTGGCATGTACAGGACAATCAGGTGATCACACCTAGCCAGCATCAGTTTGTGAAAGGCTAGTCCTGTTCAACCAACCGGATCTCCTTCTATGACAAGGTGACCTGCTGAGTGATGAGGGAAAGGCAGTGGGTGTTGTCTGCCTAATTTTAGGAGAACCTTTGACACTATTTCCCACAACATTCTCCTGGAGAAACTGGCTGTCTCTGCCTTGCACTGTTCACTGCATAAAAAATTGGCTGGATGGCTGGGCCCAGAGGGTGGTGGTGAATGGAGTTACATCTAGCTAGTGGCTGGTCACTAGTGGTGTTCCCCAGGGCTCAGTATTGGGGCCAGCCCTGTTTGATATTTTTATCAGTGACCTGGACAAGGGGATCAAGTGCACTCTCGGTCAGTTGTAGATGACACCATGTTGGGCAGGAGTATTGATGTGCTGGAGGCTCTGCAGAGGGATCTGGGCAGGCTGGACAGATGGGCTGAGGCCAGTGGTAGGAGGTTCAACAATGTGAGGTGCTGGATCCTGCATTTGAATTAAATCCATGCAGTGCTACAGGCTGGAGCAAGAATGGCTGGAAACCTGCCCAGAGGAAAAGGACTTGGGGGTGCTTGTTGACAGCCACTGAACAAAAGCCAGCATTGTGCCCAGGTGTCCAAGAAAGTCAGTGGTATCCTGGCCGGTATCAAAAATAATGTGGCCGGCAGGATAAGCACAGTGATTGTCCCTCTGTACTCAGCATCGGTGAAACAGCACCTGGAATCATGTGCTTGGTTTTGGGACCATCAAGAAAGACACTGTGGTGGAGAATGTCCAGAGAAGGGCAAAAAAGCTGGTGAAGGGTCTGTAGCACAGGTCTGATGAGTAGCAGCTGAGGGAGCTGAAGTTGTTTAACCTGGAGAAAATGAGGCTGAGGGGAGATCTTATTGCTCTCTACAGCTACCTGACAGGAGGCTGAGGCAAGGTTGCGTTGGTCTCTTTTCCTAAAATAACAGGCAATGGGATGAGAGGAAATGGCCGCAAGTTGTGCCAGGAGAAGTCTAGATACTAGGAAAAAATTCTCCACTGAAAAGGTTGTCATACATTGGAACAGGCAGCCCAGAGAAGTGGTTGAGTCACCTATCCCTGGAGTTATTTAAAAGATATGGGGATGTGGTGTTTAGGGACATGGTTTACTGGTTGACTTGGCAGTGCTGCATTAATGGTTGAACTCAGACAATTAAGAGGTCTTTTCCAATCTAAAAAGCTCTATGATTTCATTTTAAAAAAAGAGCTCCTATTACTGATGATGTGCTTGATTATGTTTTATATTAAAATGTGGCATACCACTCATTCACAGAAATAAATAGTTGGATTTATTAAGATGGTTTTATTTTCTTATATACACACTAAAGAATAATAGTCCTATCACTGAACTGAGGGTTGTTTAGAGCAAAGTGTACCTTGTCACCCTTTTTTGTGCACTCTTTGATTGCAAACTTTCCATTTTTCCTCAAAAATTATGGTAAGAAAAGCAACAAAGAGCTTTACTGAACCTGGAAATAAGAAGAAAGAACACATTATTACTTCTTTAATCTAAACCATAGTTTGCCACACGATTCAGTACTAGAAATCAAGCAGGAGTTATTGTCAAAAAAGCTGGCACTGAGAGTTATTATAGTGGTATATTTCTGGAATAACCAAGTCAATGTACATTGTTCACTTTGCTGTAACAATCAAGGGGTGTTTTCTTCTGCTTCATCATTCTTGCTTTAGTATTTGTGTGGTCAGCCAGAAAAGTCAACTGATCCAGCTGAAAATTATCCCTAAGAAACATATCTGTCCACCTATGTGTGGTGTGAAATTTGTCAATGGATCAGATCCCTGCTCAGCTAACAGTGTAGTCTAGCAGCTGTGCAAGAAATGATGTGGGAAGACATAACCAAGGGCAGGAAGGTGAGACAACTTGCTCTTAAGCTGACTTAAATCAACTGTGAAATTGTATCCCCCTTATAGACCTGCACTGACTGAATGAAGTTCAGTGTGAGAGATGAAATTAGATTTCATAAATGCACCCAAAACTCAGGTACTGCTTCCAAAGGTGGAATATTTATATTTTCATCCTCATTCATACACATTTTGAGGAAATTTTTTTCACTATGTTCTTTTCACTATCAAGAATATAAAGATGGAACAGCTACTTACAATAACTACTTACCTCAAAGTGACATCAGATAGGAAGTCAATTTAATTTCTTGCAATCTATACTGGGGAATTCAGAATGATAGTGAAAATTAACTGATCTATCTTAAAATTATATCGTCATAATACCCACAGGTATTATGCAGACAGGGAATTACTTGCATCTTTAAAAGTGTGTCACAGTTTATTCTAGAGAGCATGTTACAGAGACCTGGAAATCTTTCTTCCATAAAAAAGCAACCAGGGAAATCACTGCATTTTTGTTAGTTGAAGCTGTAGTCAAGATCACTGGAAAATCACGGACAGAATAAAACAATGGATATCACATAATTTCTCAATTTTCTGCCACCTGCCACTGTCCATTTGGCAGCTTCCATGGAGGGCAGCAGTTTGTGAAATGCTTGAGTCAGATGAAAACTGAAAGCACAGGAAAAAAATATATAAAGGATGATCAGCACAAAGGACAAAGAAAGGAAGGTGGTGAAATTGGAAGGACGTTGCTTTAAGAAATGCAAAGGAAGAAGAAAGAGAGATGAAAAGTGGAAGTGATACAACTACTTAAAATTGGAAGATTAAGATGGGAATATCCCTCATGATATTTTATAGCTGTATCTGAACTCACATATTCACACGTGCTTGTAAAGCCCTTTGTGCAATGTATTTGCCTTTAGAGATGAAATATTTTGTGAATGCTCCAACAACATCCATGTGGGCCTGTACGTGACAAAGGTAGGAAAGAAGCATTAGCACACACTGAAACTGTACCTCTAGGTGTACTGCGACACACATCACTCCCTTTTCCCATTGCCTGAGCAGAAAAGACCACTTTAAAAAAAGTCTTCACATTGATGAGACTCTCCACATTCAGAAATTACATTCAAGAACTATGCAAAATGCTCATGTGAAAAGCTTAGGGCTTGAAACACCTATAAAACAGAAATACAAATACCACAAGAACTGAATTCTAAATAGATTGTGAAAATGCTTTTTGTCTTAGTTAGACTGAAAATTCAATGTAAATTTTCATTGTGCCTTTATTTCTGGATTTAAACTTTTGCTTTAAATTAGATGTTCACAGACTAGAATGAGCTCAGCCTTCAAGAAATCCTTAAAACCAGAAAATTATGAGATGGTGACTGTTTTCTTGTTCTTATAAAATTTATGTACTTAATAAAATTTGCTATTAAAATATACATTTTACTGGCTCAGGTTCAGTTGAAAGAATTTCATTTTCTTGAGCATGTCTCGTCTCTCTGGATTCCTGTATTCCAAGAGCAAGACTTCCAAGCTGAGACGTATTGGCTTTCTCTCCAGCTAGTGCAGGGAAATTCCAGAAACAATTAACCCTGCTTTATTTAGAATCAAATTAATTGCTTTCTTGGAGTGTCTTCCCTACCTTTCCCACAGCTTACTGTGAAAACTAAAAATGTCAACAATTTAGCCAGCCAATGTTAGTTGCAGTGAATTTAAACTTTAAACTCTCAGCCAGAGAACTAACACACCAAAATGCAGAGTGGAGATCCTGCAAAATGTGTCTTAAACCTCTAACTAATTTGCATTAAAATACTTAAGGCTGCTATATGACACTATCTACACGTCTGCATTTGTAACTCCTGCCTAAAACAGGAATTAAGAAACAAGATACCGTTCTGCCTGAGTGCCCTGTGAGGCTTTTCTTGGAAAGACTGCTGTACAGCCTATGAGATCGAGTTCTACACAGAATCTGTTTGTAGTTGCCACAGCTTTTTAAAACATCACCAGAAAAGGTTGATTTATCCTCAGTTTAAGTACCAAGAGGTTACAGTAGTCCCGTGGGAATAGGGAAAGAGATGGTCTCAAGCCTGATGCTTTCGTGCTTCAGGAAACTGCCCCTGCAGTCAGGCTGCAGGCTAATGCAGGCAGAGAGAGGAGGAAACATCCACACACCAAGAAAGACACGTGTCTACATAGCAAGAAAAGGAAGGTGGTATTTGTTTGTTTTCTTCTTTTTTTCCTTACTTCCTCCCTAATCTTTCCTGATTCCACATTAGCCATACAAAGAATTCATTCAATAACAGCAGCTAGAATAATTTGTACATGGTGACAAAGACATCTGAAAAATTTCCCTGGGACATATTAATCTTACTTTTAGGAATAATTCCAAAATCATGTGTGAGACAATTGGTGTACTTCTTGCGCAATAGACAACTGCAAACTGCAGGGTAAATAACTGTATCCAGGATCTCTTGATCCCAAACAAACAAGTCGATCTGGCCTCTTATTATATAGGAATGATGAAGTATCTCTAGTCTTTTTTTTCCCCCCACTTGCCAAAATGTTGACAGATTGAGTCAATTAATTCTTATTCAAACAATGTTTCCTGTAGAAAAGCCCTGTTACAGGCTTCCTCTTTCTGTATAGCAGTCAACACACTCTGTTTTACTTTGTGATAAAAACAGAGAAACCAAAGAACCCCGAAAAGTACACTGCACAAAGATAAACAGAAATAGAAGTAAACCAATCCACCTGCTTTTAGTCTGCTAAAATTGAAACTAAAATCCAACTCATCAAATGTAGATGCAAAAGTTGCTAGCAACGGAGGACAACTGAGTCCAGTTCAATTCAGCAACCTAAAGACCACCAATCCTGCTGCCTTCAAGTCTTAGCAACTGAAACTTGTAAAAACATTCCTGTTCCAAATCGTTAGCAGTGGAGATAATTGTAGGGACATGAGTCTGAATTCCTTGTGGCGTTGAATGGCAGTCTTAGAATTGCTGGTCTGTTTACTTTCTTGGCTGCAGAGTTAATGATATAGACAGCTGAACAATTGGAAAGGAATTGAACTGTATATTGCAAGGTATTTCTCAAGTGCCAGAAGGATAGATGACCCTGCTGTGCTTTCATTTTCTATCCACCCAAAATTATTTTTCCTGAAAACCTCCTACCGATCTTATGCGTGCAATAGATCCAGTTTCCTTTCCTTCTGGGGGTGTCCTTTGAGGTGCCATTTCACATCCAATTTGTGATACAGAACTAACTTGCTGTTGTGAAGGCTGGTGTTCCAACCTCTCTCAAAATATTGCAACAATTTATAACACAGAAAGACATTTGAAATTTAGGAGAAGACAAAAATAATTTAAACTTATTGTCATGTGAGGTGTTTTTTTCTTCTCTCTTAACACCAAAACAGACCCAAAATATAGAAAGTCTGGGCTAAAAAGCAGAAAACCTGAGGACACACTTAAGGGTTCACAAAAACCCTCCTCCTGAACAGACTTCCTAATTCTCTGTTACATTTCATGGATCAAAGAACATAATGTGCCAAAAAAGAAGCAAAATGCGCTTTGCACAGCCATTCCAAGGCAGAAATTTTGTGCATATGTGTCCCTTCAGGGAAAAAACATGTACAGTAGGATTTTTCCTTTATTTCTTATTTGCCTACTGTCAGATCAGAAGCTTCAGTTTCTCAGACTGTTTCAAAAATCCTCTGTATTCCTCCAAAAGCATATGGAAACTCTCAGATATAAATTTAAGAGCTTTTATCCAGTTCTTGTAAGAGTCAGGGATTAAGTATCTCTCTCTCATCCTGAAGAGTCTATCAGGTAGACTATACAAGTTGCTTGGCAACCTAACCCAAACAAGAGTCAAAGACAAATAAGAGCAGATAATAAATTTCTGGGAGACCAGGAATGTGTATGCCTATAATGTAATAATAATAAAAAAGTAATGGCCACTAGCTCTTTTCGTGGAAGCCAGTATGAGATCTCACATGATTACAAATTGAACTAATTTAAACTGAAAAATGCATATTATTTAATTTGAATTTATGTTGGAGGGAGTGCAAAATAGCAGACACATTGATTTTCACCCTTTGGTTGTGCCTTACAATTACACTTTCAGAAAAGTAAGCTATCACTACAGAGATAAAACATTCAACTTTCAAATTTTGTCAGCAATACTAGAATCTTACTGTACAAAATACACACAATTTAAAATTTTCTACTTTTTTCTCATTTCACTTTCAGTTTCAAAACAAGCTGCAGTCAAAGAAACATACTGCCTGGAACAACCTAAAGACTGGAGTAAAGAAATCTTGTTGAAAATGTAATTCTAACATTTCAGAGTAAATATGTGTTTTTCAAGAAAGCGTATCCTCTTCCAGTACAGAATTAAATTTTTGAATCATAGGTTATGACAATTAACATTGGAGAGCAAATTAACATTCCAGTTAACATAGAGAGTGAATTTTCCCTAGCCAGCCAACCAGAATGAGGCATAAATTTCATTTCGATGAGGAAATTGAGAGGATAACCATTAAATAATATGGACTTAACTATTGTTAAACATCACTAAAGTTCTCAATATTTTAGATTTAATTTTAAGGACACAAGATTGTTTATAGTAACTGGGACCTGAGCCTAGGAAGCCCAGCAGCTTGTCTCCAGTGATGGCCAGTAGCAGGTACTTCGGGAAAATGTGCAAGAAAACAGCAAGTATTTTACCTTTGTGTATTTTTATACTTTTCAGATAAAACAAGGGACTAAGTCAGAAATTCAGCTTTGACCACGGTTTTGGCTCCTTCCCCAGTGCACTCAATCTTATTTAGTAAGCTCTTGCACAACTTCCGCCACCCTCCCCAGCTTAATTGCTCCCTCTCCGAAAGGTTGTTTCTCCTTTGTGATATCTGCATGGTATCGGTATGTGTTCTTCAGTTTTGTGTGGTGAGGAACAGTGAACAGTCATTCCTTAGTAGCTTTTCCTTGCCCTGCATGATTTAACTGGTATCTACTCTAAGACTGTATTGCTTTTTTCTAAGCAGAAGACACCTATTCTTCCTAAACTCTGCCAATGTCCTGTTTCCATTATCTGCATATTTTCTAATTTCTCCCTAAGTTTCTCCCTAAGAGAGAGCAACAAGAATTTCATGCACTATTCATAGATGGGGATTTATAGTAGATTTTTACAATAGTATAATGACAGTAAAACTTCTACTTCGTTTCCATTTCCTTCCTTCGTAATTCTTTATGTTCTGTAATTTTGCCTCACTTCTCCTGACTACCAAGTTGATATTTTTGGGAGTTATATACTGTGATAATGCTAAGCTTTTCTGAGTAAGTAATATCAAATTTAAACCTTGCCATTACACAGATGTTTTTGTAGCTATACTTTTCCACATGAGGCACTTTCTGCTCAGTGATACTGAGTTTCGGGTATTATCTTGCTGCCTACTTCACCATATATTAAGAAAAGTTCTTGGACTTCTCACTTTAAATTTTATAAACAAGTTCTTAAATTATTCTTTGTCATCTGCAACTTTTACATCCAATTATTTTTTTCCCTCAGTATATTTAAGATTCCTTCAGGTTGTAGAAATGTTAGGCCAGGTTTGGAGTAAAGCTGCTTATACATGCCATTGTTCTGGATATTGAATGTACATCCCTTTCCTTTGTATCCTATTTATAGATGGCTTGCCAGTCTGTAAGAGCGCCTCTTATCATAGAAGAAAAAAAATTAGGATTTTTCTAAGAGCCTTTGATGAGGATTCTTCTAGAAAGTTAACACCAGTATACTAGACCATTTGTGATGCTTGCCTGTTGAGTGCTTTCTCTTTTTTAGCCTTATTAGTTGCAGGTAATCTTTTATTATTGTGACCATTCTCACTTCCTTTGTATCAGAAAAGTTATTTGACCAACTGATATTTTACTCATTAGAACTGGAAACCTGTGTTTTCTGACAGTTTTCTATGAGAAGGCCAAGATTTAAAAAATCCAGCTGGTGATGGGAAGTTTAACCTCATGATTGCAAACATAGGACAATTTAGGAAGGTGACCGTTCAACAAATAGTTGCAACTTACCCCATCCTAAGGTACAAGTCTTGAACAAGTCAGATGAGTCAATCATTAAAAATGCCTGTTTTTTTATCCCCTACTAACTGAAAAAAGAGCTTAGATGATGACCTTAGATGTAAAAGTCTACAGATATAAGGGGATAAAAATACATCCCACCTTGCTTGTCTAGACACAGTTTGCATGAGGAGATAACATGTTTAGGGCATATCTCATGTCAAAGGTATCAGCTCTCTTTTGCTTGCTTGGAATGAAGAAACAGATAGGAAAATCTACAAGTATATGAAATTTGTATGGGGTCCATTAAAGTAATCTGGAAGTTTGCAGTCCTTTTGATTTTGTGGGAGGGAGAAAAGAGTGGGAGAACAAAAACTGAGGCACATTTGAAATGGTCTGCTTGTAAACCTGTCAGGAATCCATGTATGACATTACCCTATACTAAAAGGTGTGGGGGACCTGTTTTTATTGGGTTTTTGTTTGTTTGGGGGGGGTGTATATTCTTTGACTAAAAAAAATATGTATTTGTTTTTAAAGTTTCTAAAGGCTATCATGAGTATGGAAGGGCAGATACATCATCTCACATGGATTGCTTAATGCAGGCAATATTGTAAACAGCACTCTAGGGAAAGGCTTCAGAAGTGCATTTAATTGCATTTTCCACTCCTTGTAGCAGCAAGGGATTAAACTGGGACAAAATGTAATGGAACCAACTCTTTCCTATCTGCTTAAAGAAAGGCAGGAAGCTAACTGAAAACTGTGTTTATTAACTTGCTACAGAAAAAAAAAGCCAATCCAAAATTAATGAATTTATAAGCCTTTTACTTCTCATGAATAATGGAAAATTCTTCATCTGGAATCTAAATGAGCTTTCTGAGAGGTTAAGAAATGAGTATTGGAACCTACTGCATTTATTTACAAGTGCTTAATTCTCACAGCTTGATGAATCTAAGGACATTGTAGCATGCATATGAAATGAGAAATAATGTTCAATTAGATCTTATACATTACTCAAGGATGTAACAGGTAGTATGTGTTAGTCAATATCTGTATCTGTTTACAAGAAATACCTAACTTCTGTACTGCTCTAATGCTTGCCCATTATCTTCATACTTTCCAGAAAGCAAATTCTAGAGGTTCTTTCTGGAAGTTTTCTTCTACAAAATATGGTACTGTAAAAATTGCGTTTTAAGTCTTTCTTTTTCTGGAAGAATTCATTTCTAGATAAACAGCACAGGAATAAAATATGCCTCTTCAGGCAAACAGTGACAGTGACTGAATCTCCATCTTCAGTGTGGATCAGTGATACCTGCATGTTTCAAGATAAGAGAACTTGACAAGCAGCAACACTTTTCCACTATGAAGGGACTGATATTTCAAAAGAAACAAACAAATGACAGAGAACAACTATTTAAGATTCCAAGAAACATTTGTTGTAAATACTCATACTTGATATTATAAAATCATAGAATAATAGAACTGTTTGGGTTGAAAGAGACCTTACAGATCATCTAACCCAAACCTCCCTGCCATGGGCAGGGACACCTTGCACTAGACCAGATTGCTCAAAGTTGTTGAACTTCATGAGGTTCACACAGGCTCACCTCTCAAGCCTGTCAGGATTCCTTGGGATGTCATCTCTTCCCTCCAGAGTGTCAAGCACACCGAATATCTTGGCATTGTCAGCAAGCTGGCTGAGGGTGCACTCAATCCCACTGTCCATACCAACAGTAAAGTTATTAAAAAGTGCTGGCCCCAATACCCAACCACGCTCATCACTGCTTTCCACTTAGACATACAACTCTTTGAACGTGACCATCCAGCCAATTTTTTTGTCCACCAACTGGTCCATCCATTAAATCCATTTCTCTTTTGTTTAGAGACAAGGATGTTGTATGGGACAATATCTGACACTTTGCACAAGTCCAGGTAGAGGCCCCTTCCCTCGTGCACCATTTGCTGTAAACCCATTGTAGAAGGGCATGAATTTTTTCAGGCATGATTTTCCCTTAATAGTCATGGTGTTTGCCACCAATCACCTTATTATTTTCCATGTGCTTTGGCATAATTTCCTTGATGATTTGCTTGATGATCTTGCCAGGCACTGAAGTAAGACTGACTGGCCTGTACTTCCCTGGGTCTTCCTTATTTCCCTGTTTAAACCTGGGGGTTATCTTTCATGTTCCCTATTTTCCAGACAGTGGAAACAAGACTGGACTGCCATGACTTCTCAAATGCAATGGATAGTGGCTTAGCCACTTTCTTGGCCAGTTCCCTCAGGACTCATGTATGTATCTTGTCAGGTCCCGTGGACTTGTTCATCTTAAGGTTCCTTAGAAGTTCTTGAACCTGGTCTCCTGGAGTGGGGGAATTCTTCATTCACCCAGTCTCTGCTTTCACCTTCTGCAACCTGGGCCGTGTGGCTGGAGCACTTGCTGGTGAAGACTGAGGCAAAAAAGTCATGGAGTACTGGAGTATTTCATCCTTCTACCCATGTCCTGGGAACAGAGGTCTCCCATATCCTTTTAGAGAGGACCTACATTTTCCTATTCTTTCTTTTATTCATGATGTACCTAAAGAAGCATTTCATTTACCTTGATGTCCTTGGCTAGATTTACTTCTGTCAGTGATTTAGATTTCCTAACCAAATCCCTGACTGTTCGGACAATTTCTCTGTACTCCTCCCAGGAATTATTATTCCATGTTTTTTAACTCTGTATTCCCATGCATAACATCTCTAGAGCTGGAACACTTGACTGCCTGATTCAACCAGAGCAATTAAGAAGCACAATATTAAGGCAGTAATACAGACATCTCTGAAGTTATTGGAAATATTTCAAGGCTTAAAGTGTCATGTTATCTTGAGACTTGAGCTATCATATAAATATAAATATAAATATACAAGGATAGACATCTTGAATCAGACCAAAATTTCATCATGGTCAGAACTGAGTCTCTGGCTGTTGCCAACAGCAGAAAAGAACAAGGTAATTACGCGATGATGTTTCCTTTGTATGTCTTGTCCATTTCTGGCAATTTGTTGCTAAAGGAATTTTCGAGACAGATGGAGAATTGGGCCTGACATCCCTTCCAGAAATCAATGTCACTGCCTTGCTTTCTGAGCTCATTTTGTAACATGTGGCAAAGTCACTTCCAGCTACTTGATCTCAGAAGAGTAGACACAGCACTAGAGAAATTTAGGATGTAATGAGAACTTTCCTTGTGTAACAGCAGTGAAAACGTTAGGTGCATGGTAAGCAAGCAAAGACATCCCTTCCTACACATTTGTGGTTCCAGTAATTTATCACATCATTTCCTCCTTGTTTGTTTCATACCCTTTTTATATGACCAAGTACATTCCTATTAGGCATTACACTTTCATAAGGAGTTAACCAGTCCCAGTTTTAAACTGTCAGGCTCCTTATATGCACAGAGGATTCAATCCCTCTTCCTGAAAGCCTCTTGGCTCAGAGCTTGGAAGATAGGTTTGGTGGATTTAACAGGAGGCTAAGTTTGATGATCATGCAGCTGGTCTGCACTACTTTTCATGCTCTGACATCATCTGCTTATATTTATCTGGTCATGAAGACCTGTCTATGAATCAGGCACCCAAACAAACCAACATATAGTGAGTATTGGCAGTTGCCTTTGCAGTGATCTGCTGCCTCTGCCTACAGCTTGGTGCTTGAATGGGCATGGTCTCATCCTTATTGTGTTAGATGTCCATTTTCTTTGCCTGCTAGTTGAAAAAATGATATTTTGAGAGTTGCATTTGACCTTTGAACTTTTTTTCATTATTGTAGAGTCCATAAAAACCTGAGGTTCAAATCCTGAAATCAGTTGCTACCCGGAATAAAAAAGATTTTGAAGAACCTTTTACTCTGATTTTTAATCTTGAAAGAGTTTTATTAGACACTAACTTGCTCAGTCCAATACATTTGTAGGGTGGTTTTTGTTTTCTTTTTATAGAAAGAAGTCCCTTCTTGTTTTACCCTCACTTTTTTTCCATTCTGAATTCTTTCTGATAAGTCTGTCTTCTTCACATATGTAAAGCCTTATTTCTCTCACCCTGCCATCTTGTCAGTTTTATTTTGCCTTGACAAATACAAATGAGAGCTACTTAATATCTGAAATGGAAGAATGAAAAAAATAAAGGCAGCTTTTAAACTTCTGCATTTTGCCTGCCCTACACTCTCTCCCAGAGCTCTTCAGTGGGTTAGTTTCATTCTGCATTGAAAAATACAATCAAGTAAACAAAGCAGCACCCAATTGGATTTTTTTTCTTCACTGCTAAATTAAATTACCCAGCTGATCAGATGAAGGGAAGAAGGCTCTGGAGATTCAAGGGACTCATAAAAAAAAAAAAAAAAAAAAAAAAAAGGAAAAAACCCACAACCTCTCTCTGTTTAAAATGTAAGAGCACTAAAGCAAGCTTTTCTCCTAACTCCATCTCCAATTACTTTGTTATTCTGGTTATATTGTTTACTACAATACACCTCATTACATTGTTTAATACAAATGCACTAGGCAGTAGAAAAGAGGGTTTCTTGAGAGGTCTTGCAGCAGTAGAGGTAATCTGGACCAAAAAAGCTGATCAGCTGCAGCAGCCATGGGCAAATTAGAAACTGAGAGGAGTGGAAGACTCCTGAGCTAAAAGAGAAGCTTTGAAACAAGGAGAGACAGCAGCTTTATTAGAAGTGTTGAGCATATTCATTCTTGTTCTTGTTCACAGTTGTGACAGGATGTACTTGCAGAAGAGTTTTAAACTGTGCAGTGGCCTGCTAATTAAACACAAATACACACATGAACACTTGAATTGTCTAATCACAACTAATCTTCGAAGAAAATTGAAATCTTGAGTAAATTTCTGTTTGGCTTTCTTATTGAGGTGATCTGTAAGACTTGTTTTATTCATCTTTAAGACGTAAGACTAGATCCACTAGGAAAACTTAGTAGTTGCATTATTCTCAGTTGGAACACCTGACTTTTACTTGCCTGAATAGTAAAAGTGCCTGACTAGTAAAAACACCTGACTAGCAGAATTTTGTCATTCGTATTTGGTATCCAAATTACTTGTTCAGTACTAGAGCTAGGTCACAGAGGCCTGACGGAAGGAACTGATGAACACAAAATGTATCATTTGTAGGAGAACAGAGGGTATTTTCAGTGTGTTTCCCATTGAATCATCCCTGTGATGTTGGGATCTTTCATCTGGATGAGTGAGAAAGCAGGACCAAGGCATCCTAGACCATCTCTAGTAGATCTGTGTCCTTATATGAATCACAATGGGATTCACTTATGTCTTCTTTAGTAGGACCCTGTATAAGCCTCCCAGGTGTGAACTCTGGTGTACGTTAAAATCCTGCCCTTTCTGAGTTTATGCTCTTATTTTGACAGAATGAAATATGTCTCTGCAATAGATTTGCAGTAGCCTTACAGGGGAGTAACTAGGGTACACAATTTATTGAGGAAATACTGAGAAAGTTTTGAATAACAAAAACAAAAAGTACAATTTTCTGCTTTATTATTCTGCCTTTCTAATGTAAATTAATAAATGAAAAAAATAATTAAAAGCTATATATTCCCATATAAAAATGATGGAAGAATTGCATAAAATGAACCATTTAGTAAGGAAAAATATAAATGAAAAATATCTCATAATCACTCCAAATTCAGCTTTCCGGTTTCAAGATCTTTGATGACCTTGCATCTACTTACCATTCATCTTTGTATGGAATCCTTCTTTTTCTGTTGGATTATATCAGAAAGATCATTTGACCTAAATACAGACTTGGTCTAATTAGATGTCTCCTTTTTTCTTGTTGTTGTTGTTTGTCTGTTTGCAGTGTGTATGTTTTTGTTTGTATGTGACTTTCTGTGCTTTGAGTCCTTGGAGTGATGAACGTCCATTATTTTACATATTTATTTCCTTAAAAACAGAATTATAACAATACATGCTTGCTCTCTTGCTCCCCCTTCCTTTGTATCTTTGTGCCTTTTTCTCTCTCCATCTGGGCTCGTGAACAACATAGTCAGCAAAGCTCACAAGATTGTAGCAGAAATATCATTAATTATAGTCTCTATAGTCCCTTTACAACTGAAGAGAGAAATAGGTTATTTTAAAATTCTTTCTGTGTGAAAAGAAGTTAAAATTTTGAATGTCTATTTTTCAGTGTGTTAGCATACTGAGAACAATTAAAATGTGAGATTAGTGTGTGTACTGAAATGAATCGCATCTGGCTGTATCTACTTGTCTTGACTTTCAAATACAGATTTGTAGTATATGCACACAGAACATAGAGTCAGAAAATATGTTGTAGCAAAGCTATCTATAAAGACCTGTGGCACTGAGTGGGAACTCCAACAACCTTCTGAACTGGCCATCAAGGTACTGTACATATGTGATACCTCTCCTGTGTAAAGTCAGTATGAAATTATTTCTTACTTGCAATTGTCTCCCTACTGACAGGTTTTCATGTTCAAGGAGGAAAAGGTTGCCCTAAATAAATGTAAATGTCTTAGGTCACTCTTTCCTGGACAGCTTTGAATAAGAGAACAAAAAACTCTGAACTGAAACTCGACTTTTAATGAGAACAAGTGTGGAATGGATTTGTGATGTAATATGTTAATGGGACACTGTACTATCAGACTTTGATAAAGAGGTTCCATTGAGACCAAGGAGGTCAATATCAACACTATATTTGATGGGTTCATATGTAGCTAGAATGGCCTCCTAGTAACTTGAATGAAATATTTTTGTATGAGAGAGGAACCTTGATTGTCTGTATGGGGTTTTCAGACTGAGGTACACTTCAACTAACTTTAAAACTCCTAGAAGTTGTAAGTCCAGGCATGACCTATTTGCTTAATATTTGTTTATATTCAGCAAAGAGTAAGAAGTAGTCTTAGGCTGTAGGTTATTTACATCTCTTAGGTGTTTCTACCTTGAGAACATTAGGGTGGCATGAGTCACTCAAGAAGTTTCTAGTTCTCTCCATAAGAAACTTAGGATGACTATGTCAGCCCACAGCCTTAAAGATGCTGGAGTAAGATCCTCCATAACAATCAGTCATAAATATGCCATTGTCACTTCTGTTCCATGATTTCTTTTCTTCAGAGTTGCATGCATGAACACCTCCATGTATATCCTTCTGTGATATAGAAAGGATGCGTAAGCTGCCTCTGAATTATATAGCAATGTCAATATTGATCTAATAATTGCTTAAGAGCAATTTCTAATGTGGAGAATAGATATCTGTCTGGATGTTGTAGATGAAGGAAGGTATATTGAACATATATTCACACAGAATATCACTTTTTATGGAAGATGTTTTCTATCTGAAAACTGGCAAAATGTCAGCAGAATTGTCTCTGAGTTCAGATAAAGTGAATACACTCAAAGGATTTTATTTCAAATGGTTTTCTGAGGCATTAATGCAAATAAGGGAAAATAATGGTTATGGTGTCTTCAGTTTGTTTGTTTTTCTCTTTTGGCCTGAATTTATGACAGCTGTCAGAGAACCTTCCATTGGGAAATGAACATTTAATAACATTTCAAATGTTCCACCAAAACATGTCAAATTCTTCTAATTTCCCAACTGGATCCAGGAAGGTTTCTTAGGAAAAATCTGTTTCATTAGCAGCTGGCTTTCTGCTTCCCTGGCAGTCCCCATGGCAAGCTTCTGCAGTGCTGATAACCTGGGAAGGCCAAGGAACACTCCCTCCAGTGAAGCATTTGAGGTTCCCTGATGTGCACCCAGTCACCAGCAACCCTGAGTACCTCAGCTGGCCTTGCAGCTCCTGGAGTTTCCAGACTACTGGCCACATGGCAGAAATTGTGGCAGCAGTCCAGCTTAGATTTGAGGAAGATTGAAAACTTGTACTCAGAATAAAAAAATAAATAATAAAAAAAAATCTTTATCTTTCTTGAAAGAAAGACACTCAGGCACTGACTTTCAAGGAGAAATATCTATATGGTGTTCAGATGGCCTTCTTCAATGGATAGGAGCAGCCAACCATGTAGCAAAATGATACAGGACAGTAAAAGGCTTTTTGAACAACCTTCTTTTGGTTACAGGGAGGAAAAGCTGAGTCCTGACACCTGTATTTTGCACTTTTGTGAGATAGTTCTTTTCCAGTTTATGATCCCAATCTGATTAGGGAAAAGTTGCAGGCTTAACGGTTTATTTGGTTCAAACTGATGAGCAATTCATTGCAGATTTGGCTCATTTTGAATGGAACATTTTAGAACTGAAGAAGTTGACTTTCAGATGGAGTAGGGAGGTAGACTGGTAGAGATGTTTGTTAAGACCTGAGTAAGGATCTGCTGCAGGCAGCATCGTTTACTCAGCCCTGCTACAGCTGGAAAAAGATGCACACCTACAATTAGCAGGAGGTCTTCTACAGCAGTAGAATTGCATCAACTATGCAGAGGGTGGCATTGCAGTCTTTTAGTCAAACTGACACAGTTAAAGTTGTACAAGTGAATGTGTTTGTGGGTGCTTAAAGTGATACAGTCCTATACTAATTTCAGGCAAGTCCTGGGAAGAGTCAAAAATTTGAATCAAGTAACACACTTGCAGAGTCAGTGCAGCAGTCAGGATTGATCATAGCTGAAGAATTTCAGGGAGATGCACCAGACAGATTGTGGAAGATCAGCTAAATAAAATGCCTAGCTAAAGATGACTTGTCTTTTCTGGAAAGGTCAGGAATAAACTACAGTTTTTGTGAAGAGTAAAACAGAGCTAGGAAAATTGGTGTGAAGAAGAGAGGATGAAAAGCTAAGAAAGTATACCCTATTCCCCAGCTTCTTCTGGGACGAGATTTTGTACTGTACATGTATTATAGCTCTACTTGAAATAGTTCCCTGGAGGTTGGGTTGAAAATGAAGATATATGTTTCAAGGCAAAATGAATATGAAATATTCTTGCTTTGTAACTGGAAGCAAACATCTTAATTAGATTGCAAACAATCTAAAAAAAGTGATAAATTAAACAGTCTCTCCTTTTTTTTGGTGACATGTGTAAAATATGGGCACAGAATAATCCAATTACAAGCACTTTCAAATTATTGGGTTGAGCTGTTAGTGAAAAAGGATGCATAATTTTCATACTATAAAGGAATGTTGTCACTATGGTCTTCATCCTTTTACTTTAATATCTCCTGTGTAATGATAAACAAAGATCCAAAGATGACACCAGCACTGC
Source organism: Pseudotriccus pelzelni (assembly GCA_035584735.1). Taxonomy (NCBI): domain Eukaryota; kingdom Metazoa; phylum Chordata; class Aves; order Passeriformes; family Tyrannidae; genus Pseudotriccus; species Pseudotriccus pelzelni. Next base: position 80,007,958 of record JAWMRA010000001.1, read on the forward strand.
TGAAACATACAATATGGGTGTCTAATATAATTATAATTAACAGTTTCCATTCATTTGCAAGATATACCCTGATGGCATTGCTCAAGAGAGGGGGAGCATTAGTGGTAATTATGCTTTGACTTTGTAATGTTGGATTGAAGTGATGGTTTCTGACAAAATCAGAAATGAATGGTTGTTCTGAATAGTGTAACAACACTGCCATCTAACAGCTCCTACAGAGAATTACAAGTTATCAACAGTGAAAAATAACTCAAACTCATGAATCTAAAGCGTCCTGGTATTTTTTATGGTGACTGCATAAAGATAATCTCATTTTTTAAAATCAGTAACTACCTGATCTTGCTTTTTTAAGTAGTAATATCAAACCTTTGTACTTCTTCTGAATTTGACTGTAAGAAGGGAAATTTAGCTTGTCTTTGGATGACAGAGGGGAATTTAAAACTGTAATGGAAATGTAGTTGACTTTGGAAATTTGGTTTGTCCAGGGACAAGACAAAAAACAGCATGTGAGTTGGGGGCAGTAAAAAGCCCAAGAAAACAACAGGCTTCATGATCACAGGAGTTTCTACACCAAATCACACAACTAGACTACAGGTCTCCTACCTTGTACCTAACAAAACTTCAGAAGGATGTTGAAGAACACGTCATATAAAAAATGGTAAATATCTAACTCAAAGTGTCATTCTATAATGTTTTGTCTTATCTTTATGCTACCTCATGTTTATTGAGGTGATCTCTTTATTACTGTTTTTTCACATCCTGCTAACACTGCTGTTTCTGAAGGTGACTTTCACCAGAAAACAGAGCTCTGAGTACAAAAATCTCTTATTTCCATGCTCTGAATCAGATGTCCTTCAAATATATAGAAGTGTGGATTTTTTTCCTGTAACTGTAACTGGTATCAGGGCTTCCAACAGTACTTAATCGGCTCTCTTTTTTTTTTTTCCCCTGATGACTTTTTGTATTATTTCTAATTATTTAACTTTTCTTTTGCAGAGATTCTTATTGCATCTTTAATTATTTTCTTAATATATATATATATTTTTTTTAAGACAAAAAAAGTGAAGCATAATCAAAATACATGACTCCCATTGTGACTCCAGATTAGGTAAAATCAATGCATTCTTTACATCTCTGCTTTGTTGTCTTGTTTTCCAGTTATTTATGACACAAGGAAGTATAAGACAGTTTCAAGTGAATTTAAAGGGATGGGAACTAAGACTTAAAGATCTACAGCTGAAGATTGAGATGCAATAGACCTGGAAGAAAAACAAAATTAAATAAAAGTTAAGGAAGTTTTTCTTTTGGTTCAGGCAACTTCTCCTTCTAAAAGTCAGTGGGGTTTAAGATCTTAAAACACTTAAAACACACATACAAACCAGAGCTTTCCACCTTTATTTTTCAGCGTGATGTTGAAGTTGAAAGTCAAGGTGCTGTTACAGGGCTCTCCGCTCTTTCAGTGCCAAATAACATGAGAGGGAAAGGGCAGAACCTTTTTCTCTGCCTGCCATTGATTTGCAATATCTTCCTCAAAGCCCTGATAGAAAAGAGCGAAAAACAAGTACTTTAGGCTGATTTTTTTATTAAATTAGATATTTTACTTGAGTAGGAAAGGCAATTTAAAAATTCATATAGATTTTTTGCAGGAATGTTGACTATGGTCGCTCTCCATAAGGCTGAAAATACCACACTGAAAATAAGCTATCTACAGGCTCTTCAAGAGACAAAGTACATCTTTCAGCAGAACATATTTTTTTCAAGGTTAGCTGCTCAAGACTTAATGAGATGAAATACGTATTTAGGAGCATGAACATGGTTTCATCTAGTTTCACCCATGGCAAACAACATAGTATAATAGTCACCATGGAGATACCTTTTTCTGCTTTCTGCTTACAGCATATTCTCTGTCTGCAGCAGCTGCTTCAGAAGAGTTGATGGAGCAGGCTAAGTTTATGAAAGTTTATGATTGCCACCTGGTGGCTAGTAAAGAAAATCAATCCGTTTTTGGAAGCCCTGGGATTATTTATAAATAGTATTGAAGCCGCTGGATTCAAGTAATATCCTGAGGAAAGGCCAGCTGAAATTATGCAGAGAAATGTATGCAAAATTTTCATTCATTCTTTGCCTCACATTTTATTGTTTTAAAGAATATTTAGATGTGAAAAAGAAACCAGTATATTGAACACAGGAGCTGAGATTCAGTCAATATGCTATTCATGAGGGGCTCACTGAACTACTTTCCATCAGCATACATGGACAGATTTTTCTTAAACAGCTGGGGTTTGCCTGTAGTGAAACTTATTTATAAACAGTATCACTGTTTATAAACAATCAAAACCAACAATAAACCTCTGCAAAGTTCTTTTCCTGCTTTACTGTGCATCTTACATTTACAAATTGATTCTATAGGGATTTCTGTTATGGAAATAACAAACAGAGCAAAAAAAGAGCATATGTTGTAAAATTTTAAAATGCTGGGTTACCAATTTCCCTTCTGGTTTTTGATGAACTTGGTATCAGTGACTATTCAGGCTTACTGTAGTGAAAAAGTAGAGGAAAGTGCATTGTTAAGTCACTAGCAAATACCCGGTTTTTTCAAATAACAAGCTAATGGTATTTTAACTAAAAGAAAATTAAATTCATGACTCTCATATCACTAAGCCATTTGAAAGTAGACAGAACTGGCTAGAATTTTTTTTCTCCAGTGATTTCAAAAAAAAAAAAAAGCATTCTAGTTTAAAGAAAAATTCTGAATGCAAAGTAAAATGTTGGGATTTGAAAATCCTGTGGTATATCTGACTCTACTTTCCTTTTTTCTGGACCATGTGTCCTGAGCAGGCACATCCCTGGGGGATCACCTCTTGGAAAAAGGAGGTAATGAGTCATGAAGTCCCTGGATGTGATGGATGATGTGAAATATGTTACAGAAAGATCCTGAGACTTGGAGAAGAAAAAGTACATGAAGGAAGCAAATTTATCTGCTCTCTTGACCATTTAATTATTGTTCCCAGTCTCTTCTTTTCTGTTCCCATTAGTTTGGAACTGTAAACATGTCACACACAGTGACAAAAGAAGAAAAAGGTTAGGGGGACTGTGTCCACTAGCCTGAAAGTGAGGGCGCTTGCATGAAGGATACACATCTCAGCCATAGGAAAAGATTAAACCACCATCACCTATGTGCTGCATACTTTTAAATGACTTTATTCAAAATAAGTATGAGATTGTGCAGTAATATAAGGAGGGCAAGAAGAAAGAAGATGAGAAAGAGAATTAAATCACCACCACTACTCCCAATGTTGGAAAGATGGTTAAATATCTTCTCCCTCATTTCAGGTCAATACTTCGGCATTTAGAGAAAGGACACTCCCATAAAGAGAGGAATTATATTTGATATTTTGTCATATATTTTCCCTTCAATATTGAATATGGTATCCAAATCCAGGGGATTAAATTGTTGAAAAAATATGAAATTATTATGCCTATGGAGAAGAGGGGAGATTTGTGTTTCCTCTGAGTAGCTTAAACGGTTTTCTGAGTATGTTTATCTTCAATGAAAAACTTTATTTTCCTATATATTTTATAGATTCTGTTTATCTGACTCAGAGAAGTAGATTTGCTGTAGAGCTGGTAGTAGATGTCAGCTAGGCACTGCACGCTTATAATGTATAGATTAATGCATTTTACTTAGAGTAGAAATTTATTTATTCTGTTTTAAAATTTGGCACTTCAGCCACATATTTTAAGAAGTGAAATGAGATCTGAATTATAAACAAGACAGAGCACCAACACCTAAGTGAGAACTTAGATGCCCTTCTGAATTTAAGTTTTCTTTATTTCAAATTTTCTCCAGGTAGCTTTCTGAAATATTCCATGGAAGCCATGGCTTCTCTGAAGTATCTGAAGAGTAGCATAAGTACAGTAAAATTGTCCTTGTGAAAAAATTTTACCTGATAATCTTTACTAAGTCCCTGTTAGATAAAAATAATGCTCAGGTGAAGAAGTCTACGCATTTGACAAGGAGATGTATTCCTATTCTGGAAAGATAAAGATTTCTAGGAGTGCAAATGTTTCAAACTACTGAACCTCAAGGCAGGGACTAGGGGAGCAAAGCCCCACCCATCATGAGTAAAGATCAGATTCAAGACCATCTGAGGAACCTGAACATGCATAGGTCCATGGGACCAAACAGATGTATCCCAGGGTCCTGAGGGAATTGAATGATGTAGTTGCCCCTCTCCATGATATTTGAAAAGTCACAGCAGTCAGGCAAGGTCCCAGTATCTGGAAAAAAGGGAAATGTCACACCCATTTTTTAAAAGGGTAAAAGAATACCCTAGGAACCACTAACCAGTTAGCTTCACCTCTGTGCCTCGTAAAATGATGGAAAAGATCCTCTTGGAAGTTATGTCAAAACATATGGAAGACAGGGAGGTGATTTGAGACGGACAATATATCTTCGCTAAGGAAAATCATGCCTGATTAATCTAGTGGCTTTTTATGATACAGTAACTGCATCAGTGGACAAAGTAAAAGCTACAAGTATCATTTACCCAGACTTTGTAAGGCCTTTGAAATGGTACCACACAACATCCTTGCTGCTACATTGGAAAGATATGGGTTTGAAGGCTGGACTGTTAAATGGATAAGGAATTAGCCTTATGATGGATAAGGATGGTTATGTCCAAGGTTTTGCAGTCAGTAATCAAATATTCAAGTGGAAAGCAGTAACAAGTGGTGTCCCTCTGGGGTCTGTACTGGAACCTAATCTATTTAGACATAGTGGGATTGAGCCCAGCCTCAGCAAGTTTGTGGCTGACATGAAGTTGAGGGGTAAAATATGCTTGAGAGAAGGGATTCAATCAAGAAGGGCCTGATAGCCTTGAGTGGTGGGCCCCTTTGAACCTCATTCAGTTAAACAGGGCCAAGTGCAAGATCCTACACTTGGGCTGGGGCAATCCTCAATATCAACACAGACTGGTGGATACATGAGTTGAGAGCAGTCATATAGAGAAATGCTTAGGGACATCAGTGCATGAAAAATTTTACCTGACCCAGCAATGTGCTCTTGCAGCCCAAAAAGCCAGTTCTTTCGTAGGCTGCATCAAAAAAGCATGACAAGCAGGTCAAAGCCTTACTCTACTGTCATGAGATGACACGTGGAGTACTGCATCTGGGGTCCTCAGTACTAGATGGAGTGTATCCAAAGGAGCACTGCAAAAATGGTCAGAGGGCTGGAATACCTCTCCTATGAAGTTAAGATGAGAGCGTTGGGGTTGTTCAACCTACAGAAGAGATGACTCCATGGAGACCTTATTGTAGCCTTACAAAATATAAACAGGGTTCAGTAAGACTGAGAGACTGTGTGCCATGCCTGTAGTAACATCACAAGGTGAATGCTTTTAAAGTGAAGGCGGGTAGGTATAGACTGGACACAAGAAAGATTTTTTTTATGATGAGAGTGGCAAGACACTGGAACAGGTTGCCCAAAGAAGTTGTGGAAACCCCATCCCTGGAAGTACCCAAGGCTGGATGTAACTCTGAGCAATTTGGTCTAGTGGAAGGTGTCTCTGCCCATGTCAGGGGGGGTCAGATCTAGATGATCTTTGAAGGTCTCTTCCAACCCAGACTGTTCTACAGAATATTAAGCAGAAGGGTAAGAAAGTGGGCATGGACGAGGACTGGATAAGCTATATGGGTAGAACTGATGAATGCATGCTTGAAAAAAATTTCTCTTGCTTGGTCTGGTAAATGAATTTACTTCTGAAGAACGTAGTCCATCACTTTCAGTGTAGAGTATAGACTAGTATAATCGTGTGAAGTTTTATTACAAAAAGTGGAACAATCCAACCTTAAACTAAAAAAGATGGAAAATATGTTTAAAAAAAAAAAGAAAAAAGAACTACAGGGTTCTAGAAATACCCTTAAATATATATCAAAACATTAGTGAGTTTTACTTTGGTTTACACATGCTCTGTTTTCTTTTTCTCATCCCCATGTGAAAATGTCCAGCCAGAAAAAGTATTTCATCTTATGCTCCAAATTGTTTTCTTAGAAGTTGCATTTAACTGCCATTCACTTTATACTTGATGATGTTGCATACATAAAAAAAACCCAAACCCTCAGTCTCATTGCAGTGGGGGAGACCTTGACCATAGGTTTGAAACAAAGTAGATTCATCACATCTCCTCCTAAGAAGCCAGTGCCCTAATAAAAAACTGGCATTGCTAGTCATCAGATTTTAATTTATCAAGTCAGTGAAATTGGTCTCATTCACAGTGTCAGATGCTGTGGAAAGGAACAGCAAGGAAAATAATCTTGCTTCAAGACAGACATTATGATATGAAAAAGGAACTTGTAGTAAATCTGTGTGTTGAAATAGAGCAGTTAATTCACCCATTGCATGTACCTACCTGTGTCAACAGCTGGGCAGGTCAAAAAGGCGGGTGTCTGTGAAGGTGTGAGAAGCAGTATCAGGTTACATATCTGTGAGTAAACTGTGAGACTTCTGGTTTATTTTCTCACCAGATTTACAGCTTAGATTGTTACAAATGACTTTTTATTTTCACCTGTTATTTGCTGCAGTACCTTACGCCAGCTTCACTGTATTTTGATTCATGTTATCAGAGCAGTCAGCATTGATTTCCACAGACATGTTGCTATCATTTACTTCACCCAAAATAGTTCCGAAAGCATTTGAAATCTGACTTGTAAATGTCTCTGAACTCACCTCTTTAGACTGAGTTGTTGTCAATCCCTTTGTTTTGTTGTTTTGTTGTCAATCCCTTTTGAGAAGAACCAGTCCTTGTGCGACTAGACGGAGAAGTATCTAATACCACTCATACATTCAGATCCTCACTGTAAACTGCTGAATATTCCCTGGGTAATAAATGAACATGTATTTCTGTAGATGTAGCACCATTTAAATTTGACATGCACATATTCTAAAATTTAAATGCTTTTCTTTCATGGGTATTATTTTTCATTTCTTCCGGTTGTGTTTCCTTCATAAGAAATACGAGTTGAACAGCTGTAAAGTATTGATGCTGTGTTATACACAACAGTCTGGAAAAGCAGTTGAATATGAGGAAATTACCTCAATTTTTATATTTCTGTCAAGGGCATTTTATGAAATAGCTAATTGCAGTCCAGGCTAGAACACAAGTATTTGGACCTTTTCTTTTTTTTTTTCCATTTTCTTTTTCTTTTGAGAAGAAGGTTTTTAAATTTACACATTATTTAAAATCATTATTCCCCCCAACATCTTGGATTTAATTTCATTCACAAATCCCTGACCCAAAAAGTCAGACTCACTGTTTGCATCTTTAAATTTATTCTTAATATAGCATTATTTTTAGTATTTTTTTCACAATCTTCAACAGTTTCTCCTGTCATTTTGAAAACAAGTTTTTCTGTGAGTCATTGTAATAAATTATTTCATCAAAGTTCTCTGTAAAAAATTAAAGATAGTTTTAGTTGCTTAACTAAAGTAGCTATAATAATACAATATTTAATATATTATTACAATTTACAGCTTTTTTTTTTTTTTTCTGACAGGACCATATAGCCCTCTTTTCAATGCTAAGAATCATAGGACATTCCATATAGTTAAAAAACACAGATGCCAGTTTAGCCCATTTCAAATGAAATCCAGTCCTTAACTCTGAAGAAAGGAAAAAAAAAATCCAAATAACAAGGGAAAAGAAAAAGGAAACGAGATTAAACACCATTAAATAAATCTGCTTTTAACATGAGCTTTCTGTCATACAATTTGGGAATAACAGAAGAGAAGAATAATTTTCATTGCAAAACTGTCAACATAAACATGTAATTTGTAGCTGCATAGTTTAATCTGAATCTTTAAAAGGCCAGAAATCTGGTTTTGAACAAAGCAAAAGAAAACAAACAAATGAAACCAAGCAGCTTCTGAAGAACTACATAAATAAATTGTCATTAAGGGTTAATAATAAAAAATGTAATTATCAGAATTTTTAAATTTAATTTCCACTTGTGGGAGTGAAAATACTGTAAATTTTTTTTCAGTCTTTCTTCTTGTATTTATAATCCTGTGTAAGTTTTTGCATATTCAAACCCTGAATGAAACTTGTTAGAGTTCAGAAAAAGAAAGATCTATCAAATCAAAGCTCAAGGCTTTGGCTCAACGTGACTTTTGCATAGAGCTGCAGCTAATTATTTGACCAAACCCTTGGACAAACCTTAGGGACATTTCAGTCTTTCAGCTGATCATATGTTTATTTATCTTATCCGTGGGAGTTTGTCTTTGCTCATAGGGATCTTGGGCTTTCCAAATCCTCCCTGAAATCACTGAAAGGACTTGGTCTGAAACTGGAAGGTTTTGATCCATGGCATTAATCCTGGTTCCATCTAAATGAAAATCATGAATCCCATAGAATTCAGTGGACCTGTGGACTAATGATGAATAGGAAACAATGTGAGAACATCTCTCTGTGGATGAAAAAATAAATACTTTTGCTTCATTATTTGTTTTGTTTTGGGTTTTTTTAAAATTAGTTGTTTTGTTCTGGTTTTTATCCTGCATGTGTAGGAAATAGGAAATAGGAAAACTCTACCTTTTATCAAATGCATTTAATTTTCAGAGAACTACTAAGGTAAAAATATGTTCTATTTCAAACTGGTGATTCTGTTAAAGAAAGGGAAAGATGGATGGAGGGAAGGAATAGGAGAAAGACAGACAATTTTTTTTATTCTGCCTTTGTTTTTAGTGATCTTCTCCAAAACCAACAAAAAATAGTAACTATTTTTCTCAATGGTCACAGGTCTGATATCTTTCAACTGATGTAGCTGCTCTGCCTTCTTTTCAGAGTCTTCCTGGAAAACCAATTAGTAGCTGATGATAATCAAGTATCGCTACTACATAGAAACTTGGTCTTGTAAAGTGCTAGGTGCTCTTCATCATCAAATGAAATAACTAGAACTGAGCACACTTGATTGAAATCCTGTATTCCCTTTGGAAATTACAATAAAGGCTGTCAAAATTAGGTAATGCTACCAGATTATTGACTGCTTAATATATAATTTATCAACATTCCTCAGAGGAGGAAAAGAGCAACTGTCTCTTGTATGTTTGTAGTAACCAGACCTCGTATATTTTTACTAGACTAATAAATTAGTACCTTTATTTGTGTGTACTGGAGCAACACCATAAAAGAAACTAATAAAAATAGTTTTTCTTTCACATTCAGTAAGAGTCGACTGTTAATTAGAGACAGGACTGATATGCATTTAAAGGAAACTCTTTCACTGTATTCTAGATGGTGTCATGTTACCACTTCATCCTACGTCTGCAATTTATGCAAAAAAGCTGTTGGACGAGCCTCAGGCTAGTAATAAACCTTCAGAAACGTGAATCCCAGGTAGACATAGGAACTTACTGGATGCTCAGAGAATGACCCCAAGATAGCAGGACTAAAATAAGACTATCCCATTCAGTGTAGAACACTGCCTTGGGTGGTACTTTCCTCAGTAGACTCTCGGATTGTATCACTAATTCCTATCGTGATCATGCTTCATCCAGCTTAATTCTGAGGTGTATAATCACCATTTATAAGACACATAAAAGTTTGGTGCTGCAATGCTCAGTGTTGTCCTGACTAAAGATACATTCAAACAAACCTTGTAGTCTATGAATTTATATCCCTCTGCTGCCTGATTCATCCCTCTAACTGAAAGAACCCTTCTGCTTTCTTCAATTTCCCCCACTGCTGAAGACTTAATGGAAAGATTTGTATGTTTGTGTTAATGATGCCCTAGCTTGCAATCTAGTCTTCACCCAGATGTCCTTCATTTTCCACTGGAGTGGAACCCCACATCTTCTTTTCTGCTTATCCTACCCTGAACAATAAATCCCGGCAAAATCATAGAGGAGGGCAGCTGAGAGGAATAACGTCTAAAGGGCTGTAAAGAGATTTCATGAAGACTCGCTGATAAACCTCTTGCCCCTTCTGCTGAGATAGTTCTCAGTGTGAGAATAGCAAAAGGTTTTAGAGGCATACACAGCTGGCAAAATCTTCACACTTCCTCGAAAGGTTGGTTCCAAAACAAGTTAATCCTGTTTCAGCTGTTTGGGGTGTCCATCGCACATACTGCATTTAAAGCACGCTTGTGTTTCCTCTGACCTGTGTAATGGAGCCTGACTGAGACTGAAGGTGTAAACAGGGCAAACACATGCCCCTCTGAAGAAGAAACTGAATCACTTCACATGTGTCCAAGAGACAAACATGGAGAATGAGAGAGCCTAGAGATTGGACTGAAGTGCTGAAGCGGAGTCATCACTTTGAAAACAGGCTCTCCCTTAGGAACCATGACTGAGACCTCCTGTGCCACTGACACCCGCTGGAAGTGCAGGGATGAGGTCTGTGTTGGGATCTTCCTTCATAAATCAACAATTTCAAGGAAAAGTTCAGAAGACTAATAACTAAACTCATAGGAGACATTATGGTGGAAGAATAACTAAATATGCCCCTTTCTCACAAATTGTTTACTTTTTTATAATATCTATTTATACTGCTGAAATTCTACTTGGAAATTTACACTCCACAGTAAAGAATATAAATACAGTAATTTTGCTCTATTTTCTCCTTTGGCATTTTTTCCCTACAGTACACTCTATTGTAATAAATGTAGAGAACATATATTTTTGTCCCTCTCTTTTAAAATAGGACTATTTCTATACAGATCTAAACCTACATATGCTTTTTTTTTCCATCCCTGTTGTATTTTGAAGAATTAGAGCTGGTTTCTCAGACGGATTTTCTGAGTTGGTCCAAACTTTTTTCCCCCCCAGAATCACTCAAAGTAAATCTCTCTCCTTTCTTCTCCCTTCAGGGAGAGATCAAGCTTGTTATCATATGAAAAAATGCTGGAAAATACTGGACACCTAGGTGTCTTCAGTAAATGTAATTCCTCAGAGTTGCTGTAGAAGATGTTGGCAAATTAAATCCCTCAGTTGAGATGGTATGTGCTCCAGTCCTAACTTCCATCCAAAAATCTATCTTTAATGGGGATCATCATATTCAGAACTTGCCATATTATTTTCCCAAGGTTTTCTAAAATACTACTGTTTCCTGACAACTACTGACAGATGAGAAAACCTTTTTTTACCTTAGAAAGGCTATTTAATTTCATCTCCACAATGTCAAAGTTTCTGGTAGTTAGTCCTCTGTGCTCCTAGTTCAGTTTTGAAACCACTCCGAACTAATATGAGTACACAATAATAAAAACCCAGAACCATTCAGCAGTAACATGCTTTTGCCAGTCTCTTTTTAAGACTCAGTTGGCTAGGGCTGAACCCATTGATCCTCTGTTTAAGCACTATGTCCATGAGCAATTCCTGAGTAAAGGTTATGGGACAAAAAATGGAGACCTATGTGCTACCATGAATTTTTTGTAGGAGTGTGCCTTTACCTGTATCAAGGCCCACTGCAGTCAGCATGACCCTGAGCCCAGCTTGAAGCCTGTCTGCACTGGGCTTATCACGGGGCTGTGGCACTGATGGGATATACAGTGAAAGCTGCAGTAAGGACCGGGCACCTTCACAGATTCCTTGTTTAGTTGATTCTTTACATGTATCTTTAAATTTCCTAACAGAAATTTTTTTTTTCCACTTTCCTAAAAGCTAGCTCTACTCTGCAAATGAGTTTTGCTTGTGCTTTGGATAGTCACCTAATACAGATTTCACTGTTTATATTTGTGTGCATGTACATAAGCTGTCTTCAGCTCTCACATAAGCAGGTATCTTCTGTGCAGAGAGGCAATGCTTACAAAAAGGGCATTCATTATCATAACAAATACAGTGAGAGCAGAAGGCAATGTCCTTGTCCCTCAGCATTTAATAGAAAAGTATAAGCTGAGAGCCACAATACGTACCGGATGAAACCTGCCATCTCTGCAGTTTGAAATACAGCTCTCATTCTTTCTTCTTTAATCATGTAGAATAGCATTAGTTTTAACTCTCAAGAAAAAATTTCTTTGTTTGGTTTGTAACTATCGTTTCACAAATTCTTTGGCAGCTGATGACTTGTTTTCATCATTTATAGAGCTAAAACTTCATTCTAGAATTTTGTTGGTTTTTGCCTTTAAATTATGGTGTGCAGAAGGACAGCCTTCACCTGCTATGTTAAAATAAATAAAAAAAAAGAAAAAAGATACTGTCTCTTTAATGAAAGAAAAGCATTAATATACTGTATTACTGAATGCAAATGCAATAAAGAATAACATATAGCTCTGGTTATGTTATATGACATTTGGCTTAGCAGTATTAACATATTGCACAAAATCTGGATTTTCCCTATTGCAGAAAATAAGGTGATAAAAGACATGGGAAATCTCTTCAATATGATCATAAAATAAATATTATTCTTTTTTTCTTTTTCTTCTCATCAGTCATTTGCAGAAATATTTTAGTATTACTTCTTTGTTAAGCCAGCTCTTTATCATGTATGTATTAGGCATACAGTACAAGGAGAAATGGAACAAGATGGCAGTTATAGCAGTGGCAAGATGCAAATTTATTCTGGAAAAAAGTAATATGTGCACAATATCAAGCATGCTTAAGTTTGTGCCAGGAAAACTATTACGAATGAAGAATGGATGGAATGGAATTTTGCATCATACATGATTACATGTTGCTTAACTTCATAGAAGAGTCTTTGTCTACTCCTGATGTCCCAGGTGCCACCAAGAGAAGCTGCTTACCACACTGCTAGAGTGAAAATGGCAACAGATACCCCAGCAGTAGTCACCTCTGCAACATGACTCTTTGTTTCAGAAATTAAAGAATTAGACCTCAAAAAGATGACAGAAAATTCACAGACCGTTGAACCGCAGGCACTAACTCCAGGTGGGAAGAGGGGGACAAATTTATTACATGTTGTACTAGAGTAATAATTGAAAGTTTGTAATTGTTTTCTGCTTCATTTTCCCCAAGTTTAATTAGGCTACTTTATGCATGTGATGTCGTTGTCACTGTTTTTCCTCCTGTCTCTCTCGTATTGTATGACACATGACATAGTGTAACCAAGCAGTGGAGGAGTCATATTTTTTCACTGACACCACTTGAAAACCTTTTTGTAGAAAAATAAGGGATGAAGGATGAAGAAGAGCAGGAGAGAAGAAATAAAATATCTCATAGATAGATCTCTACATTAACTCACCATGAGGCAAAAGAGAAATAATCACTTTTCTTCATGTGCCAATTCAATCGGGATGAACCAGACTTGCTACTGTATTGGTACAGTCTAAAAATAGATGACAGTGAGTAATGGCGTGAACAAAAAAACCATGAGGAACATCACAGAAATGGATGTTGGATGGCCTTTGCACAGCAGAGGTAGATAAAGGTTATAACAAACTGTTTACTGACCATGTACACTTACTAGAATTAAGAGGTCAGTTGAACAAGAGCTCACCTAGTAAGAGCTTTCTCAGTAGTGTGACTCATCAGCTGTTGTACAGTACCAGACCACTGCCCAGTTATTGCTCCAAAACTTTTCAGTAACATCTTTGTCCTTTCGAAAGTCTACATTCTACCATTAGTTAAGGCTTTTTCTTTTGCATTTCTACATTTTTCCCCAATTTTTCATCAATTCACTACAATTAATACATGTGCCTCTAAAAGAAAAGAAAATAAATAAAAAGCACCATGTTTTATTGAACAAAATATAGCATGTGCGAGAAAGGGAAGGGAAGAATTATAGAAACAAACCAGTGCTGAAGAATTTTGCATTAGCTGGTGCTTTTTGTTGTTGTCATATTTGCACAGATCATTTTAGGCTCCTCAGTCCGGGTTGTAGCAAAACACTATCAAAACAAGTGCTCTTGGCAAAATATTTGAGCTTTCGCAGCTTAACATGTGCATCTTGAACCGCTTAAGCAGCATGGTTATCTTCTTTTTGTTTTTCTCCAGAATTTAACAGACCATAAAGTGTATACAAAAACGCATTACGCACCAGTGATTAAATGTTCTTACAACATTAATATTTATGAAGGGGTATTTCATAGCTAGAAAGTAGGTAACTATATTTTATTTCCTAAGAGAACATTTTCTATAGTTTTCCTTCATTTCCCAGCTACACAGCAAACATCTCTAAAGTGCACTTTCCAAGTGTAGTTAGAGAATAGGAAGGAATGTAAAGTTTTTAAAAACAGCCCTTATTAACTTTTCCTTCCATTGATTCTACTGTAAACTCTAAAAAGCCTTTTTAAAAAGCAATTTCTCATACACTCAGCAGGTGAAATGTTCCCACAAAAATAAAAGTAAACAAATTAAAAACCACCCCAAACAACGAAAACTCAGCAATCATATTACAATCTTTTCTCTTGACTACTCGTATCCTAGTATATCTTTACTGGTTTTATTGCACATTTATGAAAATGGTTGTCCTATATATTAAAAAAAAATAGTTTCTTTATCTGTGCTAACACATTCTTGTGCATCCTTAATAAACTAGAGTAACTTTCAATAACATGTAGATATTAGAAAAACAGTGGAATCAAAACTGAAGAGATACTTTGTATTGCAGATGCTCAAAGACTTCTAGTGTAATTTTCTTCAGATAAAAAAGAGTTGGATTTTGGAAGTTCTTAGCTTCCGTTCCATATGGAAAGCTGCTGGTTATGTGACAGCAGGAGAACTCAAAACATGATTCACAATGAATGTCAATCCTTCACCTCCAATGTGAAGGTTTCCCAACTACTCAACTCGCTGAGCATAACTGGTTTTACGTAGCATATCTAAAAAAGGCTGCTCCTGTTCAACTGACCAGTGAGAAAGGACTGGACTTCTTCAAACGGGTATTGGAGCAACAGTTTGTTATATATTTCTTTACAGGTTTTAACTGTCCGATCCCACCTTGTAAGGAGAGCACTTGTTCGTTCAGCTAAAAGGAACCCCCTTCATGCTCCTTTTGGGTTTGCTCAGTCAACTGTTTTGTGCAACAGTGGCAGAGGCACACTAGAATTGTGTACCCATTCATTGTGATTACACAGACAGAAGCAAATGTGTGTTGTCTGTGACGGGAGATGGGAAGGGGAAAGGAGATGAATGGTTCCCATGGGTAAGAGGACAGTAAGGTTTGTTTGGGGTTTTTTTGTGGTTGCCTTTTTAATTTTTTTTTCTTTTCTATTTTTTGGTTCAATTTGTTTTATTGTTCTTTTTGTGGGGTTCTGTTGGGGTTTTTTTGTGGGTTTTTTTGGTTGATTTTTTCTTTTTTTTTGTCTTTTTTTTCTTTTTTTCTTTTTTTTTTTCTTTTCTGCTATGTCATGGAATCATAGCAGCCATTCCTCTAATAGAAACTGACAGGACATAAAAGACAGAACTATCAGATGAACACACACAATGACTAGAAAGATATTGACAGAGAAAAGACTTAATTTAGCTTTGAGAAACCGTCCCAAAAATAAAATCCTGTATTAACAAGTGCAAAAAAACAAACAAAAAAAGAAACTCCAAACATTAAAACACAGTGTATAAAATGGTGTGAGAAATTTAAGTCACCAAACAGCCTTTTAGTCAATAAAAAGCTGTGTTCATGTGTCCTTGTTGTTTGGGTAGTGGCCCATCCTTTTCATTTTACCCAAAAGGTCATTCAGGAAGAGATCTGAGGGTAAAGCACTCAGTCTTTGCTGTTTTTGACTGTAGTCATTTGGGCCTGTTGTGTTTCTGTCATGTAAAATGAATCCTTTCTTTTATTCCTCATTGGTTGAATTATCTTCCAAAGTTGTTATGCCTCCAAAGCCCAGTCCTGTTGAGTTCTGTGCTGCTGAGACTGTAAGTACTGTATGTAAGAGAATTAATACAAGAACACACAGTTTAAGTCTGCTGTTACACAGTCTTGATGCTGATGAAACTGTGAGCGATGTCCTGTGACACATCGTTGAGCCACTTGTTTTTATAGTCCCTTTGGATTGATGATCTGATAATAGTCCCCATCTGACATCACAGCATTCTGGTTCTGCATTGGTTGGATAGTTTTCATAGAGCCCTGTAGGGTAAACATAAAAGAAAAATAAACACCAGGCACAAAGATTGGCAGAAGTGGTAGCTGGAAGGAACAGTTGATGGTTTAGTCTAAGCTATTGAATATGGATACAGAATCTTTGGGTGAGACTGAGGCCCTCAAAAGACCTGCCGTTTTGTACAATTAGAGATATTGAAGGAACTTGCATCATCTAACAAGAAACAGCATTCAGCAGAAGCATGATGATGAGGATGGTTGTGTAAAGTAACAGCATTTGAATGATAAGAGTATTTGAACTCTTCCTTTTTGGGAAGTAAAAATGAATGATGAAGTAAAAGATAATCAATCAGGACATTTCCACAAAATTTGAGAAGACCTTGAAATTCTTCTTTCAGTATGTGAGCACATACCAGTAATATCACGGTTCATGAAAAGGCATTCAATAACAAATAATTGACGTCCTGATGATATTGATAATATTGATTGTTAAACCAATGTAAATGAAACTGTATCATGGGAACAGCTTCCAAACACAGCTTTTTTGTGTCTACTTGTGTAAACAAGTAGACCCTGGTTGTTCTCTTCAGCACATGCCAGAGGTGAGAACAGTCATTTCTTGCCACAGAGTAATCGGATTTCCTGATATTTCTGACTATACATCTAGGCCATTTTTGCCTTTGGAACACTACTGAGTTACTCAGCCTGGTCTGATTATGACTTTTTGAACACTAAGAGGAATTCTGTCTTATTGGAAATTGTCAGTGCTGTCTGCACTATTATATAGGAGATTAACATAAACAGAGTGTTCTGTTTACTTCTCATGTATCTTTTTTTCTTATAAATTAAAATAACCTTATTAGGCTATTTAACGAGTGTCCAAATGGAAGAATGTTTAAAATGATGGACAAACAGCTTTTCTCCATTTAAACTGATCTTGGACTAAATTGTTCAGTAAATAATATACTCTGTGGTAGAACTAGGTTTTACTAGTGAAAAGGTCTATCTGTTCTGTATCATTAGGATAAAAATTTTGAAAGCAGCTTTACTTCTTGTAACAAGAATTCATTTTCTCTAAAGTATTACAACAACAATATTACTTTCAAAAAGCAATTTAGTTGTAACATTCTTAGTTCCAGGCACCAGACTGCTTGCATTTTGTAAATAATCTGTAAAGAAAAGCAGCACAGCTTAAAATACGGAATGCTTTGGTTCCTTACATAATATTGATCTGCAACTAAACAAAAAGCGTGTTAGGTATGCTGAGCATGTTAAGATGCAGATCAAACCTACACTAGCACATTTTTACATAGATGACACAACAGTCTCCTATGCTATATATGAGTCCAAGTGTATTCAACCAAATTTTTAAAGATACAGGAGTGAGAGCAACTTGTTTCATGTTCTGTAAATTCAGAGTTTACTCTATGGCAAACCTGACCATTCTTGCACCTTTGAAGTCAGAAACTTAATGCAGCATTTCAATGCTTGAAAATTATTCTCTCTCAGATCGTATCTGAAAGCACGGCCCATTTTTTAAGAAATTCTGTTGCATTTTGGAACTTGTGAACAATTGTTTGTTGCAAGAATAATAAAGCAGTCTTATTGCTAACGTCATATTTTCTGAGACCTATCTTTTGGCATGTGTGTCCATAAGTCTGTTTTGAAACATTGCAAAATACAGGCAATGACTCCCAAAGCAGTGAATTATACAATTTGTTCTGTGACTGCAGTAGCTCAAATGATTAGTAGTAATTGAAGAGACACAGAGAATGGTTAATGCTTTGATCCCACTGAGACTTGTTTGCTATTCAGACTATGTTTTCTGCCTTTCTTGTTACAGGAAAACCCAGACTTCCTTTGAAATCAAAGCTATGTATACAAGTTGGCAATGCAATTGTATTTAAATAGTTCATATGCACTTACTGAACTAAAAATAAATTGACAGCAACTCCACATTCAAAGCTGAATTGAACTTGTTCCTTAATGCAAAATCACATTTTCTCTTTATTTCAATTCAGTAATTGAATTTAAGTTTTGAATTTGCAGTTACATATTTAATGAACAATTAACTACAGAACTACTATTCATATAACAGCATAGAACATTTGGATAAATTCAGTTGGACCTTTTGCACTGAAATAATAGTTCGCAGCACATGTTCTTTACCACATACTTGTTTGTAGCCATAAATATAAGATTTTGCCCCTTACAACTAATTAGTCAGTTTATTTAGTCAGAGCGTTACAAACCTGCGATTTATCAGAAACCCAGGGAAGCTGGCTATATCAGTCATGGAAAACAAAGGAGAAAAAAACTCTAGTTTGTTCTTTTATCAAAATATTCATAGAATGGCTTGGGTTGGAAGGGACCTTAAAAATTATCTATTTCCAAACCCGTGTTGTGGGCAGAGACACCTTACCCTAGACCAGGTTGCTCAGAGCCCCATCCAACCTGGCCTTGAATACTTCCAGGGATGAATAATCTACAGCTTCTCTGGTCAGTCTGTTCCAGTATCTCACCATGCTCACAGTAAAGATTTTTTTCCTAATATCTAATCTAAACCTATTCTCTTTCAGTTTGAAACCATTTCTCCTTGTCCTATTATCACATGCTTTTGTAAAAAGTCTCTCTCCATCTTCCCTGTGTATTCCTACCTGAACCTGAGTGTGTGTTAGTCCATGGAACTTTGTCTTTCATGGGCTTTCCCCACCCCCCAACAGATCAAGGCTGCAACTGTCACTTTGACCAACAGACATCTAAATTGCAACAATCAAGTCTCATCATCAGATCCAAGGGTGGCGACTATGAACCCTTCTCTCTCTTTTTTTTTTCTTTCTTCTCCTAACTTATTAAAGTTTGCTAAGTTAGTGAAGTGCCTTACTTTGGATGTTGTTTTAAAATTTGCCAAATTCCTTATTCTACCTTAATGTGTTTATGTTTGCAAGTTAAAGTCTGTTACTGAGCCCCCTGAGAATTTTGTTGTTTCTTCTGTGCAACACCCAGCCAAACAACCTTCCTCTAAACCCTCCAAGTGGACTGGGGAATAACACTGACCAAGCTGCTTTTGATGCAGTCCAGGACACAACTGGCTTTCTGGGCTGCAGGTGCACATTGTTGGCTCGTGCCCAGCCTCTCATCCACCAGCACCCCCAAGTCCTTCTTGACAGGGCTGGGCTCCATCTGTTCATCCCTCAGCCTGTAATGATACCAGGGGTTCCAGTTCCTCTGGATAGTATTCCATCCTCAGGTGTCAACCACGCTGCTCAGTTTGGTGTCATCTGCAAATTTTCTAAAGGAAACACTCAATCCCTTTGTCTGTGTCATCAATATAGACATTAAGTTACCCTCTATTGCAGAAGGCCACTAGGTTGGTTAGGCAGGACTTACCCGTGGTGAAGCTATGTTGGCTGTCTCAAATCAGCTCCCTGTTCTCCCTGTGCCTTAGTATGGCTTCTAGAAGGATCTGATGACAGGTTGGTAGTTCCCAGCGTCCTCTTTTCTAAAGATGGGTTAAATATCTCCCTTTGTCCAGCCATCTGGTTTTTGACCAGACTGCCAAGACTTTTCAAATATTGTGGAGAGTGGATTGGCAACTACATTAGCAAATTCCCTCAGGACTGTGGGATGCATTTCATTGGGTCCCACACACTTATGTACCTTCAGATTCCTCAGGTGGTCATGAACCTGATCTTTACTTACAGTGGGAGGGACTTTGCTCCTCCAGTCCCTATCCTGCTGCCCAGCCACTTGAGGGGTGTGGGAAGAGAGATTATCATTGAAGACTGAGGCAAAAAGTTGTTGAGTACATCAGCCTTCTCTTCATCCATTGTTACCCATTTTCCAGCATTGTTTATCAGGGAGGTACACCTTCTTTGGTCTTCCTTTTCCTTTTCAACATACCTGTAGAAGCCCTTCTTGTTATTCTTTGCATTCCTTGCCAAGTTCAGTTCCAGCTCTGACTTGGCGTTCCTCACCCCATACTAGACTACCCAATTTCATGCTCTTCCAAGGTTACCTGTTCTTGTTTCCGTTGCCTGTGCATTTGCTTCTTTCCCCTTAGTTGGACTTTTATTTTGTTTGAATATTGTATATAGGGATACAAAATTTGGGATAAGAAATAAAAAGGATATCTGTATCCACCAAACCACCAAGGTTTCCCTATTCCTCTCTTGTCTTCATAGTTCAGTTTGTAGACATCATTGTATTACTTGGATATTTGGTAATTACATTTCTGAGACTGACTTATGAGCTTTCACTGGCTCAAAATGTACTTTGCTTTTCACTTTTCACTTATAATTCTCAGTTTTATGTCTTCATTTCCCAACTCTTTCCAACACTCAGCT
Source organism: Pseudotriccus pelzelni (assembly GCA_035584735.1). Lineage (NCBI taxonomy): Eukaryota > Metazoa > Chordata > Aves > Passeriformes > Tyrannidae > Pseudotriccus > Pseudotriccus pelzelni. The sequence continues at coordinate 80,028,296 of JAWMRA010000001.1, forward strand.
ATATTTCATCAGCAGAAATCTTACACCATATGGAGATTCTTGGACCTTTAGTATAATTGAGGATCTAGAATTTGCCAGGAGACTTTGGTTTCAAACGATCCTCTGTACAGATATGCTACGAGTCAGAAAGATCGTATAAAAGCTAACTCTTTGTTTTGTAACAGGACAGTTTTTTTGCACATAGAGATAACATTTTGATGATCAGCACAGCAGTTATAACTGTAGGGACTGTGTGTTACTAATGCTGAGTCAAGAATTAAGGCTACTCATTTCACTGAGATTATGTGAATAGGCACATGAACAGATAAATCCTGTGTGCCCCAGTCAACTGAATCATACTGAAAGAAAAAGGAGCAACATAATGAATATAGGATTTACTTTGTGCAGAAACAGCTTTGGGGGGAAAGCAGCAAACCGCAAGTAAGTTCTTACACAAGAACTGAAATCACAAAGATGGTTTATACATGCATGGTCTGCTGATCAGCTAGATCACCATCTAACTCAGAAATGATGTGGTTTCTGCCTGAGCTCTTGCAGGAACCAGCCTGCAAAACTGGTGGTTGAATTCCCACATCTCTCCTCAGCACTGTCAGGATGTGTCACACTTGTGGCTGGATTTGTATCTGCAGCAGTTGGTCTGACTTGGACCACTTCTTGGTTTCTTTGCTACAAAAAGAGTTATGGAGACAGTATTCTGCACCATGGGAAACTGGTCTGGTTGACGTAGACATTGTCATTGCTAAATAAGAATTTTGTGAAGCCACAGAAATAAAACAGATCTTATAATATGTACTGCTTTTTCCTCATTTTCTTTCTGTGGAACTCTAAACTGTGTTCATTTTTAACCTAGATTTCTGATTATTTTCAGGAGGTATATGATGCTTTCTGTGCTTGAAGAAAAGCATGAACTAGAAGATATCAGATAAGTGGATGTAGTATACCAGAAGTTTTAAATATTCCATTTTATTGTGAACCCCAAAGTAAACGATGTCTGCCAAGAGTGATCCATTCAGCAGTGACATCATTATATCAGCACTCTGCATGACATTTCTGTTTCTCAGGAATTATTTCTGAGATTTCAATATCAACATTTTTCAGCTAGAGGAAAATGAGTCTTCTAGTCAAGAGAAAGAGAACACAGTAGATATATGACTAAATTTCACTGCTTGCTTACATCTGATCTGGAAGCCAGCACTCTGCAGCCTTATCCAGATAATCTACTCTATTTCTAAATTGCTGTGTCTATGACACCTTATGATGCTTAAACATATATTTTATACCTTTCATATTATAAAAAGTAATAAAATTAAATGCAGAAAAACATTGAAGATAAATGAACTACTCGTTAGTCAAACAGATTATTCTTAAACTGATGCATAAGACTGTTCAGCTCATTTGAAAATATTATTTGCCATTATAGACTCCATTCCAATTGTTGGAGGAGATCTGAGTTACTGTGTTGCTGTGTTTTAAGGTTTTTTATCACTACATGTTGTTTACTACATCATTACTACATTGAACATTTTCCTGTGTATTGATGATGATGATGTGTCCACATTCAAGAAAAAATTGTTGTGTTTCTTCACCATGTATGTATTTTTTCCTTAATCATGCATAGGGCCAATTTCCTCCTTCTGCAGTGTTACCCCTGTAAAACTGACTGAGCTGCTGTAAGTCAGAAAAATAAGTAAATAGCTGACTCTCAAAGCTATACAATGAAGCTTTTTACCTCTGCTGTTTTGAGATTTACAGCAACATACTTCTAGAAAGCATTTGGTTTTTCCCAATCCCTCTGCAGTTTTGCTTCTATATGTACAATCCTTAATGAAAAGGATTTAGTATTATGATATGATAGGAAAGGGATATATCTAAGTACTCTGTCACCACAGAAAGTTCAGGATATCAATAGGTTATAGGCCTGGATAATTTTTACAGAAGAACAATTGCAGCTAATAAACTTATTATGATATGGGACTTCATTTATGTAAAAGCTCCAATATGCAAGACTGGAAGAACACTAGACTCAAAAAGATGAGCTATTTAGTTACAGATTTTGCTGCAAAACCATGTCAAATTTTTCTTGTAAGCAGATCCATAGCTAGTAATAATTTAAACCATGCTTGTCAAACATAAAAGGGATTTGTCCTGCTGTCTGTGTTAGCTTAATATTTTGATGTTTTAGGAGGTGTAGACTAAGAGGTGCAGACAGGAGGCAAATGAGATATTATTTTGAGCTATTTTTGGAGGAAGAATTTGGATCAAATACATGGGGTTTTTTGAGTTTGCCAAAAAGAACATACAGAAGATCGAATTCAGAGATTTTTCTTTGAGTTCTTCTACGAAGGAAAGATAAACTGTGATGCATTCTATACATCATATTTCCTCAAGGAAATTGCTTTTCAAATCACACTGAAATCAGGGCATCTGTTTTGAAACAGACACGCTAGAGCCAAATCTTCTGCTAAAACCCAGACACACATCTGCCCCTTCAGAAGAAGCCGTAGTTTAAAGATTTTCTCCTAATACCTTTGCTGAGTTTTGCTAGTCATCAAACCCCTTCTACAGATTGATGAGAATTCTCAGTAATGATTGTCATTATGTCCTTAGAATGTAGCATGACTGACAATTTCATTTCCAGTGAAATTTTATTCTAAAGTATAAAGAGATTCTGAGGAAGTGTTACTCTGCAGGGATCACATAAGTATTTATTACTGCTATTTGCCAAACATTGATTCTCACACTGTGTTTCAAGCAACTGAGATGTTATTCAGAACACATGAAATTAGGGGCCTATATTAATGTGAATTGAAAGAAAATATATCAGTCATTAAAACACCTGATTCACCTGTTCGCTCACCTCTTCTCTCCCTTTACTTTCTTCTTCTAATTAAAAAGTATCAGATGTCTGTTCAGCACAGGAGAGTAGACAAAATTGATTCTCTTCATGATGTCAGAAGACTCATTCTGATGACAGAAATTTAATCACAGAATATTCTGAGTTGGAAAGGATGCACAAGGATCATCAAGTCCAACTCTTAAGTGTATGGCCCATACAGAGATTGAGCATACAACCTTGCTTTTAATAGCACCATGCTCTAACTGACTGAGCTAATCTCAGTGTTATAAGAAGTATCAGAGGATGACGCGATGGTTTTGGAAGAAGTTAATGTAACATATCTTTGCCTTGTTGCTGCTCAGCACATTGCCTTCCTTTCCTTCAAAGAGGAGTTTTCCTTCGCCATTGAATTCTACAATATCTATTGTACAGGTAAAGAGTGTGAGCATATGGTTTGGATTTCCTGCCTGATACTTGATACTGGGTAATGGCCCTGCTATGCCACAGGGCACAAAGACACCATAAGTCATGGTTGATACAAAGAGAGCCATTACCAACACAAGTAACCCTAAATCTGAACTCTAGAGTGGTCCAGACTTCGCACATGGACAGCAGTTATCCCCGCAGCCAGAATAGGCTATGTCTGCATTAACAAGTAATTTTGGTAAGAGAAGATCTGTCCAATGAAAGAGTTGGTACTGACTATTTATCTTGTGTCAGCCCTAGATGTCTCTGAAGGGATTTTACCTCACTCTAGCTCTAATCTAATTTAGTAGACCAAATGTGCATTAGTTGTTGGGACATACTAGGATTGGTGCTGTAGCCCGTCTCCTTATTTGGTTTAATCCAAAGGAGCTCAGTTCAAATCCTGCAAGACCTTTCTCCAGTGTAAGTCAAACAGCAAGGAGTAAGGAGTATGAGCAAGGGATTTGCTTCAAATGTACGCTCCTGAACTACACTGCTAACACAGATGCAACTGAACCCTCAGTGTTGGTGGCATATCCTGGCTGCCTGGGGAAGGGCCATGTGTGCAGACGAGAAGTAATGTTCTGTCCTCTCCCTTTGGGCACCTCTGCTGCTCATTTGGTTATTATATTTTCTCATGTTTTCTGGGTCTAGGAAACTGCAGGTCTGAAGGGATAGTTTTGGCTGTGAAGAAAACATTTATGACCTCTGTCTCCTCTTTCAATCTCCACTGAGAGATGGTAGCAAGGCAAACAGAAACAGTTCATGGGCTGGACTAGTTTCAGGCCACATTACTTTGGAAGGCATGGGAAAAGCAATAGTTATGAATTGTTGCCATTCTCTTTCCAGGGCTTTGTGCATAGAATCTGTATTGGGTTTGCATGGATTGGTTTTGGTGGGGAGTGGGGCAGGGGGGACAGGTACAGTGGTGGCTTCTGTGAGAAGCTGCTAGAAGTAGGGGGGTTGGAACCAGATGATTTTTTATGGTTCCTTCCAACCCAGGCCACTCTAGGATTCTGTGATGATTTTATTTCCAACAGAGCCAATACCCGCTGGCTCTAAGACGGATCCACCACTGGCCAAGGCCAAGCCAATCAGTGATGGCAGTAATACTTGGGATAACACAGTTAAGAAGAAAAAAGAAGTTATTGTGCAGAAGCAATTGTGTCCAGAGGACAGAGGAGAGAGGATATGTGAGAGCAATGGCTCTGCAAGCACCAAGGTCAGTGAAGAAGGAGGAGAAGGAGGTGCTCCAGGCACCAGAGCAGAGATTCCCCTGCAGCCTGTGGTGAAGACCATGGTGAGGCAGCTGTGCCTCTGCAGCCCATGGAGGTCCACAGGAGGGCAGACACCCAACTGCAGCCTAGGGAGCAGCCCCACGCCAGAGCATGTGGATGCCTGAAAGAAGCTGTGACACCACAGGAAAGCCTGTGCTGGAATAGGCTCCTGGCAGGGACTTGCAGACACATGCAGAAGGGTCCCCAAACTAGGGCAGGTTACTGGTAGGACCTACAATCTTATGGAGGAGAAGGTAGAAAATCAGCAATAAAATTAAGCCTGGGAAGGAGGGAGGAGTGGGGGGTAGGTATTTTTCAGTTATACTTTACTTCTTTTTATCCTGTTCTGATTTTGATTGGTAATAAATTCAACTAATTTCACTAAGTCAAGTCTGTTTTGCCCACGATGGTAATTGGTGAGTGATCTGTCCCCATCCTTATCTTGACCCATAAACCTTTCTTTTTTAGTCTCCCCTGTCCATTTGTAGAGGAGAGAGAAAGAATGGCTTTGGTGGGTACTGAAGAATACATCCAGTGCAGGTAGTTCTATTTGCAAGCTGCAGTTTGGGATGCAGATTGAGATCTGGGTGGGATCCCAGAGAGGCAAGAGACTGTGAACTTTCAACCCTTAGGTCAACAAAAGGCACAAACTGGTAGTGCCAGCCAGGGTGAACACTGAGAGACACAGCAGGAGTGGAAGACTCATGAGGAAGAGACAGATTTGTGCATGGGTAGACTGTGAAGATATAAAAGCTTGTTGGGGGTCCTCTTCAGAGGCAACAGCTCAGGTTGTTTCTGTGTTACTGCACTTTATGGAACTAGACATCTGAGACTCTGCTATGGGAAACCTGGGGTCAGACTGGTAAGGAAACCTGGTCTGCCTTTGTGTGAGTGGGATGTGTGGGGAGTCAAGCAAAGCACCCATCAGCTCACTGGAGCCACCTGCTGAGAAGGTGCTTCAGGTGCAGCAGTTAAAGGCTCTGGCCTTGGGTGTTTGACTGCCAGGGAGTCTCATGAATGGTCAGACTGGGAAGTTTCCTTTACAGTGGGAACCTCGTGTCCAGCCAGAGTCAACCCATCACAGTCTTTCAGCTCTAAAGACTGTTAAAGAAATCTGCCACATCTTCCATTCATGCTGGGGAAAAAAATAAAGGAAGAGATGACTACATCTATAACCAAAAACAATCCCACTGGTATGCACACTGTTTTTTTAGAAGGTAAAATCAAAAACCCTGAGCTTTGCATGGGACTAATTCATTGTAATCTGCTGTGTGTGTTTGTGTGTTTCTGTGTGTGTATGTGCGCCTAAACACTATCATTATTTCCCTTAAATAAGATTCTGGTTTTCATGGGCAATTCTAGACAGCTGAGATGTAGAAAGAAACATCTTTCATCTAAACCACTGTTAACTTTAATCATATGGATATGAATGCCAAAGGTCTAAACTGAAAGCAATCACTCAGTTCTAATGAATATGAAAACCAGTATGTTCCAGAATAGTGTTTGAAGGAAGGATCAACTTCTTTCCTTCCTTTTCCTGGAAGCAAGGGTGCAAGAGTGGAACACAAAATTCTTTCCAGTGATTGCATGTTTCCATAATCAGAACCACACTGTGATTCTGATTGCTTTGATTAGTCCGCCAAGTACTTTCTTTTGCACTGCAGTTATTCCACACGCTCACACGCATTTCTACAAAAGATAAGTTCTGGTGATACGTAACTAGCGTGGCATGCTTTCTTCCTCTCCCACTATCTGCTTTCATTGGAGATGATCAGCTAAGACATTCTCAGGCTAGAATACTTGCCACTCATTATATGAGTTCTTCAGGAATTTCCAAGAAGTCAATATTTACCCATATTATAAACTAAATTTTTTTCATTTTAATTTAAGGGTGACAAAGATAACAATACAAAAATTCTTGTGGGAAAACAGACAGTCCAATGATGTTTTGTCATCATGTGGCTCTTTCAAGGAAAGATAAAACCTTTGTTATTATTTCTTTTTACAGCCTCCACTACGTTTTGTGGGGTTTTTTTGCCTTTTTCTTTTTTCCAGACCTCAGCTTCACAAAAATCCTGCCCTGAAAGAAAAAAGAGTACATGGGTTCCTTATCCACCAGTGCTGCCATACGCTCACCTCCAGCGGGTCTCTGTGCTCTGGCTCACTGCTGCAGCAGGACGGGCATGTCAAGGGGAGGTGGCAGCTCGGTACAGCCAGGGCACCTCCCAGCATTGCTGGTGACACCAGACTCTATCTAACTGCAACTGGAAAATAGCATGTAATGTTTATATGTATGTCCCACTCTCTGTGCTGTAGTCAATATCAAATAAAACCAGATATCCCTCGAATACTTTTTCCTGTTAGTTGATAACTAAATATTAGATAGAAATACTTTTGGACCTTACTCTTCTGGGTTTTGCTAATGAAGACCTAGATCATAACTGAAACTCCCAGAACATGTCTGCCAGACAGGAGCTCACAGGAAATGCAGAGGGAGAATAGGTCCCTCAAGACATGGGTGACCTGCTTGCAGCTGCCTTTCAGCAAAAACATTTCAAGTTATCTGTCAAGCCACAAGCTATGTTGAGGTAGACTACTTTATCTGCTGTTGAACTCACTGCACTTTGCATGAAATAAATCTGTTTTCACTAAGCTGCAGAGAAGTGTAATTCCTTAGTCTCACAGCAGATAATAGTTTCATTTATCATTGTTTAGTGGCAGGAAGCACTCTTACAGTGAGCTACTGCTTAGAAAGAGGGTGAAAATGGGTCTGTATTCCAGACAAAGTTTGAATTGCAGCCTTATACCTGTCCTCAGTGTCTTCTCTTGTACACAACTTCCTAGGGTCAGCATACCAACTCGCACAGGTCTGCTCTGCTACTGCTGAGTCTGAACTTGAGAGGACAAAAAGCTCAACCAAATATAAGTTAGTGGACTGCTAAGATGAGCTTCAGGTCTTCCTGGTTTTAAATGTCTGCAAAAAGACCGTGGTGACTAACAGCAAATACAGCAAATAGAGAGCAGCCAGGACTGTGAAGGAGTTCTCTCATCAGGTGCTGGTGCCTGCTTAGGCTGACTTAAATACCTCTCAGCCCTACTGACTACACCCGATATTTAGTGACTCTAGTGAGAGCTTAGCCACAATATTTATGTGTAGATACCCACTTTACTAATACCTGCAATAAAATGAGTTTAATTCTCTGCTAAAACTGTTTTTTCATCCCAGACTCAGAGATGTCAACAGTCTTTTCAAAATCATATATTTTGGGTGTTTTAGGAAGGAATTTGGATTTTGAGTTATAGTAGGAAAATGGTATGTATTTGAGATTTTCAGAATACGTGTGCCACATATTCAGAAAATATGAAATATGTGCCAAGATGGTTTTGTTGATTCTTTGGGTTTTTTGCCATTGTGTATGTGTGTAAGTGCGTACACATGTATATACATGAACACACACACACATATATATTGTATATTTGTGGCAAATAAAATAATATATAAATAAGCCTCTCACTTCAGCTTTTACTATACTATCTTAAACTGGCAAATAATACTAATTTGTTTACTGCATATGCATATTAGAAGGCTATTAATATTTACAAAATGCATTGAAGTGCTAAGCACCATTACCTTATTGATGACTGAGCTCACATTTCTTTATATTGTCTTTTGCATATGGATGGATATTATTCAACCGTGTGAAAACACTTAAGCTTCAAGAAGAAATACAGTAAATACCTTGCTACCAGAATCACCCTGAATCCAAACACAGGGTATAAGAAGAAGTGAGTTGCCACAATCATTATGCCTGCATCTCAGATGGTATATAGCATCTATGGGATTTTATAACTGGCTCTGGTTTCAAGTAGCTTACCCTGGGCAACTCATTTAGTATCAAGATTTCCAGTCCAGTCCTAATTTAGAGGTGAAGGCTGTCTAACTTCCGACGTTTGGACCAGAATGTCAAATGGTCTAAGTGCTGAAATGCCTTTTTACTGATTTAGTGGGAATAAGTTGCCTGAATATCTTCAGGGTTCTCAGATGATACTCCAGGCACCAGAAATCTGAAGATAACATTGATATAAGCTCAAATTTTGTTTGGATGACTCCCAGCCAGTCCTGAAAAAAGTTTCTGTGATATCTAAGACATATATTAGCAATACCTTTTAAAATTCAAATACTCACAGAGGAGACAAGCAAGATCAGTTCTTCACAGTTGAAAAACAGATTCTTAAATTTCCTCACTAGTGAAAGACCTTTCCTTAGACATGCACATTCTGAGAGGTGCTGCAGTTTTGGATGCTATGCTTCTGATTCTCCATTCATCTGACGTAAGAATACAGGTGTACAAAGATGAATATACTGGAAACTGGACCTAACTTTCTCTCTGTTTTCTGAATATTGCATGACATGCAGCCTCTTTACTCTGAGTACTGCATGTCATGGAGTAACAGAAATCCTCCACCAAATTATTAAGCGTCAAAAATAACCAGAGCAAATTCCATCTAGCAATTTTATTTTGTAAACCTGATGATGGGCAAGCTGTAGCATAAATGTGCATTTCTAATCCTGGGCTCAAATCCTAGCACCTCTAACATATCTTTCTGATGAGGAATTCCTTTGGGCTCTCATAGTTACAGCTAAGTCCATCAAATTTAGACTTATGAAAACAAGGACATTGGTGGTTTTTTTATACTGTACCTGTACAGATGAAACTTGATAGTCCTCCGTAGATGACATCATCGTTGTCTGGTAATATAAAGGGACACCTCGTTTGAACCTCCAAACAGTATTGCTTGCAAGGAATTCTGTTGCTGCAGTGAAACTGTGTGACTTCAAAATACTGGGAACAGAGCCAGGCTTTGTAGACAATCTGGAAAAAAAGAGAAGAACCAGAAGTATAGATGGATGACAATTGCACTGTCATTATTAGAAGAACATACTGTGCTGCACACCTACATTAATGCTGCTTCTGAAAGAATATTTTGAGAAAATATCACCTGGGTAAAATAAACTCTTAACTTTTGACTGTCCTCCTATTTCAGAAACGAAAACTCCAGCCAAGTCATTTAAAAGCAACAATTAGTCAGGACTAGGCTTATGCTATATTATCTTAGTTTGTAAATAGGTATCTCTTAGATGTGACTTTTTATTGAATGCATGCATACATGGAACACAGTCCTGTCGCTGCACCTTATCATATACAAACTGAGATAAAAACCTCATTTGAACTTAGTCAAGGACAAATTTATGAAAGTGCATGCAAGAAAGAGTTGAAAACTGGGCTCAGGGCATCTCTGTTCTTTCTGTCATCTAGAGCTAAGCTACCAGGTTGCAATAGATGGTGCTGCTTCCCTTCAAATAAAACCTTATCCAGTCTACAGCATTAGTTTCCTGAACATTAGGGTTCTTCAACACTAACAGCTGTAGACTAGAGGATAAATCTGCCAGAGTGAGAATCAATGTCTACATTTGGGAGCTAAAAGGAACACTTTAAAGATGTTCTCATCTGATACTGCGTAGCCATGGCTGCGGGATCTTTGATTATTGCAATTATTATCATCATTTAAACAGAAAAGTAAAATAAGCATGCTGATTTTAATTTTATTGCCTTTTGTCTTCTGAGCAAGGGTGTCTGTCATTAGAACTGAACTAACCTTTTGGGCACAGAGAAGTTTTCTACAAAAATAGATTGGACACTAGGCTACAAAGGTGATAAAAAACCTGTGTGACAGAGTACAGAAAGGTTTGCTTGTTTCCCATTTTATTTTCCACTTATCTGTTTTGAAGTACATTATTTACTGTCTAGATACTTGCTATCTAGGTTGTTATATAACAAAAATTTCCTTTTTGTATTCACTCAGAATATCTGAAAATCTTAGTAACTACCTTTCCTTTATCACAGGCTGAAAAGCAATATAGTCACTTGATCATGTCTCTTCTCTCTAGATCTGTTTCTAATAAAGAAGGAAACATAGATTAAATTTTGAAGCAGTGAAAATTAAAAAACCCCGACACCTGAAATGAGCAATCTAGATGAGAGTTTGGTTTGAATTCAGTATGTTTCATCTTACTGGTAATAAATTTATGAGTGTCAATAATAGCGGCTTAAATTATATAATTAATTCCAATGTAGTAGTCCCAGAATCATAAAACTTTTATTTTGTTTAGCTTGTTTGCAACAGTGGCAGATATGGGTAAGGTTGTGAGGTGAAAAAGTGAAGCCTTTATCAGTAATCTGTGGTTTGTGATTATCTTTTTACAGCTTTTTTTTTTTTTTTAACAGCTTTTACCTACTGCATTCCATAGAACATGATTTTTTTCATTACAAGTTCAATTTTAATTGTTTACAAACTTTTCTTATCCACAGATAATGATTAACAACAAGGAAGACTATGTGATGTGTGTACTTTTTGTTCTTAAATAAACTTCTAAAGAGAAAATGTTTTTCCCGATATGGACTATATCACCCACCACATTTTTGATGCTTCACTTGCTATATTGACACTTGCAATAATAAATGAAATAAAGCAACTGTTTTTCTATTTTTAATTAGTCAATGAACATAGCCTGTTGGCTGGAAACAGGAACACCGGGTCTGATAACAGATAAATATTCACAGATGTTCTTTCTTGATCACTAATAGTGTAGAGAATCCTCTTGTTCTCTTCATGAAATAGATCTAATAGCGGTATGTTGGCTTATGAATCATATCTGAAAATGTACATCAGTTTTTAGGGAGTGTATTGAACAGTGCGCCATACACAGTAACCAGAAAATAAGCAAACCCATGTGTCTACTTCAGCAAGATAAGAAATAAATGTTTATTCAAGAGCAGAAGTAAATAATGCAATTGTGGGCTTCTGTGAAGATTTTTAAGTATCTAAGCTCAGTTCATACATATTATCCTGCTGACTGATTCACATATTCAGTTTTGGCTCAAAATTACATTGGAATTCTTGTCCATTTTTTTAAAGAATACATGTGCATGAGTATACCTGTTCTTGAGATCTGTTTCTTAGATAGATGCCTCTCACTCTGGGTTTTTTTTTGCCTCGCAGCTGGTTTCAAACTTTTCTGTAGTCTATATGGATATTTTTAATATTCCCATTTTGCTGTGTTTTGGCCAGCAAGGCTACATGAAACACCAGAGAAGGCTCACTTATGGTGCCTAGATGTCAGTCCACTGCCAGCACAAGCTTTGGCCTGTGCTAATTCCTACCTTTCCAGGCAGTGCTCAGCCGTTGTCTGGGGAAAGGTGTATGTCAAGAACCACACCAGTAAGAAGTTTTGCCTTTTTTTTTTGAGAAAAAGTTAAAAAAAATGTAGGTGTTTGGATATGAGCTGTGCTGGGCTAGCTGGTAAACCAGAGACTAGGTCCCTCTCTGCTCGTCCTTGTACAGATGATTTAGATGACTCCTTCCCAACAAACAGCAAAAATAACCTCTCCTATCCTTCCTGATATTTCTAGACACCAAAGGTTTTATGCAGACATGTTACTTTCATGTGCTACCCAAGAGGGAACAGAGTAGTGGGTGAATTTATCCCATATTTGTACCTATCACTCTGCCCAATAGCATTTTCAGGAGTCCCACAGCTGACCCAACTGAGTAAGAAGATGCAGAGCAGTCTAAAGTCTTTCCTCTGTTTCAGTAGTAGAGAAAGGTGACTTTTCAGCTTAAGTATTAGAAGTTCATGATTTGGAACTGAAATGTATTGAAAGGTCTTGAGAATTTCCTAATAGTAAAGCAGATATTATGGCCTTTGGTCAGCCAGTATTCCTTCCTACACCCAGGATAATATAGGTTTTGCTTGGGTGGCAATTTTGTTCTACCTCCTAGCAAATCCAAAATGCTGATTTCCAGAGTCTTAAAACGTGTTACACAACAAGGCCTGAAACTATCAGTGAAAATAAATATTGGCCTGGAACGTGGTATTCACTTTACAAACTGCTTTGATATGAGAGTCTTTTTCCTTCTTAAAGTACATCAATAGCTAAACCCAGTGATTTATAATCACAGTAAATGTTCCTTTTAAAAATATTTCATATAGAACACTTCAAAGTACTAGTTAAATTCTATTAATATTTTCCTACGTAATTTTCAGTGTGTCAATGGAAAAGATGGAAGGTGGGTGTGAGGAGACTGTGTGTTAAATAGCCAGAGGCAAGAAAAATTCTCTAGCTTTTTCATTTAGTAAAATCTCCTAGAACAAAGTTCCTACTCTTTCAAAGCATGCACTTTCTCAAGATTCAAGTCAGTAAAGCAAATGTCTTGGATTACATATCAAGGAAAGGAAAGAGGGGCTGTGGCAGCAGCAGACGGCTCTCTCACTGTATTATATCCTTATTTAAAGGAAGGAAAGCTAAAACTAAGTCTGAACATAAACTGAACTAAACTGAGTTATAAGATGGGAAAGATATATACATTATAGATAAAATATAAGATTAAACAATTACCATAAGGTTTTTTAAAGAAATAAGAGGAAATCTAGTTATTTTAAAAATACAAATTCAAAAATTTAGAAGACAAAACAGTCATTTTTATTAACAGACTCTTTATTTATGTAATCAAGCTACCAAAACCAAACTAAAACACAAAGAAGGTTTGGAATTTTTTAGAATTCTAATTTCTGCTACATATTATGATCTTTTTTATATGTTGCATACATATAATGTAGAAAAAATAGAATGGTCTTATGTTTTCAGCTGGCTTGGGAGATGACTGAAACCTCTGAAAAAGCATAGTTGCTAACAGAAAGCTGGCAGACCTATCTCAATGAACAGAAAAAACCCATGTTTTCCTGTTAATTTTGTTATTACTCTTTTTAACATGGGATAGAACTAAGATAAACTGGATTATTGATGCATCATGGCAACAACATACAATGAATAAATACTTGAATACATTTAAATATCTTGTCTCTTTACCATGATGGCAAGATACTAACCCATAAGAATAAAATCATCTTTACTGTACAGAAGCATAGCTACAAAATCTGAAAAGGATTTAGTGGCAATTTTGCTCACCTAAATAAACTAAATCTGCCTTACCTTGTTCCTTTGGAGAAAAAAAAAGTTAAAATTACACTTTTGAAAAACTGCATCAGTCAATGCTGGCTTTATATGCCTATATTCATAATCATGAATGCCTACCCAGACCGATCATCATCAAAATCTTCTTGGTAATTGTGAATTATTAATAATATGATAAAAACATATTATTAATTGGGCAGATTAATTTATTATTTTTACTGTACTGTCATTCATTTCATTCCTACTGTACAAGTTTCAAGTCCATGTCTGGAAGCAGGAAAATATTTTATTACTTCAGCGACCAATCACCCAACACAAAAAACCAGCTTCAGCTCTTCAAGGAATGAAAGTTTCACAAACAAACCAGACACTAAACTGCATTTGCTTATCAAATCATTACATATTATAAATGGATTGAGAGTTACCATGAAGAAAATGAGGGGGTTTGTGGAGAATTTTGCGAAACTAAAAGGGCATACCATATGCTTTTTTTTCAGGACATTATGGAGAACACTTATTTTTGTCTCTTTGTGGTGACTAGCAGTCCAGGTTTTACCTTTTTCAGGATATTCTATGTCTCACATGAGATTAGACCCTGTCTGAGTTATTCCTTCTGGCCTTGAAAGGCCAGAACTAGACAGAGTTACTAGCTAATACAATTAACATTAATTGCCTAGAGAGAGGCCAAGAGCTGCTGCCCCCAGTGTGTACAGCGTATCCAGGTAAAACAGTGCATTGGCTGGTCATTGTGTAATGACCCTGGTCATTACGCTAGCAGAATTATAACTGCACAAAATTAATTTTAACTAGATGATCATTAAGGTCCCTTCCAACCCAGGCCATTTTATGATTCTATTCACTTAGACTGCAAAAACAATGGGAAGAGAAAGTTGCATTTACAGTCCATATGGGCCCACAGGCTCCCTCCCTCCCCTTCTCATTCTCACTCATTCATGCATGCACAGTACATGTGATCCTGGATAACCTGATTTCTGTCAAAACAGACTAAGTCACACTGCATGAGACATATCAGTAGACCATAATGAAAAAGCTTAATCAGTTTAATTCTCTATAGCTGCCAATTCTTCATAGTTTTCAAGAGATGAATTCAGCTTGCCTCTATCTCTTCCCCTGTTGTTCCTGGCTGCCATTGTCATCGCAGTTCTCAATGAACATTGTGAAATTTCCATGAAGTACTTTAACCATTTGCCATGAAAATGACTGTTTCTCCTCACTGAAGGAAAATTTGACGTTACTGACTGGGCTGTCAAAATAATTATACAAAAAGGAACATAGAAATCATCAAAAAGCTCTTATGGTGTGCAGATGTGAATGATGGTAGGAGGGAAAGAAAGTAGGAAGCAAAAAGTCACAACAGAAACTCTCTCAAAATGGTGAATTTTCTGAATCAGAAGAGATTTTAAATACTTTGCACTGATGCTTTGCAACCATATTCATGGTTGAAAATTACATCTTCAGAGAACAACTTGATAATTTCATCTGCCAGTTGGAGAGAAAGAGGCCCCTCATGAACTTGAGAGGCCTTCTGACCCCTCACACTTCCAAGAAAATCAGGAAATTATATCTTATTGAAATAAAGGAATTAAGATTATTGCCTTGAGACAGTGTGATATGATTCCAGCTCAACTTCTTCCAAAGTTTGTGAGTATTTAGAGATAAATTCTGCAGTCACCATGTATGCTGAGGAGTACCTCAGGCTGTGATTATCTAATGAATTGATTTTTCTAAGAATATTCATGGAGTAACCTATTATGTAAGCTGAGGTTTTTCAGCAGAACTAGATGAAGAAACAGCATTCATTTGAAAATAGTGATGTGCTCTTCAAGGTTTGCTGTGTTCTACCCTAGCAGTTCCCAGCCCATGCTTACTCATTGACAACAGCAGTGAATAAGATGTGTAAGGAGAGTGAAATCCGTTCCCTGCAAGCCTCAGTTTACTGTGTGATTTTCTGTAACCCAAAGTAGCCCTAAATATTCTAGCATACAAGAATTGCATTATATGTACATTAAAACTTAGACTATATGCTTAAATCTCATGGGGTTTTCTTTTTTGTTTTTGTTTGTTTGTTTTCTGGGGTTTTTTTGAGATTTGTTTGTTTGTTTGTTTGTTTTGTTTAGAGTCTGGGTGAATTGTTCCCTCATCACCACAATCAATAATGTTGTATCTTGTAGGCTTCCCATATTTCAACCTTCCTATGAAATAACTTCCTTTACTTCTAAGCCCTTGCTTACACAAATAAAGATACTCACTCCTTCGTTCAGAACTCTGCCTGAACACTGACCAGGCAAAAGATCAATATATCAAACAGTATATATAGGAAATAAGGGCATGAGCTCTGAATGTAATTAAGCATTTTATGCAGCAATGAGGAACCTCATAAGAGTACTCTTATTTCTTCCTGTGATAAAAATTTCATTATAAAAGTCACTTTAAATCTTATGAACGCTATACAGAAGCGAAATAATGCTATGCCTGTAAAGTACAGTCTCTAAAAGGCTTTTTATATTCAGATCACCAGGGTATTATGTATTGGTTTGAGTGACAGTACATCTTTAAGAAACATTTGGATCAATCTCAGTTTCTGCTTTGTGCATCAGGACCTGAGATATCATGTCATACAAGCAGAGATGTCTGATAGTTTGCTTACAAGTGCATTTTATATAGACTACACAACCAAAATATAGATGGCTAACTGGTACAAGATTTGATTAAGTCTGACAAGGGTAGTGTTAGAAATGTGAACTCCCCCAGGAACTTTGTCAGTTTTGAGCACTAGGGACAGTCTGATTTCAGGAAAACTGCAGTTTGCGAGTGTAGTACTAAGGAATAAAAGTCAGCTTTTACAGAGAGCCTTCTGCTCATGAGAGTTGTGGGACAGCTGTTGGTGTTTCTCTTTTGCTAGCCTTTGTTCCCAGTCCTATTCTGAGACTTTGGGCAGCCTCACGATAGATCTGCACACAAATAGTGCAGCAAGAGTGACCAGATAGGAGGGAACAATACCCTTCATTAGGTAATGAATATCAGTGGTACCATCAGTGATTAAACGTTCTTCATTACATGCAGTAGAAACCATATAACAAGTGGATTGCTGAAAATGAGATATTTCATAGAAACAGTCTTAAAATCAAGATTATTTTTCTTAGAGATAGACTTTTCACTTTGTTTCAGCACTGTCAAAATGAAACAATTCTGATTGGGCAATCATTCATTTTTCAGCAAGGTTCAAATATTTCTTTCCAAAAAAACTATTGTCATTCTGTTTATACAGCCAAATATTGCTCATAAAATATTAATTTAAATACATATCACACTATTGAGTTTTATTGCATTAGTATTGACTCATAGCTGTTGTGTTTTAGGCGAAGTTGTTTTGTACATACATTCACACCAACACCTGCACCCACCATTTTTTTGTCCGGGGAACTTAAGTTTTACTTTTGGCTTTGCCTTTTTTTGTTTGTTTATTTTTTAAATCTGGTCCAAAATGAACACAAATATCAATCTGAGCTTCCTGTACAGCAGACATAATATTTTCCAGTTATTTCACTTTATGTACATTTTTAAAATTCCTTGTATTGTAAGACTGTACCAGGAAATGAGAGTGTCTGTTTCACATTATGGAAATTTATGCCTGAAATTTACAGTAATTTGGGAATTAACATGTCTGTTTTGTGGCTATTTTAACCTCTGATTTTATTTCTATTTTATTATAACTAATACTTTCTGTATCTGCATGGATGGAATATCATAAGGTAAATATTTTAATAATTATCCAGAAGATCTTAATGCCACCGGATGCAAACTATTGTATTAAAAGACAAAAACTTCTAGCGTTTCCTAAATTTAATAGATAATCTTGTTTCTTTCCCTATTTTACCCATTTATGAATAATTTTATTTGAAAGATACATACTCACTATTTTATTTGAAGATAGAGGAAAGGTAAATCAAGGCTGAAATTTATTTGCCATCTTCAGTTTACATACTATGTAATAAAATACAAATGAGTGGAATGACAATCTGCTCTGCTCACATCTATATTGGAAAAGATGAACAGAAAGATGCAAATATGCAGGCTTCTAATAGAAATATGTCTCTTTGATTATGGAGACATTACTGCAGGAGATGGTATCAATGTCTCACTGGCTCTTCAGTAGTCTTTAGGAGAAATTATATACAGATATAGAAAACATCTATAATGTTTCCATCTGCCAAAATAAACCAAGCTTCTGCAAGGGAAAGATGTGCAAAAAACCTGATACACCAGTCCTGTCTTTCTGGTGATTAGCCATCCAATCAACTGGGGTCATCACAATGATTAACTTCACTACTGTTTTATAATACCCTAAAACCTGAACTCATCCTCTGTATCAGAATTCAGTGTTAGTTGTTACTTAATATAGCAAAGAAACTTTCTTTTGAAGATCATAAACATCCCTTTGGGTGAGCTTAAAGGAAAATGAAGATTAAATAACTCCTTACAGAAATAAGTAGTCTGTTAAAAAAATAAAAAGGAAGCACTAGCCTTTGATTTTGTGAGCTTAATATTATTCCATCTAATCAGATACTATATTAAAACGTTCAAATTATAAAGATAAAACAAGCGACTAATCTTTAAAGTGTCTGATCAATTTCCCTGAAAAATCTTAGGTCCACCAATTTCAAGTTAGCTCACAGTGGTCAGGGCCTGTTTAAAAGTTTTACAGTCTTCTAAAATCACATCTGGATTCATGAACTAGGTGACCTGTCAAGTCTGGAAAGTATTTGTGTTCAGCTCTGCTCTCCATAATTTATGAAGTGATGGTAGTCTGTGTAAATCAGCTCAACATGACAGTATTCAGAAGATTGATACTGCTGATTACCAGTGTATGCAGGAGATGAGGAGAGTCCTTCTTTACATCCTCTGCTTCCTCAAATTAAGGACCTGATTTTTTGTCCTGCCTGCAAAACTCCAGTGCTGCTCAGAAGAGAAAATCCCTTATGGAACCCAAGGGCTTCTAATCAACTTGCAACAGCTGCTGCAGATTCCTGGCAGATGAGGGGACTTGCCATAGGCTTATGTAAACATAGAGATAAAAAAAGTGTCCTGTGCCTTGAAGTTCTCTTTCTATTTGAAATTATAACTTTAATCATAAGACTTGATGATCCTTGTTGGTCCCCTCCAACTCAGAGTGTTCTGTGATTCTATGAAGATTTGGTAAATAAGATAACAAAAGCTAAAGACAAGGAGCTAATGAATCCAGAAGAAATAAGAAAATTTCTTAGGCACCAGTGATACGACAGATGTTTTAGAACCTGAAATCTACTAAAAAAAAGAAAAAACCCACAAGAACTCATAGCTGTGGGAGGAGCCTGTTATAGGGTAGACTCTATTAATAACATCATTTGTATCACTAATGCAAATTTATTCTAATCATGGTTAATTGAATTGATTTGAAGAACTTTATTGTGTTAAAAACTATCTAGAGGCAAAGCAGATTGACCTTACTCTTTCTCTAGACATTTCTGAGTGCAGGATCAGGGCCAGAGACTCCCCTGCACCATTCTACATTGCTACACTGCAATTTTCTACATTGCTACACTCAGTGTCTTCAAGTTGTGCTGCTTCTCCCCCTTACATTTAACTTACAGCATAACAAAAAGAC
The DNA here is from genome assembly GCA_035584735.1 of Pseudotriccus pelzelni. Lineage (NCBI taxonomy): Eukaryota > Metazoa > Chordata > Aves > Passeriformes > Tyrannidae > Pseudotriccus > Pseudotriccus pelzelni. Next base: position 80,047,574 of record JAWMRA010000001.1, read on the forward strand.
CTCAGAGTTGTGTGTTGGTATGACATTGAAGTGAGATATCCAGACATCTGAAGAGGGTGAGTGGTGAAACTTAAAAACAGCTGGCAAGGAGAGGAGACATTTCCTCTCTTCTCACAGTTTTTTTCTCACACAGCTCTGATTTGAAGCCACAGAGTGCACCAAAAGCTGACTTGAATCCAGGTAGCCAAACTTGGCCTGAATGGGAATATATATAACACTGCAGTCACAGTTATGACAGCTTGTGATCATGCATTTGATAAATCTCATTTTCTGGTAGATCACAATAAGCTCTTCAAGGAGTTCATGAATAAGCTCAACAATAAGCTCACCCAAGAACAGGTGTCCCAAGTGAGGAGTTTCCCCAGTGTGAGGTAGCTCTGCAAGCGACTAGACATTTGCCACAGCAGAATGACACTTGCTATCACAGGGAATAACAGAGCAATAAGACAACTTTCATATACCTTTTGCTGTTTCACCTGCTAATCTAGTGATCACCAGCACAGAGACTCCAACAAATTCTTTTCGCCTCTGATACCCCAGAAGAGTTGGAAGGATCATGTGTCCACTTAAGGATTTGTGCAAACTATCTGCAGCCTTGCCCACAGTGACAACTCCCATCTCTAAGTTCAGCACTCAGAGCTCTTGCATCATATAAAACAGTACTTACGAGACTTCAAACTTTTAACCACCTTAGGAAGCCCATTCTACTTTTTAAAAATTTTCTGCTTTCTCTGTATAATCCAACTATAATATAGTTTGAGAATCCCTTGACAGTTAATGTATGTGTTGTTTACTACCATACAAAACCTATATGCCTCTGAACTTTCTACTTCACAAGCAGTCTCATAGTTCATTGGTTGTTTTTTAAATTTTTGGTTTGTGGTTGTTTTTTGGTTTTATTTGTGGTTTTGTTTGTTTGGTTTTTTACTGGATTTACCTTATAAATTTACCTTGGAGAGAATTTGAGGTCCATTTTTTATTTTTTCTACTCTGTTTACTCATACATAAAAGTAAGTAAAATAAATTTAAGATATTTAGGATTCTATCCAATTATTCAAGCATTACAGTCATATATGGTGACATATCTGTAGACAGAGATGACTGATGCAGTTAAACAAAAAATTAAATCTCTGTCAGGTAAATTCGACACCATTAAGAGCAATACTGAAAGCAGAGCTTATTGTCAGATACTCTTGCTGGCATTCAGAGATTCAGGTAGAAGTTCTGATAGATAAAAGCTTCTCTTTTGCTTAGATGGGGCGTGTTTGCTTCACAGAATTGTCAAAACATAAATGAAACAGTTCTTTTTTCTTCCTATCTATTTTCATTCTTGTTTTCGTCCTTTCTTACCCTGCATTTCCAAAATGCAAATGCTTGTTTATTTTTCCCACTCCTTTTCTATGTTTGCAGTGGTCTAACATGTTCTCATGTCTGGATGCCTGGCAGTTTTTGGAAGGAAAAAGTAGGTTTAATTCCTTCAAACCTCATTGTGCTTCCAGAGTTTTCAGAGAAGACTCAGGAATGTCTCAGTGATTCCAGCCCAAGAGGGTCAGCTTCCAGCACTACTGTACACTTCTGCAGAAGAAATAGCTGATTTTAACAATATATACAATGCATATGACACTTCTCATCTTCAAACTGCCTGCTACTGGGATTGATTTTGCCTGCCTAGTCTGGGGAAAAAAAATTGTTTTATGTTAGACTGAGGTGGAAATTTCAAGACTGGTTGTATCAGGTACCCTTTTCAGTTAACAAAAAAACCAAAACAAAACAAACCATAAAGAGAAATATCAAAAACCATAAAGAGAATCTCTCCATAAAGAGAAATATCCTTGTTTTTAACTCTGCCAGATTTCCATCATCTTTAATGGTATCAAATCTAAAATACATGCTTTTATCTGAAATATATCAAAGTCCTTTCACTGCTTCACGAAGTGTCTTTGTGGGAAACTGAATAAAATGCTGTACCATAATGTGCAGTGTTTGCTATAAATTCTTTCTATTTGATCCTGTCGGATTATATGATGCTATCTCAATTTCAGGCATTTTACTCAAACATCTATATTCTTGTTATGCATTAGACATCAATATCAATTTACTTACAGCTAAAATGTGCCTTTAGAGACAATCTGTTAAATATGGTGCAAACTTAGAGAGGATAAGGGTATTTGGGGCTCAGCGCTTTTCATAATTCATTTGTATTGTCTCGCTGATGGGTATGCAATAACAACACCCAAAAAGGGTGTCTTCCACGGAGATATAATAGAAGAGTTACATATAAATGAAACAGTATAAGCTTGTAATGAATATATTACATTACTCCCACATTATTTTGATGGAATTATATGTGTTTGACTTTACCATTACAGTAGCATATTTGTACTGTCTTTTCATAAGGGATTGTCCGAGCTACACAAAACCAGTATTTATGCAAGCTGCTGTAAAGGGAACTTTTTCTCTCTGAACAAAAGTGTTGTTTGCTCTCAGATTTTAAAGTATTTACTTCCATGCAGTTTTTCTTAGATGATTTCATGTGGTACGTTGGGTCAAGTCTGAACGTTACTATCTGCTGACACATGCAGCAATTTGCATAAGTCAGAAACATCAGAGAAAATATTTTCCCCTTCAAATCTACTTTCATTTGTAATTGCTAAAGCCTGTTCAGAAAATAGAAGACAATGGTGGAAAACTACCAAAGATCCTAAAACACCAGACCTGCTACCAAAAATTGTACAGTCAGTCATTAGGAAAGTTAAGAGATGATGGATTGAGAGTAGGAAATACTTTATTTTGTATTTCAGAATGATTCCCTGTCATCCAGAGACTCTCTGACAAGTCAGACACAGACATATTTGGAAGCTAATAAATTGTTTAAAATAATATTTCAAAGTGGAATAATAAACCAAAATGTAGACGGTGATGTGAGAATTTCACCAGTACAAACAATTAAAAGCAGGGTGCCTTAGACTTTCATATATGCAATGTTTTGCTCATTAATGTATTAATGCATTATAAAGAAAGCTAAACAAGACGAAAACAAGCGTACTGAAAGAAAAATGTTAACAAAATCCAAAAAGAGAAATTAAAGTTGAGTTGAACTGAAAACTTGCTGAAGTTCAGTGCTGAAGAACTGAAAGAACTGATACTCTGTGAAGAAAATGTTAACTGCTTGTATATCACATGGGATTCTATGTTCACCATGTGAGCCTGGGAAAATAATCTGGGTCTTGCTGTTCAGTGAACACTGTGCAGTTGCAGCTAGAAAAGACAGGTGAATTTACAAAAGCTGAGAAATGAGACAGAAAAAGTCTCTTGCACAGCCAGTGCTACATGCTTACCTGTAATACTCCACCCAAAAAAAGATAATCCCACATCAAAAGGAGGCACAGAATTAGAGAAGAGATGACAGCACTTCCATCACTGGGTCTTCTGAAGAAAGACTGAAAGACTGAGTTATGAAATTTCAGAAAGGAGAGGGTTACAGGGAAAGATCTATAAAATTATGAGTGTTGTAGAGAAGAGGACAATTTTCTGATCTTGTTTTCTAACCCAGAACCAAGGGGCAAAGAAGTGATGGAACTGAAAAATCTAACTGTTGAAATAATATACGGAAATATTTTTAATGTAATGCTTGGGATTGGCAGTCATACACTAACATTTCCTTGAGAACAAGAAAGTAAGATTCAGAAACTGATCTTTCCAAGGTAAGGTCATGTGTACAGTTAATAGAGGAAACGATTTTTGAAGACCTTTGGAGAGCAAAACTATGTTCACCTTAGATGCTTTGTAGCAGTGTACTTGAGCTCTCTTTGAAAATCCTCTAGGCTTTTCTATGCATATATAACGGCATTTATGCTTGCTTTAGGAGAGCTACCTTATAACATACTTAAAATGCAGGTATACTCAAGGTGGCTTGGATACCTTATAGTGCCAGCTGAAAGGGTACTAGCATAAATACAAAATCTTTAAGAAAATCACTTTTGAGTTTAATGATTAGGAAATATCTATGTTGTTGCTTATTCTGAAATTTTTGACTTCTTCCTATGCAAAGTCTATTGCTGACTACTGTGGAAACAAGACTGTGGATGAGATGGTTTATTGACAACATCCTGCAAGTGACAGTTGTCCTGTCTTCTAGGGAATTTTCCCTAATTTCAGTGGGCAGCAAATGTGAGCCAGTTTCATTGATGTGTGTCCAAAGCACACTACAGGTTCATTAGCTTTTACTCCTTGTTGACTAAGCACTGAACACTCATATTTGTCACCAAAGCCAATGGGAACCCTCTCCAATGGAAGTACATGGTCTGATTTATTCATACAACTTAATAAAAAGATATAAAGGAAAAAGATATGTATTTACTATACTAAATGGAGAAATTAAATGCTTAGTAAAAGAAAAAAAAAAGAAAAAAATTCTGAAGGATGAATTACCAAGGAAAACATGTTGGCTGTTTTTATAATGCAAGTCCTTATAATGCAAAAGACTAGGTCTTTATTAATGACTTAATTCTCAGCTAAATTAGACCTGTGATCCAGCCTTTTGAATTGAAAGCATGGGAGAAAACACTAATTGAGAAAAAGGAGTAGGGAAGCCTTATGTCTTTCTGTGCAGTGCTGTTAATTTATTGACTTAAGGTGATGGTGCAGTTTAAACCTGCACCTTTAGATGGCTTGTGACCAGCTGGAACATCAGAAGAACCCACCATATTTCCTGTGTGACATTAGCCCAGCAATGACTGAGATGAAAATAAATGCAAAAAACCTTTGAAAACATAACGAAAATGGTTTAACAACAATAAACAGCATTTATTTACTTATTTATTTAAATATTAACATCTCTGTATTTAAAATTAGGCCACAGGTTATTTTTGATCTTTAAATCTGTTTGGAATTTAAGCACTTTAAAACTCTTACACATACAGCTATTTTAAAGCATTCTCTGTCATTTTGTGATGATTTTTCTTCCTTAAACAAACCCCATTATGTCTGGAAGTTTTGCTCTAACTTCTCCAAAATGCTTCTTTCCTAATGTACCCAAGAGAATAACTGCAGATCTTTGTCTGCTAGCCTGTGACCTACCTAATTATCCTTTTTATAAAGTTGTGTTTCTTGTCATATTGACAGGTTTTACTTTTTTATTTAAATTCAGATGCTGTCTTTATGAATATCAAAGACATCTTGGAAAGTCAGCACTGACAGCATAGTCTGTCATCCTGTACTGTATACAATGTTATTTTGTGGAATATGGAATCGGAAAAAAACACAGAACCAAATACATTTTTTTTCTTCAATCAACTGGCTTTTCTTCATGCTAGGAATCTCACCCTTGTTTATGATCTTTACAATGGCAAACCTGAATATTATCTTTAAAAGTTAATAGATTAAGGATCAGCTGGCCCAGCCTTTCTTGGCAAAAACATAGTCTACACAACATGGCTCAGCACCCTGTCCAGATGAATCTTAAGTATCCAGTGTTGGGGAAACCATCACTTCCTGGGGAGATAATTCTGATGATTGATTGTTCTCATTGTGAAAAATTTTCCTCCTGTCTCCAACCAGAATCTCCCCAGCAGTAACTTGTACCCATTGCCCTTTGTTTTTAACATGTGACTCCTTGTAAAAAGGGAGTGTCCTGGCTTCAGCTAAGGTGGAGTTAATGTCTTCTCAGTAGCTGTTGCAGTGCTGTGTTTTGGATTCAGAAATAAAATGGTATTGAAAACACACTGATGTTTAGCTTTTTATCCTAAGTCCTGGACTTTTTTCTTGTCTCGTGCTTTGCCAGTGAGGAGGCACAGCAAAGAAACTGGATAAAAGTGTAGCCAGGTGACCCGAACTGACCAAAGTGATATTCCACACTATAAACCATCATGCCCAGTATATAAAGTGGGGGGAGTTACCCAGAAAGAGGAGCTGATATGGGTTCAGGAATGGGGGTCTGGCATCAATCAGCGGGTAGTGAGCAAATTTATTGTGCATCACCTGTTTTTTCCATTTTTATTACATTTTTACTGTATTTTATGTTATTTTCTCCTTCCCATTCCACCAGGGGAGGGGGGAAAATCAAGGACTTGAGCGAGCAGCTGCATAATGCTTATTTTCCTGCTGGGTCTAAACCACGACAGGAAGTCTCTGTCTTCTTTGTAACACTTTAAATACTGGGACATGGAGATGAGGTCTCCCCTAAGCCTTCTTTCCTCAAGGCTGACTCTCAGCCTTTCCTCATATGGCAAGTTCCCCAGTCCTTTGATCATCTTTGTGGCCCTTCTCAGGGCCCTCTCCAGCCTGTCCACAGCTTTTTGTGTAACAGAAAACAAAACTGAACCCAGTGTTTCAGGTTTGGCCTGACAACTGCTGAGTAGAGTGGCAAAAGTTGTCCTCTTTAGCAGAATGAGAAAATAATACATTAAGCTCCTGTGCTCCTTTGCTTTTAATGTTCTAAAAATTCCAAAGTTTTAAATTCCTTCAGAGTGGGTTAATCTCAGAAACCAGCCTCAGAAATCTCTTTTTTTGGGTGATTACAGTTCCACTGATTGACACACAGAATCCTTCATCTAGGCTATGAACTAGCTGTGTGTCATGATAATTCTTAAAGATCCACTCTCATGAATGCTAAAAGCTACTTGGAAACTTTGCAAATCTCTCCTGTCTACTTTTTTCCTTCTTAGTGACTTATTTATACTAATTTAGCTCTCAACCAAAATCGGCTAGCTTGCTGTGCTAGCTGATTTTTTTTTCTTTTCACTTGATATTTTACTTTCTTTTCCTTGTTCACTAGCACTAATGCACTCATATTTAATTACTCTTTGATCACATCCTCGTGTAAGGGCCACAAGTTCTGGTCAGAATCTGGGCCCAGTTACACTATTTAGGAATTTACTACAATAGACAAAATCCAACAGTGAAGCAGGCTACTGACAAATCTAGAGATAAAATTTTAAAAATAAAATTTGTTTTCAGTCACACAGTCTTCATGGGTGTTAAAAGACAACAAATCTCACTGACCTGAACTGAATTGACAATTCCTGCTTTCTTGTATAGAAAGCAGCCCTTACATAGTTAAAATGATGCAAGAAAACCGTTCACAAAGACAGAAGCTCCAGAGATATTGAATTCCCACAAGTTTGTCAGAGTAAAAGAGTGCTTGGTTTCTATTGCTGTGGTCTCAACATTAATAAAAAAATTTTTTCCACTGCATTTGTTTCCTCAACTGTTACTCTAAATAAACAAGTGGTGATTTGGGGTATTACAACGTGTTGTAATCAGAGTTGGTTGTGATCCGAGTTGTTGTGACAGCCTCATTTTGGAGAATCATGATAATCTGTTTTGAGAAGATTTCTCAGTAAACCTTTATCTGGAGATTACCAGAACATGAACTACACTCTTCCCTCCACTCCTGTGTTATCTGGATTAAAGGCATTTAGGCACTATTAAAAGCTATTTGGTTCCATATTGTATCTCTGTGCTCTTTGGACCAGTGATAACAGAAACAATACATAAGGAAAGAGTCTCTGCATTAATCAACCTTCATGAAAAGTCTGTATGGAATTTTGGGTTGGAATATCAAAGGATATTAGAGCATAGGGCCAGCAGACCCATCTGGTTTTGAGGGAAAGGAAAAGCTCAGAACATGAGCAGAATGGAGGGAAAGGTCATGGTTCAAACCAGCTTGAAAAGCAGAATCATAGAATCACTAATTAAGAAAAAGACCTCTAAGGTCATCAAGTCCAACCATTAACCTAACAATGCCAGGTCCACCACTAAACCATGTCCCCAGTCACCGCAACTACAAATGTTTTGAGCACTTCCAGTGCAGTCTGTTCCAATGCCGGACTACACTTTCAATGGAGAATTTTTCCCTAATATCCAATCTAATCCTCCCCTGGCACGTGTGTCTGTGGAAGACTCCAAGTCTGCAAGAGAGAGGTGGGTCACAGGATGTGGCCAGAGGGTAAGTCAAAGCTAAAGACTCCCTGTGTCCTTCTGTATGGTTTTCTGCCTGGTGTGAACACTGAAACACTGTACCTTTGTCCTTCAGTGTGGTAGGAAATACGAGATGGAAAGTTCTGAAGCCTATCACCAGTACAGGAGATCAGCCAGCTAGATTTGTGTAAAGGATCCCAGGATATACTTCTGAAGGAAAACTTTTTAACCCTACTGTTCTGACCACTGTTCTCTGCATCAGCAAAACAACCTCTGATGACAGGAGTTTGTGTGTGTTATTGCAAACTGAATAATAAGTAGGATTTCCCAGTAGTTTAGGGTTTGGTTTATGAATGGTCTTTCAAGAACTTAATTCAAACATCTAGTTGTCAAGACCAGGAATTAATTTTTAAATTATTTTTAAAAGGTACATTCTGTAAACAGAATTAGACAGAGAGGTACAAGAGAGAAGGAGAAAGAAAAGGCTAAGGAGAACTAAGAAATATAGCAATGTATGGGACAGCCCCTCTTTCTTTCAATTAATTCACTTCCTTGCATGTATAACTTCAAAATATAGAGATATATTTTACTATCTCCATTCTACCCAGTTTGATATTACCTCACTTCTGTTGTGTAAAATACTCCCACCAGAAATAAAGAACAACAAAACAGACTTTGTTTTTTTTTGGTATGATAATTAAATATTTAAGTCTCTACACAGATTTACTCTCTCATTTTGGATCTGTTTTTTCAAATATGTTTAAACTGGTATTTTTGTGAATCTCTCTTGATACATTTTGTGAAATGTAGCTGTTTTAAACACTTATAAGCACCAAATATCTTAGGCTGTGGTTTAGCTGTTGGAAAGGGAAGTGCAAATGGAATTCCTGTCTCCAGTTTCTAAAAGGAAAGCTTATTCTTAGCTCAAGCAAGGCTGTACTTGCATTTCAGGGGTGAAAATTATATCTGTTAAAATGTTAATGAAGCATTACTAACTGGGCATTACTTCAGGGTCGTCTTTTTCTTAAATTTCTGTATAATCAATAGAGACACTTTGGCTTCTATTATGACTCACTATCTACCCTAAGGATGCAGAGATTTAGAGAGATTATCTTCCCCTACACAGACTCATAAACTTCCATATTAGAGGATATATGTAATTCACATTCTATTGATAAACTGCTGCTAATTCTAAAGCTATGAAATAGACCCAAATAAGTAAAGGAAGTTTATTAAAATGGATTTTACTGCTAAGTCTTGGCTTACATCCAGAGATCATGGCATGACTGAATCACAAAATGCAATGAGATATCTATATTTGGGAACTGTGGCATTGTCCCTACAAAAGAACCTTAGGATAGGGAAAATTACCCATGAAATTACCATGAAATTTGGTTTTGGTTTTGATTTTTAAAAGAAGATTGTTCCATTAAAGGGCATGCATCTGTGCAAACAAGTAGACTTTGTGTTCTGTGGATATAGGTCTGGACACAGGGGAGAGAAGTAGATAGAAACCGTAAATTTAACCTTCTGCTAAAGAGCTCAAAAACATGTTAGAATCTGGCCTGTAACAATATTACTGGTAAACTCTAATTTCAAAAAGTGCTGTAGCCACAAAATCAGGAACAAGTCATTTGGCAGGCAACTCTGCTTTTGAATTGAACGTGACCGGTTAAAAGACATGCCAAGGACTTTGTGACAAACTGTGCAAAGTAATTTCTTGTCAAAAATTGCTATATAATTTCCCCCATCAGGAAGTCCTCCTTGTGAGATCAAGAAATAATTTAACTGTCCATCTTACTCCTGTACAATGAAATGCTCAAAGTAGATCAAAGTGATAGTTGTTTAAAATTAAAGATTAAATAATTATACTGATTTATGCACAAAAAGAATGGTGGAGAAAATGTGTTCAGTCTATATCAGCCAGTGACACACATCACAGCATACAGTATTCTGTCACATTCTAACACTGTATATAAATGTCAACCCTGCTATTTATTTTCAATTTAAAATGCATTAATATTAGCTCTATCACGCTGAGAAATCTTATAATGAAGACAGTTGTTTGTTTTTTTTTCACTGAAGGACAGGGAAAGACAAGAACACATTCCAATGCAATGATCAACATGTCTCTTATTATTTTATTGGGAAATTGATTCATTCATCCTGTTTATATTTATGTCAAAATAGTCTATAAGCAAAGACACAAGGAAGGACAGACTGGAAGTCATCACTTAAGCAAAATTGTTAGGACATGTTAGGGAAAAGTCAAGAACCATGTTTTTATTTTTATATACTCTAATACCTGTGATTAATTTCTTTATTTTTTGATTAATTGCTTTACCTGTATTCATCAACTTTGTGTTTGAATTGTTTTACACTTCTCAAAAGTTCTACAGACATTATTATTTAATTCCTTTGTTTACTGAACCAGAGAACAAATCCCTGACTTGACCGATTGATTGGCTGATTGATTTGTATTTCCTTTGGCTAACAAAAGACAGTGCTTTTGGAGTGGTGTGTTTTTAAGCATATGCAAAGTCATGGTTTAACATTACCTATCCCAAACATTTGAAGACCCAAGACTGAGACTGAGAAAATCACAAAGCCATTTACTCTTATAAAACAGTGTATTCAGTATTCATGTTCACAAAATGGAGAATCAAACTGAGGATCTGATCTCAACAGCAATTTTTGTGAGCAATTAGTATAAGGCAGGTACTGAATGAAAAGACGCTTTCATTGCAGAAATTGTCACTAAAGGCTATATGGTGGTACTGAAGCATGTCTGGAGAATCACAGAATAGAATTGGTGGATAATCCAGATGAGAAAGGACCTCAGGAGATCTCTAGAGAATCCATGTACTCAAAGCAGAGCCACCTGTGAGATCAGGGCTTTTTCTTGAACCTCCCCACCAAGGATGGAGCCTGCACAGTCTCCCTGTCCCACTGCTGATGATCACCATGGGAGAAAAAGTATTTCCTGACAATATTTTCTAAACTCTTTTAAGTTATGTCTGTTATCTCTTTACTGTAAAGAGCCTGTATTTGTCTTCTTAATGACTTCCCTGTAGATACCATTAGATTGCTATTAGACTGTCTAAACTTCAGAGGCATTTTAACTTGATACTTATTCTTTACTACATATAGTTAGCAGTCACATTCAGAGAAAGTATTTAAGACTAATTGCTAAACTTTTAGCCTGATACGTCAGTTTTCTTTTTTTTTTTTTTTCCCCAGGAAATTAGAAGAGAAAGAGGGTTTTTTCCGTACATACTGACAAAAAAGGTCCAAATTCCTATAAGGCAATTGCTGAAAAGAATTGATGGAGACCTCAACTCTGAGCTTTGGAGAAGTGACAGAGAACAAATTTGAACAAATTCACTAAACTCTTCTGCAACTCACATCTTTTTAACATAAGAAGAGTTTCTTGTCTAGTCGAAGGATTTGATTAACCTTAAAACAGTATAATTTTAAATTTTAAAGAAACCATTATATTTTATGGATTTTGATAGGAATTGTAAAATATGGCAGCTGTTGCAAGATTTGCTAGAGTTATATTGTCTTTTCCAAAAGTCTTTCCTTCTCTGTTTCTGTAAAAAAGCTGAAAAAAAATTTGCAAGTTGGGAAAAGAGCTGAGAAATCAGCACCGGCAAAATACAAGCCAGGATAAAGAGTTTGTTATAAATAATCATAAGTTGTATCATGCTGTTACTTTAAAACATAATTCCATCATGGAAATTATGTTAGTAATTTAATGTTTAAAGTTTAATATTAATAATTACCAGTACTCAGTATAGATACTTTATGCTTCTAAGTTCACAGTTTTCAAAGGCACTGTCAGCACTGGATAACTCCCAACACCCACAGGAAAACATGAAATATGTTTGACAAATATGTAAAATGTAATAGAGAGTAAAAGGTCAACAAACGACAATACGAGAGCCCAATATTAATCCATTAGACTAATAGATATACACATAAAGAAGGGTCCTTTTTCTACTCCATTCACAGTGGTTGAACTGCTCCACATCCACTCACGAATCCTTTTCCATGAATAAGCATATATGAGATAACACAAGATTTTAAAGCAAAATATTTCTTTGTTGTAATCCAATTAAACACAAAAGTGCTGAGAACACTCAATGTAATTAATTAAAATGATCACAAGGTGATTGAAAGCAAATTTAGAAAAACTTTTGAAGCTTAGATCAATAATGTCTGTTAAATTAACACTTAATTGTACATTATTCTTGTGGTAAAATATGGGTTTGCTTTAAATAAAGAATGAGACATCCCGGGAGATAAATATTGTATTATCCTTCAGCTTTGAGGACCACACTGTGTTTAGGCCATTATGCAATCATGGGATAGCAACACATATACAGATGCTGACTGATGTTTTGCCACTGAATAGGCCTGAATTAAGGGGGCTACAGAGAAGGTTTTGCATTCCTATAATGAATATGCAGTATCAATATGCAACATATTAACAACCAAAAATCAGAATGCACAAAGGAACATTTGTATAAATGCATTCAGGACACTTATGCAGTTACCACATGTTTTGCTTTGTCCCTTGTGCTGTCTCCATTCTGAAGAAGGTCATGTTCACTTTTTCTCCTAACATGGTCTGTACTTTGGCTTATCTCATCCCTAAAGGATCGGTGAGAAAGCTGAGAGTTAAACCTTCTTTTGTAGTACAGCTTCAAAGTATAGAACAGGAACTGGGGAAACAAATAGAAGTTAATACGTCACATATACCAAAACTGTTTTCTCACTGGTTTCTTAATCTAACCACAGTGGATTAGTTTCAGCTCCCAGTACTGTTAGGATGCTTCATAACATTTTTTAGATATCATTATTTCTCTGCAGAGTTCTTCTGTTTGCACAACAGTGTCTTACATGTTCTGTATCTATTTGCACTTTCAAGCAAAATTGAACAAGTCATGTAGTCTCCGAGTTAAAATGTTTGGTCCCTTGTTTGGCCTAGCCTCTGCTAAAACTGAAGGGTAACGGAGCAACAATTGCAACAAGCAACCTGTCCCCTCTCAGGAGATGTGTGGCCCACACTCTGGCAGCTACCAACCTTTTCCTCTGAAAGTTTTAGCATTTCATGGGTGAAGTGGGCCAACCCATTACTGCCTGAAATAGCTCTTTCCATTTTGAAGCATGTGTCTGTATTCCTGTCAGCTTCACTGGGATTTGTGCTCTCTGATCCGCATGACTAGCAGCGCTGCTTTCATCACTGTTTCACAAGATGCCTATTTGTAAACTGTATTTTTCACTGATTAAAGAAGAAACTTGTTGAAATTGTAGGATATTTCAGTGTAACCCAGAACAATTCCTAAATCACTGAGCATTCATGTGTAAAGTAACTACTGTCACACTGGGAGCTAAGTTTCTTGCAAGAGTCAATCACTTGGGCACAGATACATTGCTTAAAGAAATCTTATAAAGACTGAAGAGAATCTGCTTGCTATTTTTACCATAAAATGCTTTTGCAGCTCTGAGCAGCTGAAATGAGACCTGTTTGTTTCACTGCAGTGCACAGCAGCATGCATGAGAAATCAGCCAAGAGAAACATAAAAGGGAATATTGTGCTGCTCTCTGTCTTTTTAAGCACTCTAATCTCTTAATAAGAGTTGGCAGGTGCTAACAGTTTTGTACTTGATTCTTTCACCTTTTTTGGTTATCTCAGTTCCGTGGAGGTAGATTAATTTTCTGGGTTCAGTAAGTATTCCTTCACCTGCCTTGAAATGGAACTGTGGGCCCTTGGACAAATAGATTAAAAGGTTACCAAATTTCACTGTTGCTTCTTCAGCTATATTTGTTTTCTCTGATGAAATGCTCTTTCTTAGCTTTCTAGTAACCTCAATGGATCACAATAAATGTCCCTGCTCCTCCCAAAGCAAAACCAAATCAGAGTGGGAAGGAAAAGCCTTGCTTTAATTCTTCAGCAAAGACACTCAAAGCAATGTTAAACAACAGAACTCCCTTCTGTGAGGATTTCAAAAGGTCCTCAGGGAAAATTACCATGCCAAATTAACCCCCCACTAATGCCATTAACAGAGATTCACCAGACGTAATTTTCTCCAGTTATTAATAAGAACAGTTTATATATCATGAAGGAATACAAAGCCACAGGAAGCTCTGGTGCCTTTACCGTGTAGTCACTCTAATATGATTGAGACAAGCATCAAGCAAGTGGAAATATGTAGTAAAAGTCAGATATCTCACTTGAACTTTAACAGCTTTAAGGTGGCTTAACCGCTGGATGTAAAAATTATGTGATGTGATTAGAACACCTCTAAAGTAAAACTCATCGGGGAAAAAATCCAGCTTTTGAGGTAGAGATTTACCCAGAGGGACACAGAGGCTACAGTATGTCATGCCTGACAAAGCATGAGCTCCTTGAAGCACAGTGAGAACAGTGCTGTTGCATCCACCTCCTTACATGGCACTAAGCTCTGAAGCATTCGACTGGGGATAAGATTTTACCATGGCCTGAAATGCTCCAGGGAGACACCGCTCATGCACGTACCACAGTCTCTGAGAAAGAACAGGGCCATTGGATCTTTAAGCAATAACCCCTAGGAGAAAATGTGTGCCATCTGCAAATGCATTCTATGCTGTGCTGCTGTTGTTGGGCTGAGACAGATGTGACTGGTAAATGTTTCTGTAGATACTCCCCTGTTTTACCCTACCACACCTCCTTCATATGCACTGAAAAGCACTTTGTGAAATAACAGCCACAGATATTATGCACATGTAAATATATTGACTTCAGAGGGATTCAAGATAACTGGGTACCTGAGGGCCTTCCCAAATCAAGGCTGAAGCACACACTGTGAATGGAATAGTGTCTCCAAAAACTTTTCCAGTGCTTTGTATAAAATAGTCCTATTCCCTGTAGTTTTTTACATTCACCTTTTTCCTTCATTCATGCATTGTTTAAAAAGACTCTTAAGAAAGACAGCAAGCCTGATGACAATACAAACACCACCAATATTACAAAAGATAGACTCTGCTCTGCTAAATAAAAGATGAAGACCAAACAACACCAACTGGCTCACATGCATGCTGCTCAGAGCTTATTTAACTATTTTGGTAGATTTAAGTATTTTTACAAGTTCAAAGGCAGAGCTGAGGAAACCTGTAACCATCAAATTGTAGATAATGAGGATCCAGAGCATTCTCTCTTGCTTTTTTTCTTCTCTGGCTTTCTTTTTTAAATATCTCATATTCTGCACATTTGTTACGACCTTTAGGAAGCATCTGTGACTTGTGATTTTCAGCTGTCATATCTTAGGTCTGGGCATAACTTAGTAGCATGCATATAGTCGGTATGTGAGACATTTCATATTACTTGCTGAAATGCAATTGCACTTTAGATTCTGCTCCGGAATAAAAAATACTAGTCCTTGGCTTCTGCAGTACTCAGTGAGTTAAAATACGAGACACTTGGGGAAACAACAAAAAATCAAGGTTATCCTCATCAAAGTGCTGCAGAAGCTCAGGACAATACAAACAGCAGAGCAGTTGAAAGCAGTGAAAGCAAGCACTCTAAAGATGCATATGTTTTCAGAAAACTAGTTAATAAACAGCCATTAAAAATGTTACAGTAGGAAAAGAAAAAGAATAAAAGCTGTCACAAATTACAAATTCAGGGACATTTATGGGACGGTCACTTCTTGAGGTCATGAATGTAATCAAAGCCTATTACCATGTCAGCAAAGAATTTGTACAAGTACTTTTTACCACATCATTGTTTTGTATAATGTGAAGGAAAAGCCATTCAAGATCATGAACTAAAAAAAATAAACAAATAGCCCAGCTCTACAAGGGCAAGGACAATGGCAGCAGGACACACAGTTCTTGTACTGAATCTGTTTTTCTTTAACTTCTGATGGTTTTCTATTTTTACAAAAGCATTAATTTTTTCATAGCAATTTTAATTGAATGGTATAAAAGGACTAGAGTATATAATAGATATGTGGAGATTTAAGAAGGAGGGAAGGTAGGAGGCCTTCCCTGCTCTGTATTTGCTTATTTGGTAACACCTTACAGCCTTGAGGCAAACTGAAGGGGAAATTGGGACAATTGGCTGTTCTCAAGTCCAAAAGTAGCTCTGAAAAAGTTTAGTCATGGAAACTGATGATGTTTTCTGAAATAATCTACAGTTTTGAGAATGATAAAAATACAGGAAAATGGTAATAGTTTTTGAACTAATATTTTCTATTCTGTAAACAAGCATTTGAGTGTATTAGAGTTTTGTGGAAATTATATGGGTAGGGGAAATAAAGGGAAAAGACAACCACTCTCTCACTATGACTGATATGGTATCCAAATCAACTGTAAATGGAAAATATTATGATTTCTAGAATTTTGTGAAAGCTAGCAATTTTTATAATTGTAGCAGAGCAATGTTCTGTTTTCCAAATGTATGCTTGAAGGAAATTCTGTTGAATGCTCCATGGAGAGGAGCACAACCATGTGGAAATTACTTCTGAATTATTTTGACTGTTTCTGTGTACCCTGGGAAACGCACTGACTTTCATTAAAGTAAAACAACAGAAAATATGGATTTGCTCTTCATTTGAAGTAGCAGAACTATGTATCAGCTAAAGCTCTTGTAGTGTAATTTATCCAGGCATCTTAAGAAGAAAAGCCTTGTTTTTCTACAACTTTGGGATATAAATGAAACTAGAATTCAGACTAGGAAAGACATTACAGAATTGGAATACCGATGTTACCAAAAGCACTGATGTTTCCAAAAGATGCTACATCAGTGGTGTGGTCTAGCACAAGCTGACCCAAATCCATACTCTTGCTGAATAATGAAGCATCCAAGTCACAGATCATTGAGCCTACACTGGGGCTTCTAAGAAGAAGAAAGAATATGACCTGTTCACATAATTCTTGACTCGAGTTTTTTATTTGTTTGCTTGTTTCTGGTGTCTTAGCACTGACATAATCAGCAGGTTACTTCATGTAACATTGAACAACCAGCAGATTCCAATATTGGTTTTAAAATATTTAAAATATGTATTTCCACAAGGACTTCATCTGATGAAATAACCTGCATCGTGCCACCAAGCCTTGATATTATTTTTTTCTTTTCTTAAGTCATTATTGTCTTTCTAAATTTAAAGGTTGAGTTATCTTTGCTCATCTTGGTGTGTGAGACCTAGTTAACTGAAATTAATAGCAAAAAGCAATAGTAAATGTCACAGTACAAGATGTATTAATTTAAAGTAATATAGGCTGTAAATAAACTAGAATGTCAATCTATCGATAGGCAATACTTAAAATCAGGTGAGAATCAGTTTATTTAATTTCATATGGGATGTGTAAGAGAATAAAAAAAGAAAGCAGCTATGGAAAAGTATCCTGGTTGCATGGATTATAGAATCCAACAGCCATTAGAGTATCCAGAAAAAAAGACCAAAGAAACCAAAGAATTTCACATTTGAGTCTGCAAACTGGCTTTTACAGAAGTGCCACTGAAGGAAAAAGCATCTCTGGAATTTCCAACTCAAATAATTATTGAAACATTATCCCCAATAAGTCAAATGCAAGGAAAGTCCTCCAATAAGAATGAAAGCAAAGGATTTTATATGCTTTGAAACTTGAAAAATACAGCAACAGAAGCTCTACTCAGTATATAACATCATATAACTGAAGAAAAACAAACTAAATAATTTGTTCTTAAAACAACCCACAGAAGACACTGATACAGTGCTATAAAAAAAGTAAGAACACAGAAATTAAATTTAACCAGGAAATCTCAGCAAATTCATATTGATCAAAATTCTAAGAAAAGGTAAACGAATTATTTTCTTATTTTATAGGGAGAAAAGTAGCTTGGGTGAACACCAGGAAAAGTCTAATGACTAATGCTGCCAGAATACACACTAAACTAAAATTCCTCTGTCAGTCTAAACAAATATATATAAGCAGGTAATTTTAGTCTCCTAGTTTGTGAAATATGATTCTTTTGCTATTATGTATTATGTATTATTTTACATCCATGCACATAACTCTCTAGCTCTCTGAAAGATTTTTTAACAAAGGGTTTTCCAGTACAGTAATCTCTCTTCTTGTCCAGATGAGGACTATTTCAAATAACATTCCTTCAATTGAAAACTATATCTAAAAAAACCAGACTCAGAAACTTTCCTGGATTCAGTATTCCACACATGCTGAAATTATGTTCTGACTCTATTTATAGTAGGATGTGGACGTGCTCAAGGAGAAATCTCCATTTTCTCTTCTAAGACATTCTGTTTTCCCCCCAAAGACTCCTGTGCACATAGAGTGTGTTAGAGAGTACTCCTATTGGTCTCTAACCTCAGTGCAAATTTTGTATTCCTTACAAGATAAACCTGGCAAGAAACTTTAGTTTGCTCTTCTGAAATTTTTCAGAACTTGAACATGTAATTGAGAACATTTCTGAAGGAAAGCTGAAGGTTTTTGCTCAAGGAAACTATTGTGCCAATGACAATTTTTTCTCTCTATTACTTTTCCTAGCAGTACCCTTAGAACTATGGACATCTATAGAGCATTTGTTATTCTGCCTTATTAAGCAGCAAGAATGAAAGTTATCTTATATAAAACCCGTTTAAAAAATCAAGAGGTAGATACAAATGCTAGTAGCATGTGGTTTTTTATCTTGAGATGCACTAAAAATAAGTGATATTTCTTGGAGGAGAAACTTTCAGAATAGCCACAACTTCTTATAGCTGTAACAAGTTGGATAATTTGAAATATGTTATGCCAGAATATCTGCTTCTAAGATCAATGTTAATGAAATTACTAAAAAGAGATTATTGAGCATCCCTCAATGTTTTTGTGCTTATGAATTATGTGATTTTACAGCGTTCTTCATTAGATTCTGCATTTTTTGAAGTCAAACATGCAATTTCATGATTTCCACAAGCAAAACTTAAGATATGGTACTGGATTATAAGAATTAATGAAAAAGACACAACCAAGTACTTAGCCATGTCCAGCCTATGAGACTACTTGTATGCATAATTTTAAAACCCTCTGCAGTTTTGCCTGTAGATGTCTTGACAGAGTTTTGTTCCATGATTATATTGAGCCAGCATGTGCTACCATTCAACTGTGGAAAAACAGATGTTCTCTATTAATTCTAAATTCAGCAAAACTGATGCATTTTATGCTTTGGAATGAATTTATATGCTGCCTTGGGGGTATCTTTTATGTAATACAGGGCATCTTGTTCACAGTTTGGGCAAGCTAGAATAGTTCTGCTTTGTTTTATAGCTTTATCCTAGAGCTAGAATAAAACTCTAGAACATAAAAGATTTTCCTTATCAGCACAATATACAATATTATTGTAAAAGTTCTCTGTAAAAGATAAGGTCAGTGCCATAGGGTGAGTACATTAATACAGTCATTATCAAACTTCTCATCTCAAGCACTCCCTAAGATCTCCCCAGATTTTGACACTCACAGTTCATGATCGTATATGCTGAAACTTCCATTACCACAGCCAACTCCAAAGTTTAGGTTCCCAACACACAGCTATCTGGCTTAGGACTGGTTCAGGATTGGCAGAGACAAGTATACTGCTCAGAAGGACAGTTCAGTTACTTCATGGGCTAAAATTCCTGCTGGGAGTATTTTAAGCACTTCAGTTTGGTAGAAAAAATTTGAAAACTACAATTTTTTATAGCTTTTTCTTCCGTAAATTCAGGCCCAAATTGAAATGTGTCACAAATTCAGGGACATGATATGAGTTAATAAAATGAACTGAAGCATAAAATGAACTTTTACATCTCTCAAAGCAAAATATTTCACAGAAGAGATAATTTCAAACACTTGGTTAAGAAATCTTATCTGTAGATTTTTTTTTCTTCTTCAGAATTCTTCAGTCCAGGCCCAGAGTTGGAATTTTTACTCTTACTGAGGAAAATACAGGAGCTTAAAAAAAATAGTCTAGTTGACAGCTGTATCGTACAATCTACCAATAGAGTGCAGTATGTCCTCACACCTGTGGTCTCCTATATTCATCTCAACCAAAACCACTGAAAATAAATGCTTTAACTGAAAACAAGTAGTTTCTGATGCTCTTAACAGAAGTTCTATGGAGACATAAATACAACAAGCTATCCTAAAGGAAAACTGTTATCATCTTTATTAATTGGTAACTAAATACAGTGGATTCCTCTTTTAAAGTAGATGTAGATGTGTGGACCTTTTGAAAGGATAGAAATTATCTATTTCTGTTTTCTATAGGAATACAAATAAGTTTTAACAAAAAACGATATTTCAAAAAAGTACGTTTTAAACACAATCAGAAAAGGAAAAAAAAACTAACAAATATCCATGTTCTTCAAGGTCTAGAAGAAAGTTCACTATAGTGTTAACTTTTACAAAAGATACAACAATTTTAAGGTTAAACTAAACCCAAAAGCCCAAAAGAGGGATTTACAGAGAAGGATGTTAGCAATTATAGATCCAGGGAGGTTCATTCATTCTGCAATATTGCCACGCAGTCTACTCCCAGTAGAACCATGCTGAAGTTAATACAATCTATCTGAAGTAGTTCAGTTCATTGGCTTTATCTGTTAAAAGTAAAAAAATATAGCAAAATTGCTTTCCAGAAGTCACATTTTACATATGTAAAGCAATCAGATAAGTAGAATAGATCATTCGCTAGTTAATAAATCACATCTTGCACATTTTTGTTATTTGTATTTCCAATTTCTTTGCCAAAACCACCTCAAGATACACTTTTTTCCATTTTTTGATTTAATTTCCTGTCATTAGCTTACTGAGCTTTTTTGTGGTTATTTTGTAGCAACAGATGTTAGGATTTTTAAGAATAAAATCTTTCAAGCACTGCAAAGCACTTTGCAAGATAGTAATGTAAAACTTCATGTTTCTGTGATTGTAAACTGTTTTCTATTGGGTTTAATATCAGCTCAACACATTTATAGGAAACCATTTCTTCTTTTCATCAGTCTAGGGAAGAATCCAGGCTTTGAGCAACCTGGGCTAGTGGAAGATCTCCCTGCCCCTGGCAGGGGAGTTGAAACTAGATGATCTTTAAGGACCCTTCCAACCCAAACCATTCTGTGATTCTGCGATTCCATGAAAATACATGATATATTATTTAAATTAAGCACGTTATGCATTTTGGTGTTCGATCGGTGATCTCTGGAGTTGATGTGTTGAGATGCATAACTTTTTTCAGTAAATCTTTATACATTCTTCATCATCTTATACTTCAGCCCTCGAGCAAACACAATCAATTCACAACTGGAGTATGAAAATGTGTCTGGGCCACAAATGGGTTTATGAATTTTCCTGGAGTGAGAGGGCTAATAATGACAGGATACTGAATGAACTATTACCTGCTTAATTGTTCCTTTCTGAAGCAGATAAAGGGTGCCCGAATGAAACTTTGGTTCCCATATACACAGTTTACTGCTGAACAGCAAGAGGTATTACCACCTGGCAGTGTGGACCGGCAGGAAAATACCACCATAGTGTAAACCAAGGAGCTATTATGGAGGGAATGAAATGTTTCATGTGAATATTTCAAGTGTATTTCAATTTTTATAGCCTTAGTCACTTGAATCCTCAGTGTGAATTATAAAATAAAATGCATGCCTGTTAGGCCTGATTAAATGTGTTGCAGGGCTGTTAGGCCAAAGCAAAAGATAATAATGAAAACCCAAATCAAAAGTGGCAAAGAGGCAGAAAGAAGCAAGAGACAGAGATAAATAAATATTTGGGTATTGTAAGGTGCCAGATCTTATAATTTATATAAGTCCTTCAAATTGTACTTATACCTTTTAGAGATTACAAATATTTATCCTTCTCTAAGTTCCCAGTTATTCAAGAAACCAGAATTTGCTTTTTTCTGGTTTTACACAAGGCTAAACAGGTTGTTTGCTTCAATGAAAACAGCTAAAAGAAACAGCCATTCAGAAAGATGAAAAAATATAAGACCCATCTCTGTATACAAGTCTCATTTTCTGACATGGTTGAATCACGTTGTGCTGTCACATCTCATTATGATTTTACATGCGTACATGAGGTTTCAGTTGTGTTTACTTCACAAAAGCACGCTTGGGCTTCAAAAGCTAAAGTTTGCAACTGGACATTTAATGGAGCAAAAAAAAAATTTTAAGGTAGAAGAACCTGACAAGCAGCTATTAAAGGAATTTTCTTAGTCTTATTGATATGGATATAAACCCTACGCACCTCTCTTTCAAAAACTTATCCCTTTTGCAGCAAATGCTTCTAAAACAGGAAGTGCTCCATGTATTTGAAAGGAAGTGTCTTTGTGAAGTTTTTGTGGGTTTGTTTTTTTGTTTCTCTGTCGAGGAATAAAAACTGCT
Organism: Pseudotriccus pelzelni; assembly: GCA_035584735.1. Classification (NCBI taxonomy): domain Eukaryota; kingdom Metazoa; phylum Chordata; class Aves; order Passeriformes; family Tyrannidae; genus Pseudotriccus; species Pseudotriccus pelzelni. Next base: position 80,069,875 of record JAWMRA010000001.1, read on the forward strand.
ATAATCCATTGGATAATGATAGATAACCTAGAGTATGAAAATATCCCTATAAACATCTTTCAAAGTTATTCCGGGTGAAATCCCTTGTTTTATAATCTTTAATTTATATGTTGCTATCCTCACAGTCTTGAAATATGTACATAGAAAAAAAAAGAAAAATTATTTCTAAAGATTCTTTATTGCTTCAAGAAGTCATTTAAAATTAGAGTGGATAAAACACTAGAATACTAGGGAAGGGTCTTAATAATTTAATAATAGAATTTAATCATCATCATGGCTAGGCTTCGCGAACGAAGATTTGGGAAGGGCTTTACCCACGCTTGCTACAAACGCGCTGATGGCTAAAAAGGCCAATGTGAGACAGACAAGTCCGGTCGCAAAAGGCACAG